>JBAMCE010000095.1:0-1200000 GCA_037075305.1 Drosophila kanekoi | reverse complement strand
GAACTGGAACAACAATCGATTTGTCTATTCAAATTTGTGTGTTGAAAGCAAGACATAAACTGTTAACTATATCAACTATCTCGATATATAACTGATTGATTGACTGACTGACTGACTGACTAACTGACTGAGTGGCCCTGTAGATACCCTTTAAATGTGGTCGCTAAGACGAGGTCTGGGATCATCGACACGAAACTGTGGAATGTGTTTCACGCTTTTGAGGAAATGCATCGAAACGGGTGGACATCGGTGGTCAAGGGTTGAAAGGAACGAGATTCAAGTTTCCTCTGATCGACTTATTTTCTGTAAGATTTTGGGTTTGCCGCTGGCGACAAATGGGCGGATGAGTGATGTTTTAGCATAAAGAAACATCAAATATGAATATGTGCTATATGTTTGCATGACATATGGATTTAATTATCTTAATTTTGTTCAAATGTTTCGAGAGGTGGGAAAAATAACAAATTCAATACTTTGTAAACAGACAGCTTGTGGATCTAATGAAGAATCGTAGAATTAAATGGTGGTCTTTAAGGCTTAATGAAAACCCTTCTGCAGAGTATCATGAGCTGATTATATGATGAGGGTATCGTTATATGACTAACTAATTAACTCTTTGACCGTTTGCTATTAGTTTTTGAGGCAACGTGCTTAAAAGTGACGCAAAGGCTTCTTGATTTATTGCTTGAATTGGAGCAATAATTAATCATGGAGCTTTCGCGCTTCTTATCTTGGGCTTACCTTAGACAAAAATAAAAATTTAGTTTCTTATGCCATTCTCTACATGTTGCTACTCTAGAATATATATTCATATTAACGGTCGGTTCTTTCATACCTGCGTGAGATTTGCAGTAGGTAGATTAGCTATCTTGCCTCTTGCTTCTGTCTTGGCTGTCATATCAGATAATACCTCATTACCTAATGAATGTACTGTGTGAATTGCGTACTCCTGCGGTTTGTGCCTAAAATAACTTGGCGTCTGGTCTATATTTGTTTTGTTTATAAGAGTATCATACAAATCTTAAACACATGACAGATAAATATCATCTGATAAACTTACCTAACTAAATCGGGGCCCTTCTATGCTGTCCCATTCTTTCTAGAAATGTTGTATACTCTATTCCAAAAATATAAGTGAGTTTATGGGTTTTAAACAAGCCTATGCGGACTTAAGCCCAAAGTTTCAATTTACCCTGACTCGAGCCTTACACAGAGCCGAGCCCTGATTTGAATTGAACCCTTTATTGCTAGGTTAACGAACCATGCCCAAAGGCAAGCAGTTGGTCTGAACCGTGAACCAAACCAATTCACATTTTTTTATGGCTTGCAGCCCTGGATTCAAAGAATATCTATTTCTATCCATAATATCTATTTGAATGTCTAGTTAAAATGTTTCCAATAACAATGACTTATATGCCTGTCATCAAATTGTAAATGTTGAACTTAAAATGATATTCATTGTAATCCTAGCTAGAGATAAGGAGGGATAAGTTCAATCAGGACTTTCTGCCGGGTATGTTTTCTAAATTTAAAACTTATTGATAGTCGATGCGTGACAAATTCTTGAGTGGATTTATTTTTATTGCCGAATTGATAAACCAGTTTCAAGTGGCTGCACCAAATCGATAAAGATAAAGACGTATGAACATTATTTCTTCTAGCACTTTATGGGATCAATGCACACATTTCTTATCAACTTTTTTGAGTAAAAGACGTAAATTGGGCATTTAGTAAACAATTTTATTTTGATTTAATCGTATTTATTGTCAATCATTCAACATAGAACTTTATCAGTTTACACGATAGTGTGTTTGAAAAAGAGACCGGAAGTAGATTTTGAGCTTAGATCTAAATCTAATCCAAACTTCGGGATGTTGATAAGCTAGACCCTAGTTTGCATTCTAGTAGAGAAGGGAGCATATATAAAGGGTATTATTAGTTTGTCAGAAAATGCGTAACGCACAGAAGTCAATCTGCTTTAAAGCAAGGTCTGTCTTTCTGTTGCAGAATGCAGTGCATGAATAACTTTTTTGTTTATCAGGATATCTTGACCAAAGCCGACATTTATTAGCTTTACTTTGTTCCTCACATATAGGCTCTAGCTTCTCAACATCGGACTACCAAATCATTTAGCTTGTTATCAGGAAAAGTTTTATGTTCAAGATATTTACCCCGTGCTCAGCAATTACGAGCTTTACTATTATCCTTACACCGCTCGTAGCCACAATTCTAGCTCTTCTGTTTAGTGAGTTTGAATAAATAGGTAATTAGTTAAATTCAATTAATTTAATTTGCCATGCCGTTAATATTAAGAATTACAATAATTCATTATTTACTTCAATTTGTTTTGATTGGCTTAATAAATCGCAAGCGAATTGTCACAAACAAATGTCAGACAGCATGAAATACTTTTCAATTAAAATTGATTGCCAATTGGTTTTTGTAGGTCGCGCACTTGTCTATTTTGTTGACAGTTAGGTGAACAGTCCACGAGATGTATCTCCAAAATTTGTCGGCCCTTTGCGCAACATAACAAAATTGAATTGTTTTAAGACCAATAAGACAGCGCTCTATACTATCAAGCAAGTAATTAAATTTGGTTACTAGCCGAATTAACGCTGGAAATTAGTACGTTTCTTGACTTTTTGTTAGTCTTTCAAATAACACGTATACGCCATGTGCGCAAATATTTGCTCTTCACGATTTTGCCCAACAGTCAAGCTAATAACGTACAGCTACCATTTTCGTAAATTTGAAAACAAATATTTTTGTCGACTTTAATTATAGCCTGAACCCTTTAAAAAATGAATGAACAGGGTATAATGTGCTTATGTGGCTTTATGTAACAGACATACGTAGCGCGATGCCGAGAACTATTTATATTCTTTATTCAGGACGACGACGCGTTCTCATAATTGATAATATCGATAAAACTCGACTTAGAGACATTTTTCTTAAGGATAACTGAACATATTGGTTATTGGTTTTATGCAAGTTTTCTCCTATAGCTTACGCAAAACGAGCTTATCTTTTTTTATCGACATCTCGTCACATTGCCAAATAAAATGTACAAAAACTGACTTTGAGACTTCGTTTTTCTAACATTAAACGATATCTCTAAGAGCTAAACGTTTTCCGCCAATGTACCACTGTTGCGGGTGGAATTCCACAAATCGCTGAAACACAGTTTAATGCAAATCCGACACCACTGAAAGCTTTACCCAAAATATTTTTGAATCGCATTTCTACCGAACTAGTTTAGATTTAGCTAAAATGTGAAGCACGTCTCAAATGATTTTTCATATAGACCCTTGAAAGTGAATTTGACCGCGAAACGTCATGCACCAAATCTTTGACCCCCATTTCCACAACAAAGAACCTTGAAATTGAGCTTGAGGCCGATCGGAGGGTAAGCAAAAGTGTTTCATACAAACGTTTCTCGCGATTTTTCCATCCCACGTCTTAACGTGCACCCGCATTACATAAGGTAACTAAAGTGAAAATATCAACTTCCTAGCTCTTACGGTTTGGGCTGTGCGTTGATCAGCAACCAGTCCGTCAGTTAGTCAGTCGGTCACTCTGGACAAACATTTTTATATATAGTGATAATTAATATATATTTTATATGATCTAAGTCAAAATGCAGGGAATTTTGTAGTCGAACACACTCGACAACGACTTTCTTGTTTTTATTTTGTATATTTTTAATTTTAACACTTGCGCAAAAAACATTGATAAACGATGCTAATTGCAACTAATCAAACTTTTAAAGGCCAGCAACAAAATATCATTGAAATCGTAAATACAAAATAGATATGTTTTCATATTAATTATTGGCAATATAATAGATTTGAATATAACTTAAGTCCTTATCTGTAATGAAAAACAAAGTTCTTGGGCAATTTGCGGAGATCCCTTTTATTGAATAAGCCACAGGGAAAATGGTTCAAAATCAGGTTTCGTTATGCGATTAGAAAACAGAAAATATTCAATAAATATTTTTGATTCTTCATTTCTGCAAATTACGCTTATTGCTTAACCAATCGTCAATGAACCTTATTTGAATCAAGGCTGAAAGCCCAACGTCGCGCCTTAAGGTTCCTCTTGTAAGTCAGATGTTTCATATCACATTTTGCGTAGAAACTTGTTTCATTCAAAACACAAATTGACTAATTACGTTTAAAAATCAACTCTTCAATTTGTCTATCCCTATATATAAAACTGTTTGTCAGGGTTTCGGGAAATTCGACTCGCATATGTGGAAAAATCGCGAAAAACTTTAGTATGAAGCGATCGGCGTCAAGCTCATTTGCTAAAATCTTTGCTCAAAATTATTTGTGTGTTGTTTCATAGAATTCGTAAAATGCATGTACATATGGAGATTTAAACTGAAAAAAGCGAAGAGAGAAACAGAAATTAAAAAAAGCGTATACGCATAAAATAATTGCCTTGAAGACGGTTTGCCAATGTGCAACCGAAATATGAACTGAAAGACGTATTCATTAAATACTTATGTAGAGCTTTGAAAGTTTGAAGCAATCGGGAAAAAAACTTCGCGCAAAGCATCTTTGAATTGCACTTTCCTCTGAGAACGCTTTGATTTAGCAAAAAATGTGAAACTTGCCTCAAATGATTTTTTATGTAGATCCCTGAAAATGAATTTGAGGGTGAAACGTCATCAACCAAATCTTTGACCCCCCATTTTCACCAAGGAGGGATGCATTTTCAGAAAAGTGCGAAACACCCATTAGATGAATTTTGAACAAGATTTTTGAAAATACTTTGTAACCGATCGGATGGTAAACAAAAAACTTTCACACAACCGTTTCCCGCTAATTTACCACTCTCGCGTGGAATTTCCCGAAACCCCGCCTTAACGTGAACTTACATCAGAAAGTCAGTCAGTCAGTCTGTCATTCAGTCAGTCAGTCAGTCAGTAAGTCAGTCAGGACAAACAGTTTAATATATAGAGATTTCGGTTCTTAGCATCAAATCGAATGGCTTTTCGGGTTCGAAACGGTTCGGTTCAAGCCCGGTTTACGGCATTGGAAATAATTGTCCAAGTCGATCGTTGTTCAACCGTCAGCATTGTTTCTCTCATTCAGTGAGATATGTACATACATATGTGTCACAAGCCGATCTACCGATGTGCTAAGTGACTCCAGCTCCATGGCAGTCAGAATAAACGTCGCGTCCCGCTTATATACAGAGCAAATTAGGGCCTCGCAATGTTGGCTCTCATATTTAGTACTCGATCAGAGTGCTACCGATAACAAACATAGATACAAATGTGCCTCCCACTTATGTGTTACCATTGTATGTATGTAGATATGTACATGTATGTGCACAAGTTAAATAATCATAAACAACATTTGGGTTAAATTGGAAGTGCCAAAATCGACACGACGCGCAATTATTTGTTGGATTCGCGCTATTTGTCAAAAACTAGTAGAAATGCTCTAATCAAGAGGTATGGACTAGAAAATACCCTGTAGGCAAGATTTAAGCAAGTCTGTTGGGATCTTTTAAAATTACTTATATTATTCAATTAAAGACTTCTAAAACTATTTAATTCATGTAGAAATGATGAAAATAATGATGGAAAATGATGATAAGATTACGAAGGCCGCTGAAACTGGCCTAAGCCACATGTTATTTAGAGGCATAGATAAACTTTATATATTTGTAAATGAACAACTGTATGAGCAAATAAAAATTGAATTGGGCTATCGATCTCTGTTTATCACGGAGCTAGACTGAACACCTCCATAAAAGTTGAATAGCTCTTCGCATTGGCGTATGTTGATATGCTTTGAAGTTTTGGCATGCCAATAATTATCACTCAGCCCAACCCCAGTTCCAGAAATAGATTTGATTGTACATTCAATCAAATACGACTTCAATTGCGTACCATATTGTTATAGCTTATTTATTAATGTCTGTATGTGCATAGGCATTGCGGCGCCACGTATGCTCCAGATGACGCCCCGACCCTGACAACTACGTCCACAACGGCGGCAGCTGAGATGCCGGCTCTGAACCCCGGCCACAACTGCGTTAATTGGACGGCAGCGCCGGAGGCTGCAGACGGGAACTGCACCCGCCTAACGCGCTTTGGATTGATCAGGTGCTATGGCGGCATGAATAACCTGGCAGCGCTTAAGTAGGAGAAGATAGAAGATTGACAGATAATAGCAGATCGGATGGCTTACTAATTCGTGGCATTCTTGCAGCTCCAAGCTGGGAAAACTCTTTCCGGCACAGCAGATGCTGTTGTGCGGCTGGCCCAAGGAGGCTTTCAACCCGCTCGGCGAACTGCAAAAGTTTCCCCATCTGCGCTCCTTGACCATCGAGTACAGCGGCTTCACAGAGTTCATATTCGACTTTCCGGATATGTTCCATCTGCAGGTGCTTATGGACACCAATTCGGGTTTTGAGGTTGCCAAAATGAATGTGTTGTGCACTCATTGCAGGCAATTAACATTTCCTGGACGAATCTCTCGTACATCTCTGCGCGCACCTTTAAGCGTGTGCATGCGTTGCAAATTTTGGATTTGCGCTGGAACAAGCTGATCCAACTGGATGGACCCTTGATATTGCCACGCACCTTCCAGCAGCTGTACCTGGCCGGCAATCCCTGGAACTGCACTCGCAACTTCAAGTGGCTGTTGCTGCAGCCGGAGAAGGGTCGCCTGGTAGCCGATCGCGAGGAACTCATCTGCACCGACCGCAAGTACAAGGAGCGACAAATGCTGCTTGTCATGCACTACAAAGTGGTAACTATATTCATAATGTATATATATTTATTTATGGTATCTGGTATATCGTGGACATTCCTGGCTCAAGTATTTTTGCTTCAAATTTTAGACGTCGGTTTTACACTCAGTTTTCCCGCACTTGAGAAATTAAAACCTCCCCCTACTTTTTTTTTAATTCTACGGCTATAGTTATATTTTATTTCATAGTTGGCCTCTTTTGGTCAACAACATAACAACACTCGCAACCATGCTTCTTCTTTTCCTAGCCTTAATATTTATAAAAAAAAATGTTGATTAGCTTTTGTGTTTGTACGCCGATCCTTATCAGATGTTTACAGCATACAAAGACATGCTAATGTTTGTAAGTACTTTCATACTATTCTTATTCTGGAGGTGTGTATCCATAGAGTGAAATAATTATAACTTTTAGATACTACGAAACCCAACAAAACCGTAGTTCAAAATTAGTATATTCTCAATTTGAGGAATTTTACCATCGACGGACGTTGCACAAGCCCAATAATATGATCCTTTGAATGAGGAAAAAACGAACTATTATCTTTTTGTTGAACCGAATATTCACAATTATTTCCATTAGTACAAATTATGCAAAGAAAAGGATATTCTAAAATTTAAGAAGGAAGCGATTTATATAATGTATGCATTCTCGACCGCAATGGGCTGATCTGGGCCGCCTTGGTAACATTTTCTTGGGCATGTTTTGCCAATTGCTAACAAGCATATCATCAAAATCTTATCAACACCGGAACGCAATATCAGAAAACTCTTGTTGAAGCGTTCGGTTAAAAACTAAATTTGTGTAAAACAAGAAGGAACAACGATCTTTGACAACAAAAATAATATTACAAGCCGAAGAAGCTGATGATGATGATGATAAGATTTTGGTGATATGTTAGGAGCATAGCGAACATCGTAGATGCTGAGTTAACTCATTATAAATACAACAAATCATGTTCATACGAAAACTGTATTACGAGCAATCAATCGAATAGAAGCTATATAATGTAGGAGGGGGCTAATAATAATTTGTCAAGAATTTTGTAAGTCAATCAAGGGGAGCCTCTAATGAAATCACGATTATACCACAAAGCATAGCATGGAGTATTACCTATTTAGAGAATATATCATCGATATAAGCTCATTTTAAACTTTATTAGAAATTTTAGTTTTAAAAATACGACCACAATTCGATCGATCATTTTGCAAGCGATATGCCATCGAGTGGATATCTGAAAGGTGGCTCATCTGCAACAATCTACATAGTTTCACCTTAGATTTTCACCTACCTACAATTAGATATTTGGTTTCACCGTATTCTGCGTATCTAATCTCCATACTTTACTATTTGAATGGTTTTGGATAAGTGATAATTACTTCCAATATTGGTTCTTAAGTATATGAACCTGAACTTAATTTTACCATGTATAGCATGTGTGTATAAAGAAAGGAAATATGTTAAATACAAGCTAGTTATATAATATAAGACCAATAGAAACAATCTCACGCAAAAGTGAAAGAAGCTCTGGTCCACCTACTGATCTATTGATAATTTCAGGTGCTAAGAAGAGAGTGCCAATCGCATGCGGATCTCCTGAACTGCACATGCGTAATGCATCACATAATTCCCAAGGCATACATTCCACTTTACACGGTCAACTGCTCCCATCTTCAGTTTCAAAGCTTGCCCGCGTATTTGCCAGAAAATACAACCACGTTGTACATAAATGATAATCAGGTAAGAATGTTTAGAGAGTGTTTTATAATGTGTGGTAATTTACATTTCCCCTCTCACCAATCCATTTTAGATCAGCGACATTTATCCACTGAAAGATAATCCACACTATCGTCATGTGGTGGATGTGCAGCTGGAAAACAATCGGATCTCTAACATTGACTTACTAGAGGACACATATTGGCTGCAAAACTTTCGCCTGCTCAACCTGCAGGGAAATCTGCTGCGAAAACTTCAGGTCTATGCGCTGGACAATGCCCTAAACGATAACGAGAATGCGAATCTCCTGCTGCTTAGCAAGAATCCCTGGCACTGCACATGCAAGTTTGGAATGCGACTGCGCGAATTGCTAACCAAGTACAAGGACATTGTCCGCGATGCGTGGAACGTCACCTGCACCTATATGCAGGGCGACGAGCTTCGCCTGGCCAAGGTGCTATCGCTGACGCGTCACGACATGTGCAACATTAGCCCCGACGATGGTATGCGAATCCATCCCATTGACTGGCTGAACTGTGTCCTGGCCAGCCTCATTATTCTGATACTTGGCAAGCTCGCCTATGACTACTATTTCTATAAATATCACGGCCGGGTTCCTTGGATAGTCTTGAAGATGCCGTAGGAAAGCTCACCTTTTAAATAATTGGTTCAAAGTATTACAAATCTAAATTGTTGAGAGTGTCTATGACTAGAGATATCCTGTACTTAATTCTAAAAATACCTTAACAGGAAGTTATTTTTGATTGCTCAGCATGAAGCACATGTCAAAGTTGGTTTCTGTAGTTCTTATAATATCCAAGATACATAAATTTGCTCGAAACGTCGCTTCTGGAAAACGATATTTGTCGATTTCCAGGGAAAGTAGGGAATTATCGATATATAAATATAAACATCATCTGTGTAAGAGAACCTACTTTATATGGTCTCTTGGATCGACTCGTTTGTACATTCATTAATTCATTCGTTTACTTTGGTGCACTGAAATTTAAGCCCTTAAACGGATTGGATATGCTTCCTACTGCTTTGCATAATGACTTGCACATCTCCATTATTCTACCCTTTAGCCTATATTGGTACAGAGTATAATAAAAAAATGTTTTATATATCATATTATATTAGGTATATCACAATAAGTTCACCTAGAGCAACTTGATCTTGTTAAAATAATAATTGTCGATAAATTGTTATAGTTGTATTTTATACCAAAATTTACAAAAAGTGTAATTATATATATAACTAGAGCATTTACGGAAGTATTCTTAAGCGAAATAGTATTTATTGGATTTTCAAGTATTTGTAAGAGGGTTCTGTATTGTTTTATGTATTTTACTCGTAAACAAGTTAAATGAGGAACGCACAGCTCGTAGGATATAAAAGGCTGACATTTTTACTGAGACTTCCTAGTTGATGGAAAATGAGCCGTAAGATAGGATTTTATTCAATTAGATTTTTGCCTATGTCATTTATTGTTATAATTTATTTATATCAAACAAAATATATCAATAATATTAAATTTGATTGGTTTGTCAACTACAACCATGCCATTTGTGTTGGGTTGTGTAGCGGTATTTTCGTCAGCCCTACACCGAGATACATCTTCAAAACATTTATTGATTAAGATCATATTTTTCCAACAAGGTCTAAGACAAGGTTTCTTCTCTTAAAGGCTTGCTATGCATTTTTATGAAGGTATACCTATGGATTTGCACGAAATTATTATTATTTTCTTACTTATTGTTAATGGATATATGTTAAAAGAAAAATAACGAGTAAAGGTCTAAGCCAACTTCCCTGGGATACAGCGGATGTAACGTGAACCTGTATCCAGATAGTCAACATTGGACCTTTTATCCTTTTCTATAAGAAGAAATCCAAATCAAGTGAGAGGGACGGAAAACTATACAAGCCTAAGAATGTCAAAGGATATGATGTACTGAGTCAATGATTAGGATTGTTATATTTACCAGCAAGGTAAGGGGAGACAGCTACCAGTCTGCTGCAGATGATGTAATAAGCACATGCTGTTCCACGTCTACTTCAAATTAATGATAACTGAACCCAAACCGATAAATATTGTATTTCATATAAGGATTTTGGACTGTACCTATGATGTAGGATATTTAAATTATACAGAATTATTATGCTATAGAAATAATAGGAAAATTCACACGGAAGTGAGTTCCTCTGGGTATCTACGCCTCGGGCACTCTCGACAAGAGCACAAGAACACTTTGCCTTGTTATGGCCAGTACCAATTGATAATGGTCCCTCGGGCTTGGATTACCAACACCGAAACATGCAACCAAAAAGAACTTTTTTCTTTCCAAGCGTGATTATCGTATTCCCCGATGTGCTTTTAACACGTCATTTGCAGCGGTCTGCAATTGCTGCACTCGACACCGACTTAGTTATTGTCCGATTTTATTCCACAATGGAAGGTCCGCTGGTGCCGATTGCTATTGGAATAAGCCGTGCCATTGGCTTGTGCAATCTTCGCTATGTGCCGGATCTGAAACGCTTTGAGCTGGATCATGGGGCCATGGTGGTTTATTGGCTGCTGTTAGATGTGGTGTACCTGGTGCTCACGCCCGCGACCTTCATTGTGATGGTCCACAGCTTCTTTTCTTGCCAGGACATGGACATGCTGGCTGTGGCTTTTAGCGCAGTTGCTCTGGCCAAAGGCTGTTCGATGCTGTTGATGCTGGCCAGCATTTGGCTGCGACGACGACGAGTGCAGCGTTTCGGAAATGGTCTGCTAGCCTTACTGGAGCGATATCCAAGATACCATGAGTATAGCTTTTGGCGGCGACACTTTTGGAAACTTTTCTTGGGCAGCGCTCGCTTCTTAGTACTGATACATCAGCTGTTTGGACCCGGCAGCGCACTTATGTGTGGCGAAGACGATGAAATCGTGACGGAAGTGCCGCCCACTTACATTGTCCTGGCAGTGGGTACTCTGCTGATGGAGCTAGTGCTTAGTTGCTCAGACACCTTGATATACTTTCTGCTGGCCACCAGCAACCGTCTGCTCGAGTGCATGTCGCAAGAGCTGCTGGAGCTGGCACAGGATGTGCGCTGGTTACCCCCATCTCATGGCTGCCATCGAAGTGTTTACCAGCGCCAGCTTTTGGCTGCTTGGCGGAGTTTGTGGCGTAGTTGTTTGCGCCTTGATGGCTTGCTCAAGCAGCTGCTGCAGATCTTTCAGTGGCAGATGCTGTTGAATCTGTTTACCAACTATCTGATCGACATAACTATTATATTCAATCTGGTTGTCTACTTTGCCGATGCGGAGTACATCAGTAAATGGCGCATTATTTTCTACTTTGTGATCTGCATATCTTACCACTTTGATATTTTGATGCACTTTTCCATATTTGGAACCAACCATTTGCAATGGATGCGCCTTTCTGCACGCCTACAGAAGCTGTGGTTCGCACTGAAGCCAATGGATATGGATTGGCAGGATACCCATGCCATGGCCATGTTGCGTCAGGTGAGTACACAGTATAAGCAGGTAAGAATCCATTAATCGGGTCGGTATACCCTACTTTCGAGGGATATAATACTTATTTCTTTAATGTTGGTGTTGAAGATGTCGAGAATTAAACAAGTTAGAGGTTCTAGTCGGGAGCTCCCGAATAGGGGATACCCTGAACCCTCTTTTACCAAAAGTTTGTTTATTAACTTGATTTATAGCTTTTCGGTGGTAGCGGGGAGGTTGGCGATAGGTATTAAATGAAAGATACTTGATATATGTAAACTATTTTAGAAGCAACATATCAAGTATAGAGACTCTAGCTCTTAATATTTACCCTATTTGCTCAAAAATGCGATATCGATTCTTATCGATTGCTTGGAAACTGCGTAAGTTATCGATTATCGGAAACAATTTCGATCGGAGCATGCACTAGAAAGACCTACAGCTATAAGCAATAAGCACATACACACATTATAGCATATCATTACAACATATGTTGTATGGTTAGTGAAATAATACAATCGCAATTCCAATTCTGTTTATGGTATATATGTACATACATATATGTGATTTGCCACAGGGCTGTCAATATAACCACACTGTTTCTTTATTAATTTCTCTGTTTTTCTCAACCGTCCTTGATGAAATTTTCCGCCTTAGATCTTGAATGAATGATATGAATATTCGTATATTGGACAAAAGATAACGAGTTGAGAAAGCCAAAAATAAAAATAAAATTGTACTCCGAGTACACTAGGAGGTCCGAAGAACATAATTAAGTTGACTCGGCTATTCTGCTTAATACACACTGCCCCTTAAAAAATTCAAGCGTCCTTTTACCCATCCATACGCAAATATAAATGTGTCACCCATATGTGTATTAGACTTTTTGATTTAACCTCGCTGTTAAGTATTATAAGGCCAAATTATTGTACTGTCTAGTTAAATAAGTATTTGTATAAATTATATATTTATTATTTCTGTTGGGGTTTTTCCTATAGGTGGAGTTCGCTATGATTTTTCTTAACCAGAAGCAGCAGCGGCGTCCGGAGCGCATGCGTCGTCTTCAGGTTGTCGGCCTATTCGAATTGAACAGATCATCTTGGAATTCAATGAACTCTTCCATAGCGACTAATGTGCTCATACTTTGCCAGATTGCATATAAAATTTATTATTAGAATATACCTTTTGTGACCTATTTCGAATGCAAATGTGCCGCAAGCCTAAAAGCTTTATATTTGTAAGCAGCTATGATAACACAAGCTTTCAAAAAAACCCAGTTTTAAAGCTTTTTAACATTAAATAAAACTTTTTGAAGGCAGCAATTTCCCAGTATTGATGAGAAATAAGAAGCACCTAAATTAAATTTAAGTGTGCTATAATATTGTAAGACCTGCAAAATAAAGTAAAATAAATTTGTAATGAAAAATCAGGATACATTTAACAAAGTTTTAACATAATTAAAGTGGGACAAAATTTCGATCTTTTCAATCGGATCAAGTCCAATAATTACTTTATTAAATTATCATTATCATTATCATTATCATTATCATTATCATTATCATTATCATTATCATTATCATTATCATTATCATTATCATTATCATTATCATTATCATTATCATTATCATTATCATTATCATTATCATTATCATTATCATTATCATTATCATTATCATTATCATTATCATTATCATTATCATTATCATTATCATTATCATTATCATTATCATTATCATTATCATTATCATTCATTATCATTATGATCATCATTATCATTATCATTAACATTAGAGAGGTGACGTGGCGCAGAAAAAAAATGTCTTAGTTTGTCAATCCCTTTTCATAATTTCGCTTCAGATCAAATTGCATTAGAAAGATGACGTGGCATAGAACGGTGGCTAAGTACCCCAGACAGGCTGGCTTGTCGAGGACCACACAGCCGCAAATTCGGTAGACAAGACGATTGTTGCGTAGGCGAATCACAAACAGCTCCAACTGCAAGCAAAAGGCTCATAAATGGGAAAGTGTATTAAACTATGAAAATTGACAAACCTCTTTCTCTGATTCAGGGCTCAGTGTGTGTAGATCGTTAAACTGTTTAACCAGCTGACCCGAATCATTGCATGAGTTTATTGCGCTATCCACCATATTCATGATTAGGGCCGAATTCCAAAAATTGAATACAATAAGTCCATCGCCAATGATAATTCCCCAGTTATCGGACTTGATTGTATGATTAGCAAATTGCACGGCATGGTAGAGAATATTTACATTAACTGCAAACATATTCAGAAAGATGCTGGCAAAAGCCACGTCGTAAATGCTAAATGCGCGTCGGGCCAAAATGACCCACTCGGCATGTATGCCAGCAATGCGTCTCAGATCCTCCTGCGAGCGCGATCTCACGCGCCGGCATAGAGCCTGAAGCGAGAGTTGAACTGCCCGAAACTGATGATTGAGTAGCAGAAGTAGGGTAAAAAAGGCAATTCGCCCCACTGAAACCATCAGCATTGCAACAGCATGCATCCACAGCTGCAAACGATTTCCCGAGCCGAGCAAGCGATATTGCATTAGAATCGAGCAGCAGAGCATCGCATAATTAATGCATAGCTTACGGCGCAGTTGTCCCGCCAGACTCAATTGCATTCGTTCCAGTGACTCTTCGCCGGCAACACGACACAGGATTTGCCAATGGGCCCTCCAATGCACAAGAAAGTCTCTGTAAAGCTGTATCAGCCGTTGGCGCTGTAGCCAGACTAACCCATACAAGCTCAGAATGGCGATAATGCGTACCATAAGTCCAACAATCAGAGCCCACTGCAGCACAATGTTGTTCCTCATATAGCCGCTGAAGAGGCCGCCAGGCATCATACACGGAACCTCCAACAAGAGCAACACGGTCAGGAAAATGCTATAGATCATATAGCCGGCGGATACCTTCGCTATGGCCAGGTTGCAGTTGCCAATTTTCAGCGTCGTTGGCATCAGCCCATAGACGAGCATGTGGTAGTAGCTAATGATGAGCAGCACGCGCAGCTTACGATTCAACATGGTTCGGTTAGAGGCACAAACTAATTGAAAATAGAGTGAAAGCGAAACGCCTTTGGCTGTTGACTGTTGATGAGGAAAATTAATTAGCTGAAGGTGCGTTTGGTTAATGATAATCTGATAGCTTGACGGTTCCCAAGGCTCTTTCATTTTCCATGTACTAATCAGGTTGATTTACTTTTTATACCTTGTGCTCTTCAGTCAGCGACCAGCTCCGTTTACCTGATCAGGTATCTATACATATATAATTTGAATTGCATACATTTGTACAAAACCAATTGACTGTAGTTTACCCATTAAGATAAAATAACAATATTCAAAAGGCAGCTCGACGCTGAATTAAGGGTATCTCCTAGTCGGGGACTTCTATAGGGTATATGATGGCACAATTTGTTTGTTAGACTCTAGAGATAATTCTCTGCTCATTGCTAGCGCGTTTGAAATTTTTGAAACTACCCGTATTATATATTTGACATAGATATTTAAAAATGTGTTTGTTTGTTTCCTTCAAATAACCAACAATTGGAATCAACGTTTTCCATCCATTTTTTATCTATTAGTGAGAAACTTTAAGCGAGGTGGAAAGTGCGTATTGGGTGAATTTTCACATCGATTTTTGAAATAAGTTCGAAGCCAATCGGACGAAATTTAAAACTGCCCCAAGAAAATGTTTGATCTGCATTTTTGACTATAGACTAGACCCCCATTTCTAACATTATTATCAAAAGTTAAGATTGGATTTCTGAAAACTCCGCTCGAATCGAGTAAAGTTGGCGAAAGCGTGTTTTTGAACATTTTCGTTTTCCATCCGATTGTTCATTTTAAGATCCCTGTTAAATTTATTACGGACGGAAATCCCACTCTTCTCGGTTCCTCCCATTCCAATGGATGTCAAGGCTTGAGCTCCTTTTGAATCATTTAACATTCGAAAGGAAGGAACAAATGTTTTAGGAAGTCAGAAGGAAAAATGGCTGAAATCTGTTAATGTTAATGAAATCTAAAATCTGTTAAAGTCAAGAAAAATATTAGTTCCACCATCGGGAATGGGAAAAAAGATTTGTAGAAATTTTAAAAAAATTCTTGGCCGCTACAAAGTCGGATTATTCCCACTAGAACATGTACGAAACCCGAAAATCTCGGATTCTACGGCATTTGGAATATGTTCACAAATATCCTTCCTTATAGTGTACAAATAAATTGATGTGAGACAAGTTGATTATTGATTTTCAATGCTGTTGACAGCAAGCAAGGGTCCTTATTAATAATTTGCATAAGTTTCTGTAAGTGAAAAGTGCTTCAGTTAAAGTGCTGACTGTTGTTTTCCATAAAATTGAGAGTATGCGTTCCCCATCGTCGGCCGTGTCTGTTGCCTAATAGCGTGTCGTTTTGCATAAAGTTATTAAATATTAAAAGCTATTTATCAAACACGTTCCAATCGTTGGTGATTACCATGGGTTGGTCTACAAAGCGACAAGGAAAGTAATTGTTTGTCCGAAAACGCGGGGAATGAAGAAAGAACTTATGAAGCGTTTCTCTGTTTTGGACTTCAGCAAGTATTGTGAGGATACTGTGGACAGTCCTTTTATTGATGGGTCTGGAAAACATATATAAAACAAATAATTTACAAAAAGTTTGTTTGCTCTTGAACTTTTTTTATTTGACAGATGTCAAGTCAATCTTATGCTAGCCTAAGAGGGTTCATCTAATTCCTGCTTTATATAGTTTTCATCGAGTAGTCCAGGCGCAGTCTCATCCAATTTTCAACTATTTTTTCAACTCATGTTTTTCTTCACATCTGTATACCCTTGAGGCGATCCGATGTTGCCATGATTATCTGTCTCTTTATCTATCTGTACAAACGCGTCGGTCTCAAAAACTGTCACTTCAAACCTTGAGTTTTCGTATTGCCCGCGTAGATCGAGATAAGTTGAAATCATCAATAGCATGTCGCTCAAAACCGACAACTGTCGAATGTTAGATTCTAATTCAAAAACTAGTTTGTTAAGAAGTAGAGCAGACGGATCTTGGCATTTGATCAAGATAGTACAGTTTGAGTCGGATATGTATTTACATATATGAACTTATCATATTGTTGTATTGAGTTTATGTGCAGGAACTACCTGGCAGGATTCTCTCAACTAAATTACACTCTTTGATGAACTCTTGATATAATCAATACCATATAACAAAAACTTTTCGCATTATAGCTTTTATGCACCAGAGCCTTTTAGCAGAGCCTTGTTAATAATCTTCTTTCACATATAACTAGCTTAAGCTGCCAGTGTTAGGTCGTAGAAATCCTCTCAATAATAAGATCAACTAAAATTAAAAAGCAATATTCAGAAGAATATTTAAAACTAGCTTTGCAAACGGTCAAGCGGAAAATAAAAACGATTGTTAAAGCTTAGGAATTTTCCAAAGTCCCGAACGGTATAAGTGAAAACAAACTTGCCAAAAACTCTGGAAAATGCATTTTCCGTCATCCGTGCCGTAATAAACTGCCTGCAGCCCCTTATAAGTTCATCCACAAAGGCGTACAAACTATACAAAATGATGTTTAATTTGTTTGCTGGCTAATTGAATGCAATTTTAGGAGCAAAGCTTATCTGGACCGTGTCATGTTGTCCAAAGCCAACAACTGGCGGCGGATGTTCGGGCTCCATGTGTCCAGCTATGGCATTAAATATGACGCAGCAGCTAACCCTATCATTTTCTGCTCCTGCCCAACAATATTTCTTAGCTGTGTTTTGTATTAATTCCAATTATCCGCACGACTGGGGAATTTTCATTTAGATTGATAGGATTTGGGGTCATTATGCGTTCAATCCGTCTGTGGACGCACAATTAACATCCGCCAACCATCTGGAGACACACATTGTTGTCATATACTTTGTTGCTTCTGCTTTAATACCCTGTACTCCAGAAAGGGGTAAGGAATACAAAGCAATAAGCTGTACGTATACACAAGACAGCTTATGATCAGTTGCATATGTGTAAGGATCTTAAAGAGCAAACTTAAGACAGATTAAGATTCGCTTAAATGTTACATTTAGCTGACCCCCCTTTGTTATTGTTAATAATAATTATTATTATAATAAGTAATTATAATTATAGTAGTTATCCCTGTTTGGCCAATCCGAAAGCGCAATGAATCTGACGTTTCTTCTGTAGCTGATGGCTTAAGAGAATTCCAACCGCAATAGTAGAAAACGGATGTATGAACTATTCTGTTCATCACCCGATTAGCTTAAAGCTCACATTTAAATATTTATGTCAAAATCAATTTAAAGGCATCTTTTGATCTCTCCGAAAAGTCTTTACATCCTCCAAAGGAATAACTAAGGTTGAATATGCGAAACTTGGATCGTGAAACCTAAAAATATCGAATTCGTGACTGCGAACTGGAAGGCATACTTTATTTTCTTATTATTTGAAGCCCGGCTCATAGATAGCGGAAATTTCCCTCCAATTAATGTTCGGTTGGGAAATCTTGAAATGTTCAAGTTGAGTTTGCAACTTTAAGCAGAAAACGTGTTTCGAGCTAAACTGTGTAATACCCGCTAGTGCAAATATTTAGTTGTATCTTGTTTAGGGTAACTTCAACTCAATCACAGCCAAGTGGAGCACTCTGAGTTATTGTTTCAGTGTTTGCTGTAGTTGTTGTTGTTGCTGTTGTTGTTGTTGTTGATTTTCGTCTTGGGCTGATGTATGGACATCGATGGTCCGTTCGGGGCACATAATTAGCAGGGAGGGCTTCTGTATTGATTGCAAAGTTTCGCTTATGACATGGCCGGAGCACAGCACGAACAAATAAGATTTCTTCCAAAAACTAATTAGCAACGGGCATAGTTCATTTAACTTGCTTTGCTTCTTCATGCTCGGTTGCGAACTGCTTTTGTTGAATGCAAACCCATTTTGAGCTCCATTAACTGAATTAAAATTATAAAATTGGCGAAAATGCATCAACAAGATGTGCAACAGTCGTCGCTTTCCTAATGTTGCATTCGCTTTAATGCAGTTAATTTGTTGTTAAATTGTTGTTCGGAATGTATGTGTGGATTTGCCTCAAGCCGACATGGCATTTAAATTGACAGGACGGAACTTTCGAGTCAAGCCGCTATCAACAGAACCACAAGAATGTGGGTCAAGTAGTTTTCAACACTTAAATAAACTCTGCTGCATTGCCAGGACTTCAGCCGGCTCGTGGTTTCATCCTTTCGTCCTGAGTGCCAGCCAACAGAATGCGGGACAGCGTTTTCTTTGCCGTTTTCGTTTTCTGGGTCACCGTGGACGTCGCATAAATATAAATTGTATTGTTTCAAAAAAGTTTTTCCACTCGAGTTTCGCGGCTAACGGAAAAGTAGTTAAAGTTTTGTTTTCGCCGCTAGTTTATTGCGTGATTTCCTTCGCAATGACACAGCCCTGACAGCGGGGACGCCTGTGGTGAGGGTTGCTTTTGGCCGGACTTCTCTCATCTCTTGGCAGCCGACAGAGCCCGTTTAAAGGTGCTAAAACATTTTCCCAAATAATTTACAGCTGCTGTTGGTGAATTTGTGGTTATTTTCACAAGTTGCGGCAGAGTTTTTCGGTTTTCCCAGCAATTTGCTCGGGCCATAATTTCTTATAAACTATTGACTAGAAAACGGTTACACTTGTTTTTGTTAGCATTCAGTTTATCAGAGCAAATTTTTAGGGAGAAATGCATAATATATCTCAATGTATATTGTGCTAGTAGCTTATTTAATGGAAGGCCAACTAAATAGTAGGTTGTTGTCTTTCAGGTTTTTGGGGATAGTCAATTACTGTGCTCCCTCGACAGGTCTTGGATTTGATGATGACTCTCTCCCAATGGGAGAGGGGGTCTGCTGTCAATATATGCTCGATTGGCTCTACGTATTGCCAATATAAGTTCCCATTTGGCCATCTGCTTATCACTGCAGTAAGGCCCTGAAAAATCGAGGTGTCGCTCTTGCTGACCAATGACAGTTTCTCCTCTGCGGTCGGAAACTCTGGCTACTGATTGATTTGCTTTTAGCTTTTTTAGAAGGGAATTCTCTAGCTCTTTTAGCCGTAGTATTAAGGACCCTGTCACTCTACTCCAGATCTTGGACCTGGTAATAATATATTTATTTACTTAAGCCTTGTGCATTTGATAAGGCGTTGCTTCTATATTTGCGCTATCTCTCCTGTAATAGCCGATATTGATGGTCGATTCTTGCCGAAACTAATAAAACATATAACGAGGACGAAAGGCTATCTTCGGCACGCCGAATATCTAATACCCTTGCAACCTTTTAATGCCGAGAAGTAGGCCGAGTTTGGTGAAGGCTTTTAATCAAAAACCTAGTTTTCGACCGATCGTTCCTATGGCAGATAGATATGATATAGTGGTCCGATCCAGCTGGTTTTGACATATGTGCTCCGTGCAGATGGGCAGACGGATAAGGCTATATCGACTCGGCTGTTGATGCTGATCAAGAATATATATACTTTATGGGGTCGGAGATGTCTCCTTCTATGCGTTACACATTTCACGACAAAATTATAATACCCTCTGCAAGGCTATAACAAATATTTGTTCTCTTTACTCGGATTATAAGTGTTTTCTGATTGGAATAGTGGGCGCAACTCATTCGTGTGCTTTTTCCTTTCCTAATGGTAATAAATCATTTGTTGTGCACCTTCATAAATGAGAGAGAACGTGTAATAAAACAATATAATTTCATACAGGGTATTCACTGATGAATCACCTATCAAAGGCAAGATTCCAAGGAGACATATTCGAATTGCTGATTGCCGTGACACCTGGTTTTGCTTCGCTGCCGGCAAAGCAAAATTTGTTGCAAAATTAAAGCATACTTTTCGGTTCCAGCAACCTCTCAGCTTCGTCTCATTTTATAAATGGTTCACAATTCACAACTGGATTGCAAACATTATGCACGTCGAGTGCAACGTGACCAAGTCCGGAGCGGGCCCTCCGGTGGCAGACGCTTTACATTTCCTGACTTTTGCCTGCCACTTCTAATTGCATTTTTACTTAGTGCAGGCGGTAAAGTTTGCCACGGTTGCCGATTGCCACGCCCCTTTGGCCCAGTCCAGCAGCACGCGCAAAAGTTTAATTAAACGTGTTTGATTTATGACTTGTGAGGGGGCAGCGCCCGCTGTGCCTCTTCCCTGGGCTGGGCCGGAACGCAGGTCTGGGTGGGTGGCAACCGCAATTCCAATTCGAGAACCGAATGCGTTTATTTTGTTTGGAGTTTGATGCTTTCTGGCCATGAAAGCTAAGCACCTTTATGGCAGCTGCAGATGTGCGCTCGTGTGCGTTTGTCCCATATGATTTCCGTGCTCGTTTCGAAGCACCTTGCAAACTTGATGTGTGCTCGTGTGCTCAGGTGCTCAGGTGCCATAATGCGTTTATTGTTTTCATTGCCATTAAAGTTGCATTTTTGGTAGCTCGGGCCTCAACAAGTTAATCAATGTTATATCGGCCCCCAAATTGCTCAGAGAGCTACCCAATCTGGGTCGCAAATCCCTGCGGCTTATGCCCTAAATCAGGTACAGGCCACAGCACAAATCTCTTGCTCAAAATATTCCACGATAATCAACTTTGATAGGCCTCCAACTTTGGCATCGTTGCTAAAAAAAGAAGTGATTCTGGCAAGCGAAAGAAATCCGCAAAAACAAACCAGGTCCGCACAAAATGTATTCCCGGCTCTGCCGTGGCTGCAATAGCTTGGCTGCTTCTTGGGCCGCCCTTCTTCCATATTTTTTATGGTCCTGTCCTGCGTGCAAAATGAAAATGGAAAAAGTTTCGTGTTAAGCAAGTAATATTTTTCGATGAACTGGCGGATAATCGCTGCGTGCCACATTGCCCACTGGATGCTGGCTTAGAGGGCTTGGCTTTCGTGGTTGGCCCGATAAAAGCGTGCCTCCTGATTAGCCTTCAATTAGGTGTTTTATTTTATGCGGCTCGCATGAGCTGGATTTCTGTGCCAAGCAGCTTTATTTAATAGCTTTTACGCTCTACTCGCAATATCTGACAATGAGCTGGGGCACATTCAAAAATAGAGCTTGTCAGAAATCAGACAATTAAATGTGCGCCTTCTTTTAAGTTCTAAATAAACAGAAAGGAAGTCTATCTTTTTAAACACTTGCTAAGTAGCGAACAACGGTTCACTTCAAAATACATTTTAAAAGATCTGTGTCAAAATTCATCCGATGGGTGTTTCCCACCTTTTTGGATCCATCCATCCCTCCTTGGTGGAAATGGGGGTCAAAGATTTGGTGGGTGACGTTTCGCACTCAAATTCATTTTCAATTAACTTTCATATGAAAAATCATCTGAGAAGTGTTTCACGCTTTTCACAGAAACCAAGCTTTTTCGTAGAGATGCGATTAAAGGATATTTTGGGCGAAGTGTAAAGTTTAGTCCGGTTATCAAACTTAGTTAAGAAGCTCTCTCTCTCATAAGAACATAATGAAAATGTGTTTCAGGGACTTGGGAAATTCCACCCGCGACAGTGACAAATTGGCGGTAAACGGTTGAATGAATAAGTTTTTGTTTACCATGCGATTGGCTTCAGAATCATTTTCAAAGATCTTTGTGAGAATTTATTTGATCAGTTCTTAGGTGAAAAATGCGGGTCAGGTTTAATATACGGAAGCTTCAAGATTCTCATCGCAAGACTAACATGGGCGGTTACCACTGATTCCAACACTTGGTTATTTTCTCAATGCATTTAAAACATATCCTTAAATGGAAGTGCAGATTACGATGGGAACATTTCAATTTTCCAAGAGCGTATACTTAATGGAAAGCTAATATCTAAAATGCTTCGCACAAACGTTCTACAATACTCGGTAGTTGACTATATTATTTTAAACGAGAAAGAAGAGCTATCTTCTTCGTATCTAAGAAGCACATGGAAAATAGTTAATGCCGAGTTTCGTCAAGATATCATGAAAAACAAAAAGTTTTTCATGAAAGAACCTACTTTTCGACCGATCGTACGTATGACAGCTATATGCTGTCTATACCGGTCCGATCTAGCTGTTTCCGACAAACGTACTGCGTGCATCAGAAAGAGGAACTTCTGCAAAGTTTTATAAAGATAGCTTTAAAACTGAGAGACTAGTTCGCATAGAAACAGACAGACGGACAGACGGACATGGCTATATCGACTCGGCTGTTGATCCTGATCATGAATATATATACTTTATAGGATCGGAGATGTTTCCTTCATTGCGTTATACATTTAACGACAAAATTATAAAACCCTCTGCAAGGGCATAAAAGTATGCTAAATAAAAAAATGTTTAAAAATTTCAAATATATGCACAAATATAAAGAATATTAGTAGATAGGAAATTAGGAAAGAGATGTAGTGATGGGTAGTGGAGGAAGTTTAAAGCCTGTACGGCAAGCCATGCTCCTACTTATAACTGGGGATAGACAGTATAAGGAAAAGGTAAAGGTATCCTGAAAGCAACGATTTAATGAGGGCGGGAGAAAGTTGGGCGGATAATACGTGGAAAAACCAATTGTAATCTTTGCATAGCCCAGTAAAAGAGATGTACACAGTGCAATCTATCGTGATAAGGATTAAGGGCGATAGTTCCTGGTAGATCTGGATGGAGAAGAGAACAGAAAAGAACAATCTATATCGCCAACAATCAAAGAGTTGCACGTTTGGATAGCATTCCTTATAAAGTTTTCTCTATGATATACACACTACCATTCACTTTTAATTACATATAATGCAATATTTGAATTGTATAAATAAACTGTGACACTCGAATACTTATTTTTTGTTTTCAACTGTTTTAGCAAAGCGCAGAAAGAAAAAAAAGTACGTAAACCAATTCATGTTTAATCCGCACTCTGCGATTTTATGGCAAAAATGGAATGCATGGAGCGCCAACTAAAAATGCAAATGTGAAAATAAAAACATTTATTGTGAATTCTTTGTGTACTAAATAAATTTCATATTTAACATGAGCAATTAATGTGCGGCAAAGCCGCAAATAAAACCGCTTAATTACGTGACTCTGACCAGAGCAGAGAGCGGAGCGGAGCGGAGTGGAGCGGCAGGACGCGACATGCAACAATAAAAGCAACAAGAATTTCAATTGGAAATTTGCATGACATGCAATGAAATGAAATAATAATATGGTTAATAAAGTCAGCCGCATCAGATTCGGATTCGGACAGCAGACAGCAGACAGCGGACATGGAGCAGCATAAACCATGGAGCAGAGCCCGGTGCAGGGCTCGGAGCCAATTATCGCACTTATTTCGCTGCTAATTAAAATGCAATTATTTGCTTTAAACAACATAATCCCATTGACAGGCGTTTTATTTGCATATAGAACATGTACATAAATAAATCGAATCGTTTTCATGGACTTGCCCCCACAGTATCCATGCTGGCGTCCTCGTCGTCCTCGGCCGTAATGTGCAGCCGCGGCGCCACAAAGCCGACATTGCGGGAAGGGGCCGGCGAGCTGAGCTGCTGTCGATTTATGGACGCCCCCGCTGGCGCCACATACTGCCCCCCATTGGCGGCGACATTGCGGCCAGCCTCGTCGACATACTCGCAAATGATCTGCCACAGGGACTGGCGATCTGTGGTGCCGCGCACGCGTGCCCGCAAATAGGCGGCCGTGGCGATCAGCGTGAAGTTAAGGATGCCCGCATTGAATATGTGCAGCCAGCCATTCAGCTGCAGCTGACTGCTGGCCGCCTGCTGGAAGAGCTGCATGGGCAGCGGTACGGCCACGGCCACGGGCATTGGGGCTATGGAGCGGGTCCGCTGCTGGCCATTGTGATCCCGCTTGGCGGGCAACTTCAACGAGTGCACCACCAACGAGGGCGGCGATGCAGTCTCCGTGCCTGGCAGACAGAATGTGCTTCTAACGTCAGTCGGAGTCGGTCGGCACTGAAGAAGCTTAGACTTACCCTCGCCCGCTTCGCGCGCCATGCGCTGATCGGCCCGCTTAACCCAGCCGCGCACCGTGGACTCCGGCACGCCCAGCTCCCTGGAGATGCCGGCCTTTGTCTCGCCATTGCGTATGCGCGCAATCGCGCGCTCTTTGTCATCCATGGAGACCTGGACTCTGGGACGCTTGCCGCGGGGCACAGCCGTACGCTCCATGGCTCAGGACTACGGCCGATCTTTTTGTCTATAATTGAGTTTTAATTAGGGTTTCGTTTATTTTTTATTTTTATTCGCGTTTACAATTTTCAGAGAATTTGCTTTTTCACGCGCGCCGCTATCTGCGTCTGTTTTCCGAATCGGCAGTCGTAGATATTTGACAGGCGAGACCCTAGGAAAGCGCTTTGGGCCAGCTGACATATAAATCGCTGTGGGTTCGTTTTCTTCGCGTTCGTTCGCATTTGCTTTCCTTTTGAGCTTTTTGTTTACTTTTCTGAGCCTTGCGTCTTTGACAGTTGTCGCCCAGGGTTGTCGCATCTGGTTGCCCCATCTGGCTGCGGTGCTGCCAACCTTTTCCGTGCCGCAAGCTTCATTTTCCTATTCCCATTCAAATTTACCGTCAGTTTTTCCCATTGCGTTTATTTACGATTTCCTCTGTGTTTTTCACTTTCAATTCTTACATTTAATTCTGACGTACATCTAAAATATGTGTTCTAATTTATATTTTCTCATTTCATTATTGTTGTGGGTAATCTCTCTTGTATCTTTCTTCTGGCACTGTAGCGGTATGCTTGGATCCTGTTTACGAAAAAAGGACACTGAATCTTCTCTTCTCAACTCTTAACCAAGTGCACAGCGACGACTTTGGGTGTGCCTATAAATTTGTTATCTTATGGGGCTAGATTGTTGGGATACAATTGTTTAAGTTTCACCTTGTTAATCTAGTTAATCTATATAAAGATTCTATGGATTTGCTTCGCTTCATTAGTACCCTTTTCTGCAAGGGTAGAAGGTATTCGAGAAACTAATTAACTGATCAAGACTTTGGCCAATATCTTTCAGCTTATAGAGAATGCAAGGACAATGCTTATAACACAAGATTATGAATTGATCAGGAAAGCTTGGTCTAAAATGGGATTAACTTTATCTCTTAAAACTCATTAAGTCTCAGATTGTATATTCGAGCAAATTGGCATACAAAATGTTCTTTAGATGCTACTTTAGATGATTGCCAAATGAAATAACTAAATAAGTGGCCACTCGGGGAAACTCTTTGGATTTTCCACACTTTTCCGCTACAATGCCTTTTCAACTCTATCTTTGTAATACGACTTAAGTATATGTAATACGACTTAGTTTCTAGAACCATTTCGGCTGAATTTTACAATTTCGTTTTCGTTTAGTATGTTCGGAAATTTCAAAGGTTTTAATTATGGTATTTAATTGAATCCCTCAAAAGTTTGCCATTTTTGTTTCTCTCTGGGCAGTTTTGACCACCAATTAAAATGGATAATTTTCTCCTTGAACTTTGTTTTTGTTTTTGTTATGGTCTAGGTAAATCTATGTGCAAAAAATATATATGTATTGTATATCGTACATTATATACATATTTATTTAAGTATGCATTTACTTATGTACGCTTCGCTTTTCGATTGACAATTTGCCAATAATATTAATAATAATAATAATAATAGATTGTATTTCATTGATACATATGTCTGTATGTATGCATAATAACTAATAAAACCACCAACAATTATTTATATGAATTTTCTTTTTTCTGTTTTTTTTTGTTTGTTTTTTGCTTTTTCTTTGTCATATTACTTTTCTAGCTTAATTAATTTCTAGCTTCTCGTTAAACTATTCTCTCTTCATTTTTTTTTCTTTTTAACAATTATCACGTGACAATTTTACGCTTAATTAATTTAATCAGGGCAGTTAATCATTTTTTACGTGTGTGTCATGTGTGTTTGTGTTTTTAAAACATTTATATGTTTCGAGCTTTTATCGTATAATTATTTCAATTAATATTCAATAGCTGTCACGTAGCCTTCACGGCGGAATTTATAGATTTCAGCTTGTAGAACTACTTACACATATACACATAAGTGTTAGCTATTAAGCATTGCGTTTATTCATAGAGGAATCGAGTGAAATCAAACTGAGAGAATAGTGCAAAGAACTAAGGGAGGCGAATACTGATGAATGGCAGTGTGAGCAAACATCATGCCGACGAGTATCAAACGAATATCTGAATCTTCAGCCAAGTTTGATAGGAATGCAAAACTAAATGCGTTCAGGTTAAGTATTATAAGTTATTTTATATTCTCTGAAATCAAAATCCATCTTTAACTCCCACTTTCAAACGTATATGAAGTCCTTTAATAGACTTTCGATCTCCAGAAAACTTAGGTCTTAGTAATCCTCCTGCAGGTGTTGTAGTCCTGGCTGCTTCGGCGCCCCGCGGCACATGCGTCGCAAGATGGCAATCAGAAGGCCAAATACCGCACAGATGCCGAGCGTGATGAGGGCGAGCTTACCATAGGGCAGCTCGCTGAGATCGCGTCGCAGGCAAATCTCCGGGGACTCATCGTGAAGGACGAGCTGGCGATAGTCGCCGGCGTGGTGTAGCAGGCCGAGCTGTTCCAGATTCCACTCAATGTGCCGCGTTAGTTGGGCCAGCGTCGAGGTGTGCGTCACATTGGGACAGTTGGCGATGCCGTTGCAGAGCAGATGTCGTGGTATACAGACCTGGGTGTCGCCAGGACAACGGAAGTCACAGCCGCCGCCGTCCTGCAACAGAGACGCGGCCAGACTACCGTCGGGATTGCGGGGCAAGTGGAACAGCTCGGTCCAGACCAGCCGGAATATGTTCTTGCCCGGCTGGCCGTCGCCCGTGTACTGAATGAGCACCGGCAGTGGCTCCTGATCTGCGCCCGTGGCGCCGAGCTCTGCTGTGGTCAGTATGGGCAGATCGCGGGCCAGTGAAATGTTCTCTGGGCAAACGACGAAACGCGGCTCCAAGCGTCCGGCCAAATAAACCTCAATTTTGGCGCTTTCGCAACTGCGCTCCGCAAACCGAGCCTTTTCCAGATTAAGCCACAAATCCCGCTGAGCAGCCACCTTCAGTTCCCAGATGCACTTCTCCCGGCGATAATGGTGCTCCGGTGGTGCCATCGGCCCGGCCACCATGGCCAGTGCCTTCTTGAAGGGAAAGACGAGCTCGCCATCGGGTGAGGGGCCCAAGGTGATGGGCCCACAAAGCGGACCATGCGCAAACTCATAGGTCGCTTCGAACAATGGATTGGGATTCTTAAAGTACGAGGTAATCGCATGCTGACCCTGTACTATCATCTCGAGATTCATTTGATCCGCCGACGATATAACCCTCACAGCTCGTGGTATGTTATCACAGAAGCAGGCCAAATTGTTTTGGAACTTGTCGCGCTCCTCCCAGATGACCAGCTTATCCACTCGTTCCTCGTGACAGCGGGTGCACGCGTTGCTATTGTACGGCAGCTCCTTGAAGGACACCGAGTTCACCTCGATAATGGCCCGGGCATAGAGCCGGCGATCCGTCACAAATTTGTATTGGCAGCGCACATCGCTGCCGCCGGTCCGCTTGAAAATGAGCGAGTTGAGCGGGGAGCGCAGCCGTCCTCCCGGATGCTTCCACGCGTACATTATCTCGTCGCAGAGCGTGTTGGGCACCGGATCCCCGAAGCGTGTGTTATTGAAGAAGTCGTAGTGTGCCCAGTAATAGAGCGAGCTGCCACTGTAGCTGCCCGTCTTGGAGTCGAACTGGACGTAGAGCGAGGGGCTGGTGCTCACAAAGTCCACCTTCTCCATGGGACGTGAGAAGGTGTCGCAGAATGTTTTGATTATGCGAGCGGGGTCCGCATGATCCGAGTCGTATATGGTGAGCGACTCGCCGCAGTCTCCCTCGTACTTCAATATGGGCGATTCAATGCGATTGATGCGAAAACTGGAACGAAAAGAGCAGGGAGAGCGTGTGAGAGTGGAGTGAGGGGAATATCTGACATCCGACTCATAAAGTAAAGACCAAAGGCCTTTGGCTCTCTGCCAACGCAGGACCGAAATTCAACATTGCAACATTTTCGACATATTCGCATCAGCCAGCCGCCCCACGTGCCGCGTCCTTCTACAGTTTAATATAAATTCCGGCTGGTAACAGGTAAAATCTCACTTTTTACTGCCACACGTAGCCTCCTCAGATTTGGCCGCTATGTGAGCTGCATTTCGTTGCGGTGCAGTTTGGGCAAAAATAAATGCAAATTGCTTTGCTGAGGTATTTTTGGCTGGCACGTAGAAGCTCACAAATTATTGAAGAAAATGCGAAATGCTCCTCAGAAATAATAAATAGACTTATGAAATGTTTGAAGTCGTCAACAATCAAGGACCATCTGCACACTCGTCCGAAAATCACAATAAAATAAACTAAAATAAATTCAAGATGTGTTTTATAACGTTCGGACACATTATTGATCTCCTGGAGTAGCTAACTTCTGCAGCTTAACAATCGCTACATAGAAAACTGTTTGTCCTGACTGACTGACTGACTGATTAACTGACTGACTGACTGACTGATAGATTGGCGATCAACGCACAGCCCATACTGTAAGAGCTAGAAAGCTTTCTACTGTAGTTACCTTGTGCAATGAAGGTGCACGCTAAGACGTGGTTTCGGACAATTCCACTCGTATGTGCGGAAAAATCGCGAAAAAAGTTTGTATGAAACTTTTTTGTTTTTCATCTGAACGGACCCAAACTCATTTTCAACCTTTGTGCAAATTCATTTCAGGGCTGTTTCACACTTTTCGAAAGATGGGGGTCAAAATTTTGATGGGTATATGAAAAATCATTTGATTCGGGAAATTCCACCCGAAACAGTGGTAAATTGGCGGAATACGGTTGTAAAAAAGTGTGTTGCTTACCGTACGATCGGTTTAAAACTTATTTTCAAATATTTTTGATAGAATTTATTTTAAACGTGTCGCGGGCAAGGCCTGGCAACATTATTCTTGGTCAAAATTCATGTGAAAATACATTCATATAGACATAAATACATGCTGAACGGGAAGAGCTTAGTCAAATTATGGGGAGACATTTAAAGTGTCAACGACTTACTAGATATCATATTATGGAAAATTAAAAGATTAAACTTGATCAGGGAATAGCCGGGAGATACCCGCTAGAATCGTATAAATGATTATCAGACCTGGCCATAGAGTTTTTCAATACCAGGACTCTCGACCAAGAACATATTTGCAGTTAGCCTCCGATTCGCTGCGCTTTGTGTCTAGCTTTAGATACAGTTATGGGCACCGCGAAAACTTTTCCAATTATCTGTTGGCAGCCGTCCAGCAGTTCACCTAGGACCCGGAGCACTAAAATAGTTTACGTAACCATCGCCATCGCCGTCGCCATCCATCCCGCTAAGCAGATTTTGTACAATTACATTTGCGCTGGCCAGAAAATATGACATAATACAACATTTTATTAACCCACACAAAGTTGGCAAATGTCAAAAGCGAGAAAAAAACAAATCACCATCATCAGCGGCGGGTCCGGGTCCGGGTCCGGGTCCGGGTCCGGGACATGCGCCCCGACACAATTTCATTTTCGTTTCGAATCGTTTTTTATTTGCCACATTACGGTTTTTTTTTGTTCGTTCCTTTTGCTCTGCTACTTCTATTCATAATAGAGCACAGTTACTATTTGCCCTCACCCCCTTCCACTGCAGCTGCAACAGTCTCTGTGCCTGTCACTGTACTCCCTTCAGCCCCTCCTGCTCTAAACGTGCCCGTGCCGTTATTCACGTACGCGACGTCGAAAAGTAAGCCTGACGCCCTGCGGCATGTCCTCATAATCCGTTAGCAGCCTAGTTCTAGTTATGCTGACTCAGTAGGGAGTTTATTCAGCAGTACGACCAAAAAAACAAATCGGCAAAAAAACGTGGTACGCCCCCCATAAAATATGCAATGCGGCAGCAGCAGTCCAACGTTCTGACCGGCCAGTCCGCCCACCCGCCCCCGCTCCCGCCAGGGTCGGTTGTCAACTGTTTGGGGAGCAACTGCTTAGTTATGTGCATATGGCAGTCAATTGGTGTCGTGACGTGTCGCGTCCTGTCGCGCGTCGCGTCCTGCTCAAGGCGCAGGCACTGTAAATTTGTATCCGCGATTGCAGCTTCTTTTTCGAGGAGATTTATTCGATGCATGCGAACTGTATGGAAACGAAGCATTAGACTTGAAATTGGAACAATTGAATCGGCGTCAACTATAAATGAACTTTAATTTAAACAAGTAAATGTGCTCTAATCGCGAGTCGACTAGGGGATACCCTAAACTCCCACTCCCATTAAAAAAAAAAAATTAAAAATTGTTGCTCTGCCTCCTCCAGAGGAGAAACTCATCTGAAATAAAAGATTTAAGATCTACATACTATACTGTAGCTCTTAAAGAGATTTGATAAAAAATAGAGAAAAAAATATTACCAAGGCTGTCTTTCCTCTTCTTTTAGTCTCAATTTTGATACTAGCAGACATTTCCCGCCCTTGCCCTATGCAAGATCTTTAGATCTTAGACATAAATTTTACACCCATTTCTTGCAGGTGAATTTGAATTCACCCGTTGTATCTGTACTTCACGTCTTAAGTGTTTTACATATATATTTGAAAATGTGTTGAAAGTCCATCGAGTTAAGAACGAAAAGTTTTGCAGAAGACAAAGTAAAAATAAACTGTCGATCACAGAACCTTTGATCAACATTATTCTTCCTAGATTATTTTGCGAAACGTGTGAAGCACGTCTTAAATTATTACGAAATTGATGACGATCGGAAGGTTAACAAAACAGTTGCATACAGCAGTAATACGCAAGGTGCAAAGCACGTGTTAAGTAAGTTTTTTGACAGATCTTTGGATATGAGTTTGAAACTGAAACGTCACCCACCAGATCTTGTGACGTCAATTCCCGCCAAGCGATGGATTTTCTGAAAATTATTGTTTTTTATTCAGTCGTTTAGTCTTTCAAAATATGCAGAGTCTGTACTATATGAAAATTCAATACTAAGAGCTTAGAAAGGGAACCAAGCTTGCCGTCCTGTTCAAGAATATTCACGCTTTTAGATAGCAATCGCTCTTCGGCCAACTTCGCATTCAGTATAACTAATCCTAAAGTACACTTACAGGAATTAACAACAGCTGGCCACCAAAGGGGGCAACTACTATCAAAACCCACAACTTACGAAAGGAACAAAAAAAATCTGAAGATACTTCGTGTAGCAGAAAAAGGTGCAGGTATGACATGTTACTTAAATGAGCAAGTTTGTTGGAAACAATGTCGACAGTGTCTAGACTCCAGACATCAGGCAGCAGCAGAGGCAACAGCAGAGGCAGCAGCAGAGGCAGCAGCAGCAGCAACAGTTAACGCAGCCAAGCAGAATCTTGCTCTGTAACTGAAGCTCTCAAGGGTTGCCAGCTGCGCTGCCAATTCAGTTATTTAGCTATTTTCTAGCTAAGCTTGGCTGTTTTCAGATGCAATTTGCAGGTGACTGAAATTCTGGACATTTTAAAACTTTTTTAGCTATTTTTGGTACGTCATACAATAGGATTATTTTAGCCCATATATCATATCAGAATTGTTATGAATAATTTTAATTTTGTTAAACTGCATTGACAAGCTCTGCAATATACTGTGTAGATGTGACTGCTCCTACAAAAGCATATGCTACCCATTAAAAGTGTACCTAGGTAAATTTAAAATGATTTGACTAAAAAGACGCTCGTGCCCACAAAAAACACAAATTAGTTTTTGTATCCCTTTTTTTGACCATTTTGTCAATTTAATTTAGCTATATTGAAGTCCGTTAATTTTTTGGAGCGGCAGCTGGCAACACTGATTGCGAGGCGGAATTGTTAGCAACAACAACTGTAGGTAACGGCAAACAGAGAATGGGATGAGCTGTCAAGCGGGGCGTGCTGTGGCTCCGTATGTTTGTGGAGTGGGGGGGAGGCGCGGTCTGTGTGGGCGTACAATTGTTGTCATGGGCGTTGCAACAACTTGAGTGAAGTTGGCAGCGAGCAGCAACAACAAAAACAGCAAGCACAAGCAAAGACAAAAACTTAACGGGAAAGTACGAAATTGTGCTCAGCTCACGCAGTTCTCTATTGCATTTTTTTGCTCTTCTCTACTTTGTACTTTTGGAGCGACTGCGACGCAAGCTGACTAACGGTAACTAACGGTGCTTGCAAGCGCACACACAAACCACTTGCTTAAAATATTCTGTACCATTTCGATGAAAAAGTACCACTAAAGATACAAAAATAAAGCTCACGAATACTATTTTAATTTTTATGCGCAATAGGTATTATTTTAATACCAGTTAAATAATTATTCATAAAATTGCGAAAAAAATATATTTGAAAAAATGTACTTAAAATCAACCTAACTTTAACGGAAAATATGTAAATGATGAAAGTTACTTGAATAAAAATGTACATACATATTTGTAATTGAAAATCATAGCAAATATTTGTAACAAATGTTATTGAAATGCTGATGAAAAGACGTCCATTTTGTAAAATAAGAGGTACAGTGTACCATTACAAAAAGTTAGAAGCATTTTTGGTACATTTCCATCACATGTGGCAGCCATTCAAACAGTAAAGGAACACAGACACGCACACATACAAATGCTTGTCTCTCGTGCTCTCAGCTCGTCGCACTCGCCAGTGTTGCGCTTTGTGCACTGTAATCACGCAATCGTGTTGCCCACTTCTGAACTCTTAATGGCAATCGGTGTAAACGTGCGCACAAGTTCTCCGTTCGGTTGGGCTCTGGGTTTAGTTCTTCTCGTTTTGTAGGTGGACATAAATATTTATCTTTTGGCAAAAACTTGTTTGATATTTTACTCCTCCATCCCCATCCATGTGCACAACAGCAAGCGCGGGTGTTTTATCTGTGTGTGTGTGTGTACGTGTGTTTGTGTTTCTGAGTCTGATGTTGGCCATGCACATAGTTTTCTTTGCAGTTTTTAGCCAAAAACTTGGCAATGTTTTGCAACATTTTCTGCATAAATTATAAGGTTGCAACATGGTCAAATGTGCAGAAATCGTTGCCGTTACTCTGACAACTTCGGGACAATGTTGGGGTAATACTTTATGCTGCGGCAGATCACGACAAATCGCATTCCCAGATTTACAAGACTAGCTCAAGCGAAACATGTAATTGAAAAATATTTAAAATACAATTTATAATTTTGTTTGTATTATGAGTCTCCCAAAACATTCTACAACCTTGCTGATATATAGTATATAATATGATATAATATGTATTTACTATGTGAGGTTATTTAAACGTGTATTAAGTACATGTTCGGGTGATATTTCCCTCTTGAAGAATTAGTCCGATATTTTTCGCCAAAATGTTTAAAGTTTTTTGTTGTTGACAAAATATTGATGCATTGAAAAAGTCATTTCCGAGCAGTATATTTCTTACTAGAATCTTGAGATGAGTTGATATAGCTTTAGGGACTTGACTTTCTGCCTATTCTAATGGAAGACCCTGGGGGTTAGAGTCTTATCTTTTCATGCTTTGCTGCTGGCTTTTCCTAATAAATTGTATTTCAAATCAACCCAATTTTTGCAGATATATATTATACTTTTAAGATTTTAGTTCCTTAGTTTTATTTTGGCAACTAGCTTGGCATGAGGTGCGGTTCATTAAAAAAAATAACAAATTAAAGTTCCGGGAACAACCCGGATTAGCTCAAGCCCTTTTTGGAGCCTTGATTAACATATGTAGCTCATTCAACAATTTATTATTTGCAATGAACTGATGCAATCTAAGCCGTTTTTTTTATCGAAAAAGCATACTATTGACTATTGACTATAGACAAACTAGAATACAGTCATTAACTATATAAGCCTGACAATATTCTAAAAATATATTCTATATTCCAATATATCAGGTTTAAATAAGGTCAACAACCTATTCTAATTGGATCCCCAAAATGGCAACACTTAACGAAATGAGAGTTCGGTAAGAACTTTCAGAAGCTATAGATATCTCGAGACGATTCGCTTAGCTCATTTACCCTTTCCCAATTTAAATGTTGTTTACTTGTGAGCTCTTTGGTACACCCTTCGATGGCATTCAATTAAAGGAACCGAGCCATCAGTGTCCTCAAAATGTCAGAGCTAGAAAACTTTGCCATCTTCTTGGCGACCGCCGCCCGAATCCTTCACGCAGGAGCAGGGCCGAAATGAAACCCGCAAAACCGCAGCACAATAAAATATTTCCCTACCCAATGCATAGGCGCCTTGTATTCAGAACGAAGGGAGGGACGGAGGGAGTGGGGGCTGGGGAGACTTTCAGTAAATGCAAACTCAAAATGCACGACCGAATGCGACACTTGGACAAAAGTTCAGAGAACGGATTCAGACACAAACAACGGCCCGGCGACGCCGACAAGGATAAGAAAGGCAAAGAGGGGTGGGGGGGAGCGACGGGGGCGCTGCACAAAGTAAAAAATATAAAGAACAACTTCAACTCGACACGTTAAATTAAAATGTCACATAAATCTTTGCGGCAAATTTCATTAAAATACGCTTACAGCATAGAACGCAGCGCCAAAATGAATTGAAGCTGGACTGGGACCAGGATTGCGAATGGGGCATGCCCCAGAAACCGCCAACAGGCGCCCACATAGCCGCAAAACTTTGCACTTTAAGTGAAATGTCGACGAAGGCTGTGGATTTTAAACGGGAGCCTCTCGGACAACGCCCCTTGTCGGGGTATTTACAATAAACTAAAGTTCTTTGGGAGATCTGTGGAGAACTAAACAAAGGGAACAGACAGCCCGACAAAAGGGCGGCTAAAAATCGTAAATAGTGTTGGACAATACAATAATATGGCACTTGGACGATGCTGAAAGTCACTTGCCTAAACAAGACCAGGGATATGACAATGGAATATTCAAAGAGGGGGTGGATTTACCAAAAACTGAGTTGTTGCTCTCAAACAAGCCTTGGCAAAGATCTTTTAAAACGGTTTTGATGATTAATTATAATTAATGCCATTTTCTTTAAATCTTAAACTTAATTTTCCATCTATTCTCTGGTCGTGTAATATTTGAATAAGCGAAAAGAAATGTCGACAAAACCTAAACGCACAAAAAATGCGACACACGAAATCAATACGATGAAAATAGAAAAATGTCAAAGCAATGATGAGAGGTCTATCCAAAATCGGTAACACATATTTATCATTTTTTGCTGTAGAGCTCGGAAAATAATTGAAGCTCGGGTCGTTGAAAATGAATAAGCTATGCATATGGTTTTCAATTTTATGTAGGCAAAGGAATCAGAATTTTCCATGGCAATGAAAATATACTTTTATGTCTACAGCACTCTATGATCATGTTACAGTGATATATTTGAGAGGAAAAAGAAAGATGTTCATATTTGCATTCTTACCTCGGGAAATACAGGCGCACGATTTCGCCGGGATGTCCTTTGATGTGATAGCTGCAAGAGGTGTTCGGTGGATACCAGTGCGCGATGCTGAGGAAGATGCCCTCGCTGGCACTGCTGTCCTTTAGCGAATCGGAGCTGAGCAGCCAGTCGCAGACGCCGTGCTTTATTCCCGCAGTCTCCACATGTCCTGGCCAGTTGCCAACATTGAAATGAAAGCCGGTATTGAGCAGCGGACCCGCCGGTGATGTAACAAACTCCACGTACATGTATTGTGAAGTGCCTGCGGGCGAGGGAACGGGTACGTTTCGGGAACGGGAACGTGGTTGAAAAGCGGACTCTAGCTATCGGGCAATCGCCATCGGCGTTGCCTTTGTACTTACCAATAATGCTGAATGGAAACTTGCCCAGACCGCAAAATTTGCCTATCAGCGGCGAATGCTCATCGCGTCCGTCATAAACGGCTAACCAATCGTAGGGGCAATGCTCGTTACCCGACCCAATGGGCCTGATGGGGCAGGTCATCACGTTTTCGCATCTGCAAAGAGACCGCGAGTCGAATAAAACGAAATCTGATGAATGTGTCCGTTGATAAATCGCTTGCACTATTCATTTAAAGAGTGTTCCCCAAAACACCAAGAGAATTATCCTTTGATTCTTTGATGGATGCGTACGGGGCAAAATTTAATTTATCCCTTGGCGCAGACGTCAACTTAATGAGACCCACCAATTAATGGATGCACCTCGCTAAATTCCAAGTGCAGAGATACGATGAAAACATAAAAAAAGTCACCACTTTGTAGTCGGGTGCAATCGACTGCGGAACACTCGCTTGAAGTCCAAAAGGATCAATGTAGGATCAATCTTTGTAGGAGTTAGTAAGAAGTCTACAGTATTACGTTATTCTAGCTCTAAAGTACATTTAGGTTTGCCATGCCTTCAGTCATATAATATATATGTAACCATATGCACCCATGGAACAAAATTCAAAATTTCAAGTTCCGAACTTTAATAGTACGAAAAAAATTGCTTCAAGCGGACGGAGGAATGGGAAGACGTACATTGCGCACAACCAATATACCCCCTTCACGTTGTGAGAAAGTGTAAAAAAGGGGAATTGAAAAAACGACAGATTCTCGCGAAAGGCATGGAAAAGTTGGAGGAAAATGTGTATGTAAGACAGGGACATGGCTTAGTATGTTAGTTAAGCCTAAGCTCTTTCTAAGTCCCAAGCATAGCTTAATTCACTTAGCTCCCGCTTCACACACTCTGATTTTCAGGTCAAACATTTTGATGGGTAAGCCCCAAGGCCCCCGTTTAACTACGCCTCTGTCTATGACATTCATTTGCTGTTTGGCAGCGCACATAAAAAACGAGCGTAAAACATTCAAAGCGTCTTTTTTGAAGCATTTTCTAACTTTAAGTTCCGGACCAATGTTTGTTTTTTTGTTGCGCTATCTTCTTGCTCAGGTTGAGCTCTGGCAAAGTGACCTTTGTGCTGCGATTCGCTCAGGTTTGGCCATTGACGAGTTGTGAAGCCCGGATATTCCCTTTCCAACCATTTGTTGGAAATACAATTTGCCAGAAGGCGGAGAATTTCATGCCGATTCAAAAGGCAAACGAAATGCCTTTCACCTGAATGTGCGTGTGCATGTGTGTGTGTGTGTGTGTGTGTGTGTGGGTGTCTGTTTGTGTGAACTTTCTAATTGAAAGCTAACTTTGGCAATTACGCCCTGGACTTTAATCAAATGCGGGCCGAGAAATGGAAGCGGATCGTGTGATTCGAAATTGCAACAAAAATGCCAATTTAATTGACATTTTATTGAGCCTTTGACTGCTGGCCGAGAAGTTAAAGAGAAACTTTTTGCAAAAACTTTAGATCTATTCGTCGTATCTGTATCTATTAGCCAGCCAGTTGTTCGGCGTGCCATCGTTTCACTCAATTTAATCACTTTGTCAGCAAGTTTCCGACTCGTCTTTATGCCGTCTAGCTTTTGGGGAACCTAATCTAACTTATTGATAATAAATGCGTAGGGCAAAAAAGTTGATTATTTTCTTTCCTATTTTTCTTCTTTTTTTTTTGTATTTTTCCAGCCAGCAGAGGCTGGCGAACTTGGGGCCGTGGCGAAAGTTTCGGCCAACAGACATATCAAAAATAACTGACTGGTAATAATTTCGGCATATTAAAAAACTTTTTTCTCGATGACTTTTGCATTTATTTCGCCTCGACTATGCCCAAAAAAAAGAAAAGTTCAACTAAAGTTTGTTGTGTGTGCGTGTGTGTGTGTGTGTGTGTAAGTTTGTGTCGGGCTTTGTCGAGAAAATGCTGCGCTGGCAAAATGTGTTCGGTGTTTGCTACGCAGAAATTAGAAAAATGTTTTGGAAAACTGGCAGCCAAACGAGCCTCGGCATCGAAATAAACTGAACTGATTTATAAAGGAGGCAACGGCAAAGTTGCCGCTGACTTGGCACAACACATTCCCACACACACACACACACACACTCACACTCACACACACGTGTATAAATGTGAGTGGTCAGGTCAACGTTGAGCCTGGCATCGCAGGACTGGGAGTCGGAGTGTTTTATGAACTGGATTTGATGGAGCTTTGTGTAATGCTTAGATGGATTATGGTGATTGTTTGTAAATATTATCGCCCCGAGCGCATAATCAACCAAATGCTGTTAGTTAGACGTATGGCCTAATCGGGCCTGGACACCAATTTTGATTGCCTTATTGTATGTGGTATATGTTCAGTTTTGTTAAGGTATTTCGATAAAAACTTTGCGGCCTCCAATAAATAACTTCTTTTATGACAAATTGTGTTTATCTTGCATATCTATTTTCACTAACTTTGCCACTCGATAATGCTTCTAGTCTACGAGAAAAACTAGTTTAACATCGGACTACTCTACCATACATATATATATTAATAGGTGGCTATATATCTTCAAATTCTAGTTTTAATTAAAAGTGGGATTAGTTAGCATAGACTGACAATTAATTGAAGAAACAATTAAAGATCTTAAGGGTAGTGTATACAAAAATGTCAACTAAGTAATTGTATATAACCGTCAAATTATAGACTTGCATAATATAAAAGTTTGTTGGAGACCTCTTTCTTATATTAATTATTTTTATGGCCGTCTACATCTTTGATTTTTATTATGTGGACTTTCCGACTTGGATTTTTCAAAACGGATTAAAGGAGACAAAAATCAAGACTTGGAGTCGGCCTAGCCAAAAATTTACTGTCCAGAAAGTGAGAGATAAGTTCCCGAGATAATAACAAAAGAGTTCCTTGAAAGCTAATTTAATTTACCGGCGTTGCTCGGACCGAATGATGAATGTTGATAAAGGAACTGAAAAAGTTCGTACAATCCACGCTTGCTCCAGATATCAATAAATATTCTTCTGCAGAATTTTAGTTGAATAAAACAAACTAAAAAAAATAGGATTTTATTGTAGTATACCTTTTTCTTTTTGAACAATATCAAAGTAAATAAAAGAACAGAAAAGTTGATAATTGCTGCTTAGTTTTAACCGCCGACCTCTCGCTTTTCAGTCCGACTCTCATAAAACACAATTTTGTTACAGTTCGACACGAAATGAACATTCAGTAAGTATTATAGCTTGTAGCGAGGACAAACTCTCTTATAAAGTAAAAAATATGCTTGATATGTGTAAATTATTGGCGTACTGAGCTCCTATAATTTACTTGAAATCTTGAAATTTTAGCTGTAGGTCCTCCTAGTGCCTACGCAGACCGAGTTTGTTTCCGATAATCGATAACCTACTCCGTTTCCAAACAATCGATATGAATCGATATCGATATCCTGTTTTTAGAGCAAATTGGGTAAATAATAAGAGCTCGAGTCACCAAAAGTGATATGTTGCTTCTAGAATATTATATATGTATATATATCAAGTATCTTTCATTTTATACCTATCGCCACAATTGAAATGCTATTGACATTTTGAGAATACACATATATTCTATGGTACAATAAGTTATACTGTAGAATATTTCACTAAGATCGGTTACGATCATAAAAGTTAACCGCCACATGTTTGCGGCAGCTGGTGCAAATTTCAAGAATTTCTTTATACATGTACACACACACATTCATGCGCGTCTTCTTCGAATTCTATCAACAGCATTGCAATTGCGATTGCATTGTTGTCTGTGCTGCTATTTTAATTCGTTTTTTTTTCTCACTAATACTCAATTATTGGTGTGGATGTTGAGTAGAGGCGGTGGCAAGTGCTGTGGTCTGTCGCGAGCTCGAGCCCTACCAGGGAAACGATTTTTTTTATTTTTGGCTGGCGTGCTCCCGACTAGAACGTCTTATTTGTTACACACTGTACACGTTCAAAATGGGTAAAATGTATATTGTTCTTGCGCATATTTATGTAACAGGCTTTTCCGAACTCATAAACTTTATAAATTCTTGATAATGACGGAGACCTGAATCGATTTACCCGCGTCCGTCTATCTGTCCGTTTTGCCGTGTGCATGACCGCGTCAAACTCGGAAACTTCAATAGCTAGAGACTTGATATTTGACGAATATGTTCTTCTTCTTTAACTTGACTCAAAAACTGCTAAGCTAGTTACCCAAAGTGGTACGTGGGCTCTCTAACAGGCTACGAATGTTTCACTTTGTGGATATCTCCCCTCAACCCACCCAAAAATTTATTTAAAAAATCTCATTTTTAATGCGCCTTGAGATTTGTTGTATATATATCCTTTAATCAAAGCATGGGTTATTTTGTAGTCGATCGCACTACGTTTCAACTTCCTTCTTTTAGTGTATATTTACTTTTACTAATATATACTAAGCGTAATGGATGGCATATTTCAACCTATATAAGAGACATGAGAGACATAATTATTCTCCTTTATGTAAATATTCTCTTTTATGTAGGCAATGTGTAAAATGTTTGCGTAACTTGTTGTAATCAAAACGTGTCTCAGTCAGCAGTCTTTTTGTAATCTCTAATTAATACCCTTGGCAACAAACACAGCCTTTAACTTTCGGATTAGTTTACCAAGTTCTTTGACTAAATGTTTCAAGCAATCTTCCCGCACCCCAATCCCAATCCAGACATATACAAACAGCCCAAGCTAAACATCATTAATGGAATTTCAGCACTGAAACCCTTTCCGAAAAACATTCGATTAACTTGGTTCTCCCATCAGACTCGGCGATTAGCTCTTTGGCAGCGTTTTTGTTTGACTAATCCTTTGCGGGCTCCCCCCTCCGCTGCTGACCCGTTTCTCGAACCGTTTTATCGACCGGGAGTAACTTAGACTTGCAAATTAATACGCACTTAAAGCGGATTTTCAACTAGTCCAAAAGGGAACATTCGTCCTCACGTCCTCCTCCCTGCCCAACTGCCAGATCCACACAAGCGAGCGATTCCGGCTGCTCGCTTTTTCGCTGTCAAAGTTGGCACTTTGACATGCCTCGTGTCTGGCAGGACTTTTCAGCGTTCAAAAGGTAAATATTCAAATTGAATCTATAAAAATAAATTGAATGTTGCTTATCTAATTTCGACCGGGAGGAACCAGTTGATGTGCACGTGCGAGTCCTGCAGGGCGAAAGACATTCGCCTGAAATATGCTGACTGGCATTTGCACTCGAAACAGCTTTAAGATACTTAGACACTTCTGCTGGCCCTTTGCAAAGTGCCTCCGCCGAGCAGCGGGACTAAGGTTGGGATTCGAGTCCACCTTGGAGCTGCACCCCCGCAATGATAAGGCAGAAACCGGCGGCGGGATATTTAATGACTGGCCGCAGCGTTTGTGAAAGGTCAGTGAATGGCAAATGTAAATTGTATTTGCCAGCAGTCGGCTGCAGGTGAGTTGGCCAGACGGGCGGAAGGGCAGGCTGGGCAGGCTGGGCTTTGCACAACCCTTAGGCACATAAAATATTTAAGTTCTGATTTAAGCCCAAAACACAGCTGGCATTTTGCATGTGTCCCCACAGAGCTGTTAATACTCCAGGGGAGACTTCAGTTCCATGGCATACTTATTTTGCATAAGCAAGCTTATCCAAAGGCATGAAGCGATTAAATGAATGCCCAAAACAGCAGCCCATTAAAACTGACTCAAACGGGTATATTAGTTATGTGCAAATGTTTATGGAAGGAGACATGCCTGACACCTGTTTTCCGCTCAACTGTCCTTCCGTATAAGCTAAAAGTAACTTGACACAAGGAACAAATATGTTTGAATTTCAAAAACAAGACAAGTTTGTTGCCATTTTTATGACATCTTTCAACATATTTCTAAAATGTCGATAAATAGAGTTTCTTAGACAGGGTAATAAAATAATTATAAGCTTCAAGCATGTATCAAGATATTATCGTATTCACCTCGTATTTCACTTTTTGAATACATCACCTACAGAAACTAACTAGAATAGTTAGTGAGAATAGTTAGCTTAGTAAATGTTGAGGTTGCTAAAAATCCTTTGCCTCAAAAACAGCCAATTCTACCTGAAAAGCAATATAGTATTGTAGGTGACTTAGTAAATAAAAAAAGTACTTTTTACAAGAACTTATTTTCGACCAACCGTTTATACATATATGATTGCATGTATTTGATTGTAATAAAGGCCCAGTTTGGTCTAGATATATTGATACTATGGCAGATAAAATTGATAGAGGTGCGATATTTGGTTGCTGGTTCCGGCATTTGTACTGCCTGCAACACAAAGATGAACCTAAACAAAGGTTCATACGGGCGGAGAGAAGGAAAGGGCTACATCACATCGGCTGTTGATGCTGATCAAAAATGTATATATGGGGTATATTATGGGGTGGGAGTTGACTCTTTCATACGTTACACATCTTATGACAAAATTATAATACTTCCTACAAGGTTAAAGAAATAAGCTTTTTAAACGTTTCCCTCTCGGAACTAAGGAGCCAGCGAATAAATTTTTTTCATTTAGCTTCGTTTTACCAAGAATTCCTTGCAACAATTACGTTTAAAAAGAAAACATAATTTGTGTTTTTATTGATGTTTACTTGGTTTTTCTAACTTTTAAGGTTTTTCTGGGAATACCTTTTTTTATACATACACACGCACACCTTTAAGGAAATCTTGAGCAATGCAGTATTATTTATCAGAAAAACAATTTAATTTGGCATAAAATGTAGTTCTTTTAAATATCTGCCAAATTTCTATACTGAAAGCAGTTTAACGTGTTTTCGCAGTTGCGTAATCACGCGGATTTCACGGAATCTTTATTGCTCGACCAATTTGAGGTCCGCATCGCTGCACCATGATTCGCCTTGATAGAGCGTTAAGTAAGTAACGAGTCAACGAGTCAACCAATCCGACATTTTCATTATTTCGGCATTAATAATACAAAATCAGCAATGGCTGTTTTGAGCGCTGCATCGCACCCCGAAAATCACTCAAAACGTAATCCCTTAGCCAATTTCGAATGCAGACAGAAAAAGTGGGCGAGATGGCAAAAGATGGTGTTCGTGGCTGGGGATTGCGATTCGGCTTGGGACTGCGACTGCGACTGGGTCTGGGTCTGGGATTGGGACTGGGTCTGTGACATGTCGCCAGCGTTTTCCACGAAATCGGTGCCAATTTTTGCAGAGCGCTCTGTCAAATTGTCATTGTCAGCATGCCAAATGCATTACAACAACTGCAACAGCAGACTACACGTAATGCTGACTCCTAGCCAATGACAAAAAAAAAGTAAAAAAAGGAATTGAAGGAAAAATGGTTAAAATTTGGAACGGCAGTCGATGTCGTTGTGCCAAAATGACAAATTACAGAGTGTTAACTTGGCGCTAATTTCTCTCGGCAATTTGCATTTGCATATATTCCAGACAAATCTGTAAAGGTGTGTGTACGAGTGTGTGTGTGTGAGAGTGTGTGTGGATCCTTGCGATTATCTGTCTGTGCCATATCTGAGCTTCTTGTTAGCTTACCTCTGGCCATCGACCGCAAACTGTTCGTTCTGCAGATATAATTTGATGTACGGCTGTCGCGTGTGCAATTTATAGCGGCAGTTGAGGGCCCGGGGATAGAGGCCCGGATATGCGGGGGACTGCACGTAGCAGGTCTGCAGGCGACAATCCCGATACTCGCGCTCGCAGTAGGATCTGTGGATGGAGATGGAGAATTGTAATTAAATGCAATTAGTTTCATATATTTAAGAAGTTTGTCAATGCCCGCCCGCTCAGCCAATAAATGTCTCCAATTTTGGGCCTGGAGTCTCTCGTGAGCCTTGCCACTTGGGCACAAATCCAACAAATTAATCGCTGGAATTGCCTCGCAGCCAGCGAATAGAAACAACAAAAGCAGAAAATTGTGCTCACTGATTTGGAAATTCTTGTGCTGCTCCTTGGAAAAACCTTGTAAAATTGTTGTCGAATTACAAGAACAACTGTAAAGTGTAAGGAGAGCCGTGCGTATAATTTTCAATTTGTTCAAGTCAAACAAACGCATTGCCAGGGTTGTCAGCGCTGTCAGGGTTGTCGGGGTTGCCGGGGTTGTCGGGGCTTGCCAAATCACACGGCTCGAAGCTGCATAAATATGATTACCATTTACCATTTTATTTGCACTCTAAATTTATATATTTTTTCTGCTCTTCGAAATTTGCCTTTCATTTGAGTTCCTTTGACTTTCGATGGATTTCTACACCCTGTGCCCATTAAAATGGCAAAAACGGGTATATCCCATACCGGCCTTATACCCTAGACAGTGACTACAAATTGTTCTTTGATTGATTTGATTTTGCCAAGCCCCAAAGCTAGGTCAATGAAGGTGCAATGGAGAAGCAAAGTCAAGCTACGACTCCGAAATGTCTTATTGGTTTTCATTGTACAGGGTATCTGTTGGACGAGCACTCTCGCGTGAGATCATTCATTCTTGTTCAGATTGGGTTCTTGGGTTCTTTCGGTGTCGATGTCGATGCGCGTGACCCCAAATTAGCATAAAAATCATATTGGCCATGTGGGCGCTGGGTCTGTGCTGTCTGTGGCTCGGGAATTGCAGAAATCTTATGGCTGAGTTTGAGTTTGAAATGAGGCTGTTTTTGATGAAACCTTAAAGTGCGGCATTTGGTTTGTGCGCAAAGGTTATGCCAAAAAAAGGCTGGAGGGGGCTAGTCAAACGAGATATTCTTTACACAAAAGACACGAAATCTATTCTACATTTCATGAAATTTGTGAAATATCTTCCTTCTTTCTGAATCATCGTTCTTCCGAATGGTAAACTGCCCCGATTCCCAAATAGAAATGTGCCCATCGTAAAAATTTGAAATTATCTAGAAGTGACAGACAAGCTGGTATAAATCCTAAAGTCCCAGCCCAATCCAACCCAATCCAACCCAAACCAACCCAGGCCAACCCAATGCGAATTGCGCAACCTTTAGACCGATTCGGAGCAATGCTTAAAACTTGCAACTTATTTTATTAAGATAAAAGTTAGACGACTTAGTAGAAAGAGAGGGAAAATCAAATGAAATTTAATGTCTGCAAAGTTTTTGGGATAACTGAATGCTCGTTTTGGCCCATGGAAGCGCCTGCTGTCTCAATGTGTCTCTTGAACATTTTTCGCGAGTTTATGTTGCCGCAGTGCTCCGCCCGCTGCTCCGCCCCTGCTCCGCCCATTCCTCCTCCTTCTCTAGCTGGCAAATTGTAATTCAATTTTATGCGACCTTCTGTTACCGCATTGCCATTGCCATGCTCCTCCACTCCCAGTTACAGGCCCCGCCTGCCCCGCTCTCGTTCGCATATGATTATGAAATGTTCTCCTCGTGGGGCAGTTCCAGAAATTGTAAGAGACATCGTTTGGGCGCCCGGGTCCCCTCAAAAACCACTCAAGTTGCGTGCAACATAATAAAATTAAATTAACGCATCGCTGGCTACAAAGTAGTAACTGTCAGTTGTCAGTTGCCACGCCTTCATCCCCTCCCCCCCCCCCCCCCTAGGCCCAGCCCCACAGGATGGCCCATAAAAGTGGCACAAAGGCGCTAAACATTATCGATAAGCTCAAGCACAGCGGGCAGTACATCCTCGCTCCTTCTCTCTCCCTCTCTCTGTGAGTCAATCTTTTTGTAGATTACGTATACGCACCCTTGCACAACTTCGCCACGTCGATTTGGATACAATTCCGGATGCTGGCCATAGCGTAAATAGACTTCGGTTTGCTGTTCGGCGCGTGAATCGAATGTGAAGTAGGTCTGCAAAGAGAACAGAACAGAAAACGGCACTAAGTGAGTTGAAATTCATGTATTGTTAGCTGCTGTTGTTGTTGTTTTCTGCGTGGCTACGCAAATCACGTATACGCACTGTTGCCCTAGTCAGCTGCTAAGCTGCATGCCATTAGCGGCCATAGGCCTGCCTCACTGATGAATTTTCTCAATTTCCAGCACCCTGCCAGCATTTCGCACATACGAGCATCTGCAGCATTATTTGATGTGCTCGGAGTTGTCCCGCTCAGGTGACATGCGAGCCTTGCATTTAAGTGCTCGCCGTTGTCGCTGTCTATGCGGCTGTTTGCTTAACGCGCTGCGTTTTACCGGGCTCCGCTCTGGTCTGTCCCTGTTCTAGCCCTCGTCTAGCTGTGTTCTCATCAGCACTAATGACCTGACGTAGGCCTTCCGCCTAAGCGCAGACCCAGTGGAAAATCGCAGTCGAACAGGTGGGCAGAACAAATGCCAAGTCACCAATTTTTATTTATTGCAAACAGAGTACACCTTTGGTCTAACACATTTTATAACTTTTTCTTTTTTGAATGATAAAAAATAAATCAGAAAATGTTATTGCAGTCACTTGCTACTGACTTTGAACCAGCGACCTCACACTTGTTGGTCCGACACTCTTTTAAACACCTCAGCCACACAGTAAAATTATATGACTGAATTATTTTTAGGGTTTTCTTAACAAAATCGACTACTGTTTCCCTAAATTGTAAGTCGAATTTTCAGAATCCCCGCCTAACCGTTTAGGCCTTGCGTTAATCTCCAATCAGGACAAACTCGTGTATATATAGAACACACACAAAATATAATATTGACTCTTATATTGTATGTCAAATGTGTGTAGTCACTAAGAGAATATATTGTTACTAGCGGCTATTGCTCGGCTGAGGAGTTTGCTGCTAAGAATTTAAGATATTAAATTTATACCCGATCAATCTTGATCTCATCTCAGTCTTGTGGTGAGAATCTTGAAGCCGAAAAATAAACTTTCTTTTAATAAATCTTTGACCCGCATTTTCTATCCAAGCAGAGACGTCTCCTTCCATGCATTTTATATCTTATAATATCCCCTTAAAGAGGTATACGAAGTAAGTAAATTGTACCAAAAGCACTCTCAAGCAGGAAAGCCCCATATTCCATTTCAGATTAACACAAATTGATCACCATAAGCTCTAGACAAAGAGATCTTTGATAATGAGTTTGAGCCTGATCGCAAAGTAAACGCCGCCAGGTAAACAAGTGGAATTTCTCAATATCCCGGCTAAAAATGTGCGGTATATGACAACAACAACAACCAGTTAATCAGTCAGTCAGGACAAAAAGTCGAATATATATAGAGTCTACATTATATACTAATATAGATGAAGTGTCTAATAAAATATGTATATACAAATATAGATAAATTTTGAATCACCTTTAAATGAATATAATAGAGTTATGCTTTTGATGTCTCATTGGTATTATCATAAAGAACATCATGATTCTGAAACTATAGGCCAAATATGTGGCAACAGCAGACTCCACTTGGAATGCCGGGACTGATTTCCAGTGGGTTCTGCTCAGTGCGGGGAGCTTAATGCACATGTCAATATTAAATGCGTTACCGGCGTCAATGACGTTAGCGCCACTTAACGATGTGAACAATGGCAGGCAGGTAGCCGGGAGACAGGCGTGAGGCAGACAGACAGACGGACGGACAGACAGATGGACGGACGGGAGACAGGCGTCCTAGTCCGAGGTGGCAGCAGGTGCTGCGTGCAAACGGGCGGAGCCCACGCCCAGCTCATATTTGCCGCATTATGTGACTTTAAATGCATTGAATATTTTTGAACGTTGGCGCAGATGCAGTTGTGGATGCGGATTGCGGATGCAATGTAGCGTGGCTGGAATTATCGCCATGGCAGCGCCAGGGTTGTCAACAATGCTGCGACCCACTGACCCCCCCCCGACCCGACCCGGTCGGGTTGCCCAGCCTCTCCCTTTGTTAACGTGGCAAATTCGTGCTCGAATAAATTAAAAATCAGTCAGATTTCGTTTGTGTTTTGGGCTTTGTTGCTCGGCTTTGTCGCGGATGTCGCTTGTGTTGCAATTTGCGAAAATTATTTTTGATTTATACGCCACGCATTTATGTTAATGCAAAATTGTTTTGTTTCTCTTCTTGCTGTGCAACATGCAATGTGCAGCCGCCTGTCTCCTGCTGCTGCTGCTCATTAAATTGTGTACGTGGCAATGTTATTACATGCCAGCGCTCTATTGTTTTTATTTATTATAAGGTATGATACCCAAGCTGGCATTTTTTCATGCGTTGAACGCATTTTCCAGCTCGCTCGCGCAAAATAAGTGGCAAAAATTGAGGAGGCGACTAAGAAAAGTCGGAAAACTTGCCGTGGCAAAAACAAAGCGACCCCCTTTCTCCCCCTCCCCATCGAGGAAACTCCCGAACTGTCTAGCAGCAGCCAACTGCAGCCAGCGCGCGGGGCGAGTTTTCATAAATATTTATGACTCCATTAAGGTGTGCATAAGACACTCTGGAGGGCGAGCTGCAGCAGCAGCCGTAGCCGTAGCTCTGCACCTGAGAGTCTCTGTCTCCTACATAGAGCACTCGTTCATGGCATTAGTTTTTGTTTTTTGTGTGTGCCATAAAGTTCTACGTGGCTTGTTGTGTTTGTGGCAAGCTGCGGCACGAAGTTAATCCATGCAGGCAAAAACGTTGCAATAACAGAGCTTAACATCGGCAACTGCTGAAGGACATTCAAGTCGGATTAAGCTGCTGATCGCCAGATCTGATGATAAGGCCTGTTATCGAATGACTAAATATGCAGTAAACAAATGTTAAAAAGTTTATCTTTCTGTCACATAACGATCTTATCTTTCATTTGGTAAATGCAAATGCCGCATCAAGCACACAGAAGCGCATCTGACAAAAAATCAGAGAAAGAGCACAACAACAACAAGAGGGGGAATACGACGAGGGCGGGCTGGGCAGCATCCAGGCAGCTAAATAGAATTCAAGTTGTGAAAAGCTTTTGCCATATAAAACTGCAAGCGGCAACGAGTCGCCAGCCAGTGCAGAGGGATGCCAAAGGGACGCGGGGGGACAGAAGACAGAACACGCGCAGACGACAGCCAGGGGAGAACGCCCACGTCCACTCCCCCGCAGAGGTTGAAGCTGAATAATGCATGCAAAAATATATATGTATATGTGTAATATAGCATATATATACAATATATATGTATGTATGTGTGTGTATGTGTGTGTGTGTGCTGGCAATATACCATATGAAAAAACAAGTGCCAAAGTGAGTTGCATAGACGCAGCCAAGCAGATAGAGCAACATGGGTCACAGCCAAAGCAAGCAAACAAATACAAAAACAAAACAGGGGGCTGATAAAATAGAAATGATAAAAAGAAAAATGACAAAATAAAACCCGTTGCAATTACACAGGCAGAGAACTGACTGACTTGCAGACACCCTGCTCTCTGTTTCAAATCTTTCCTTTGTACAAATTATAATATTTGTTTGTGCCTGAGTATGTCAACATTTGAACTCTTTGTGCTGCGCAAAGGATTGGGCTTAATTGCTGCAGTTTATTGATTAGCGGTTATTTTCTATGCAAACAAATAGACTGCGTGTTGATTAAGCTTATATCCAAGCGATTATTACCCAGCTTTGCCCGGGACATGTTCGTTTGCGAATTGTTGACATATTTTTTCACGTTCTTGTGATAGTTTTATAAAGCTGTCCGCAAGGTTAAGGTTTTTTTGATTAATCTCGGATTATAGAAAAAAGTTACAATAAGTGGACTTTCCGAAATAGATTAATCACGTTTTAATTAGTTTATCATATGATAATTACTTTATCATATCATGAATAAATTGGAAGACGATCGATCGAAATTTTCGACATACAACCTCAATCCGAATCATCCGAAATGTGCGAAACTCGTTCTTTATAATTTTTTGTTATCATGACATTAAGTGTAAACATAATTTCTTAACTTTCGATCTTTGGGGTAAGGGATATTCTCAAATCCCTTAAGCACGTGCAACCCGACCCAACGAAACTTTCAGCCTTGCCGAAAAGTCATTAAAAGGCTTGGATTAAGCGAAAAGTGTGATACACTTTTGAAATAAAGTTAGAAAAGATGTAATGTGGGAACACACAAAACATAACTCTCGTGTTATTGAAATCTTTTAAATGTATGTAAGAAACTATATATACCCGAGCCTTACAGATTATAAGATTGTGCAGGGTATTCCCGTTGCCGAAAACACTTTATTGGTGCACTCTCATTGGATCAGTAAAAATGTAGAAATGGAACAGTAGAGGAAGCTCGTCCGAAAAATACCCTGTACCGTAGTAAAATTAGGTGTGAATTATACAAAATATGTTAACCGATAAATATCGATAAATATAAATATACTTATTTTGTAGATGCCTACAGCACGTGCACGCCCATTGTGTGCACGCCCATTAGAATTCAATAATGCATCTACCATAATGGGGAGACAAGAGAAGAAGAAGAATAAGTCGTTACGATTGCTTAAAGCTGAGTACAGAGTATCTCTCGGTCAGGCAGCATCATTAAGTTCACTCCTGTTTTAAAGCAGCGAATGAAGACGACGACAGCAAAAACTTGGCTGCAGTAATATTTTCTTTAAATTATGTGATAAATATAAATATACACGAGTAGAAAATAGGACGTCTGCGAGGACATGGCTAGAGACAAGGAGGCTACGTGACACATGTGACATGCCGACCGGGTGAAAGAGCACGAGGCTGTGGTTTATTAGTGTAAGTGCGTTGGCGTCTGCAAGTTGGAGTCGGCGGACGAGAGAGCATCTACTTTTTACAGTAATTGGAAGTTCCCGGAGTTTGTAATAGATGGAGCTGAGCTGAGCTTCGGTTGCCCAGGTGTTGAGTAACTCCCAAAGGTTGCAAGGTGTAGGGCTGTTAATGCACAACTCAAAATAGAAGGAGCTTATTTAAAGCATTTTTTTACTCTTAAGAGCACCCTTTGTTGGGTTCATTTTTTAGCCGTCCTGCATTAAGTTTGTATTTTTTCTGCCAGGCAATCGTACAATTAAGCGCTAAGCTGACGAAAAGCTCAGGTGGTCATAGAGACAATGAAGGAACTGTCCAGTCCTATGATTGGTAAAAGTTAGAGAAATAACAAGTAATACTTATTATAAATGCTTTGCAACAAGACATAACTATAAACAAAACTTTTAAAGTTCGTTTGTGAGTACTATTACTTTAATTTAAGGATACTTATAGTTATAATTTAAGTAATGCTAGAGTATAGCCGCAACGACTAAGGCCAAAAACATCTCCACGATTGAATCAATATAAAAGGAATTGCCATTTGATGGTCGAAGCATTAAAAGCAACGGCAAGTCAAGTCCTTAACATTGCATTGTTAACAGCAACAACTATGCAATGCAACAACAGCTGTCTCTGTTATGTCGAAGAACATTCTCGTTATTTTGCTGTTAAGCAGAATGTTAAATGGACTAAACCAATTTGTTTGCAAATTAATCTTGTACACTACAAATGCTTAGATAATTTAGTGCTTGGCTTTATTTAAGCGAAAAACATAAAAATATGAGATGCTAATACTTTCTTGCCATCGATAATCATAGAAATAATAAATAATAATAAACATATTTTTATATCCTAGCAGAGGGTATTATAATTCTGTCGTGAAGTAGAATATATTCGTGATCAGTATCAACTGCCGAGTCGATATAGCCATGTCCGTCCATCCGGGTGTCCGCCTGTCTGTTTCTATGCGAACTACTCTCTCAGTTTTTAAGCTATCTTTAAGAAACTTTTCAGAAGTCCATCTTTCTATTGCACGCAGCACATCTGGCGGAACCAGCTGGATCGGACCACTATATCATATATTAGTTTTATTTATTAGTTTAACTATGCTTCCGATATATATGCAAAATACTATTAAGATCGGACCACTATATCGTATAGCTGTCATGGGAACGATCGGTCGAAAACTAGGTTCTTGTATAAAAAACTTTTTTGTTAATCAAGATATCTTGACCAAGCTCGGCAATAACTATTTTCCCTGTGCTTCTTAGATAAGGGTGAAGCACTATGAGCATTATGAAAAGGTTGGGTCTGCAAGGGTATTAAATCTTCGGCGTGCCGAAGATAGCACTTCTTTCTCGTTTCAAATGATATCTACGCCATCTTGTATACAACGAAGACCAAAGTACACATACAAATGTATATATAAATAAGAACCAAGACTGTGCAACTTATTATGGTGCACTTTGTTTAACATAAGAGTTTTTTAATTAACTTCTGACACAAATAAAAAGAGATTAAACTGAACAATTGTTAATTAATCGTTTACCAATTTTCCAGATGACATTTCCTTAAAGGCAATTAATATCAACTAAGCAAGAATAATGCAACGTATTAATTGAGGCCAAATCCGTGCTTAGATTTATATTGTTATTTTTCATTTTTTAAATCGGAGTAGATATTTTGGCAATCTTTTCATTTGCTTACATATACAAAGGTGCATAACCTAATTCTGTAAAACATAACGTCACTGAGTTAACATGACGTGACTTAACATATGGAACATCGCCTGAAGCAATCATTCTTCACATTCGTGTTAGGCTGCCATTAGATGACAGCTCGTGTTATAGACAATTTAATCAATTCAAATGAAATATTGTTTTTAATGAACATATTTTATATCGATTCTGAAACGTAACAATTCGTTAATTAATTGATTTTTATATTCAGATTTTTCAGTATTTGTAGCTAAAATATTTTACAACAATGTAAAAAAGAGGTTCTGAAAATAAGTTTACTGACAAATTACTGCCCATCATTAAAATAATTCATGCCAAGTTAAAAGAGTCAAATTTTACCACATAGGTGGCAAGTCGCGATCCAACTCACCTGATCTGTAAAGTTGTCCGTGTGGAAGAGCACCTTTACATAGCTCGTCTCGCTGATGAACGTTTGGGGCTGCTCCGCTTCGCCACAGAACATGCCTGGCTCCCGGCGATTGGATACGTCTGTTTTGGCATTGCCATCAACAATCTGCAACAACAACAACAATAATGTCATTCGAAGTCACATCAAATGATAAGCAAGGACGACGGGCGCCGCAAACTATGCGAGCCACATAAATTGCCAGCGCGAATTGGATTGGATGCGAGTCCTGGCCCATAAAGCTGTCAGCTGTGCCGGCGCATACGCGGGAATTACGTGGACACATATGTCATCATTTAGGCGAGGCGAAGTTATAAATTAGATTTGATTGCCTCGGCGCCATAAATCAGAAACGCCAACTGTGGTCTTCGAGTACTCACCTGCAGGTAGCCACCCTCGCAGTGGGTGGCATTGAGCAGCTGGCCCACTTTGAACTTCTTAAAGCGCAGCCGGAGCACAAAGTCGCGCGGAGCTCCTTTGAGGGTGCGAAAACGATACCAGCAGGTGAGGGGACGTCCCAGATTCTGATTGCTGACCTCCGGCGAGCTGATGTCCTCGAATATGTCCACAGTTTTATTGCAATGATCCTTGGATATGTCCGAGGAGCTGCCACCGCCGCCGTTGCCACCGCCGCCGCCGCCGCTGCCACTGCCACCTGAAAGTTGACGAGCAAAAAATAACCAAGTCAGCTTATTAAGAGCAACAAGAGAGCAGGAGAGAACATGCCACCGCCACAACCGTTGAAATTCATTGTGCCTAATTTATACAGCGAATGCATAAATGACAAAGGGACATTGTGCTGAATTTGTAATTCCAGTCTGGCTGCCGCCCCCAAATGCAAAAGACGCACTCCTCCTCATCGTCCCTGACTGTGACAAAGGCCATGGCAGGACCTGCGTCTCGCCCACATCCACCCCTGCCTCCTGCCCCCTGTCTCTACCCTATTCATGCCCCACAGCGCCACTTCAGCAGTCAACCCGCGTAAAATTCTGAGCACTGAGTCGACTCAAGTCGTGTCGGTCGTGTCGTGTCGGGGAGTTTGTGTTTGTTGTTTTGAATGGTTTCTTCAGAAATTGCTCAGCCGGGCGAATTGTAAGTTTGTTCCAGCTCAGGATGTTGACTGAATGGCAAGCAAAATTTCTATAGTTTATTGCTCAACTATGAAATACTGCTAGCATGAAATAATTTAGATTCCTTATGGGCTAACAATTTAAGCAAATAACTGCAAGTATTATAACATGGTTCAACTGATCGCGGAGCTCAGTTTGAAGCGCACAAGTTCCGCAGAGCACTTCTCGCTATGCAAAGTATTCGAAAACTATGAAGTGAACTATTCGAAAACATTTTAAGAGCTTGTAAAAGGAGATAAGAACTTTAGTATTATAACATGATTTATTGACCTCGGAGCTCAGATCGAATCGCACAAGTTTCCGTTGAAAACTTCTCGCTGTGCGAAGAAGTTCAACTGATCTCGAAGCTCAGTTCGAATTGAAAATTTCCTGTACAAAACTTCTCGCTATGCTCGAAGACTTTTTTGAAAACATTTTAGAATCCTTTGAGGGTAAGGATTTTACTTTACTATTTATCTTGCAAACTTTTTTTAAATTTGGTATTCAATTTACAACACTTATAAGAAAGTATTCCAGTAAAGTATACATTAAAGCATTCGAAAATGTGATCAGAAAGTCAGTCTATAGGTTACTCATCAAGGCTTACATTAAGTTTAAATTACAGATAAACTACTTCTAGCATTATTAACTAGATCTATAATTACCTAAGATACCACATACATGAAATCTATATCGACAGCCAAATCGATATATGTTTGAGGACAAGCTAGTTTTATAAAAAACTGCTTATTCTCTATACCTCCACCTGCTGAAAAGCATTTTACTTAACCAGACGATTACCGAATATCAATTTGAAAATCGATTAATCGTCGCAAAGCTATGTCAAAATCATGAATGTCTTTTGTCTGTGACCCCAGGGTATGGCTTTATTTAGTCGTCATTGAATTTTTTAATCATGAGGTTCTTGTCGCTGGAATTTCTGTTTTGTCTTTAGACACAAACAAAGTTGCTACGTGACCAACATTTTTGTCCTCTCAGGCAATTCCTTTGATTGCTCGGCTTTGCATCGCAATGTCTTTCTTTTGTGACTGATTTTGGGCCGGGCTTGAAATTAGTGCTGATTTGTGCTCGCCGCCAACTGGCAGCCTCTAGTTAAATTATGAATGCCAATCGTGTTCTTACTTCTTTGCTGGAGTGCTAGAAAACGCAAGTATGCCCACCACGGCCGACATTCTTGGGCTCTGTGCCCAGACGGAGTTGTACGCTGGGATGAAAACTCGGTTAACGTTTAATATGGCTCCACATAATTATAAGTAATTGCAAAAATTTACAAATTGTACGCATACTTCCTTAAGCTGGCATTCACATCCAGAGATGTGGACTTTTCGAAAACACTTCTCAAATAATATCTTACAATATAAATCTTATAATAATCAATGCAAATGAGTTTGTAGTCGATCCGCTTAAAACCCAGAAAGGGGTTAAAATAATCATTTTTCGGATATAGATTTCCGAAATAGGCGAATCATTTGCAACTTATTTTAAATGCATGATATTGAAATTGGATCTGAAATGTTTTCGAAGTAGCACTCGTAAAGTCTCGAAAAATCAGGTTACATAGAGACAAGTTTATATAGTGCTTGTCCCCTCGATCGTTTCCTCAGCACTTCTGCGGTATAATAACAAACTCATTGGTGGAGATGAGAAAAGCCTTAAACTGAAATCGTTGGAAAAATATTCTGAAAACGGAAATTTCTTTAAATAGGGTTTTGAAATCCGACAAAAATTGCCCAAATTGCGTAGCCTATGTGAAATTTAGGGTAAATCGCTTAATACAGAATATCATATATTTATTTATGGAATATAAACAAAAAGAGCCTTTGATCATATGGAATCGATGGGTTTCGAAGCACTTTTAATCGCTTAAATTTGTTAATAAGTTGATCAGGCTAATACAATAACAATGTAATCCATTGTTGTCATTCGATTTTAAATGGAAGACTTTTGAGGTATTCAGAATTTCTGCAAGCCCGCATCAAATCGGACTTATATAGCTTCTTCTGACTTCGGGAGGAATGGTCGTTCGGAAATAATGATTTTATACTTCAAAGGGGTTCTTTCTATCTTCGAGCTGTGTTTTAATGAGGTAGAGTTGCGTGAAAAGTTGCCCTCTATTTGCCTTCTGTCAATCAATCTGCTTCAAAGCTACCCTTTGTCTGTATCCTTTATAGCTGCCTGAGCGAGCCTTTCACAACTGACACTTAACTCGAACTTACGTTGAAATACATCATCTCATTATAACTCATCCAGATTTAATTCTGTTTACCAGCTTTGGCTTCAAAGCAACGTCTTAAACTTAATTTTCGGAATTACAAGCACTTCAATAAAATCCACAACTTAATCAGCAGAGGCAACACGAGCGCTGGCTTTTTAGAACCCACTCAGACATCAAAGGATTAATGAAATGTAATATATGCTTTAATTTAGCTTAAGGACACGCTAAGCCAGCCACAGAGGGATAGATTTCAAAGAGCTGGGCGAATCGATACACGGCGAGCTCGTCAAAATTTGACAAACGCAATGCGCTTAGCTGCAGGCGCTTGCCCCCGCCCCACAGATCCGCCCAACCGCCAAACCACAAGCCCCCCTCTGAAAACCACGAACACAGCACGCGCTGAAACAGAGCAGGAGCCCAGCTCCCCGCCCAATCCTCCTCCCAATCCTTGCAGTGGATTGAGCATCTCCTGAAAATGGCTGGCACTTTAAGGGTGCGGGTGCCCGAGTCGACAATGAAGGTAGCGTATAATAAATCTGTTTAATGTATCAGCGTTTTTTTTCTCGCTCTGAATGAAGCCAAGGAACGTTCCTGTCAAAAGATAAGCAATACAAGGCCTGCTTTAGTTAGGTAATTAGTGGGCCACGAGGAATCTTGAAATTTGCTACTTGCATTGAGAAATACTCGAAATGAATGGCAATGACAGCTGCGAAAGAATTTCATAAATGAGCTCGACATTAAAGATTCCCCAGAACATACTCTAGTCGAAAGTATGCGACTAGCAAATGCCCTGTAGCCAGTTGCGAATATAATAATGTGCTTAAAGATTTAATTCATAAAACTTTCCTAAAGTTCATAAATGTGCCTGACATTAAAGATTCCCCACAACTCACTCTAGTCGAGAGTATGCGACTAACAAATACCCTGCAGCCAGTTGCGAATATAATGACGTGCTTAAAGATTTAATGCATAGAACTTTCTCCAACAATGTGTCCTTTTTTCGTCCACATACATATGTATATATCCACTGTTCAGCCAATGGCATCAATCACTCGACCAAAGCCTCTGCTCAACCATGGCCAAAGATCGTGATTTACACACTTCTTCAAGGGCCAGACGGAACTCAACTGGTGCGAGTCACATGTAAAGCCTTCGCTTTCTGTGTCTGTTGCTTATTTTTTGCCTGGGAGTTCACGATACTGTCGTCACATACGAAACGCCCACTAAACGGGTTGAAAGTAACAAGCATAGGACTCAGGGAGAGCTCTGCTACCGAGTGCCCGACTAGAAGATACCCTAAACCCAGCACACAAGAAAACACATATTCACATACGATGCTTTCCTTTTTCCCTAACTATGGGATACAAATCCAACAAAATTAAAGGCATTCGGAGAGTTGTATAGAAATTTAAGTAATCTATGTTTAATATACAATAATCTTCATGCCAATTTAGCCAGATTTTATAGCCTTTAAGTTTTGCTGAAATGTTAGATGTACAAGAAGATATACATCATTTGACGCGTTCATACTGAGGGAAAAACAGGCTGCAACACATGGCTACATGGAGCTTACACTTTTTGAGGTCGCAAATGTTTCTTTCCACCTGTTACATAGACTTGGTCAAAACCGGTATACCCTCTTGTCCCGTTTTAAATGGGCGAAGGCATTGAGGCACTACTCGAAGCCCAGAACCAATTCTACCCCTGCCCTTGTCTGGCTGTCTCGCCCTGCTCATCGATTAGATGCGCTACGTTAGCTTCAAATGGCAAACAATTGGAGCGACAACTATCGCAGTACCAGCAGCAGTCCAGGCAGCCCAGACACGTCATACTTTAAAGATTACTTGACCTGGCGGCGCACGGAATACAACAGGAGAAGCGGAGGTGCGTGGGTTGGGGCTGGGGCTGGGACTGGAGCTGGGGGGTAAATGTCAAAGTCAAGTAGAAAAATTGTAAAGTCGGCTTGCCTTTTGCATATTTTTCACAGAGTCAGAAAACAGTCAAGGACAGTTACGGGCCCGCTGGAGCCGCCCGCCCGTATTCCACATGTTGATATATTGTCAACAGAAGCATGTCGCATTTGTCTCGGCTTTGCTCGGCTGTCTGGCCCCCCCCAACGCGCTTCCCTCTCATGGTTGCCTCTTATATGTATATCCCCTTTTTGATAAAGGTTGACAAGAGTCCTCGCCCACGCTCACAGCCGCAAATCTAGCACCCAATCTGCTGCTGCTCCTGTCAACAGTCATTGAGGAGGCAGTGAAAATCGATTATGAAAATCGTTTGCTGAAATTTTTCACGCACGCAGCCGAAAAGCTGCCAAAGGCCCGCTCAGATGCTCAGATGCTCAGACCCTTTCGAAGCTGGCTTAAATTGTCGCTTGGCAGCTTTTTACATAAATATTTTAATAGAAATTCGTGCCTAAGCGGCTTCAACTATTTGCAGCTGGGCACCAAGAACGTGAGACCCCTCCAAGATTGATGAATGATGGATGCTTTTTATGGGTCCCGGCACTGACTTTTCGATTCACTCAGCGGCAGCTGTGCGTGTGTGTGTATTGACTTATTCAAATAACTGATTCGAAATTTGATGGGTACCCTCGCAAGTCATAAAATACAAAATTTGCATATTACGCTACAAAATGGGATATTTCCATTTGCCATCATATAAAATGGTTAACTTTTCAATCCTTGCACAAGGCACAAGATTTCTCAAAATATTGCTGAAAAGTGAATTTATGCCGAAGTAAATTGTATACAAATCTCGGACTACCAAATGGTTTGTGCAAATATGAGGATACAAACAATATTCCAGGGCTATTGACAAGCATTGCCCACATTTGAATTCAGGAGACTTTCCTCTGCAGTCAAGACATTTTTAAAGCCTATTCGCAGACAGTCAAAATAACATTTTTGCTTTCTCATTAATAATAATTTGAAAGTTACAAATAGTCAGCAGCAAAAAGTTCTTATATTTGAAAACCCCAAGCTCATATTTAAATATGTACATTACTTACTTTCAAGAAATTATAATTTGCTCACAATGAGTATAGAGAACGAAAACGAAATGATTTAAGAAGCTTTTCAAAGTTGAATCTTCCAATTTCAATATGTCACTTGTCAAGATGCTTCGTCCTATTCTCATACCCATTGGAAATAGTTGACAGGGGTATATTCTTTTTGTAAAAATGTAAGGTATATATATATAAATCATTTATTTTTGATTTTATATTTCAGTTATTTATTCAAACTTTTTGTATTACATTAATTATTGAATATAAATCGATTAGTAGCTGAAGCGGAGCTTCGAGCTTTGGTGAGTTGTTCAATTGTTAAGCCGAAGCGGAGCTTCTGGCTTGAATACCAATTCTAGACTGATCACTTATTCTATTTTATAAACTTAAAACGATTCACAGCGGCCACGCAAATATGCAGTGTTTGCCGGCTCGTGCAAGACTTCCGGTCCAATGCTGGATCAGCAATTTGACCGGAGTCGTATTTCTCAAGTGTCAACGACACTTGCTCACTTGTTTGTGTTAACTACCCCCCCTTCAAGCCTGTGGCCGCCCTCGGCCGATGTTAGTTCTGCAATCATATTCTCCATCTGGATCGTGGTGGCCCTGGTTTTGAACCGGCGGTACAAGACGTAACTGATGCCCAATAACATGCAGCATGCTGCTCCTACCATGATTGCGATTTGGTACGGATGGCGAGATTCGATGTCTTCTGCAAACTGCCTAATGTACTCCAGATTACGTTCACTCAAACGGTGAAGATAGGGAGACTGAGAACATCCAGTTCGCTAGTGATGTTCAATAGCGGTGTTGCTGCTACACCTGGAGCTCGCTTCTGAACCTTGTTGTGATTGACAAATGTTGACTCATTTATCGCAACATGGTCCTCAAAGGTAATGAGATGGGTGCCATGGACCCAGACTTCGGGGCTGCCGTCCAATTGCACCTTGGCTGAACGATCGTTTATGATGATGATCCCTTCGTCTATGACGGCAACCGGTTGAACATCACTCGGCTGTATGCCACAATGCGCAACTCCTCCCGCATGCAGCTCTTTGGCGCAGGAGCTTCTCGTTGATAATTTGCAGAACGTTGCTGATGGCGCCTCAGTGCAATCCTCGATTGCGTGGAACTCTTCGCCGCACTCTGCTATTACGTTATCGACGATTCGGAGCATCTGGTTCTCATGTGAGACTGGGTAGATGGTTAGTTTCTTACACGCTAATTGAATTTTTGGAAACTTAATTATAAAGTGTAAGGCGTTAACGGATTGTAAAATTCTAACGGACGAGACGGAAATGAGATCCCCTATGGGGGTGTTGGTGGGCTCCTCGAGCCAAATCGCTTTTAAGTCTGCATGGTCTAAGATAACCGGACTAACAACGTTGATTTTTGCAAGGGTTATGGCAAGCATTAGGTTTTGTAACTCCATCATCAGCATTCTGTTTCTGGCAAGCAGAGTTTCATATAGATGGCTGGTGTCAACTTGCGTGCTTTTTGCCGATTTAAGAATGCTGTTGACGGCGGAAGTTAACTGATTAATTTGGTTTTGAACGTTAGTATTAATTTTTATTTGTCTATTGTTTGAATTGATCAGTTGTAACTCAGTGAACTTGATTCTTTCTAAGTCACTGGCATCCGGTGTCCCAGCTACGACCTTTAACATTGACCCTAAAAAGTCTAAACTCCTGGCCACCCTGTGGTGCACCCCCAACGAATCTAAAAGGTCTCGCAAGTGCGCAGTATCCACATCCAAGAGTTTTCTCATGTGCGACTGTGGAAACATGTCGCTCATGCCTGCTGTCTCTTCCAGAATGCGCGTGTACTCTGACAGATTCGCTGTGTGTGTGGCATAGGTATACTCCTCCCACACCAAGACTTTGCCGTCAACGATGGGAATGTATTTTGCCTGAGAGTAATCGGTTATGCGTGCCGACACTAAGGACAAGGATAAGAGGATGAAGAGTCCGCACCTGTGGAACGGAATTTTTTAGCTATTTTTTTGCTAACATAGAGGTAGCCCACCACCGATTGTTTAACTTAAGAAACTACGAATTGATGCCAAGGGCAACGACTTAGAGCTAGTAAATATGAAAGAATGAAAAGATAAAAAATATGGAAAAAACAACCACGGGACAACGATACTGCTGCTTATTTCAGATTGTCCTTGTGGACCACCCTCCCCTTAATGAGGACCGTGGTCCCCAGGTCTGCCTCTACAACCTTCTCCTCACATAAGGGTGTAAGTTTGTTGCCCAGTCTTCGGTTTGACTTTACCAACACTTTTTTGCCTACCTCAAAGACTCTATTTTGACGCGACGCATTTTCCCTTGCTCTGGTCGCGTTTTGCGCGTTCTGGATTTTCTCTTGGACCCCCGGGAGAGGGACGTCTGGGCAAATCTGCACTATGTCCGCTGGCCTCTTGTCGACGACCGAGTGGAAGGATTTGTTGTATTTTGTGGTGGCTAACAGGATTAATTCTACTGTGTCGCTTATACCACTGCTTAATTTAAGGCATCTGGCTATTTCTGTCAAAGTGCTGTGGAAACGTTCCACTTGACCATTGGAGAGACTATGAAGGGGCGGTGCATTTGAGATGCAAACGCCGAAGTGGTTTTCCAACAGTGCAGCAATTGTACTCGAATTCAATGATGGCTCATTGTCACAGTAGATTGCCTTTGCCTTCGGGAAAAAGTTCATGAGCTGTATGATTGCAGGCTTTAAGTCCTCAATTGTTCTCGAGGGAACATGTTGCACCACCGCAAACTTGGAGAACTTGTCCACGCAAGTAAGGAAGTACTTTTTGTCAGTGGAGAAGATGTCTACGTGTAGCATCTCTCCCACATGCGACGGAATCGGTGTTTCGCCGATCTCTTGTTTCTTTGGGTGTCTGTCATACTTGGCTCTCGCGCAAGTTTTACAGTTCTGAGCAATTTCACTGGCCAGCTTCGCCATCTTTGGGAAGTAGTATTCGGAGAGTACCTGCTTCACGTTCTCTTGGGCCGATCTATGGGCTCTAGCGTGCTCGGTCGTGAGTATCTCCCTTCTTTCCCCGACTGCAAATATATCCGTTACTAAGTTCTTGCAATACCAGAATTTGGTAGCCGGAAATTTCCGAACTAGCGCGTCCTGCACCACTGCAAGGGTATGCAAGTCGCAGTGTAGGGCGTTCACGCCCTTGGGTACAACTGTGTCTGCGAGTTCGTCGAGCAACGAATCCTCACAGGTGAAACTAATAAAATGGCGCCTTTTGTTCCCAAACAGAACAAACGTACGCTTCTGTGGGCACTCGGCCTGCTCCAGAATCATCTGATTCTGGAAGCAATTCACGGGCTTGTCAGTGGCTTCAATGACGTGCGTCAGAGATAACTCACTGTGAATGGTCGCTGCGCAAGAGTCTGCCTCTTCTCCTTGAAGGGCATTGAACTGCTGCCTCGACAAGGCATCAGCCACCAAGTTCTCTTTGCCAGGCTTATAAAAGATGCGCGCCCCGGTTTCATCAATGCGTGATTTCCACCTTTTAATCTTCGCGTTGGGATTGGACTCCGACACGGCAAATGCCAATGGCTGATGGTCTGTAAAGATATTTATATCTTTGACTGCGTATAAATAGTGTCGCAGTTTCGCCATGGCCCATACAATGGCCAACAACTCCCTTTCATTGGTGGCGTAGTTAATTTCCCTGTCCCTCAATGTCCTTGAGATCATTGTAATGGGACGTCCTTCTTGGGAAAGAACCGCGCCAATGCCAAATGCAGAGGCATCCGTCGTTAGATCGAATGCCTTTCTGTAATCTGGGTACCTCAGCATCACATCTTCGGATGCTAAGATATTGCGTAGCTTTTGAAACGCTACTCGCTGGTCTTCGTTGAAATTTACTTCGATCTTCTTTGATCGATGTCTACTCACGTTACCGTTTTCGCCCTTTAAAATGTTTGAAATGGGCCTTGCTATAGCTGCAAAGTCCCTTATGAAGCATCTGTAATAGCTTGCAAGGCCAAGGAAAGACCTCACCTCAAAGATGGTTCTGGGCTCTGGAAATTCCTTAATGGCTTTGACCTTTTCCGGGTCTGTTGTGGTCCCATTGCTGGTCACTATGAAGCCTAGGAAGCTCACGCTTTTCTTAAAAAAGCATGATTTTTTTAGAGATACCCTCATGTTAGCTTCGTGAATGGTCTTTAGAACCCAGTCAACGTGCTTAAGGTGGGAGTCTTCGTCCTCTGAGAAGATGATCACGTCATCAACATAGACGTAACAGAACTTCCCTATTTGTTCTCTGAGAATGTCATCGATGGCCCTTTGGAAGATGCTAGACGCGTTCCTCAAACCAAAAGGGAGCCTTCGGAACTCGTACTTCCCCCCGTTTACCGAGAAGGAAGTTTTCTCCCGATCACGCTCCGCAAGCGTGATTTGGTGGTAACCTGACTTAAGATCCAATGTCGAAAAATACTTGGCTTTGCCTAAGTTACCTAATATCATTGAGATATTAGGTATGGGGTACTTGTCGGCTATTGTTCTTTCGTTCAGTTTGCGAAAGTCTATCACAAGTCGCATGTTTGGGTTACCTGCCTCGTCAGTGCCCTTTTTACTTACAACCACTACAGGGTTGTTGTAAGGGGAGGCTGACTTTTGAATTATCCCGTTTTTTAGCAGATCTTGGATTTCGTTGTTGACGAAATCTGCTGCGCCCATGGGGTAAGGGTAAAATTTTGCGTAAATGGGCTCTTCGCTCGTGGTTCTAATGGTGGCCACTACTGAAGTGTTAAAAGGCAAGGCTTCGTTTGGGTCTGCAAAAGCCTTTTTTCTTTTATTTAACATGGTCAGGAAATCTTTCTTTACAGACGCGGGTGCGTCCGGACAATCCACGCTAGTGAAGTTGACATCGGAGCACGAGTAGAAATATATCGGCTCGACTTGCGAGCCCCATTTGAGCTGGCATGAGTCTAGGCAAAGTGAAGCCCCCGCTTGTTTAAGCAAGTCAAGGCCTATTATGCCATCGAATGTTGCCAAGTCTGGTAGAAGAAAGAAAGTAGCCTTCAGATTGAAGAGAGCCACGAGGCATTTACTAGTGATTTTGGTTGCGCCATGAAGAGAATGGATGGTAAAAGGCGACTCTACTGGACGGACACCCCGCAACCCGCTATGCGGCTTGATGAAGTTCTTAGAGGCGCCCGTGTCGATAAGGAAGTGCATTTCCCTTCCCGCTACTCGCCTTCTGAGGACGGGTAGCAGGGACTTACCCCTAAAAAATTGACTGAGTCGGAGTCATATTCACCAATGGCGTCGGCAATTTTCTCCTCTTCAAGCGCTGCCAGGCGCGCATATGCTTCTGCATCTAGCTTTGTACTCTGAGTGACATGGTTCAATCTTTGCTGCTTTTTGATTGCGCCTGTGCGCTCGGAAACGGCAGACCTCCTATTTTGGTACGACGCAGCCTGCGGATTCTGAATCATCCTAGAAAGTGACGGATCTACTTCCATTGGTTCTTGTTGGTTGTTGCCGGCCTGATGCCTAGCACTACGTTGGTCTGAAGAGACCTGAGGTTTTTGTTGTCGATAGTGTGGATTTTTCTGACCACTCGACTGTGGGTCAGCTTGCTGTGAACTTTTGTCGTGCTGACGACCCTGTGTTTTGGCATTGGGTTTTCGATCCCTGTCTTCTTGACTCCTAGCAAAATTTGCAGCGAACGCGTAGCGCTCGTGGTTGGACTCCACCTCTTGTGCTAGTGCCAGTGCTGACGGCAAGTCTGAGGGCTTTGCCGCGAACAGCACATCAGTTAGGCTTCGCTTAAGGCCTGAGATAAATACTCGCAACGCATCGTTGCGGAATTTTACACACATGCCCTGTGCCAATATGGGATCATATGACATGTTGACTTTATTGGTCAACAACGTCAGCTTTTTTTCTACTTCATCGTAATACTGAAGAATAGTAAGGTCACCCTGCCGCAGTGTGCCTAACTGTTGCTCGATGACGTGCATCGGCCTTTTGTCATTATAAGTGAAGTCGAGGCGACTTAATATTGCGTCGAAGTTCAGCACTGTGCCGAACGAAGCCAACACTGTGTCAGCGGCCCCTCTGACCTTATTTCTTATAATTATGACTGCCTGATAGTGGCGGGAGCTGCCATTAAAGGGCCTAAATAAGCGGTATGCGGCGAGGGCCGCTTGCCTCCAAGACACGTAAGACTCTTGGGCCCCTGAGAACTCAGGGAGACATTTTACGGCATCAAGTGGCTCGTCACACCGAATGTCGTTTCTTATTTCAATTTCTGAATAAGTCTGAATCTCCAGCGCTGGCGCTGGGCCTGCGCGAACTGAAGCTAGCTGATTGGCTAAAGACTCTATTCTCTGTTCTAAAGTTCTCTCTCTTTCTACGGCTCTAGCAGATTGTTCTGCTAAGGCATTGCTTATCGCTGCCTGTACGAAGACTTGGAGCTGCTCGGGGTCCATTGTGTTTGTTCTATAAGAGCCCGTTTGCGAGCGCTTTGGTATGGAGTTTGAAATTCTACCCTCAACCTCAGATTCTGAATCGCTGGCGAGGTGCCTGACGTCTCTATACTGCCGAAACTGGGAATTCATAAGCAGACGGACTTGAGAAAATAAACAACCAAAACGAACGATAAATAAATAAAAAAAAAAAAACGCAACACAAACAACAGACAAACGCGACGAAAAGAATGCGGGTGTCAAGTGACACTGTGGTGAGGCGCACGAGTACAATGTTGCAGAACAGAGAAAAAAAATGTATTGTGCAATAAAATTAAATTCGATTGCAATTTTTATTTATTAAACACAGGGTTAGTGACAATATTTCGAAATGAAGTATTTAAATGCGAGCCGTTAGATAGTAGCTTGATTTGATTTGCAAAAATCACTGTTTTAAACTTTACGCGTGCTATATTTTAACTATAGTTTTTTATTTTTACACAGACTTAATAAACGACTGGGTCGAGGTTACCACTTACATGCTTTCTGTGAATTTAGTTAGACAAATAGTATCCCGTGCTGCTGTCACAGACGAAATTAAATGTTGAGTTGTAACTGGAACCACTGCCTCCAACGCCGCAGTCTCAGCTGTCCAAGTAACTAGCGCGCTACTTGGCGATAAGTCGCTGCCCGAAGAGCTCCCGCGGCTTCGGTGTACAATTGGATGAAATTCAACGACGCTTAAGCGCTCTGTTTGGTTGCACTGAAGTTTGCCGCCTGAGTTAGTGTAGGTCAGCTTTTGGTTTTGTATGACACTGCTCACAACGCCTTTTTTATTTGAGTTAAGCGAAGGGCACTATGTCACTGAGAGTTCACACGATTTTTAGTTTTTGATTTTTAATTTGATCGTGCACACTCGCGTGGGTAAATAGTATTACCACTAGTTGGGCGCCAATCATTTATTTTTGATTTTATATTTCAGTTATTTATTCAAACTTTTTGTATTACATTAATTATTGAATATAAATCGATTAGTAGCTGAAGCGGAGCTTCGAGCTTTGGTGAGTTGTTCAATTGTTAAGCCGAAGCGGAGCTTCTGGCTTGAATACCAATTCTAGACTGATCACTTATTCTATTTTATAAACTTAAAACGATTCACAGCGGCCACGCAAATATGCAGTGTTTGCCGGCTCGTGCAAGACTTCCGGTCCAATGCTGGATCAGCAATTTGACCGGAGTCGTATTTCTCAAGTGTCAACGACACTTGCTCACTTGTTTGTGTTAACTTATATATAGCTGACCAAATCGGTCATTCTGTCCGATTGTATCGAACGTGTTGAAACTTGAAAATTTCAAAATTTTACATTCTCTTATATATCCATATGTAAGACAGTAACTCCTGACTAACTGACAGAGCACAGGTCACACCGGAAGAGCTGGCAAACTGAAAGTTTTACTGTATTTACGTTACGTAAGGTAAAATCACGTAAAATGATTATATGTATCTTGTAATGTGCCATCCGATCGGTATGAAATTCATTTCCAAGTATCCTTAGAAAATTTCATTTGATGAGACACGCCTCAAATTCGAAAAATTCCACACCTCTTGATGGTATGCAAAAAAAGTTACTAACTTCAAGCTTCAAGAACAAAAGATTAATATGGGCAGAATTCGGTTATTCCAATTTTTTGTTCTTATTGGATAGATTTTAAGCTCGCTTACGTAAAATGTAAAATATATTTTTTAACGTGAAATTCGAGGTGAAAAAAATCACTTTAAAGGATGAGCCTAATTTTTCGGATTATACACATAGATAGAGTCTTGCTTACGCCTTTTAAGAAGCAATTCATGAGGAAGAAAGTTATAACGGAAGCTTAGCTTGGTTTCCGTATATCTTCTATTCGGATACTCTCGCCTGGAGAGAATATTGATTGAATAATATATACATACTTCTCTTAAGATCTAGCCAGATAAATATGTGTATATGTTCCATTTTTACAGTTGGAATTAGAAATTCCCTGCCTAGCATACTTACAGTTGGAACTAGAAATTCCCTCCCTAGCATATTTACAGTTGGAATAAGGACTAAGATATTCCCTGCCTGGAGCAGTCGTTGCCCATTAAGCTAGCATTTCAGTTCATTCATTCATTTAAGTTTTCTTTTACTAACTTTTCTCCGATTAACCTATTGAATGAACTTTAGGAGTGAATCTTGAAAGTAGCTACTAATTCATCCCCCCGACTGGTCCCATTGAATCGCTAATGATTTATCGGCCGAATGTCCTTTCTCCGGCTGTCCACTCTGGAGATAAACCATCAGTACTTGACAATTAGGCGTTCGCCTCGTTGGGACAGCCGCAAATGGTGAACCACAGGCGAATCGACGGGCTGCGCAGATATCCAAATGAATATAAATGACTTAACGCCTTAAATGCTAATGGCTAGCGAATTTTCTTATCACACGCACGCATACAAGCGCCAACAATTTTCCAGTCACTTTTTATCTTGTTTTCGCTGCTCGGTTTTGCGGCCGCAAAAAAAGAAGAAAACTTTTAACAAGACAATTTGTTAAAAAAGAAATCAGTATGTTTGTGTGTGTGCGTGTGTGTGTTTGGGTATTTATCTACAGTAGCGGACATGAAATTGGGACCGACAAAAAAGTATATTTTGTTGTTAATTTTTTTAAATAAATGTATAAAAAGGTCTTCTATTTTCGGTTCCTTTAGCACTTCCTTCTCAGAAAACTACTTGCTCCGTCCTGCTAAAAGGTTCTACCTTACAAAGCAAATCTCCGACGGAAGACTTTAGTCTAGTTTTTAGTTCTTATTGACATGGACATAGAATTGTTCCATATTTATAATTAATACCTATAACAACATATACACCCTTTTGATATAATGTGATAACTCAATTATGCTCTGTCTTGAATGGTGAATTGTGGCTGTCCACATATTTTGTCCGCCACTGTATGTTCGCAAACTTGTAAGGAATTTACGCAGAGGTCTTCATAGCCGTCCCTCGTCTGTCGCTGATAGATTAACTGTAACTGTGATGGATCATTTACTTAAATTATTAAAATTGCCAACTCAAATTTCACACACAAATGGACAACAAGAAGCACCCGACCCACTTCAGAGCAGTTCCTCGAAAGGTGGACTGGACCGAAGCCCGGATTGAATGCCCAGCTGACGAGGGCAGCCTTGGCAAGTCAAGGCTGTAAATCTGTCAGTCAAATAGGAGCATAACGAAATAATTTAACAAGCAGAGCTACGTTTTATTCATGTGACTGTTTCCCTACATAGTCAAAGGTCACAAAGGTCATATTCGCTCTTTAAGCATGCAGCTCCATAGATTATGTAACGAATTCTCAAGACAAAGCACACTCAAAATAATATAAGGTATCAATATGAACGAGTTTAGATAATTACAAATTACGTACAACTTAAGTTTTGATCTTATTTCATAGTAAGAGCTCAGCTTTAGGCCAAAAACGTATTCACAATCAAAGCGCTTGCTTTAAGTGGGCCGAAGTTGAGATTTCAGGTTTCGAACTTCGAGGGTTCGTGGGTTCGAGGGTCACTTTGTGCCGCGGTGCGAAAAAGTTTTTTGTTCTTGTCTCAGGGCCTTGGCCGTGCTTTTGCGGCTCGACCTTACATCTTTCATAATGAGTTTTTCATTTTTTTACAGCAAATAAAATGGGGAAAAAATGTTTTGACATTTTCACATTTTGCGGGCGACAAATTGAAAAATGTGCATTGCACGAAATAGAAAAACTCAAACAGATACTAGGTAAATGAAGCCTTTTTGGTTGGCAAACAGGACGCTTGCTTGCAGCCTGCGGGCTTCGGCCTGGCAGGTGAAGGGTTTGCAGTGAAGTCGCAAATTGATTTGGTGGCAAAAGGAAAAAACCGCCGGAAACTCATCAACATGGGGCACAACAATTTACCTGCGGCTCACCCGGATTTCAGCAAGGGTTTTATGTATCAAAAGCAGAAGTTTCAAACGATTTTTGCAAGTTTCCGATTTTTATATTAACATAATTTTATAAAAAATTTTTTTTAAGATATTGACTATGTATTAAAAAATATCTCAAAGTTTTGCGGGGCTCAAAATAAAAGTCTAGAACCCGTTTCTACAAGCCGCATTCTGTAGTGCATATAAAATCTAAAGGGAAAAGTTCCTCTCCCCGTATAAAGAGGATATAAAGGATGCTGAGTTTTTACTGTATTTAGCTTAAGTGATGTTATCGAATACTGGTCAAAGCCTTCGGAAAGTCCATCCTTAAGTGTTGTTTAACTTCCGAACAGCCTTTTATTCGTTTTCAAAGATCTTTTATTAAATAAATTTGGGATTTCATTTAAGATATATCTCTCATTTTCGACAAATTCAACTCTGTTGTGTAGAAAAAGTTGTTCAAGTTGTTGTTATGTCTAAGAATGTGGTATACAACTCTTATATACTATATCCAAAAATCCTTGAAAAAAGATCTGTAGAACTTATACGCCCAATTGCTGTACAGTTAGTGTTAATTGGGCGCCAAAAGTTGTATGGCCGAAAGGTAAGTTAAGGTCAAATTGGCTTCAAATTTGTTTTAATGGATGCAAAAAGTTTAGGAAAAACTTAACTAGTAAATCAAAATGTAATATATGTGATATATGTTATATCAAATGTTTTCATTGAATCACAGATTGAAATCGTAGTTAAATCGAACAATTATGAAAGAAGCCTAATGTAATGTACATCAATAATAAATTGAAGGATATCTTAAAAGCTAAGTTTTCAGCAGAAAAGTTATAAAATTACTCAATTCATGATTTGTTCGAACATATTTAAGCTTCAAATCAAGCTATTTTCGCATACAGCCGAGAAGCTAAGCTGTTTACTTTCAATTTATGTAAGCCCAATGCAATAAGGACATCAAAAGCTCTTTAAAGTACATAAATACGCCGACCCACAATCCGGCAGCCAATTTGCTTTATAAATATTAGAAGGACAGCCCCAAGGAGCTGCGAGGAGCGGCGAGGGGCGGTCGCCTTTTCTTAAATGATTAATTACAAGGATTCGGTTGAATTTTGTTATGCCATCAATTGAAGAAAAATAAGGCAAATAAACAATTTCAGCAGGACACACTTTGAGGTCCTTCACTTCCAACAAACGGGCGCCCTAATCCTCAATCAATCTGTTGACCTTCAGGCTCTGGCATTGGTGGACCCATAGAGGCCGGAAGGGTGGGGGCTGACATAACAAGGATCCTGCCATTAAGCTGCAATTAAAGAGCTTCAAATGAATTTATATACACATCCATAAATTAAATGAGCCTCTCACACACACACACACGCGCGCGCACACAGGCACACACATAAACGCACAGGCAGTCATTGCCACGGGGCTTGACCAAGTTTTACGAGTTCAGCAGACGCATTTGTAGTCTTCATTCATTTCATTTAAGTTAATTAGATTCAATAATTTTGAGGCCTAAAGCGAGCCTAACCCAAATGGCTGCAGCGTGCCCAAAATGCCTAAATAGGCAACATAAATTGAGATTTATACGGGCGCCTAGGTGGGCAGCTCTTCCAGGTCCTTCCTTCCTACGAGCCAAGAACCAATTGAAATTTGGCAATTCCTAGATTTTATGTGTGCACTAAAAATGAAAATTTAACGCGCCATAAAGGGACAAACTCATGTACTCGTAATGTCTCTCTGTCTGTCTCGCTCCCACATTCCCATTTCCAATTTCCTCTTTCATTTTTTTCATGGATTTTCAGAGCGGAAATCCAGCAAGAGGCTGGTCAAAAAAAAATTGCCCATATTAAACGCTGCGGAAATTGTTTCATCAATTTGTTAATAAAACGGCACAGCACACAAAAACGCACACGAGCACACACACACACACGCACACACATACGCACACACTCACACACATGGGGAGACAAATGTTTGACTTAATAAAATAAATTGTATAAATTGAAGTCTGTCATTTTGAGATTCCCAGGCGTAACATTCGAGCTGCCAGCGCCCCCGTCAGAGTTGAAGCTGCCGCCAGACGAGGCACATAAAACATAACAAATTGCATGAAATTTACGTGAAGCGTGTGTTTGCTCTGCCACCCCCCCGCCTAGCTACCCGCCTCAACCCCACCGAAAAATTGTCATGCATGGCATTCACTTCACATAAGAGAGAAGAGTACATCAAATTTACTGGCTCGTCTTGGTTGCCTCTTGGAGCAGAAGACAATCAGGAAAGTATGGGCTGCGGTTGTCGAGCTGCCTGCGGCATGACAAACGTCTCGGCGACATGCTGTCAGCGAACCAACTGTAAGAGCCTAAAGCGACATTTTAGCTGCAACACATGATACTCGGCAACCTGAAGAAACTGTTGCCTGAAAACTCTCTCTTAATGCTAAGCCGAAGAGCGGGTGATTTGGGGTTACGTAGAAATGTCTGCTTAGCTTAGCTGACGGAGTGAGTGTTAATGAACAATAATATACTCATATAATATTTAAACTTATGACTAATTAGCTCACACATTTTTATAACAATAAGCTGTAGCTTAAGTTAATTACAATTGCAAATGAAAGAAGAGGCGCAAACTTTACTCTCTTAATGATGCTCTCTCACTCTGCATTCCACACATTAATCTCTTCATGATGTTCTCTCATTCTACATTCGAAAAAAAGCCAATGCTTTCATTGGAATAATGAAAATTGTTCTTAGCAAGTTCAAAGAGTATTGGAGTATTGGTTTTGCCAAGCTTAGTTGCGCAGAGAGGATAAAACATACAGTATACAATTAAAGGGACAACAACAGGAAGGAGGAGAAAGAGCAACAAAAACAATGAGGGCAAAGACAGGCAGAAAGAGCAGCTGAGACGGAGGCCAAAGCAAAATGGACTCGCAGCGCTCACGTGCAGATAAAAATAACGGCAGAAAAATGACTATAGAAACAAAAGCAACAAAACAGCTACAACAACAATAACACAACAACAACAACAACAATGCAAACAATGGCCGAGGCGAGGCCTCTGTTTTCAGCTCACACGAGCTCGCAATTTAATACGCAGATAAATATAAACACACGAAGGTGGAGAACAAAATGAGAGATGGGAGAAATAGAAGATGAACTCGCCGGCACGCACATCGCTAAATTTGCTCACGCCCGCCCCTCCTCCATATACGTATATACATATATGTATGCTTGTGAATGTGTGTGTTTTGTGCAGATCGAGGCGATATATTGAATGACAAGCGCGTGCTCCGACCGTGTCTCAACATCGACGCGCTTGTTGTCGTTGTTGTTGTTGTTCTTGTCATTGTTGCTGATTACGTTGATGATGCATGTTGTAATGTTTAGGGTTATGTACATTCGTAAGTTCCCCGTACTGTCTGTCTGTCTGTGCGACCTGCTATTCTGCTTGTCTGCTTGTCGTGTCGAAACAAAGCCTAGACACTAACATGAACAGAATACAACCCATTCAACGAGCTGAGCAAATGCAATTTGTCCCAATTGTAAAACAGCCCCACCCCCACAAAATGCCTCTCCTGGGCCCATCAGCTTTGAGAAGTTTGACAGGCTCCTGGAGCCCGCCTGCCTGCCTGCGATGGTGGGGCGTGGCTAGAGCAGCGCGGCATGCCCCTGACAACGACGTGGAATGCCATTTGAAACGTTATTAATATTTATACAGCTCTTCACATTTACTAGAACTGCCATCCGATTAATGGATTCGTTTAATTTAACGCGCCAGCGCGGGAAATGGGGGGATTGCGGATAGCTGAAGAGACTGACAGTTATCCATACATATATGCGCTTTAAGAGAGCTGAGATAGAATAGAAAAACTTTGAATACAGACAATTGCAAATATTACAATAGGCTTGTCTTTTAGTTTTCATTTATGTTAACTCCTAACAAGTGTGGCTTATATAAACTTTTCGGGGTCTGAATCTTCATATATGTATATGTATTCCTTCCTGGAATGTGCACTTTCCCAACTTTTATACAAATTCAACAAAATATGCCCTGCATATGAAAAAATTAAGAGTTTAATTCTATATTTCAATAACATTTTAGCTGGCAGCTTAAGTCAGCTCATGTTGGTTAAGAAGATTAAGCTGCATTTGGAGAGTAGAGCAAAGTTTTGAGACAAATAAACGATTGTTGTTTGTTTTTGGGGTCTCAAAGGTTTTACCATGCTAAGTATTAAGAAAAAGTTTGAGAATGTGGCGTGTGAAAGAAATAATCATAAATTTTCATTAAAATTAAATTAAAAAACTTATTTTTAGACTGGCGAAGCAGCGCGTAATAAACAAGTTAAAAGTCTAACCATAATTTGGTTTTGGCCAACATGAAAGTAAACAAAGTGCTGAAAGGAAGCCGAACCGAACCAAACCGAAGCGAGCAGCCCGAGGACTTTATAAATTTATGCCACAACATATGTTGCTCTTGAACTTTATGAGCAGTGCCTGCCTCCAACTCCAGCTGGGAAACCGCTTTTCCCCGTTCACTTGTTGTTGTTTACAGTTTGTGTGCAAGTTCTTTTTCTGAGTAGCTTCCTCGGTGGCTCGGCAAAAATGGCTAAGAAGCAGCCGCCAAGTTCTTAACTTGGCTTGGCAGTGCCTATGCAGCTACACGAGGGGAGGCAGGGGGTAGCTAAGCCCAGAACAAAAAAAAGTAATATAGATATATATAGAGAGACGGCATAGTCAAAGTTTTGCTTTTACGCTCAATTACAATGCAAAAGTTTGACAGGAAAATAACCGCATGGCAAACTTGTGAGTGTTTCATAATACTTTCCAGGCTCTATAGCTCACATGCAGCCCGATAATAAGTAAAATAAGTATATGTACACACATAATACTGCCGCCATCTGAAATAATTTCAGCAACTGCAGCTAATTATAAGTTTTCGACGGTCCAACCATACATTTTACAGCCGATATGTACATACAGTGGCGATCATAAGTATACGGTAGCTCGGATAGAACATGATGCATGCTTTCATATTACAACAGTAGTAGGTATTGGGATAAAGTGAACTCTTCCATGGAAGCAGGCAAAGTAAAAAGTTGTAAGATTTGTGAAATGCTCGAAAAAGTCCCTACTTTTAGCAGCACTCCGACAAATAGTCGGCAAAATTTCTTCTTCGGAAGGGAAAACGTGGAGATTTTGGATAGAAAACTAATAAGAAATAAAATTATGCTCCAAAATGGAATAAACTCCTTTGACTTGTCCATATTTTGTTGTTGGCTACTGTACAATCTATCGCCATCTTTCAATTATCCTCGGCAACCCTAAAAGTATGCAGTGTTAATTTTCAACCGAAAATATAATAGCAAAGCACACACACAGTCACACACTCACACACACTCGCACACGCATATTTAGGTGGAGTAATTTGCTAAAATTTCATAGCCAACGATTGTGCATGTTAAATAATAGCAAACAGACGGATAAATCTGGCTGTATAAATAAATCAAATTAAAGCTCAACGCCGCATAATCAGAAACGCAAATAAATATGCAAATAGAAGCAGCTGCAAAGCTGCATATGGCAACGAGCAAACATATATATTTCGATATTTGCTTTAACAAATTGCTTAAAATCACGACGAATCAGACGAAACAGAGCAAAAAATTCTGCTTCAAATGCTTGCTTGAAACCAAACAACAATTTATTGCATTTGAATTTGTCGCCATTTTGTAGCTGGGCAAAAAGGGACAGAGGGGGGAAAGGGGAAAGTCGACAAACCGTTCCATAAACAAAACGTTTCGAGCGTGATGAGCGTGCATAAAACAATTACGATAAAAATGTTTTTCTTTTATACGTATATACATATATATATTTTTTTCGTTTTGTTTTTGTTGCAGTCGTAATAAATGAAATGAAAACAAATATCACGCCAATGCATACAAAATTCAACATACATCCAGTAAAAAAGCCGAACAAAAAAGCCGAACCCATAAAGAAATTTCCTGCTGCGTTTTTCCAGAGAATATTTCAACTTTAAATCTGATAAATGCGCATTTCGTGCGTGGAAGTGCATTCGAGTGCTTAAGGTGTGCTCTCCTCCATACAAACATAAATACGTACATACATACATAAGTATAGCGCGCTCTTCATAAACGCGTATTGCTTGCATACATGCATACACGCATACGTACACATAGAGAGAACACATTGGTCAGCAGTTCTCTTTTATCCCAAGTTCGCTCAATTCTACTCTTTCTGTTACTGTACTGTAATTATTGCAGAGAGAGAGCGACAGATCCGACTACTTCTTGTCTCGCTCCCACTCGCACATATGCGCTCTTTCTTGAGTCCGTAAGCATATGCCGAACGCTGAGTCAACCGCGATCGATTACATTGACAGTAGGGTAAGCTCGTCGTTCGTTAAATAATAAATTAAATTAAAAAAAGGGTATTTTTAGGCGTATTCCAGCCAATTTAGAATTCGTTGTGCTGCCAGCTTTATTAAATATTTATACTAATTCTCAGCGCTTAACAGCCTTAAAAACGTAATCATAAGCTTAAACTCAGTTAACATAATCTTTACACCTGCCGTGTTTCCCCAAAAAAAAGGTTTAGCTAACAAAATGTGCACATCGTTAAATCAAACAGTTTTCTATATTGGATAATTTAACCAAAATTTTGATAAATTCAACGAGGTCTGTCGACATAAAAAATACTCCCTGCGCTGGCAAAAAAAATCAATTGTTTAAAGATTGAAAGCCAAGTCAATATGATGCCAAAATTTAGCATAGTAAGCATGCACACACACATACAGACAGACAATGGAAAGGAGCGAGGGGCACACAATGAGAGAGAGGGACAGAGAGAGAGAGGGAGAGGAGGCAAGTGGAAGGCTGTCTGGCAATTACCGCGTCGATTCATTATGAAATTTATCGTATTACGTTGATGAAATCATTTGAAGGTTGCCGCTGGCTGTGGTTCTGGTAATTTCCCCATTGGCTGAGCTATCTGTGTGTGCACATGTATGTGTGCGCGTGTGTCGGTGTGTGTGTGTGTGTGTGTATGTGTATCTTTTGTGGCTTGGCAGCGAGACGCATTTGCTGCTAGGCTTGTTCCATGTGGCGCACGCAACAATTACAAGGAGCGGGAGACTTTTGGCTCCTGCTGTTCGAGCTTTTGTGGTACAGTGTATATAATTACACATGAATTTCAATATCCTGCGGCTGCCTGCTTTCCGCTCTACCGTTATTCTATTTGCTTTAGGCCGAGAACTTTACTTTTCGGCTTTGTGGCGCCATTTTCAACATATTCGACGCGAATTTAAAACTCGAACGACGAGAGAGAGTCTCTGTGGACCTTGCTATTTGCTATTTTCTATTTTCTATTTGTACTTGTATTTGTTTTCCGTTTCAGCTCAAGCCTTTCGCACAGCTACGCCGAAAACCCAAGCCCGAAAAGCATCTTGGGTTGAGAGTCTGCGAGTAATTTGGCAAAAGTTTTAATGTACTCGCAGTTTCTGTGGCTGTATTTGTTTTGTCTTCGGCATCGTGTGGTGGGCGTGGCAGATGCTGCCTTTGCCTTGTAATTGAGTGTAAGCGCTAATTGGAATTTTGATGAAGTTCGGCGTGAATTTCGCAACAGCTCGCCCAGCACTGAGAGGGGCACGGAGAGAGGGGCCAGTGTGCAATTATGTAACTAGCAGTTCAAAATGTTTCGAATTTCATGTGGTCGCTGTATGTCTGGGTATGTGTGTGTGTGTGTGTGTGTGTGCACGACTAAGTGGGTGTGATAAAGCATCTTCTATGCACTTGAGCTGGTTAACAAGTATACGCCAAGTTGCACGTCAACTATTTTAATGCTTTTGGCGGGTTCAACCGAATAGGGAATAAACTTCAACATCGAGAAACTTAGTTGTAAAATATAAAAAGCCAAAAAAAAAAACTCTAAACACCAACGTGCTATGCATTGTGACCCACCCACCGAAACTACAATACTGCTTACAAAAAACACACACACACACAATTTCACGGCTTGAAGTTACAAATTTGTTAAGGTTCGTGAAACTAGATGATTCTAGAAGGAGGTTCTAGGCGGGAGATTCCGACTAGGGGATACCCTGAACCCTCTTATTCCAACACCATTACTTGCCGCCGTCTCTACTCAACAGCCACAAAAAATAGTTTTCTTGGTAGGTCTCGAACTCGCGACAGACCACAACACTTGCCACCGCCTCTAACAGACAGCCACACCAATTATTGAGTCTTGTTGAGAAAAAAAGCAGCACAGAAAACAATACTATCGCTGTTGAAAGAATTTGAAGCAGACACGTATGAATGTGTGTGTGTACAGAAATTCTTCGAACTGCGATATTCTCAAACAGTTAATTGCATTAAAATTGTAGTTTAAATTGTTGGGTAATACAAGTTGGGTTATTAACTTGATTCATCATAGCGGGGAGGTGGCGATATGCATAATATGAAAGATTCTTGATATATATATACTATTCTAGAGTAAACATATCACTTTTTGTGACTCTAGCTCTTATTATTTACCCAATTTGTTCAAAAAACAGGATTACGATATTTCGATTTTAATCGATTGCTTGAAAACTGAGTAAGTTATTGATTCTCGGAAACAAACTCGATCTGCGCATGGACTAGGAGGACCTACAGCTAAATTTAATTTTAAGTCTCTAGCTCTTAAAGTTTCTAAGATCCTTGCGTTCATACATACGGACAAACAGACGGACATGGCTAGATCGACTCGGCTGTTGATGCTGATCAAGAATACATATACTTTATGGGGTCGGAGATGCTTCCTTCTGCCTGTTACATACATTTGCACAAGTACATTTTACCCTTTTTACCTATTTTCAGATTCATGGCATTGACTATGTGCATCCTGTGCATAGGTATGTATGAATGTACAGGTATGTATGTAGGTATAGGTATGTATGTATGTACATACGTGCATTTATCATTTATCCAACTGCACAAGGTTGCGTCCAGGAATGCTCGATTGCCTATTTTTATACCCTTGCATTAAGTTTTATGTGATGTCTTCTTCATCTGACCTATGACCCTTATTGATTTTATTAATGACAGTTTAAACATAAGCGGGTAACACGACTGTCCACCTGTCAAATGGTCTGTCTGTTTCTATGCAATCTAGATTCTAAGTCTTAAAGTAACTGCAACAAATGAGGATTACGTTCTCAACTCAACTCAAGTATATGATATAGTTCCACAAGAAAAACGGCTCTATAAAAAGTATGTAACGACCTGAAAGATTTCAAGATTAAATGCTTATTGTATTGGATCAAAAAACAGGTGATGTTTGTATATGTATGCAGGCCATAAGTCATATATCCAGAAGGGTATTTCATCCTCGGCGTGGCGCTGAATGCCATTGGCCCTCCTTTTACCATTTCGCTTAATTTCTTCGCAATTGTGCCATTTGCATTCGAATGAATATATAGGCTTTGCTCTCTTAGAAATGCTTGGCTCGAGAACTCATTTGATCGGCGGGACTCTAATCAAATTACGGAAAAAATCATTACAAAACCAAAAAGTCAACTTTTTCATGCCGGCCCCTGCGGCAATTTGTCTTGTTTCCTGCAGCAATATACAAACAAATATTCATAAACAACAGCAACAACAACAGCAACAACGGGAACAGCAAAAACGTCAGGGAACTTTCAGACATCCAGCCGAATGGACATATGCATATTGCAATGGCAAAAACTTTTGCTAAACCAATTTTTTTTTGTGGACCAACTTTGCCAAGCTCCGTGTTGATGGACTGCCGAGAGTCGAGAGTTGTGCACAAATGCAAATGCAGTGCACAGAGCCAGGGGTTGGGCGGGGCAACAGGCCGGAGAGGCTTTTAAATGCAGTTCCCTTTCTTACAAATGGGGGCTCTTCTTCTAGTCGTTGCCCAGCCTTGCCTTAGAAAATGAAAACATTTGCGGGCTTCCACTTGATGATGTTGTTGCTGCCGTTGACAAAGCATAAAGTGCGCCAGTTGCTTTGGAAAGAGCAGGTGGGTCCACTGTTTACAGAGCCCAGTCATTCAAAGGCTCCAGCTCCAGGACGAGTAGTTCGTGCATAAAAGGCTGCCAGTCGGGCCGAGTTTTTATTATGTCACACAAGTGCTTCCTATGATACACACAACTTCCTAGTTGAGGTTGGGTAAAAATAATATTACAAAAAATGCAGGTAAGCGTGCTCTAGCCGGGAGTGCACAGCTTGAAGATACCCTGTAACCAGCTGCGTTTTATTGTAATATAGTTAATAACCATTTTGACAACGAAACTGATCTAACAACTTTTGTCTGCCTCGAAGCTCGCATTTTGTAAACGTTTTCAAAGCAAATAGTGATTGATTTATTCATAATTTTTAAGTTTTCCAACTAAGTTTATATTAGATACAATTATATGACTTTAGATGGATATGGATTCCCCAATTTCATAATTCATTTATCTAAACCCATTTTACATTTAAACATGAACATAAGATTTGCGTTTTGTGTTGAGTTGCTTCTGAAAGTCTAAAGGTTTTACTTAAGTCAAGTTAACAACAATTAATAATATTGATTCTTGACTTAAAAGGGAGAAACATTTCGGATTAGCCGAAATTAATTCAATCTTCTTCTCTCTGTCCTGGCGGTTGCTGATGATTAATTTGATACATATATTTGCATATTATTTATATTATATTTATTAAATATTCCAGGGTATAACAACTGAAAGGCAACAACAGAAACTTCTAAGAAAATTCATAGCATCACAAGGGTCTCCGTATGTGTGTGTGTGTGTGTGTGTGTTGTATGTATTTGTGTCCAAGTCGCTGCACTTGTGCAAATCCAAGCAACTGGGCTCCATTATGAATGTCACGCCCACTGTTTGTGGGGTCGCAATTTATGTTTACTCTTGGCTAGATGCAATTCCATTGTTTAAATACTTTTTTCTTAAAGCTGCTGGCAAATCCGCAGGAACTGTGCCCTGCGATCACAGCAAAGGTCTTCAGAATGTTGAATAGTTTTTAGAGAAATGCATGTGGGCATTTTTTATGGCCGGAAAGGCCTAAAATGTAGCCTAAATGTAACATGTAAGAGAACTTAGTGTTGGGACTGATGGGCTAGAAGATACCCTCAACCGAGAGCCAAGCTGTCCTAACTGCATTCTAGCTGCCTTCAGATACAAAGCCACACATACTCATAAATACATTATCTAAAAGCTTCGGTTTTTATAGTACAATCTGGGCTCAATTATGCCAAACATCTCTGGATATATACCAGGGCTCAGACGACTGCCTTTAAAATCGATATTAATCGACAATTTTATGCTATCGAAAATACATTAAATTGTTTTGTATAATTTAAATCCCAAGTCCCTGTTCGCTTAGCATTCAAGATCGACGCGTTCCTAAAGACTGAAAGGCGGACATTTTGGCTACTGACATAAAATAATTATAATTTATAAGGTCGGAATTGCCTCGTTATATCTGCTGAAAATTATTATATATTTTTTATCATTTTAATAAGTAAAATAAAATAAGTATAAAATAAGTATAAATGAATAATTAGAGTCTCATATCTGCCTTACTACAATCTTAAAGTCTTAATCCTTCTATATTGTGACTTACAGAAATATGAATTATGTGCATGCAAGAAGAATCTCCACCCATGACTCCCATGTCTAACGAGAATAATTTAAATATATATATATATATAAAAATATAAACTATGTATGGCATATAGAAGTTAACTTTTGTTTTAATTATAAAATGTCATTATATACATCATGTTGTCAGATGCTGTCTGTCTTCTATTGTTCCTTGATGAAAACATTCTAATTGAAAGTGTTTTATGCGACCCCTCAGAAATAGGCATATTTTCAAGGACCGCACAGTTTTATATACCCCCTTTTCAAATTTGTGTAATACGCAATGCCGAATTTTCAATCAACGCAAACTCTTTGTTCGCATCTATTATATTTCCATGTGTTAGCTTTACCCTCAGGCCAACAACTGTGTTTGCCATTTATCTGCGAATTTGAAAACTGCACATGCTGGCAAAAAGTGGAAAACTTTGAGGGTGCATTTTCATTATACATATTTCATCAATGCTGCACTCTGCGCCCCGCCGCTAATTGAAATTTTTTGATTGCGCGTGCGAATATGAATTGCTGCACAAGGAACTCTGGCAATTATAATGAAAAAGAATTTTCCGAACAGCGGCTGAAATTCTGGTTCCTCTGCTGCCAGCCTACTTTGTGCTCTATCGCCGGCTCTTTCTGCCTGAGATGAAGTCCATTTCATATCCCTTTCTCTATCCCTCTATCTCACTTCTCAATTGGCGGCCAAAAATCATTCCATCCGCATCCTCAGTTTTCCCACTGCCCCATTTTCCAGGCCCCCATCTCACTCGCAGTCCCAGTCGCAGTGATCCTTTCAACTTCGTTGCCGTTTTTCATTTGGCAATTTGCATAGTTCAAGGGCTCCTCGATGGGCGGCCTCTAACTCAGTTTAGCAAGCGTTGCCATTGGCACTTGGCACCGTCCCATGACCCGCACCCCGCATCCCGCCCCAAACGGTGTTGACCCCAAAAAAAAACAACAGATGGCAACACTTTCGACTTGTTCGCGGGCAACGAAATAAAATTGTTGCCGTTGCCTCCCAAAAAATATTCAGGCTACAAATTTGATTATCCACTATGTGAGAGCACTTTTTTTCCCAGCTGTTGGAGATGAAGTGGGGCGGCGGGATATGACAGAAAGCCATCTCAATGGCAAAATTTTGAATTCCTGTTTGAATTTATATTCACAATATGCAATATTTACAGCTTAGTCTTCGTAAGATCTTTATATCTAGCTAATCAAATATTTTAAACTTATTGAAAACGTGGCTTTGCCTCCATCTGAAAATCTATCAACAATATTTCGTGGTTCGGTTCAAGGCATGATACAAAAACTAAGCCTGGTTTTTCACTTTTATATTCATTTTTATTAGTATTTAATTTGTTATAACTAAATTACATATAAGCGAACATTATATCTACACCTGCTAATCTTGAACTTCAAGGTCTTCAATGGGAAACAGAAATGTTTTTCCTGTAGCCCAAGTCTTTTGTCCGACTTGCAACTCATTTCATCATCATTTTGTGCAGGGGAGCAACTCGTGGTATAAGCTGCTTGGCCATAAAGCTCACCTGTCCTGTTTGCAGCCACAACTGGTCGGGTCTTGCCACAAAGTAAGCGCAGGCTGTCGGCGGAGCCAAAAATGCAAGCGGCACGGCCGCAGAGCCACGAGCCGGCAGACCTTCGGCGAGAGCCTGGCGCAGTTGCATGTAAATCCCTTTAATGATTAATGTAATTTCACGCGCCACTTAACGTTATCCTTGCAAGGACATTACAGTTAATTGCAGCGTCAGTTTGAATTTAACTGAGATTCGCCGCGACTCGCCTCACCTTGTCCTGGCACGCTTTCGGTTTTTTTTTTTTGTTAACAGGAGTCTTCTGGCAGGATTTTTGCCAGGATGCTTGCGGTCGGTCGTGCGCCATGTCGAGTCTTCGTGTGAATTTATGAAAAAGATTTGCATGCTTGCGGGCATTTAAAGTTAAAAAGCGCACGATTTTTGTGCACACACATCATTTGCTGCTGCCACACAGGACACACTAGGAGCTGCAGGATACCCGGCCCAACCTACGCTGCCATTGTTGTTGTTGTTGTTATTTTGATGGCTGTTCTCGTGCAGCTGAAACCGGAGCTGCCAGTTACCTTTATGTTGCCATTTGGCGTCGGTGTTGCCATCGTGAAAATGGGTTAATTGCATAATTTGCGAGCTTCATGTGCAATCTACGGCCTCTTCTCCGTATACTGCTCCCGACTTGTGCACGCGATGGGTCGCTGGAGGGGGGGATGGGAAGGGGGAGGGGGATGACAACGCGTTTCATAAAGTTCACTTAAAGCTCACCTTAACGAAAATTCGATGAACCCCGCAAGATACATCTTTATTATAGCACGTAGCCATCAAATTGCTTTTTTCTTCTTTATCAAAATAATATTCTTGAAATTTAATTGAAGTTCGTAAATGTGACAATACTTGCCCAAATCTTCAACGATTTCTGAGTTGTCGATGCTAACTAATCAGCCAACAAATGAATTACACATATTTTGATGCTCCCTACTTTTTTAAGATTTTATTTATTAACACATTTAACAGATTTCTGATTGGTGCAAGTTGACTGTTGGCAATTCTTTTCAGGCTTAATTTAGGCAGATTAATAATATCTCTATTAAGTGCCCCGATATTTTGTCAAATAGTTAATTGTTTTATATTCTATTTGTTTTACTGTCTTATGCTCGTTCTTACTAAGAAAGACTTTGCTGGTGCCTTGTAGTTACAAGGTTGTCTGGCTTACAGGGTATATGCAATGAAGGAGTATTCACAATGATTGTATTCTTACAGTGATTGGGTTGTGTAATGAAAACAGCCGCATAAAATAATATTAGATAAGATTTAAGTAATTTGCCTGGTTGGTAGATCGCAAAGGGTGTATCCTTTGTTGGCGTCTCTTTGTAATGAAGCCAGCTAGGACCTTGGCGTCTGCTGAAGAAATTGTGCTGAGCAGAGATCGCGTTTGTAACACGCTATGGAAGTCCATTATCTCGCTTGCTGCCTTGGCTTTTACTTAATTTTAATGTCTAAATACGTTTTTTAATAACAGAAGAGAAAGACTGTTTGACTGTCATTGCTAAATTAGTTTGGTAAAGATTCTTTTTTCGCTACAAAAACTCGATTTTGCCTAATTTTCATATTGAACGTTATTATATAATAATCCAATATTGATTACAACTTTGCTCAAATGTAGGAAATATTATAGAGCTTGTTAACTTTGCATAGTTTAGTAAAGATATCTTTGACAACAAACTATTTTTAGAACAGACCTAACACATCGATATAGGAAACATCCTATATAATAAAGTGGGCCGATCCGGCGGGATCCGATCTGTATATAATTTGAATGCAGATAGAAATATTAGTGGATAGATAGGTCCCTCCTTTGGAGGGCTACAGACTAGTTTGCATAGACAGGCTCCACACTTTGCAATTCAAAATAATACCACACTCGAAAAGGGTATAAATTAATTGATATTTAATGGAATAAATACTTAATTTGAACTTAAACTAATTTGCAGTCGTAACCAGTTAGTTAAATGCACGAAAACACCTTTCATAATTTACCGTAGGTTCAACTGATGCTGAAAGTGTTGCACAAATATTTGCGAAATCCATCGAAAATAAGAGTATCAAACAATTGTCTCAATCTTCCTATTAAATGGAAAATACCAAAATATTTGCTATTTTCTGGCATCGAATCAGGCAAATGGAGAAGTGCAGTATAAATGAACTTTTACAATGCAAAAGGGGGAAGAAATAACCTTTTAACCAAAAGTGTTCAATAACCAAAACAAACACTCATCAGATGGATGGAGTCTGTACAAAAATGTAAAATGCAAGGATTTGTATTCATGTTGATCTTTGCGTTTGCTGCTGAAAATCCTAGAGGATAAATTTGAGAGCTGCGAGTGCACGCAAATGAATGCGCTTCAAAGGGAATTAAATAAAATTCTAGTTTGTTGCAACAAAACGAATGACAAACTGCAACTCACTTTCCATCTTGAAGCTGCTGGACTCAAAGAGCGAAGCACACGGATGTACCTACTTCTACAGTGTAGGCAGCGAGGGGGCTGGGGGAGGGGGACCGATTCCAGTCCAGTTCGCTTTCGATTATAGCGCAAATACCCTGTCACTATGGCCTAACAAGGCATACAAGACGGCGATTCAATCAAAACTATATCCATATCTCTCTCTGTTATTTTCAGTCAAAGCTTTGTATAGTTCGTCCTCAAACTTTCCACTCCTAACGAAAATAATATTTCTCATTTAAGCTTTGTATTTTTGTAAGTCAACGAGTTGAACATCCCAAAATCCATATAAAGATAAAGATTTGAAACAGGGAAATGGGCATTTACAATCCTGAAGTCGATAGAAGTCTCTCCTCCCCTAATAAAAGCTTTTCACTTAAGACACTTTCGAGAAGAAGACCCGAGATGTTCTCCAAATAGTTATATTTTTTAATTAATAACCTTTTCACATGAAACTAAATAAGTTTTAAAATCAATAAATACTTGTAATTTTTGAATGCAGAGCTTAATCTAATAAAAATGGAATAAAGCAATTTCTTGCTCAACTTTGGGGTTGTTGCGGAATTCTTAGATATCGGCAGGTCGACTACTTTTGGAAGCTGCGCGTTAACCTTTTTGTGGACTGTCATTTTATGAACTCAAGGCAAGGACACGCTCACAAATACACGGACACACACACACACACACTTTATTGGTGGTAAAGGCCACCCATTGGCGAGTCTTTGGTCAGAAATGACTTTTGCCTTTTTGCGGTGAGCTCTTGGTCAAAGCCAACAACAACAACAACAACAACAACAACGACAACAACAACAATAAAAGCAAGAGTAATAACAACAACATGAACATGAACACGAACAAGTTTATCTAAATTGCTAGAAAGAGCTGCCACAGCTGGCCAAAGGAGTAGCCAGGAGTACTTTAAGCTGTGGTTCAGTTCCTGCTGCCCTCCCCCATCCCCCCATCTCCTATCCCGGTCCCAGACGGAATCTTTTGGCCCGGCGATAGCTCGTATTTACTCTTTGAATGTTTTCCTTATTTTGTATCTGTAACTTGCAGCTGAAAGTTGATTTGGGTCAATGCTGTTTGTTTTTATAGCCCAGTCGCAGTCCAAGTTGATTTTTGTTGTCTGCCTTTTGCAATACGCTCATCGAAATAACGCAAAACTAATTGGTTTGTTAATTAAAAAATTGTATTCTATGCGCAGTGTTTTGTTAGGAATTCGTTTCGGTTTTGTCTTTTTTGTAGAAAAAAGAGAGTTTAGTGAGACTTTATCTGACCCTCTGATGATTTTTCATCTAGCTCGCAAAAGCAAAGAAATCCTTTCGAATGTCCTGCCGCATCGTTTGCCAGCAAAAACGAGCTCCGGATGGCAGCACGTGTAGGTCGGATGTCTACTCCGTAAGCCACAAAGCATTCTATGCTCAGCTTGGTTATTTTGATTCTTAATGGACTCAGATTAAGTTTTGCGGTGGCTTCGATGTTTTTCAATAAACTTGCTAAGCAGATCAAGAAATTGCGTTCTGTCTCCGTTTGAATAAGAAAATTGAAATTAAAAAAATCAAAGTATGAATGAAAGCCAAGTGAAAGACAACACAAGTGATAGTATCATTTATTTTGAACCATTTTCAAAAACTGATTCGATTCAGATATTGGATTCGAACTAAGTCGTAGTTCTGAGTAACCTTTATTAAGCGTATAGAATATAGGGTAAACATTTAGCCTAACTTTTTTAAAGGGTAACCTTCGGCATCAGGTTCGATCTCCAATCTTCGTCGTTCTGCCCACAAGATGAAAATATGTTGAGAGCTGATCTTAAAGAACATGTCAGTTGTGCGCCTCTTAAGTCAAGGGAGATTTTCGTAGAAAGTCCTTTAGTCACATTACCCCAGAGCGAATCGCTTTGCAGCTTTTTCGCATCTCACCTGCAACAGAATTTGTACCTTTATGTGCCAGCTGCACACAATACAAACATCAGCTCAGGAAGTCTTGCAGGTGACACGGGACACAGGTGCCGCCCACAAAGAGCTGCCCAATTTGAATAGATGAGATTAGCAGCAAGCCCCAGCCAATGTGGAGCTAAGCCCATCTCACTCCCCGACAAATGCCGGGTGCTCAGAAATGTTTCGTTGGTCAGGTGTGCGGAGTGCGGTGTGGGGCGGACAATGACGGCGCCAAAAATAACTGTTAATTCAAATGCAAAGCAAAGGTAACGTGCCAATGGACCAAAGGACTCAACGACCAAATGTCAATGCAAACAATCCCAGAACGAGTTGGACTGCCTTCCGTCGGCTTGGCATGGCATTCAGCTTGCGACTTGATTAGATATTGTTGCCATTGGCTCAAGCTCCGAACAAGATTCCAGATGCGGCTGTGGCCGGGTCTGGGCATGGGTCTGGGTAGGGGTTTAGCTCTGTTTGGGTTTTTGCTGTTTGTTGCCTTAGCTCGGCTCGGCTTGGAACGTGCTGCCATTAGCTCGCCACTACAATATGCCATTTGCCATTGAATTTTCATCGACAGCAGCTTCAAACTATTCCAGTTGCTTGCCAGCCATTTGCATATTTGTTTTTAGCTTCATGTCAGAATGCATTAAACTAACGGACGAGTGGAGGTTGACTTCAAGGGTTACTCGGCCTGAAAACAATGCAAATTGACATGTGAACACGACGCCATGAGGAGATATTTTAACAAGAAGTTAAAGTAAACATTAGCTTTAAGATAGCAAGAAAAATGTACGAAGCAATTTTATTTGCGAATTTATAATTTGAGTGTGCGAAGGTGGGATAAGCTCTCCATGAGATATATTGCTAGAGAGCTTAAGAGAGTTTAAGGCGATATAGAGTACAAAAATTATTTACTTTTTGAGCGGAATTTGTACCTTAGTGGCAATATCTATGTATATCTTTAGCTAATGCTGTGGGATGTTCCTTTTCCATGCTGTTCCGTGCACTACTTCCATACTGTTCCATTCAGTTCTTATCGATAGATTTTAGTATAACACTAAAATGTTTATTCTTCCATTTTCTTCCAGTTGCTGAACTTTTTGAGCAGCCCTCGCATGCTTGCAATACGGTAAATAATAAATTGACAACTGCAAATTGTGCTCGTAACTGTGAAACGGTTTCAACATCAAATGTCTATATAAATTGCACTTGATTGGCCTGATTCAGTTTGCCAGCCAATGGCATAAATTAAAATTGAGCTCAATCTGAATTCCAATTCGAGAACCAGTTAAAGCTCCAGTTCCATGTGCCAGTCCTCATACGCACCGTATGTCCCAGCATGTGTGTGTGTATTTGACTGTCTCTCTCTCGCTCTCTATCTCTCTCTCTTTCTCTTTCTTTCCCTGTCTGTCTCATTGTTTGTACGGCTGCTGCCACTTTAGCATTATTATTTATACTTTTTCTTGTTATTTATTTAAAGTGTATCCGTATTTTTGTGTGCTGTTTGGGTTCGTTCGGATCGTTGTCCAAAATTGTCGCAGCAAATTATTTTATTTGCGAAACCATAAAATTTACATTCACATTTATTAGTTTTCCATTTTCATTACAAGAAACATTCCCGCTTGCCGCCCAACCGGAAGCTGTAGACATGTCTAAGCGGCTTTTCATGTCTTAAGTTGAGGCAAGTTTTCCTGTTTGCTTTAAGTTGTCCGGGCTCTAAGTTTGGCTACTTTGTGGCTCCTAACGACCTGCAGCTTACATGCGAGCGTGTATTTTGGCAACAAGGACATTAAATGTGAATCAAATTGTATCCTAAATGAAAATAAAGTTCCGATGGAAGCTCTTCGCATGTAAAATCTTATCAAAAGGGTTGCTGAAAATGTTAAGAACTAAGATTTTAAGCAACTACAATCGAATCAAAACAGGGCGGAGCCCTCAATAGCTTCAGTGCTTAAATTGTTTACCAAGGATTCAATTTGAGGTAGCTGGCATTAAAGGTTACTAAGAACGGTTATCTGCGACACGTCGATAATTAAATACACTTCTGTATTCAGGAAATTATCAAATAGAAAAAGCTTTATTCGCAAGCATTTGTTTCTATGGGAGCCATCTCATAGTTGATAGGCGCTTGCAGATATGTGAAGACAATTGTGCCCATTTTGGTCAAAGGACCTCAAAGAAGAGAGTATTTTTTTAGAAGCAAGATTAGCTTAGTTAAGGAACTGAAAGCTTTTCATACAAGTATAAGATTATGCTCATAGTTCTACATAGTTAGTTTTATGTAGAGCTCGTCTATTTTGTTTGTTTAGTTAGAATATCTTTAAGAACAAATAATTTGTTAGGCAAGAACTTAATTTGGCGGTTACATAATAAGGTATTCCAATCTCTCTGGCTCCGAAGTATATAGGTAAACGGCCTGACATAGAATGCAAAGTTTCATGATGATTGTTTTAAAACTGAGACTACAGAGAGTCATGGATTTATCGAAGCGGCCTTTAATACCAATCAAGTATAGACACATTGGGGACGTCTCCTCATGCTACGTATAGGAGTATAAAATGTATATAAAAAGATAAATGGAATTCATAAGAAATTGTTATATTTGAAGGCCGAACTTGGATCAATCGAGTACTTGGTAGATCAGTTTGTGATAGTTCGTTCATCCCGATTGTAAATTCCTCTTAAATACTTAACAAAAAAATGTACAAGTCTGGTACTTGACCAGTTGGGGTGTCTGGCTTACTTGGGCAATGCAAATAAATTCGGCAATTAGTTCAATAAACAGCCAATTGCCATTAAGCCCGCCCGCTTTGGGCCTTGTCCGCCGTTTGCCGCCAGTTTCTAATAAAAGTTAATCAAAATGCATGGACAACGGCGGGGCTCAAAGCGGAGTTAAAAGCTCGTCGCATGGCGGCTTATACTAAACTGACCGATGCCGAGAAAGGACTCAACGGACGGCGCATAACTAACTAATTAATATTAATGCGCAGCGAATGCTAATTACCAGCACTCACACACACGCACACACACGCACACACGCGCGCAAAACAAAAACAAAATTAAGGCAGCAAAGTATTTTGCACACAATCATATGAAACGTGCGCACAAGAAATGCTCGGCGCATGCATAAAATAACAACAACAAGGATAGAGTCAGGACGGAGCCAGGACGTAGCCAGGACGATGCCGAAATGGAAAAAGTTTGAGCGCCGTCTGCATTGAAATGCACGCAAATTGAAATGAGCGGCCTCTCAGTTGGCTGTGAAACGGGGGGCATGGCCAGCCACGGAGCCGTCGACACGTGTTGGCCATTTCAAAATGTAAACGTTAGTGGGAGAGAGTCCATCACGGTATCCAGATTCCGCATTTCGCTTCCATATCCGCCGTTTGGCATCTCTGTAGGCGCTTATTTGCTTATTCATAAGCAAACATTAACTTAATTTCCATGCGAGCGTGTGTGTGTGTGTGTGTGTGTGTGCATTCGTGTGTGTGAGTGTGTGAGTGTATCTGTGTCAGTTTGTGTTGCAAAAAGCTCTCGCGAAATGTGATTATCAGCGGGAGAGAGGCGCTGCCCAACGAGGATGCACAACTGCCAACAGCTGCTTAATAAACCGACTTGCCTGTTATATATATATATATACTCATATGTGAGTGTGTGTGTGTGTGCGTGTGTGTATTTCCATTTAAAGTGCATAAAACAAATACAGGCAGCGCACAAACAACTTCATAAAAATATCTTTTGCCCGGCTATCGATGTTGAATTTTGTGCTTTAAGAAATGTAGCAATAAAAAGGATAACAAAAATTTAACTAAAAGGATTCTTGCTCAATAAAGATTTGTATGGAAAGTTGCAAAAATAACAAAGTTTTGAATTACGTTGACATAGATACATAAATTCACCAGATTTGCCTGGGCCAAATTTTTTATTTTATTTTTATTTTTTTTATTTCTTTGTCTGTTAGATAGAAGAGTTTATTTCATTGATAGCGTGCACCTTAATTATATAATATAGCTGCAGTAAAAAATCAACTTCCTAGTTTTTGGTCAGTCAGTCAGGACGAACACGTTATGGAAATGGAGATATATTATATTTTCTTGACTCCAACTGAAGGACGACGGTTCTACATGTCTAGCAGTTATACAATAAGGGTATTCCAACTATGTTAAGATGCAGGAGCGATGTCCAGATCTCTTATAATCAGAATTCCAAAGCAAGTGAAGTGCTTTCAACTAGAATTCTCATAATATAATTAAAAGCTGCAATCTTATTAAATGATCCAGATCGCTGCAATAATAAATCAAGATATATGCAATATTATTAAGTTAGGCAAGTAAAATTATATCTATTTTAACAAAATATATCTCTCAGGTAGAATTTTCTCACTATCTCAAAAAAAAACACCCAATAGCACTTGATATTCGAAGTGTATACTTATTATAAAGTATAATTATCAGAAGTCTAATTTCTGGTTTGATTTACCCATAAAGAGTTTATAATAATTGTCATCTACTCTCATATACTCTCATATAGAATCAATATTGTTTGATCTATCTTTCTCCCGCGGACAGTATGGCAAAGATCCTATGCGAAGGAATCTGTCTTCACTTTTGAGCAGATAGAATCGTTTTTTCGGGAAGAGATCTAAGCAGTCTGGCAAACTTGCCCCTGGCAGAACTGTCTAGAATACCAGACCAATATATAGACCAATATTAAGTCTTCCCATTCAATTACAATGTAATGATATGTTCTGGCTCCTTACGTGGTTAAACACCAAATATATTTAAGGGCTGCCGTCATGGAGATGTATTTGTAGACTGATGAAGCTCTATAAAGTAACACCTGGCCTTCATTCCTTTCATTACCAGCAATGGAGGTGGCACAGGCAAGGCAAAGGCTGCTATAAAACATAAACAAGATGTCGGGAATGTGCAGCTTTTGGATACCCTGTAATCAGAAGCTCAGGTATAAGACACGATCAAAATGAGAGGTATTTCGATTGAGTTCTACGAGAGAAAAGGATCGTAAGCATTTGATTCTTATTAATGTTTTCTCTTGAGATATTGTCCATTCCATTTACACTTATCAGGAGCTTATTATACCCTGTTAAAGCCATTCGTTTGGGAGTAGGGTATAACAAGTTACACAACATCGCGTGCAGCAGCTAGAATAATGAAAACAACAGCAACAAATAGAAAGGCAACAGCAGCAATGCGTCAGCGGGGCAAATAAACAGCAAAATTTGCTGAGCAAACAGCGCGACGTCAGACGAAACTTTGTTTCTATATAAATTTATAAACGAAACACATGCAGCGATGTCTGTGTGCGCGCGTGTGTGTGTGTGTGTGTGTGCAAGTATGTTTAAGGATAAAGCGCAAAGTTTACACTCACTCACACGCCGCGCTGCACATTGAGGCCATTTTGTTAATATTTAATATCAAATAAAGGCCGATGCGGCGCAAAATGGTGGTGAAAAAAGCGCCGCCGGTCAACGGAATTGAAACTGAAACTGAAACTGAAAAATGTAAAATGGCAAATGGAAAATGGCGAATGTAAAATGTAAAATGGATAACCAGCTGGGCACGAGCTGAGTTTGCGTTGAGTGAGTGAGTTTTGAATAAGAGCTGTCCGAGCTGACTCCAGGCCATAAACGAATCCATCAAAACTGACCGCAGACAGACGGACAGACGGAGCCCGGAAGCCAGCATGGAGAGAGAGCAGAGTCCTTAGTCGACTGGATGCTCACGTGCCGCATGAAAAATGGGCGGCACTTTCGAAAGGATAGTCTCCGAGGAAACGTGCCTTAAACTCTGTCCATTTATTTGGCTTGTTCTGCTAGGTTAATACCCAATTACTGTGCAAATTACTTCAAGTTTTTCCAAAACTTTTCCCATGGACAACGCCATTTTTTGGGGGGCGTGGCATGTGTGTGTGCCATTAAAGTTTTGCATGTGCCTCAAGCTGAGACGTGTCCACACACACACTCGTTCACACACGCACACACACAGACAACATTTAAAGCTTTTTAATAAACGTCATAATTTGCTTAAAGTTTTCACATAACCAGGTGCAGAAAATTGCTTTCAGTCGAGTTTCAACTTAGATGTCCATGTGTGTGTGTGCGAGTGTGTGTTTGTGTTTGTGTTTGTTAAAACAGCTAAACAATTTTCATATTATTCTAATAGTTATTCGCATTTACCAACATTAACATAAGCAAAAAAGTATATTTTGGTTATACTTAATGCATATCGAAATTATGAAACTCTCAAAAGTTCTTGGCAAGCTTTAAACTCAGAATGACATCGACACAATTATATTGTATCTAGATATTCAGGCATATCTATAGATGCATATCTATAAGAAACTAAAGTCTTTTAGTTATTTTTAATGAATATCAAATAGCACTTTTGAAATATTTTGTTTACTCTAAAGTGAATGACATGTGAAAACTGTCTAAGCCAAAGTCTTACTATTGTTAGTTCATTGGCAAGTAAATATGTTGACAGTTATTACAAAAATCTATTTCAACAATAAACGAGCAAGTAAAGGATATCTACAGCACGCCGAAGTCTTAATACCCTTGTAGATATGTGAGAATAGAGCAGGTGGAAAATGTTGACTTTGTTTAGAATATCTTGAAAACTGAATACTTTGCCACATAAGATCCTACTACGAATCTTGTTAAGGACATAACAAATGGAACTACGAGCACTTGGTTAAAGCGACCTCAAATAACGAATAGCTAAAAACTCGTGCTTTATATGAGTTTATCTCATAGATGCGCCTCAGTGTACTCCGGAGACTCACTGAAAAAGTATCTTTTGCATTGCACGTTTTAATTTGTTGTTAAACAAAAAATAGTGGCGCACATTCGCGACTGCCGAGCACAATATGCGATAGTCGGGGCAGCTTTGCGGGAGGCAGACCGGGCAAACCGGGCCCTGGGGCCGCAACTGAAACTAAAAATCAGAAGCGACTGCGCTGACATTCAATGGCATGCGAAATGCAAAACAGCGGGACGAGATTACAGCCAGGGCCCAAAGGAGCGCAGAAAACTTTTACTTTGACATGTCACACATACGCCCGCCAATACACACAAGCCCACACCCACACACACACACATACACACAAGCACACAACAAAACAAAAATAGTTGAGAGCAAAAGCCAAAGCCAGAGCCTCAGCTTGGCGCTTTTACTTTGACCGCCGCCGGGCACTCGAAATGCATGGAAAGGGGAATCCCAAAAGTCGCCCCTTTAGTCTATACTCACTTTATATGTGTGTGGTGTGTGTGTGTGTTCGAGTGTTGTTATTCGTTCGCTTTTTAGCTACAAAAAATAGCTGCATACGCGCAACTAAACACACTCAACACAGAGAAAGGGAGAGCGAGCTACACAGACACAGACAGACAGAGAGAGAGAGAGAGAGAGAGAGAGAGAGAGAGAGAGAAAGAGTGTGAGAAACGTGGCGGTATTCTACATGCTGCTCGCCGGCCCCCTCGCTTTTTTCTAAGCTGCATAGTATTTTCCTTTAAAAGGAAAATTCCCTTCTAAAAATCAACATCAGTGCACACAACAAGGCTCCCGAGTAAAAGCTGTAAAAGCGCAATTTCCTTTTGGCTGCCGCGTCGATTTTCGTTGCTCCGAAATGCAGCCAAGCTGAGAATTCTCGAACTTTGAGCTGTCGCAAAACACTAAAAGCAAAAAGCATTAAATCGAATAGTTGCATACACTCATTGCTAAGAGTCGATTAATCTTGAGTCATGACGTTAACTTTAGTTGGTTGAACTCATTCTAGCCCCGAAAAGAATAAGGATTGAATGAGCACAATGCACAATGATTGTGTTTATAAGAAATGTGCCCCACAGCCTGTTATATGAGATATGTTCCCAGACAGCATTAACAGACAGTTTTGACTTCTTGATAGTTGGTAAATAATATTCTTTGAAATGGCTGTATCAAGTGAAATTGAAACTTTGCAAATATAAAGTGATATCTGCATCTTACTTGCCAAAACGTTAGACTTCAATATAATGAAGCTCCCAAAGAAAATGCATCTATGGATTTCTGAGATATTCAATAGATAGAAATATTTTATTATGCTTATCTATATATCCAGTTGTTAATCGTCTTAGTGCTTCCTTCAACAAGAGTCGTACAAACAGAATCTTGAATGGCAGCATTGAATTACTATTTCTACGCATAAATCTCGTCAACCCATGCTGATAGAATTCGATCTGGGGAGTCGGATGCATCAGATATGCCAAGCGCCTTGTCTAAACAGTCTCTGTCAACAGTTCATGACCCCCAAAGCTGCTGAAAGAACTTCATGATGGGCCATTATATCAGGCCAGTTGGCTTCTAACCGGCTCAGTTCAGTTAGCAAGCAAGTTATTTCTACACCCGCACCCGCGCACACACACACACACACACACACACGCGAGTAGGGCCATATTTTTGCACAATTTCCATTTTATTATTGCACATAACCCGAAATGCCATTTATTTTTTCAAGTGCTTGTTGAAGTTTTCCACGCTTACTTCTGCCTGGGAGAAATATGTAAAAATAAGGAAAAAAAATAACAAAAACAACAACAACAATGGCAAACACTAAAATTTATGGTCATTTGGGGAATTTTACGCTTTTTCAGCTTTGGGGCGCCGCATTAAATGCTTACATGTTGATTTAACAGCAAGCCTTGCAAACGAAACGAGCAACAAGGATTCGTTTCTCCTATTCCCTGACTCCGCACCTCCTTGGCCCGATCCTTCTTGGCTGATTCTGTGTTGCTTCTCCTCCTGCTCCGTTTTGCTCTCAACTTGAAATGCTACTTTGCATGCACTTTGGCCAGGCAGCTGTTTTGTTTTAGCGCCCTGTTTCGTTGGGCGCTGCAAATCTTTGTTTATTTGCAGCTAAAATGCAAGGATTTATTGTAATTTTATACACCCCGGCAAATGAAGGCGAAGGCACACACCATTCTCGACGGCTGCAGCCAAACAAATTGTTGGAAATTATGGGCCTCCGTCCGGCCAATTGCCAGGCGTTCATAAACATATGGCAAGCAAAGGTTTGCTCAAGGCTTGAGGCCATAAAGTAAACATCTTGAATGGCAACTGGTTCGCAATTGTTGTATGAGACTTGCATAGAAGGCACATGTAAATATCTTACTCGTTTTAAGTTTTCATTTAAATGGAACATTACTTTTCATTTTTGGAACGCAAAGAGGGGGAAAATCCAATTTATTAAAACGAACCATGGCCTCAGCAATTCAATGAGAATCGCTGAGAAGGGCACTTGCCAGCCGGAGCTGACATTAGCTGACTCAGGCGTGACTGTACCTGCTGCTTCCAGCTGTTTTTGGCAGTTTGCTGTCAGTGCAAACTGGCAACATATTTGACACGACGCTGATTTCATCCATGACCCCTTCTCATATACCCTGCTGCGGTAGGGTTGTCAACTTGCCATATGCAAATGACTTGCTTATCAAATAAAGTAAAAGCGAAGTGTGTGCTCTGCACGGCGCAAGGGTAAAAAGTGTTGGGCGTGAAGTGGGACAACTGTGCGTATGCGCAATTTTCACATTGTTTCAATATTACATATACATTAAACACTTTACCCAGGGTTGGGGGTAAAACTGGTGTGGGAGCTCACAAACACACGCACACACACACACACACACACACACACACACACGCCAGGCTGTCTTCTGCCTGCCGGGAAAGGAGGGGGCTGTGTCAGGTTTGGTTACGAGTTTGGGTTAGTTGCCTGAGGCCTTTGCAAGTATGCACAAGTAATGTGAGAAAATTAAATTTTTCGTGGCTCACGCAAATGTCGGTGGTGTGTATGTGCGTGTGTGTGTGTGTGTGTGAGAGAGAGAGTTCCTGCAGATTACTCAGACGCTTACAATTCTGTGCTACGTGTGACCAGCTTCCCCCTCGCCCACATTTGCCACGAGAAGAGGCGTCGAAAATAAAACTTAATTCCAACCTGCTTAAATTTGTTCGCCTCTGTACGCTTAAAATTAAATTTTCTCATTTGCTGAGCTGCTGCCTCTTGTTGTTGCCAAGCACATTTTGTTAATTGAATTTGCATGCAAAGTGATTATCATTGAATTTGCCATTTGATTTATTTGAGCCTGATTTCCATGCGACTGACAAATGCGCCAGCGTGAAATTACGAAACATTCTCGGAACGAAGCTGTGGCGAAAATGCCTCGTGATAAGCATCGACTGTCTAAAGGAGCCCAAGGATGCGGCAGCTGCGTCACAGGTGGAAGCTAATTACAGATAATGCTGTTACTCCTGTAAACTAACCTAAACTGTTTCTCCAATCATGTTTTCACAGTCCTTGCAACTACTTTCTGACATCGAATTTGAACGTACAGCAAAACAATTGATTTATTTAATTTTACTCTAAATTTGAATTATTAATCATTAACCTAGCTTCTGGATAAACAGCACAAGCTAGAATGTCTACAAAATATTTAAATAAATAGATAAATAAACTCAAATATCTTTGCGGTTCGCTGGCATCACAGAAATTCATACATTTAAGTTTTGTGTCTTTGATAAATTTGGTTACAATAATTCTAGGTTTCACAACAGCTCGTGCTCTCTACCCATCAGCTTCGACTCGTTTAAACAATTGTTGTATATTTAAATATAATTATAATTGATTTGCATTTTAAATAATTAACTTGTATTGGATGTGTAATGGTTACCTATACCAATTCCATCCTTAAAGAGCCTTAAATTTAAATTAGGTTCTTCGTTAAAATGTTATACGAAAAAACTACCTAGTGGAAACTTCATATGCACACAATCGAAACACAAAACCCCGCGCATTTGACTTTTCAAACACAAAAAGGTGTGCATTACCTAGGTTTATCGCCTCATTAAGCACTTTATGCATCATTTAAATTCCGTCAATAGTCGCAGGCTCAAATATCTTGCAGGCTGAGCAACCGCAATGCAAAAATTTAAAATTTAAGCGCCGTGCATCCGTGTGGGTTTGAGCTGGAAAGCCGCAATCGCTAGAACTTCCGTCTAATTGTGCCGCAAGGCCAGCCAAAGGAAGTCTCTAACTGTTCAGGAAAACTGCCAATTAAAGAGCCTGGCCAAATGAGCGGGATGTATGAGGAGAGAGAGGGAGAAAGGGGAAGGGTGAGAGGTTTTTCTCGCGAAAATATGGCCCAGTTGACTTCGCGTCACTACGAAAAGCAGGCAACAAGCAGCAAAATTGAATTTGGCAACATTCGTAAATTTTCTTAGACTCGTGTGGCGCACAGAAAGTGCACAAATAAGTGAAATTGTAGCAGGAAAGAGCACGGAAATTCTAATGTGAATTTTATGGCAACACATAACGAAATTTGCAGCAGGACAGCAAAATGTTTTACAGTGGCTGCTGCCTTAGGAGGGCATAACTTAAATGCTCCACAATGTCAGAGCCACTTGATATGCTTTACTCAGACTACCCCGTCCGTGTGCCCCCTCTCGGCTGGCTCTATCTATTCATGTACCGGAAATGTCTGGCATGCCTCATTGAAGCTCGTTAGCTGACTTATGCGCTGCTTGGAGCGAACTCATGTTGACAGCTCATGGCGGGCACTTTCAATTGAAATAAATCTTTACACAAAATTTGCCAATTTGTTGTCAGGCACACACACACACACACCCACGCTCACGCACACATGTCTCCCTCGCATGCTGCCACGCCCATTAGCCCATTACACACATCATGCACGACACGCCCATTGCCTCGGCGATATCCTTGTTGCCATTGTCAATACTTGAGCCTTTTTACAGCTCATTCTCAGCGTTTGTTTGCCTCAATTCTCGATTTGCTTTCATTTCGCCCTCCCCTCTCCCTCTATCCCTCTCTCTCTCTCACACTCTCACTCTATCTCTCTCTCTCTGCTTTCTTCGCCAATGCACAAGTGCTTTTCTCAAGTGCAGATTAGCAAGACTTTGCAGCTAATGTTGGTCCTTGCCTCTCACACTACTGACTACTCGCCACATTGCCCCGGGCTGTAAAAGAGTTTAAGTGCCATCCTTAAAAGGCCCAAAAAAAAAGCAACTTGAAGCCGAAGAATTTATGGAATAGTGCGCAAATGATGTGAAGTTTTGTTCGAGAACATGTAAACGATTGTCTCAGAAAATTATATCGCAAAACTTTCTACTTACGCAGGCTACATTTTAATTTAATCATTTTTTCAGCTTCCAAATATAAATTTAAATGGCGCCCAAATAAGTAGGCAGCAACATTTTTATTTGCCACATTTTGTTGCTGTGTGACGCACAAACTTTTTCATTTATGGTAATTTCTTAATTTTCATACAGCTCATTCCTCGCCCCCTCCTTCCCTTCCACCTTGCCTGTAGGGTGTTCATGGCGTCACGTGCGACAATGTAAAAATTAGGCTAATGCGAGTCTTTGTCGGCAGTCAAAAGGCTGGCTGGCAAAAAGTTGTCGTGCAAAATAAAACGAAATCATTTGCACCTTTAAAAAGGCATTAAAATGCGACTAGGACTGCAGAGAAGCAATCAACGCTATATCCACACAGAAGAAACTTCTGTGGGTCCTGTGAGCCAAACAAATTAGAGCACGCACGAATGCATTGGCCACAAAAATGATTTGATGAAGCCTAGAACCAGAGCCAGAACCAGAACCAGAACCCGAACCACAGAGCCCATACTGAAAGCAACAGAATGAACGGAACGAAAGGCCAGGTAACTGCCACGCACGTCGTCAAGTTAAACTTGGCGTGTCCAAGGCGGAATAATAATAATTGAGTAGCTAGCAGGAGGAAAGTACCCAGAAAGTTTTCTGGTCATGCGAATGCCTACTAGAAATGCAAAATAAGAGCCTACAGTGAACACTGGCAGCTATTACTCCCAGATGGAGACACTGCGGGGCGTATACGCAATTTAAGCCGCTTAAAGCCACCCGCCAGGAGCAGCTGCAGCAAAAATAGCAGAAATATGAACCGAAACGAAACGAAACGAAACGAAACGAAATCTGTCGCTCGAGCTGAGTTTTGGGACTTGGCAACTCCAGCCGCTAAGCTGTACGCACATGAAATATCCAACGGATGTAACGAGACGACAACGCAAAAAGTCCTTAAGCACGCAAAAAACATTTCACACGCCCGTCTCGCCTCGTCCCGGTATCGAGCTCAGCTTCGGCCTGAACCAGCACTTAAGAGCGTCGATGTCATGATGATGATAATGATGATGCCGGGGCGACCAAGGAGTCAAGTGTCGGCTGAGCAGCACGCGTGGCTCAAAGTAACTGAAGTAGTGCAAATACCGCGACCGAAGCGAACTCCGGCGGCAAAAAGTGTTGAACCCCGCACCCCGCACAGCGCACCCCGCCCCATCCACATAGACATGAAGTTAAGTGGCGTAAAGCGTGTACTTAATCGCTTAAAGCATTACAATTTGAAATTGAATATCATAAAGGATATTCAAAGAGCGCGAAATAAAAACAAACCAACCAACTAAAAAAAAAAAAAAACTAACCAGCAAATAGTTGTAGAATGTTTAGCAAAGCGGAAGCGAAGAAGACGCCATTTGCCATCGCCATATTGAGTCGAAAGCGGGCTGGGCTGGCTACACGTCATTTCCGGCACTCTCTGCTTTTGTTTGAAATAGTTGAGCGTCTATCGAGTTGAAGCAGTCTCTCGCTAAATGTAAACGCTTCAAGTGGAATGCAACTTATTTAAGATATGCAAATTCAACATGGCTCAGACAGAATAACATCGAGCAATGCTGTAGTTCCAGTAAATGGCACTTAATTGGGTCGGCCATGGCAAAAGTTAAGGCCATCAAGTTTGATTGCTGCCACAAAAAGTTGCCATCAAGTTCGCTCAGCAACTATATTCGCTTTTTGTTTTTATAGATTTCAGCAACTAGCTTCAAGCCGAACCCGTTCGTGTTTTCTATTGACCCTGAATACGGAATCCATTCAATAGATTAGTTGTATTAAGAACATTTGTACCTTGACTTGAAGAATAGCTTGAAGAATATGAAATAAAGCAATTTCAATCAAATAAAATATTAAATTTAAGTGAAACCCTGGTTCATCTTAAGGCGAGACAATCGATGGCTTTTTGCCTTGATTATGAGTTGAGCATAAACTTACAGACAGCGCCTCATCTAAGAGAGATACCCTATAATAACTGGGTCACTTGGACAACTCTCATTTATAATTAATATTCGTTCGCATAATGTTATTTTAAGCACACAAATTAACTGTAAATATAATTTACGTAAAAAGAGTTGCGCAAGCAAAATTCGTAAAATAATAATTTCACACTTGCATTTAATTGATTCAAGAGCCGGGCATTAAAACTTGACCCTACAAAATATTTGTATATAATATTTTTGAGGTTTTTTTTACCAAAACTAAAACAATTCGAATTTATTTGCCACATTTATTGCGTGTGTGTTTTTTTGTTATTTGCGTTCTTGTTCATAAAGTTATAAATTGCAATTTGTTTGCCATTTGTTTTGCAATTAAAATTCAGCTCAGTTTGCTTTTTCGCTGCGGGGGAAGGCAGGAATTAAAACCGGTCGCTTTTTAGAGAGCACTTCAAAATGTTGCCCCAATGCCATTAAAAATGGATGACATTTTGACAATTGATGGCCGCGCCCCGGCCAAGGAATCGATAACATAAAATATGCATTACCCGGTACACAGCAGAGGAAGCAGATTGAAAGAATGGATGTGCAAGGGGACGGGCATGTGGAAGGGGACGGGTAGGGGGACGGGGTATAGGGGGGATACTATGAGATCTGATGTGGAAAATGCGTTGCAGGGACAGCTGCCAATTTGCAATTTGCTTTTATCATCTTAATTTGATTTGAATCATGTTTGTTTGGGCAGCTGTGTGAGGGCGAAATCGCCCAGCCCGTTCAAAAGTTCCCATTTGAAACTTGCGTAAATTAGCAGAGATATCAATTATTTATTTAATAATTGTTTGATGTACCTAATTGAAGTCCAATAACAAAATGTTCTCCTCAGCAGAGCAACCAAACATATTAATCTACATGATTCGATTCCCAAATAAATCAAGTGAAAGGCATCGAATGCCCCCAAAAACCCCCTCGAACTCGTCGGCTTGTTAATTTGCCATTGTGCTGCAATTTCAGGCAGCTATCGAAGTCAAAATAATGTCGACACTGCATCGAATGCAATTATGAAAAGGGTCTGATTAACTATTTGTTCTGTTTGGCATAAGGATATGTTGAGAACAACAACGATCCCGGCTCGCATCCCACCCAAATGTATGCACGCTGTATTGTCTTGGCCAAAATACGGGATATATAGACTTTTTCGGCATGCCGAATATTAGGTACCCTTGTACACAGATTGTTCGCATAAAAGTAATAAAATACAATTTAATACGTTTTTGCAGATGTGTGAAGTTATCTTAAGAATAAAATGATAGAGTATTTGCCAGAAGTAAGTGCGAATGTCACAAGGACTCGCAGTGTAATATAATAAAACCATGGCGCGTGTAAAGTTAATGTTTTTAAAGAGCGAGAGAGAGAGAATGATGAGAATGATTTTAAAACTGAGCGGAGGGTAAACAAACAACATTAATACAAAGATTTTCCGCCATTTTTACACTGTTACAAGTGGAATTTATGTAGAGCTTTTATAAAAACGTTTGTTGCAAATCGGACACAACTTAAAGCTCACCAAATAAATCTTTAAAATGCACTTTCCACCGAAGGAGTTTAGAGTTTACATGCACCTACATCTCATAAAGTAACTACAGTGAAGATTTCAGCCTCTAGCTCTTACGGTTTGGGCTGTGCGTTGATCACCAATCAGTCAGTCAGTCAATCAGTCAGTCAGTCAGTCAGTCAGTCAGTCAGTCAGTCAGTCAGTCAGTCAGTCAGTCAGTCAGTCAGTCAGTCAGTCAGTCAGTCAGTCAGTCAGTCAGTCAGTCAGTCAGTCAGTCAGTCAGTCAGTCAGTCAGTCAGTCAGTCAGTCAGTCAGTCAGTCAGTCAGTCAGTCAGTCAGTCAGTCAGTCAGTCAGTCAGTCAGTCAGTCAGTCAGTCAGTCAGCCAGTCAGTCAGTCAGTCAGTCAGTCAGTCAGTCACTCAGTCAGTCAGTCAGTCAGTCAGTCAGTCAGTCAGTCAGTCAGTCAGTCAGTCAGTCAGTCAGTCAGTCAGTCAGTCAGTCAGTCAGCCAGTCAGTCAGTCAGTCAGTCAGTCAGTCAGTCAGTCAGTCAGCCAGTCAGTCAGTCAGTCAGTCAGTCAGTCAGTCACTCAGTCAGTCAGTCAGTCAGTCAGTCAGAACAAACAGTTTAATATATAGAGATTATTACAACTGTTAGACATATTGAAGCTGCCAACGTCAGCTAAGAAATATATTTGTTAAGCAAGCAGTCGTTGAGAATTCATTTAAACCGATAAATCGTGAAAAAACTTGTCATTCTGATACTCCGAAAAAAAAAATTCAAAACCTTTTACAAAATGTTGCCAACTTTCATGTGTCTTCTAATGCTCTTTGAAGCGGCTCGCGGTTTCATGGTCACGGTCGATGCCCATGAGAAGGTCTGTTTCTTTGACCGCGCACACGAGAAGGACAAGATCACAGTCAACTTCGAGGTAATGGAGGGTGGCTTCAAGGATATTGCCGTGGAGATTTTAGCACCCGACAATGACAGACTGTACCATGCGGAAGCGGAAACCAATGGCAAATATACCTTTGCGGCCATCAAGGATGGCGAGTACACGCTCTGCTTCGACAACACACAGTCCACACTGACACCCAAAATCCTGATGTTCCATTTCATAGTCGTCAGGGATCTCACCTACTACATCGATCCCCACAAGCGCGCCGACGACGTGGTCGAGCAGTCGGTCCTGCAGGAAAGCGTCAACGCACTCTCCAGCCAGCTGATGGCCATCAAGCACGAGCAGGAGTACATGCACGTGCGCTATAAAGGACACTTGGAGATCAGCGACAATGTTCATTTTCGCATTATTGCCTGGTCGATCTTTGGGCCCTCGCTGCTGCTGGCCATGACCATCTTGGAGATTTACTATCTAAAGCGTTTCTTTGAGGTTAAGCGTGTTGTTTAAGTACTCAATAAATAATTGTCCTTTGACTCGGACAAAGCAATTATCTCGATTTATTACAATTGATTACAAGACTCGCATCAATAGCAATAGTTAACATGCTCTGTATACACTATAGAGCTCGGACGTTGTTTAAGCCCATCTGAAATTTCAGATTAATTTCTTGATGTGCCACCCTTTAATTGGCATTGCAGATAAGCAAAAACTTTTCGACAAGTCAATTGACTTGGCCCATATTAAACCCATCATTGAACCATATATTCTTTCTCCCCCTCTCTCATCGCGCTCTCCTCTCTGTGTGTTAATCTTTGAGCCACAATTTGTTGCACATTTCATGCTTCACAGGCCATAAAACTTTCAAGCGACACCACACACACACACACACACACGAATGCACACACATATTTCACACAAGCTTGGAGACATTCATGCATATGAGGAACAGGATAAAGTATCTACAACTTGGCGCTCAAGTATCCATAAAGTTCGCTTCACCTATAAACTGTGCCCACATTGGATTAGCACAAATTTATGGCGCCCTCCCCAAGACAATAACAACACGAGTAGCAACAACAAACTTATCATATTCATACGCAAGTTTCTTTCGTTTTTTTTTTTTTGGCATTGTCTATGAGACCAGAGCACAAACAGGGATAAAGACAGATTGAGGGGGGAGTGAAACGCTGGAAGATATAGATGGAAACAAAAGTTTTTGCCTCTTATTTACGACAATGTCGCGTCAAGTTTTTGTTTCGCCATATGAGGCAGTAAGTTTTTTGGAGTTTCTCTCTTACTTTTGTTGCATAATAAAATGAAGCATGCTGACGGATTGGCAGCACTCGAGTCGCGGCATCAGGGCCGGCCATAGAGCCGGCTCCTGAGCAGCTAAGCAGCAGGCAAGTTTGCCAGGCACACAAAAAGGACACGAGCCAGGACACAATATTGCTCCCCAGAGTCGAATGAAAGCAAAAGTTCACGAATCCGGTTGCGGCTTGGCAATCCAGTCGCAATCCACGGCAAGCCAGGCGACTATCTCCAGTCGCCAGCTCAGCTTATAAAGTCCACTAGACAAAAGATGGGCACAGGACCTCACGGAGCTTGGCAGGACCCTCTAGGCGCCTGCAGCTACAGCAGCGAGGTGTCACTTCAATCACGCACACTTGCATAGCACTCAAGATTCTGACAATTTAAGCAATTTGATGCCGCTTCATTCGCATATTCCTCAAAACAAATTGTTGTAGAATGTTGCGCAAAGGAGAAGACATTCCAAGCCAGTTAACTAAAGACTTGATAAATAAATAACAAAATATTAGCTGTACTCTCTCTTAAAGAAAACTGATCTGTAGAGATAGAAGGGATTTTCATGGAAAAATTGTCAACTGCAAGCCAACTCTAAGCTTTACTAGGGAATAGCCTCTTCTTAAGGTATATTTTAAATGCTTTATAGATGCTTTATTCTTTATTGTCCTGCCTGTTTTCCTCGCTGATGCCACTTTCGACATCGTCATCGTTGCGATTATCTAATGCTATGCAATTTACTTGGCCTGGCCTTAATTATGTTCTGCATCCTTCAACGCTGTTCGCCTAATTGCATCGCGTGCTCCCTTCCAGAGGAGCGCAGCCATTCAATTTTCTATTATGTCAGCGAGTTGGAAGCAATGCAATGTTAATAAAATGCCACCACGCCCACCTACCGCATACACACACACACACACACACACACAGTTAATATCAAAGGCAAACTCAAGATGTCAGCGGCAGTTCGGAGCTGCCCTGGCAACGACAAACAGCTGCACGCGGCAACAGTGCGTATACGCAACGTGGTGCGCTTTTGTGCTGCCATCTTTTTGCCTATTTACACACACACACACACACACACACAGCACACAACAATGGCCAATATAGCCAAACATGTGTGCGTTGCGAGTGGGAGCCACTGTTATTTGACATTTATTTGCCATTTCCCACAACCACAATGGGGCGAGGCACGAGGCGACATTGCGATGCTGCCCGCCGGCAACAAGAATAAAATAACAAGAGCAAGAGGGAGAGGGAGAAGAAGTGCTTACCTCTCTTTTGTGGCGTCTGCATGGATGAGGGCGACGGCGTCGACTGCGACTCGGCCAGCAGCTGCAGCAGCAGCAACAGCAGCAGCAGCAGCGACGGCGCCCACAATCCAAATCCGCAGCTGTAAGCTGCTCCGGCTCCTGCTCCGCGTCCTGCTCCTGCTCCGGCTCGGGCTCTATTGTTCTGCCTCATCGGCCTGGTGACTGTTGATCCTGCGGCTCGGCTGTGAATCAGATGCGAACTGTGATTCGCTTGTTGATTCTGTTTCTGCTTCTGTTGCTGCTTTTGATTCCACGCGCGTTTGCTGTGGCTCATTTCGCACTTTCTCACGACACTTTTTGCACTTCTTTTTTTCTTGCAACTATAATAATTTATTTATATATTTTTTCGCCTTATCGCTCTGGCTTCCTCTCACGCTCTCTCTCACGCTGTCTCACGCTGTCTCACACTGTCAATTCATTTATTGTTTCATTGTTCATATTTATTCAAATTTATTTGCGTAATAAAAGGCCATGGATATTGCTAAATATATATGGAATGTGCAGCAAAAAAAAGTTGGCATTGTAATAAATATGAAATATGCAAATAGTTTATTCAATAATCCCCCGCGTTATTTGTTATGCAACATTTGTTATTAATTTAACAGCAATTAATAATGTAAATGGCCATAGTTCAACTAGAACGTGCCTTGTCCACCAACCCGCAAATAAGATATTCCACAATCAAAGGGAATTAAATTTAATCTCTCAATGAAAAGGAATTTTCTGTTTTCGGTTGCAAACAATGTGATTCATGCCAGAAAGTTGCCTTTAAAAAACGTTTAGACCTTGTCACAACGAACAAAAAAAGCCACAAAAAAATGGGTGTCACATATTTCTTGGACATTGGTTTAGCTGGATTCGTTGGTCTGCCTGTCCGTCTGTCCATCTGTCCGACTGTCCGGTTGGTTGGTTGACCTCCAGGCACACTAATTGCTGCAATTTTTCAGGCTCTGGAGCGCACCGTTTCGTTGCCCGGTGTTACACATAGTTTTGGGTCGCTTTTTGCTTGCATTTTTGCATATTTTCCGGCTTTCGTATGTATTTCTGTTCATTTTTTATGGAAATGCAGTTCTGAAAATATCAAGAAACGGCCAAAAGTCCTTGACATGTCGGCGCTCTAATGAAGAAGGATGCGGCGGGCTCAAGTTCCGGCCGTAGGCAGCTGAGAAATGGCTGTCATTTTTTTTACGGCCCGGTCCTGCGACTCGAGCGCCACTCAAGAAAGTCGACGGATGCCCCGCAATGAAATGGTTTACTTTGTATACCACGCAAGTGGATTTATGTACAGCATCTGCCAAAAATGTGAACAGACACTTAAACGGAAGAATATTCCACGGCCAAGTTAATTAATTGTAAGTAACTGAGGTACCTAATTAGAGAACCGTCCTATTTCTGCAAATGTCAATATCTTTGGCAGCACTTATAAAATAAGCAAAGCAAATTCGAACGCTGTGGTCGAGTGTGCTCTACTATTAAATGCCCTGTACTTCTCAGTCAATATATGATTTTGGTGTAGGCTAGGCTTTGAATTCTTCAATTCATAAAATAAACCCCAAATTTTAAGGGCATAAATATGGCATTCAAATCACAAGTCTCTAGCTCTTATATTTGCATACCCTTGTAGAGGGTATAATAATTTTGTCGTGAGATGTGTAACGCATAGAAGAAGACATCTCCGACCCCATAAAGTATATATATTCTTGATCAGTATCAACAGCCGCGTCGATATGCGAAATAGTCGCTCAGTTTTTAAGCTATCTTTATGAAACTTCTTTCTGTTGCACGCAGCACATACATATGTGGGAACCAGCTGGATTTGACCACTTTATCATATAGCTGCCATAACGATCGGTCGCAAACTAGGTTCTTGTAAAAAAAACATTCTTGTTTATCAAGATATCTTGACCAAGCTCGACATTTACTATTTTGCCTGTGCATCTTAGATACGGGTAAAGCACTTTAGCATTATGAAAAGGTTGGATCTGCAAGGGTATTAGATCTTCGGCGTACCGAAGATAGCACTTCTTTCTCGTTGTTTTTCATTTTTGTGCGGAATAGGGGAAGGTATCTAAAAGTAGTAGTAGTACAGCTCTTAAAGTTCTTGAATTATGCCTAACAAATCAAGGAAAAAAATCGAATTTTATCAATATTTTAAAAATGGGATGCGGCTGGCTACGATGTAGACCTAATATTCAAAGTCTGTAGCTTCTGTTGTGCCCAAGATCGACAAGTTCATGCAGACGGACGGACAGACGGAATGAATGGAATATGCTCGTCCTGATCAAGAACAAGGTATATACTTTATTGAGTAGAACATGCCGCCTTTTGCCTGTTACATGCATACGCTCAAAACCAATATACCCATTTTGACACATTTGCAATGATATAAGGTATAAAACTAAAATTATCGAGGCCAAGATTTATTTAAATCTCTTCAAAGGGGATTTCTAAATATATTCACATTTTTTTATGCCTAAATTGTATTAATATTTTTTTATTTTGTTTAAAACAAAATTCACTGTTTCAATTTAAGCTTTATCCATTTCAATCAAAAATATATTTATGCTTTTTAATAGTTTCAATAGAATTCAAACACTTTACACTGCATAATATTGTCATTTGGCAAAGGGAATTGGGTTTCAGTTCCGAATTTGTTTGGTTTTTCGTCACATCCCAACCCTTTTTATTCGAAACCCAACTGCACTGTTAACAGCATTAACTGCCGATCAAATAGTCCATCTAAATGCAAGTTCTATTAATCTTGCTGCCAGATTTACACAAACAGGTTAGCCTGTGCCTGGCCGAGAGTGGAGCAAGAAACAGGATTCAAAGCCGGCTGCTCAATATTTCAAAAGAGCCAGAGTCCTGTTGTGGGCCCAAAGTCAAAGAGACCCTCGAAATGCGGCGACAGCAAAGGGTCCGAAAGCGCCACGTGGAACGTGGAGTAAAAATCAGGGCGGGCGTGCATATGGCAAAGGCAACAAAACATAAAACAAATCCAGTCGAGCGAAACCCAAATTGGGAGTGCGGGCGGATTTCCTGTTGGCGATTGATGGACGAGGCACGTACGCATTCGTTTATTTTTAGTTGGCAGGGACCAGCACGAGTCCTGATAAGGGCCATTCAGTTCCGGCTTTCTTTCTATTATTATTATTAAATTTAATATTTAAGATTGCGAGCCAAATTATTACACAATGCGACGACGACGACGGTGGCGTCTTACACGACGTCAGCCGGGTGCGGAGGAGAGGACAGTGTTGTCCTGCCGCCGTTTGCACAAGAACTGAGCGCGCGTCGCGACCTGCACGAAGCTCCAACAATTGCGAGGGCCACTCGGCTGGCTTTGGGACAAGCGTAAATGGCAAACACGACGACCTTAAGCTTTGGCTTGCCACGGCAAACTGACATCGACAGCGACATCGACATCGAAAGCTATCACGGCCGTAGCCATAGCTGTGTAGCTGTAGCTGTAGCTGTAACTGTAAATGAAAGTGAAGTTTCGCACTGCGCTGAGCGAAACGGTTCAGGTTATCTGAGAGCATAAAAGCTCTGCCAGAGCGCGAGAGACAAACTTGCCGCTCTTCGACTCTCCCCCAATCATATGGCGTTTGTTTACGTGCCAACAGCTGTTCCCCATTGCTGGCAGCACGTGCTACGCGCAGTTGACTTCGCATAGATTAGACAGGTCATAACAATCCTTTTTTGTTGTCTCAGTATAAAAGATAGCACTCACTGGCAAAGGGGCTCGGAGCGGGAACAAGTGGAGATATGCCCATGCTATCAACAAAGCTGGCGAGGGCGATTGTGTCATATGAACGATACGATTTGGGCATATTTTTAATTTGCAAAAACAAAGGCAGCATGTTGCAGTCGGGTGCAACCGACTGCGGAATACTCGTTCACATTCCGTTGGCAAGCAAAATATGTCATGCCGCAACGGACATATAATAAATATATCGTTGACCCCTTTTCTGCCATGAATATGCATTACAAGTTACAAAAAATTACGCCTTTATTTCTTAAATGTAGTCCAACTAACTATGCGATGATTACCAGATGCATTAAGGGATTTCCTTACCTCTTAATAGATCTTCTATCCTCAAGCTACTAAGCTAGTATGTAGTTTTAGTCCTTAGTATAAGTTTGCCTGGCTTGTTGTGGAATGAAGTACGCTTCGTCGAGATTGAAGCAATAAAGAGAAATCGATTAATATTGATTCCAGGGGAGATAGGGATAACTACTTTTTTGCAAACTATAAACTAACAGTCTCTAAGAGTTATAAGAAAACTGAAGAGTATTTTCGAATCTTGCTGCGGAGCTAGGTACAGGGCATTTCCTAGTCGGATAGCTGCGACCAGAACACTCTTGTTATTCCCAGTTTGGCGAGACCACTCGAAAAGGATAGCTCGCCCTTTGGTTAGTCCCAATCCATAACGAGAATTCAGACAAAAACAAAATACCACAGCAAGTGCAATTATTGTGAACTCCACGACGCGTCGTGGCACTCCGGTGACCTGCAGACGACCTCTGCATGCCAATTAGACGGGCAATTTGGAGACGCTTCACTCGATTCGCTGCGCAAACGTAAAAAGTTAAAGGCGAATTTTTGGGGGCGTCTTGCCTTTAAAATGCTGGCCAAGTTGGCTTTTATCACCACAGCTATCAGTATTCCCCCCCCCCCTCCCTCACCATCCCATCACGCTGCCGCTCCCGCTCCCTTGTCTGCTGCTTATTTTCTCATTTCCCGTCTTCGAGGGCAACTTGTGAGCGCAGGTGTCAAAAACAGCGCCGAATGTTGCCGCCAAATGTTTTTTTTATGTTTTGACACCGTGTGCGCCAGGTGAAGCCACCCGCCCACCATCGAGCCGCCCACCAATCCACCCACCTGCAGGACCTGCTGTTTGAACTGACACTTACAACTTTTCCTTGTCGCTGGTGACATTTTTATACATCATCTGTTTCTTTACCTGTTCCTGTCATTTTGCCGTGCTCCAACTTGTTGTCTTACTCGGCCTTTATTTAATTTTCCTTTGTATTTCGCAGAGACACGTGAATTTGCGCATAAAGTTTATGCCTTCATAAAGCAAAGTGCCTCGGCATTCCATTTTATTTTACTAAGCATATTAAACTCGAATTTAACATTTGGATCATGCGAGCTGCTCAACAAGCGAGAGACGCACCAAGAAATGGCTAAAAGCGATAAATATTTAATGACAATCGGCAAGTAGGTTTCAAAACTTTAAGAAACATAGGTATTCTTAAAGCAGGCTCTTGAATATTTTAGTGTGCACCACAACAAAATGTACAAAAAGGGTAGGGGGATACGGCACGCCGAAGATTTAATACCCTTTTAAGCACTTGCAGATGTGAGAAAGGGAAAAGCTATAAAGCAATACAAGAAAGAAGTGTGATCTTGACAAGACTTGGCTCATATAACCAGCATAGTTCAAATAGGAAATGCCAAGTTAGCTTATAGATATTCTGATAAACAAAGAGGTTTTTAAACATGAACTTTATTATGGCTTTCAAACTGAGAGACTAGCTCGCAAACAGGAAAGTTCGGACAGATATGCTGATAATGCGTATATATAATTTATGGGGTTGAAGATGTCTCCTTATATGCGATACACATCTCATGAAAAAGGTTTGGTAACCTCTTCAAGGGTATAACAAGAGTGTTCTATTAGGGCGTGCCTGATTGTGAGATATCCTACATTCCGTTACAAACATTCTACGTTCCTTCTGCTCCGTCTATTTTTGTAAAGGATCTTCTATCAAGTACTTGTTATTATATATGTTTATGCGAGAAAACATCTATCGAGCTCTTGGAAATCCAAATCCATTTATATCGATATTAGAGATATAAAACGAGTTGTAAATATGTAAATGTATATGTATATGAGAATAAGTATATACAGACACACACAAAAGTATTGCCACAGCAAGCATTTTCTACTTTGCACCCATTTTGCGTCCGTTTTTGGTAACAAACATCCATCCAAATTAATTTTCCTGTATAAGCCAGTTAATTTCTTACAAAAATCACTTAAAATTTTGTAACAAAAACATAACAGTAATTTTATTTAATTAATTAAATAAACAATAGAACATTTCCCTGGCACAAAAGTATTGGCACACATAACTTTAAAACTTAAAAAGGTTACATATGAAACTTAACTAATATTTGGTGGACAAGCCTTTCTGTCTTAAGACAGTCTCTAAACGTGTTGGCATAGAATGAACCAATTTTTCGTTTCCACTACGATATTTAGCCATTCTTCCAATAAAACCGTTCTCACCTGACTTTTGTTGGAAATGACCCGTTTTTTAAAATGCTTGCTGTGCCAATACTTTTGTGTGTGTCTGTGTTTCATGTGTCAATTTTTAAGCTTTTATAGATTTTCGAGATCATCGCGCTTAAGCCTACGGACAGACAGTCGGGCAGTCGTTTTGACAAGACTAGATCGACTCATCATCTCGTCATCCTGATCAAGGAGGACCTTCCCTTTGCTTGTTACAAACATTTTCCCAAAAACCTTGTACCCAATATCCATGAATCCGACAGGCCTTCAATTTAGCTACGATAAGCTTGTATTTCCTAAGTTTGTAAGGTTTCATGGCAATATTTAGTTTAAAATGAGTAATTGTAACTAAAAGAATATTCGGAAGGTACTTTTTAGGGTCCTTTAACAATTAAAATTTGTTGACTTTTCTCTACTTGCCGAGCTTAAATAAAGATTTTGTGCCAATTACTTAGCATCGCGAGCTTAGAATCCCACGCATATTATTGAAAACATGGCAAGAAAATAAGTCGGAAAAAACGAAGAACCAATGTGTTTATAAATGCTTGATAGATTTTTACATACTCTAGCTAGACATACCTAGATTTACCCTTTTTGACGCTCCCTCCTCAATACTCCTCCTCAATCGGATGCGAATAAGTCCTAAGTGTCCTAGGTTATAAAAGCGAAAGTTTTTCGTCGTCAACCCCTTTGTGTTTCTAATAAAAACGAAACGTTTTTATTTTCTTTCTTTGTTCATAAAACAATTCCCAATTTAGCCTTGTATAATGTTATAGCTTATCTCTCTCACTCTCGAAGCAGATGGCTTTTATGAACAGATTTCATTCCTAATAGAATTTATTTATTATTTTCATAAATACAATATAAATAGTTAAAAAATATAAAGAGATTATAGATGTTTTGTTACATAAAAGAACATTTGTTGTAGCATTGACTTTGCCGGAAACTTTGCCCTTTGTCAGTTTTTATGTGTTGTCATTTTATTTGATGTTTAATAATCGCTTTGTAAAGGCATTTTCATGAAAGCATTTTGGGGTTAACTTAACTCAAAATAATGCAATTTGATATGTCAAAAACTAATCAAACGCATTCGTTGCCCAAATTGAATTAAATTGCATCATGTTGCGCAGTAAATTACATAAGAAATAATAATTTGAAAAATTATAATAATTACAATGCAGCCTGACCGCAGGACTTTCAACCACAGCTGCGTAAATACATAAGTATATACACACATACATATATATGTGTAGATATATATATATATTTGTATATATATGTATGTAGGCTGCCTCTGCTGTGTGATTTATGCGGTGGTCGGCGAGTGAATCAAAGCAAAAATCACCCATTCGCCCTGTGGACGGGCGCCGTTGCCGTTGCCGTTGGCAATACAATCGAACACACAATAAATATTTATGCAGACATTTTCATATTATATATGTTGTGTGCTTTGTAATTACATACACACCTAACGCACCACACACACACACACACACGCGCACACACACACTCACACACGCACGCAGACGAGCACTCAACAGCATGCGAGTGTTTGCTCACATTATTCAAGTTATTTTCTTTTCCCAGAGCATCTCCTTCTGCTGCTCTGTAAACACATCTACATATTTACATTTACATGTATACATTACGCTGCTTAAGTGTCTCATGCGTGTGTGCGTGTGTGTGTGTGTGTTTCTGCGATTTGTTTTTGCAAACAAATGAGTTTGCCCGCGGCCTGGCCCCCGTTTCCCGCTCTGCCTGCATTTTAAATATTTACAAGTGACATTATGTTGCACCCTGTGTGCCTCCATAATTGAGGCTGACACGCCCACTAAACGCACGGCCAGGTGCGCCAGGTGCATAGAGGAGGAGGAGGAGGAGCAGCAGTAGGAGAATGGGATAGATCCTTACCCCGCTTTGTTCCCGATTTTTCGCCTCAACTGCGACGCCATGCTGAGGCGTGTCGACTTTTAATTACATTTAAATTTGATTTATTGCCGCTTTCTTATTGGATTTCAATTTTCATTGTTTTCTCGGCTCAGCGCCTCTGACTTTCATTTGTCCTTTTGTTCGCGTCCTGCGTGGGCCGTTAAGCCGTCGCAAAAAAAAGAGCTCTAAAGCGGATGTCATTCATTAAAGTTCCATTTAGGCCATGGAATTCAACGTGAGTCTTTGAAAATGTGTGTCTACTGAGAACCAACTAATTGTATAAATAGTCTAACTTTAACACGTGGCTGCATAATCAAGATTATTTTGCACAAATGCTCTTTAAAATATATCTTAACTATTGGGCTTATGCCGGACTTGCACGGGGATGGTTTTTGATGCAAATTTAAAATACATTTCAATCTACCCATTCTTGAGGAATCCCACGTCTCAGGTTATATTTTATTCTAGCGCCGATCATCCGATTGTACACACAAAATGTCTCTTACCATTTTTCGTGATTTTATACAAACTTGAAGGTAAAATGCGCCAAAAGGGCCATAAGGTAAATCAAGAAATAGCTATTACGCTGCGAGCTGTGGTCAGGACAAACAGAGTTAAATGTCGAGATTCTTAAACACTTGCCCGACCGTCTTTTTATGGTAACTGAAGCTAATTAAACTTTGAACTTTGAAGGAAATATAAGAGTCTCTGACCCACGGTCCGCACGAAGTGTGGAAATTTTGGCATGTCTGTCTGTTTATCCATCTTCTCAATGCGTCGCAGAAACTGCAAGTTCTTGGAGAGTATCTGAATTGAAGGATGACGTATGATCATGTGATTCATATCACTTGAAAAAGGAACAACTTTGTTTGCTAACTAAGAGATTCGCCCTTTTTGTCTTTACACAATTACACTGTCAAGACACTTTGTTTTATGACTCTTATTTTATAAATCTTTAATAATTACATACAATATCTGATCACCGATTCGCCAGCTGAAGAAGATTCCAAAGCGAACTATTTTTCAGATCCTGAAGTATCTAGACTTAGCAAGGTCTGCGTGCATTTAACCCAAGGTAAGCTACCTACTTATTTACAAGTACCTTTCCTTACCTTTTCCGATGTTATCTAGATGATTGCCTAGAAAAGCCAGAAAATCATTAATCAATGCAAATATGCATATGATCTGGGCTATTTTTGTTCCTGAGTAGGGGATAATACATCGATATTTGAAATTTTTTGCTGTCGGGGATATTTTAACCCTATCCTATACCCTATCCACTGATTGCAGTTGCCTCTCTAAGCCGACTGTTAAAATGTGTCGTAGTCGCCATTCAAATTGAGTACGCGTATAAAAAACAGCCGAGCTGCGCGCACTTTGGCCACAATTTAATTACAGTTGCAACAAAAGGGCCGCCTGCCCACCCCCACCGCGGTCGCATTAGAGACTCGCCTGGGTATTGAATTAAACTGACATTAAAATGCGACCAAAAGTGGTGGCAAAAAAATGCAGCACTGAGATTTCATTTAATGCAACAAAAACGAGAGAACGAATCGCAACAAAATAAACGAACAAAGAGTGCATATAAAATCCACCACAGAAAACAATGCACAAATCCTATTTGAGCGTGGCGCGCAATTAAAAACAGCCGGCCAAAGTAACATCAGAGAGTGGCCAGTGTCCACTGAATGGCTCGTCTGGGATTGGATATACAGGCAGAATACAGGCCCAGCCATCCTACCACCCAGTCCCAGCCGGGGCGACTAAGCCGGAAGTACGCAAATCGCATAAAGCACAACGACAGGCAAGCTGACGACGCCGAGTGGACACAACCGAGTCGCCGGAGCTGCTCTCCAGCTGAACAAAACAAAAAAACAAGTGGCATAAAAAGTAAACAGCCTCGACACTGATTCAAAAATGTATTCAAAATGCGCGCGAAAAGTGACCAAAAACGAAAAAACCAAACCCTGGAAAGGGACGCCATAAAATGGTGTTCTCTTTTAAGCCGCATTACAAGTGCAGCAACCGGCGCCGGGATTACAAGCGACAAGCGCAGCTGTGGCCAGCACCGGGTCCGGGTCCGGGCCTCGGCCCAGCTCCGATTGAATGTGTTTCGAGCCGCACTCGGTTGTGGATGTAGGGGCTGCATGGAGGAGGCACCCGTTGTCCATGCAGGGCCGGGGCCAGCATGCGAGTGTAAACAAGCGACTTTGTGGCGCTTTTCGTGTTATCGAGCGCGCCCATTTGAATGTTCTGGCAAATTTATGCCAAGTGGCTGATAATTGAAATGGTCAAATTTACCCGCAAAAAGAAAGAGAGAAATATAAACACAGACAGTGCACCGGGAAAGACACAAGGATTCAGACAAACAACATTAGAGTGAAATCTTTATAAGATGGAGAAGAGCTGAGAGCTGTGCTTGGGAAAATAAGCGGAGGAGGAGGTCCATTGTCCTTACTTATTCGCAGCCAAAAGGTTGACATTACAGCAGCAAATCTATCGATTCCGGTTCCGGCCCTAATACCCACCGGTCCTTTTTTGTTTTCTCAATTCTTATGTAGGTTCGGCTTACGCATTCTTAAAAATATTGCTTATATACTTGAATATTAATCGATCAGCGTTCTTACCGATCAACTTGTAATTTGACAATAGCCAACTTCTTATAAAATATACCAAGGAAAAACAAGTAAAAGATTCTAGTCGGCAGCTCCCGACTAGGGAGTACCATGAACCCTTATTCCACAACAAATGCAGCTTGTTTGAATTAATAAAAATAAATGAAAAAGAAAAAAGTTCCTTTGGCAGGACTCGAACTTGCAACTGATTGCATTACTAGCTGCCGACTCTACTCAGCAGCCACACTAGCCAAAAAAAAACTTTCCTCGGTAGGGGTCGAATCCGCGAGAGACGGCACCACTTGCCACTTCCTCAACTCAACAGCCACTCAAATAATTAAGTCCAATTGAGAAAAAAAACCAATTAAAATAGCAGCACAGAAAACAATCGCAATGGTGGCAAAATTCGAAGCAGGCGCGCATTAATGTGTTTGTGCTCGTATGCAGAAATTCTTTGAATTTGCGTCGGAAACACGTGCGCAATCAAAATACTACACTATAACTTATTGTATAATAGAATATTTGTGTATTCTCAAAAAGTCAATTGCATTTAAATTGTGGCTTAAATTGATTGGCAATACAAGTTTGGTTATTAACTTGATTTATAGCTCTGTGGTGGTAGCGGGGACATGGCGATAGGTATAAAATGAAGGATACTTGATATATATAATTATCTAGAATAAGCATATCAAGTTTGGTGACTCACGCTCTTATTATCGATGTCGATATCGATTTTAATCGATTGCTTGGAAAGGGAGTAAGTTATCGAATATCGTTGGCACTAGGAGGACGTACAGCTAAAATTGTCTCTTGCTCTTATAGGTTCTGATATCCTTGCGTTCATACATACGGCCGTCGGATGGACAGACAGACGGGCATGGCTAGATCGGCTCGACTATTGATGCTAATCAAGAATATATACTTTATGGGGTCGGAGATGCTTGCTTATGCCTGTTGCATACATTTACATTTTGCAAAAAAACATAATACCCGTTTTACCCATTTTTAATGGGTTCAGGGTATAAAAACTAGATATTTTCAACTCGATTGGGGATGCAAAAAGTAAATGGTAAATGGTAAATGGAAGGCTTATATTTAAATTTCAGGGATCTAACTTTAATAGGATTAATTAATAGCAAACGGAGTTGCCCAGATCGATTCGGCATGTCAACAAGTACATCAGGATTATATAAGCCTTAAAGGGTCAAAAAAGCTTCCTTTGCATAAGAATAGAATACCTTCCCTTTAACCAATTTTCAGCGGACTTGGTTTATAATGAATTTAACAGTTCATATGAAAACTGAATGCAAAGCTCGACAAATGTGAAGTCAGGAAAGCGTTTATTTGGTTTGCACTGTATTAATGAGCTAAGCTCAAATCGTTCAGATTATGAATCTTAAAGATTTGCAGCAAAATTGAACTCGAATCGGATTGTGAATTTAATGAAGTAGCACTCGTTCGAACTGCTCGAACCATAACCACACAAATCTCTTAGCTTGCTGCTCTCGAAGAGTAAAGCACAAAAGGCGCTTGGCTTATTTCCGTTTCCGCTTGCTGCCATATTTCTGCGACCCGCAATCCCCCCGCTGTCCTGGATCCTTACCTCAGCAATGCGATTTTCAATTCGAAGCGCAAAAAATGCAGCAGAGGTCGCACCAGAAGCTCTGAGACGGGGAAAACAAAACTGCTTTGCTACCATTGTGTCGCCGGAAATATTCAATTTTCAATTTTCATTTCGTTGGCCAGAAATTGGCAAGCGAAAACAAAAGAAGAGAAATCTGCTAAGCGCACGGAGAGAAATCAATTCAATTATTTTGTTATTTTTTACCCACCAGCTTGATGTATTGAGTTTACTCGAACCACTCAATTCCACTTAATCTTAATGAAAATGTGCAGACTTCTGACTGATTTCCACTTTTTACTTATTTCATTTAATTGTTGATCTGAGCACGCAGCCTTCTAAAGGGTTTCAGCGAATAAATCGACTTAAATATGATGTAATAATACTGTAGCATAAATTAACTGAAATATGATTTATGACTTTGTAAATGGCTGAAGGTCGTTTAAATTAATGTTGTCTGAAGGGGCCTTTGGGTCATTAACAGCTTCAGATGGCGATGATTTCTATAATGATTATGATTAGCTTTAATGATAATGTTTTATGGCTGAATAGAAGAACGTATACCCTTTGGCGGGTTGGGTAAAATTAAATTAAAATAATAAATAACGGACGTCTTTGGTAAGCCCAAGATGAAATACCCTAAAGCTCGCATTTGTTGGTAAAAATATCTCTTAAAACAAATATGTTTCATGAAGATTCTTTGCATAAACTGATTTTTCGAGCGATTTTCCTATAGTTCTTTCTTATAGTAGTTGTCGGCAAGATTTTACTCCTTAAGATATCTTAATAACTTTTTTATCGATTATTCTTATAGCAGCTATATAGTCTATCTATAGTATTCCCATCTAAAAGAAAGACGGAGTTATTCAATGTTGAGGCTAAATATGTTAATATGAAGATGTCTCTCTTCAGATATCTTAAGCAAACTTTCCATGGACGAGCTTCACTGTGCTCATCAAGTATAAAGAGAACCTTTTATTCGCAACGTCTTTTTACTGCACCACATTCCATCTCAGGTATATTTTGATATTTTAGCCGAGAATACATTATGCCGAATAAAATGTGACACTGCGAGCACAGTGCACGGCTGTGCTGTATTTTCTTTGGCTTGGGGATGTGTATTCATTGTATGCTGCTTTTTGTAGGGCGACTTCTGCTGCCGTCGCTGTTCGCCACTTTTATAAATTACCTTTTCAACTCATTTTGCACTCGCAACACTTCAACGTCAGCGCCAGTCAGCCAGATAGTAAAAATCGTGTTTTGCCCCCGCTCAACCAAACACACAATGCCAACAGGCAAGCAAGGGCACAAGGCAGACAATGGCATTGCGAGAGTCGCATTCCATGCAGCCCGAGCAGTTGCAGCTCTTGATTTAAGCAAAACACCGTCAAAAAGTTTTGCCTAGATGACATTTGAGCCGCCGCCGAGGCAAAGCATGCATTGCCTGAAGCGACGGAAAGCGGCTTAATGTCGGCCTGGGAAATGCTGGCGAATATTAAAGTTGGGCCCTTAAAGTTGGGCAAGATCGGGCCGGCCGCAAAGGCAAGTGCTTGTTTTAATTAAAATTTTAATTTAATTTTTTATCTGACACCAGTGAGGAATGCGAAAGGAAGGCGCCAGACGTCAAGTGGCCGAAATAAAAATCATTACACAGCCCAGACAGCGAATCCAAACGAGCCGCTGTCATTACAAGCAGCATAAGTGAAAAATTACGCATACGCACTGTGGTGAGCCAGAAAAAAACCTGCTCCCAGCGCCCAATATATTAAAGTCTGTCTGCGAATGTGCCCGGGTATAGTGTTAATGCTGTTGCTGTTGCTGTTTCTGTTTCTGTTTCTGTTGTTGGGCTCATTAACACATTGTTGCCAGGAGCTTTGGTTGAGGTTTTTTCACCCCTAGCCTGACAGCTGAAAAATTTGCTGTCCGTGTCTGTGAATGGCATCTGGAATCGCAGCCAGCCAAAGTCGGACTGTAATGAGTGTGTTTTCCAAGTATTGTTCTGTACCGCCAAATATCTCGTTTCCATAAAAACAATATTCAAATTAATATACATACACGTTGATTAATTAAGAGTCTGGATTCTGACTGACTATCTGATTGATCAAAGCGGATGACTACTTTATTTATCCATTCGATTGACCTTAAATTAATTTGAAAGAATTCAACGAAATCACAATATTCGGTAAATCCATTCTAACTAACAATAAGTGATAAAAGCTTTTGCTCTTCCTATCGAATCTAATATCTTTTTATAAAACAAGGGCAGAAATGTGTTTATCATGGAAAGAGTAAAGCCTCAAATTTGTAGAAAACAGCTCGCCAGGTAGAATACATTGTTATATGTACACAAGATCTCCCATATCCCATAGTGTTCAAGGATCAAATGATATATTAGAGTTTTTATAGACTAGAGTGAGTTTCCAACGAAAAGAATATTAAACAGTCATCCTTAATATGTTACTAATTGAAACTATAAAAATCCTTTGAATAAACAGAAGTTTACCTCAAAGCAGCGACTGTGGCAGCATATCAGATGCAGCCCCTCCAAAAATCACACTTTATGCTGGCGTGCCGGCGACCCTCGAGACTCTCTTGAAAAACTGTTGGCAAACAAGTTTTGCATACTTTAGAAGCCGAGCTGTGTGGCATTTAGCAGCAACTTGACATATGCAGAGACAGCCGCAGACGCGGCGCTATAGACAGAAGACACCCGCGAGCCCTGGCAGCGAGCACTTGACGCTGACGATGCCGCCGAGTACGCTGCAAGCGCTATGCATGATGATGTGTTAGCCGGCAAATTAAGCCACAGCGCCCACTGCGACTGACAGTCAGCCAGTCAGCCATCCAGCCAGTCAGCCAGCCAGTAATTCAGCGCGTGACTGTTGCACCACGGAGCGTTTGAGTAATCTGGCAATGTGAGTCGAAATCACACCCAACAACTGACTAAGAAATGAAGCTATTTCCAGACGCCGTCTGCTGCGCTCCGGCTAGCAACAATTTAGCATTTTAATGGCCCTGCTGGACGCACATTCACGTTCTAGATGACAGCCAAACCCGACATCGTGCCCATTTCGATGAGCTAGCTGCTCAGCCTTGTCCTCTAGTCTGGCCTGGCCCTGGTCTGGCCTGGCCCTGGTCTGGTTTTCTCTATTTCCTGGCTGTGCATGCATGTGTAAATTCAAAATAAGCACCTCATTAAATTGAAAAATGTGCACAATTTGCAGGACATTATGTCCTCTCTAATACATACACAACTATATATGTCTCTACATATATACAGCCATATCCTAACGCTCGTGGTACAGTGGCCAGCAAATTGTTTAATTTATCTCTCCCTTCCATTTGCAGCCGCAGAGTCCATCGTCTCGACCAAAAAGCCGATATAAATTTGCAGTGTTAATGCAATTTTAAGCTGCTTTATTAATCATTTTTCATGATTTACTTCTGCAGTCGCTGCTGGGCAATCCTGCACAGTGGGCTGAGTGCGAGACCCTCTTAAAAAATACAATTAAATTTAAAGAGTAAGCTCTTCTTATTAAGTCATAAACAGCTTAGTAATGAATAATTGTAGCTGCTTTCTAGGTAAAACTTTTAAATTATTTCCAAATAATGTTAACCACTGTGCGTTGGCCTTGCCATCAGGCGAAAGTGAATGACGCAACAATCCTGTGCGCAGAAATATATATTTTTTTCATGTAGTGCATGAGAATGCGAGTGAAAAACGTGGGCTTGCAAACGGTTGTGTCAATGCATCGATATCGCGCCACGAGCCACGCCCCATACCCACCAATACGAGAGGCAGCAGCAGCAGCAGCAGCAGTAATAACAAGCAGAGTTACTGCAGTCAAAGGATCAGAGTCTGGCCAGGAGCAGGCGGCGGCAGCTGGGGCTGGAAACTGTTGACTGTTGACTGTCGGCTGGCTCAAAGCTCGGGCGGCTTTCAGCATTTACTCGCATGCATTATTGAGCATTAACCTCATTTCACGCAGTCAATTTACGGCATTAAATTCTCTCGGTGCTCCGCTGCTCTGCATTTGACTTCTGACCCAGCCCGGAGAATATTACGATGTGTTGCCATAAGAGTTTAACGAGCTTCTGCCTGCCGCACGCTGTTCATGCCGATGTTCAAGATGATTGCAGCATAAAACTAATTTGGATTTGAGGCTCATTTATTAGCCTGCACGGGTTTATGGGTCGATCGAGTGTAAACTGTAAGCTGCAGCCATGGAGCCTAATCGCTTATTGAAATCCGCTTAAGACAGCTTTGCAGCCCGAAGAGACAATACTAACAGAAATTGCCAACACTTAACCAGCTCCAAGAGGTAAATCTAAGTACGAGTAAGCTTCCTTAGAAAAAATACACACTCAAGGAGCACAAACACAAAAAATCCTTAAGTGCACAGCCTTAAAACAAATGTGCAAGGACATTAAATGTGAGCACAAGGAGCAAGGGGCAGCCGCTGGCCATCTTCTCCCTGCTTGCTTCTTTCTTTTTTTCCTTGCCTTTGTAATTGGATAATTAAAGAAATGTCTGGCCTGGGCAGTCGCCAAGAATAAAAGAGAGATGATAACAAACACGTAGCAAACGCTTTTCTCTTCTGCATATGTGTGAGTGTGTGTGTGTGTGTGTGTGTGTGTGTGTGTGTGTGTGTGTGTGTGTGTGTGTGTGTGTGTGTGTGTGTGTGTGTGCGCGCGAGTGCCCCTGTGTTAGGGAGCTATTAAAAGCATCTAAACGTTTACTAAAGATGCTAGTATATTTCACTAGCCATACGAAACGCACACACACACACACACACGCACATATACATGCACTGAGCTCCTTAAGTAGCACCCAGTAACAGCTGCTGCCTTGGAAGACAACAACATGACGGCCACTATTGAGAAAAAAAGTAAGAGTGTTAGAGTAAACCCAACGCTCAGATGCCCTTACAAAAATTCTAACCTCTTTCTATAAACAGATACACATACACACACACACACGCGCGCGACAATGCTTCTTCTTTGCCTTGCCAATCCTTGAATAGCCTCGGTGCTTGTAGTCCGATCCATTTGAAATTTCTTTAGGGCTCCCCATTTACTCCCCGTCTTCTAAAATACATTCTGTTTTACACTTTTTTGGCGAATGAGAAATCTATCAAAAAGTGAAACATTCTTGTAGATCTTGTTTTATTCAAGTTTGCAAAAATATCAAGGCTTTATAATCAGTAGTTATTTATGTCTGTTACTCTGTAAAAGAATCTGTAATAGGGTATAAGAACTGTAGCATACTCGTTGGCAAAGGTGAACAAAAAGTGTGCTTGCCATATAAGCAGCTTTTGTACTGCCCTACTTCATTTAAAAGGGAGCAAAAAGAGAGTTGGAAGCGCGGGAGATGTGGAGAGGGGGAAGTGAACTTAGATAAGCGAGCAGCTGCGCCTCGAGCGGCGAGTTGTGGCACGTGTCCTGCGTCCCGCTTGCTATTTGACCAACTTGGCGGTTTATTGTTGCCACTGTAACTTACTTAGTTAAAGGTTGCTCTCCGGCTAGTTGATGATGCGGGGTGCTTGCCATGGGGGGAGAGAGTAGGTGACAACTCCGCTGAAACAGCTGGACAATGGATGAACAGATTAGCTTAACGCATTGCCTGAACAGAGCTGCAGCTTGGGTCGCAGTTATGGTTGAAAGCAACTGACAAGTGAAAGATTCCATTTGATAAGAAGGCGTGGGGAAGCTTTATCGAAATGGAAACATTAAAATCATTGAAGAAGCATTCCAGAATGTATTTGAAAGGAATTGACTCGATGTTATCAAAAGCATGGCAAAACAATGTCTTACATGTTTTTATTACAATTTTATCATCGAACCTGATCGTAGCAGGGCCCCGTTGAAAGGCTTAGGCTGAAGCCTCAAGCCCTCCGATATTTTTTCAAAATTTCAATTGAATTACAATTGTCCATTCTAATGAAAATATTACAGGCACTAGATAGATATTCTAGATTGATATTTGCCTCTCGGTTACATTACATTCATAAATCGATTGCGGATTTTCTGGTTTAAACTGCACTGGTTCAAATCCGGAAGGTGGTTCTGGTTCACAGAAACTTTAATATTTAATAAAATAACTTAATAGTATAAAAGGCATTTGCTTTTATTGATAATAACCCATCGAAACCGGTTCAAACCCGGCTTGCAGTTCTGGTTCGCATAGACTTTAGTATTGAAGGAAACTCGTAACACTCGAACTGAAAATGCGAATCTGTATTTGAAGCTTTATTGCTTTGGGCACTGCTTTTATTGCTAATAACCCATCAAGCTGTGAGACTTCGGTGTTTTCCTTTTTGTGCCATTACAGTTGCCATAAGTTGCAGGGCTGCAGCATGCCACACAAAAATGCGCTGAGCTTTTGATAAAGCAGAGCAAATGGGGCACTGCCTCTGACCGGCTGTGCAGGACTTTAATGGGCACACACACACAGAGTCCCAGCCACACACACTCACACACACACACACAGAGACGTCCCCTAAACGTAGACACTTTAATTTTACGAGTAGCTATCGCTTTTATCAGTCGGTCTGATATGGCGAACCCCGCAACCTCGACACGTCACAGAACCATGTCATAGTCACCTCACTCTGTGGCTCATAGTCCTCTCCCTGGCACATTCTCAAACATTTCTTCGTTACGTTTTGTTGAGTTTTATGTGGGTTAAGTTGTTGTTGTTGTTGTTGTTGTTGGCTTTGTTAGAACTAAATGTGGCGGCAGCTGTTATTCTAATAGTCGCAGTCGCTGTGTTGGCCTGAATCGAATGGCCATGGCAAGGGTGTTTAATATCGGTAAACTGTGTGCGAGACACAGACTAGAAACAACAATATACCCTGTATCCATTGCAAATAGGCAAAAAAGAGTTTCTTGATTTTGTATGTAATGGGCAAAGAAGAGTTTCTTGATTTTGTATGTAACATACAGAAGAAGGTAATCATGTGTGTATGAACGAATAGATCTCAGAACCCAAAAGAGCTAGAAAGTCTTAATGTGTCCATGTTGTTCCTCAGTATGGTTGGCTTTATAATCATCGATAAGATGCCTCGTTTCCTTAAATGATAAGAATCCATATCGAAATCCTGTTTCTTGCACATCTTAGAGCTAATGCACGCTGGATACTCCGAATTTGGTATGAAGTATACACTCTCTATACTTTCCCCCGTACCGTTAAAATCGATCAAATTTAGAGGAATAATTGGGACTTTAGTATTTAAAGAGGTTTTGAGATACGGAGAAGCGTCTAACTGTAGGACTTTATTCTGAAACTTTGTTTGTGGTTGGCCACAAAAATTTAGGGAGTTTAAATCTATTGCACAGCTCCAGTTCTGGGGAGACGCCTTGCAATTGAAGACTGTGGCCGGAATGTGCGGCCTCTAAGTCGCTTATCCAGGATGACGCCCAGCTACTTGCCCTCTTGATGCATCCGCATGACTTCGCTCAGCTCAGCAGCCCAATCCTACCTGAGATGTATCACATATTCCTTTACTTTGCCTTGATTTAATTGAATGTTCCACCTTCAAGCCCAGCGTTCTAGCAGATGGAGGTGGCAAGCTATCGTTGCTTTGAAAGAAACCAGATCTGCGAGTACCAGAAAGACCTTTTATACCCCTTTTGTCAATGTTTAATGGGTAGGGAATTTAATTAAGTAAAATCATTAATTACTTTAAGTCATTTTTCGAATACAGTTGGTTCCATTTGAAAATGCAAAGGCAGGCGGACATTTCGACTCGGCTGATAATACCAATCAAAAATATGTTGACCTCTTGACCTCATGTATGCGTAACTATACAAATACATAATACCCTCCTCAAGGCTACAAAAAATAGATAATTAGCCACAGTTTTCTCTATGGCTGCTATTTGCAATTATTTGCCTGCCATTTCGAGGACATCACAAAGTCAGCTAAAAAACATTGCCAATTAGTTCGGTCTGCTGTTTTTATTGGCGTGTCTTAATTTTGCACTCAAATGCAGAATAAAACCAAAATAAGCCATCAATTAAAATGTCTGTGTAGCTCATTTTCATACAGACAGCGATTGTTGACCTTGTTGATGTTTGCTTTTTGGTGCGACTTTATGGAAGTTAAAGGAAGTTAAAGAGAGCTGAATGCAAATGAAGTTCGGGCAGATGAAGAAATTGAACAAACTATTTCGCAAGGCTTATAGATCCAGAGCATAACCATTTTTCATCATAAATACAAAACACGAATATAAAATGGCAGCTTACTCCCTCCACGAGAAGAGGAGCGATACACAGAGCCATGAGAATGTCCATGAAGCAACACCTTCGGTGGCGGCAGCGCATAATTCATTAGGAAACTTGCAAACGGCGCGTGACTAAAGTGAAAATGTTTACGAGCATTTTCTTAGCACGAAGCCAAAAAACTGCTTGCCAAGACATGAGAAATTCGCCTCGCCTGGCTGCCAAGAATTGCGCTGGCCGCGTTGGTCGCGTTCCAAATGAGCCAAGCAGCAGCCAGACCCGAGCTATGGACCAGTTCTGGGCGCTAAGCATGATTTATGTTGGTTTTAAGCTGCTTTCAAAGTCTCGCACGGCAGTCAAATTGAAATTTACACGCAGACATTAAGAATGCCCTGATGGATATCTTAGTAGATCCCCTGGCCGGACACCCTGCCCGCCGCACAATAAGTACGCAGTGTAAATAATAAGCAGCAGGAAAGCAAAGCCAAAGCCAAAGCCACGCTGAGCCACCTCGGGGACACATATGTGGCGTCTGAGCTGTTCCCTGACTGGAACTGGGATTGGCTCGGTATCCTCATCATCATCATCAACATCATCAGCGTCATCATCCTAAGTATTCGTCTCCTGAGGCGCGCTCTCTGCCTTTCAATTTGCTGCCCTGCACTTGCACTTTAGTTTTCGTTTGTTTCTTGTGTTTGGATTATCAGCAAAGCTGCATGAAAATTTAATAATACGAGCATGTTGCAAGCAGCACCATGTGTGGCAGATGCTCCTTGACAACGCAGGAGCAACAATTTCCCGATAACTTCTATTTAATTTGTGTGCTTGGCAATGATTGAACACAATGCGTGAGGAATTTCTTATCCGGTCTGACGAAACGAAGATTCGGCTTCGGACGTTCTATAGCCCAAGGTGATAGCTATCAAAACAAATGCAAACATTGATTAGAATTACTTTGTCATATATCGTATAGTTTACATATTTTATTTGTATAGCCTTTTTTATTGATTTCTGTTTTTGAAATAAAAACCAATTAAAATCAATTGCAAATAAAATTCATATATTTTTACGAAACACAATATACACAAAAGCCAACGTTGTCTTTAACAGAAGGGAGGAAGAGTGGATAAAGTAATGCCAAGCCGTACGTCTTTCTGAGTCTTTACATAAGCGAGACTTAAATATCTTGATGTAAATACAAAATACAAGTTTACCATACAAATACTCAGGTTGAAATAGTTATACGATTACATAAAGATAATCCCATAAAGTATTCTGTATCTCAACATAATACCAAAAACCATGTCAAAAGCATAAAACTCCTCACAAACACATTAAAATCTCACACTAGCGCCACGAAGGACTTCGAAATATGTTTGAAAATAGTTTTCCCCCATTGCAGGATCAACTTGTTCAAACTCCATTCGATTGTTCACTTTTACCTATATTCTCATATCGACACTTTCGCTCGTCTGTCGAAGGAAATTAGATTTGAATCGTGTCTCACAAATATGAAAAAATGTCTACAGCCCACAGTATTTCAATAATTGCTCAGCTACTTAGCTACTGTAATACTTACACAACTTACACCAATATAAAATGTTGCTTTATATAAAAAAGATAGTTTGCATCTTTTGCAGCCCCTCCCCTGCCCCTGTTGCATAGTGTAGTTTAACCAGCTTTTCGTTGCGCTCAACCGAGTTTATTTTAACAGACTTGCCCGCATCTCATTTTGGAATATTTAACAGTATTAGGCTGGCGTACGTTGTATTTATCTGATCATATCGACAAGTCTTTTGTAACTATCCCGCACAATTGCAAAATAAGTATTTGGAAATAATACACACCCAAAATAAAGGCAACAGAACAATTTACAAAATGTGCGTTTAATGCAGCTGCAGCCGCCCACGCACACACCCGCAAGCCCTCACACTCACACACCCACACACCCGCACACCCCACTCACCCGCACATGCTTTCAGCATTGTGCAATGACCACGCCCCTTATTCTACTCAATGCCACAGAGCTAAAACCAACCGCCATTATACACCAGCTAAATGTTAATTCTCGCTTAGCGCTGCACGCGGCGTATACGTAATTTTGTGCAAACTGATTTTTAGTTGCCAGCGAGTTGAGTTTCAGTTTTAGTTTAGTTCTAGCTGCCATTGTTTTTGTATGTAGACGCACACACACACACACACACACACGCACACGTGCCGGTCACATTTGAGCGGGTTGATTTTACAGTTCATTCAGCTGTTGACCAAAATTACCGCGGCTTTAACTCTCTCCGAGTCCACTAACCAACCATTTCCTCACTTTTATTTTGTTTCACAGAAAATAACGTTGAGTTCTCGTTTTGTTTTATTTTTCCCTTTTTTTTTTTTGGATTCCGTTTAGCAAAAGTTCCGAAACAATGTGCGGACTATTAGCCAAAATGTTAAATGACACGTTGCGCGCTGCGATTTGTTGTTGCAGTTGTTGCAGTTGTTGTCGTTGTTGTCGTTGTTGTCGCTGGGGCAGCCTGCCATTCGTACGCAGCATTTGGTTTCCATGTGCGGCCGCATGTGGCGACCAGGCAATAGTTGTTGGGGCAGCTGTACATGATTGGGGCTTAACAGTTTTGGGGTTTGCATGGCCAGTTGCATTTTCAAAATAAACGACTGGCCATGTGTAATGCGAATTTAAGTCGGTTTAAATGATGCACAGCTCACAAAACGACAGCCACAATCTGCTAAAAACTTTTTAAATATTTATTTTTAAAGCTTAAGAACAAAATCTGTAAATCGAACTACGCTTCCGGAACAATCAACTGTCCCAGAAACCTGTTAGCGCAGAGTTGTAAATGGCAGTTACCTTTAGGATCAATCACAAACTTAATATTAGGTCTATTTGAGTTCCTTTAAGAGAGTTACGTCAAACGTGGCTTACAAGGCTGGAGAACACTTTATTCTCAATAGCTATTGCTGCAGAGCCGTCGTGGATGAATTGGACCTAAAATATATATTCCAATACCACAAGTAAATCTTTCTAGAAAGAGTATGCACCAAAGTTAATGTTAATAAAACAAATTTACTAATTACAACCATATTTGAAAATTGAGTACTTTCAACTAGCTTTTCCGCATCGTATCGATCAGTAAGGTCGGTTAAGATTTGCGTAGTCAATAGTAAGATAAAATCAATAATGATATTTGAAAAACTTCAAATGAATCGATTCAAAAGAAAAGATAGCCCAAGAACTCATTAAAAGAAAGTATAAAGTTAAAGTCTACATATCAAATATAAATAATGTTCATAAATAATCAAATTCATGGAATGTAGATAAAACCATCCTGACAACTAAAAACATTTTGTGACATGCAGAAATTTTCCTTTTGCAGATATGTGCGAAGAGTGTAGCTCGTTAATTCTGAGTTTGAAGAAATATCTTGGAAAACAGAATATTTGGCCGCATAAGCAGCATAGTTAAACCGATTTTTGATTCATTCAAGAAACTACTTTTCGATCGATCATTCCATTGACAGCTATATGATATAGTTTTTACTGCCTGCCTCTAATTATTCAAACTTTCAAGGCGATAGCTTTGAAAGGTCAAACGGACAGACGGACGTGGCTATATCAACTGATGCTGAACTTGAATATCTCATATACTCTATGGGGCGCAAATATCTCCTTCTATACGTTACACATAGCACAATTATAAAACCCTTTAAATTAAATAACCTTAAAACAGACATTTTACTTTTGTGATTTTAAGACCCTTTTGTATAGAGTAATTGATAATTAATCAGGCTTTATTCTGGACCGTATGCGTTCTTCTTTTTTAACTTATTCGAACTGAGGAACGACTTTCTCCATCAAGAGATTCGTACATTTGTTTGGTTAACCAAAATGGTGTTCTTTTTGGTCCTCATTCACTTTAAGGCCTTTGCAAATAACGAAACATTTCGCTGCTCAAGTAAAAAGTCCGATGCATTTGGCTGGTTGCATCTATTTTCTTGTGCTCGGCGCTGACTATTGTGACTTTCAAATTATACAAGAGTGCTCGGTGCTCGGATAAAGCTTGTTCTATATCTTCACACCTCTCTCCTAAGTTCCCAGCCAGAGGCATTTGCTGGCAACTTTTATTCCGTCGACGTCTCCGACATTGTGTTTTATTCAATTTGCTGTAAGCAAAAAGCAAAAGTAGAATTTAGTATTCCATAAATTCGCTGGCACTTCAATCTCTCGTGCTTTCTCTTTCTCTCTCTCTCTCTCTCTCTCTCTCTCTCGGCCTCTCTCACATTATTTGACGCGGCATTGCTCGTAAAATGCATTCCATTCGCATTTTTTTGCTTTTCCTATTCCAAGTTTTTGCGGCTTCATTGTCAGCTTTCTATGTGCTCGTCCTGCTGCTGCCTTCTTTTTGTGTTTTTAATAATGCATAATTTGTTTTATAACTAGGTCCCTTTTTTTTTGTTGTTTTTTGTGAGCACAATATTACAATTTATGCACAATATATAAAAATTTTAATCAAAATGAAAACAATGCCAGCCATTGTTGTCGAGTTTTTTTATAAAATTCTTTTCTTTGTTGCCGATTTTCCTCCTCCTCCCAATAGAAATTTTTTAGTTCATTTTCTAAAGTGGACTACGGTTAGTAAAGTGCTGGACATCCATTGTCTAAGCGTGCTTGAATAATATCTGATTGTGAGCGTTTATTTGCCTGAGCTCCTTTACACGCGCGGCTCAAGCCTATTATTAAGGCTTCTTTATTTCATTTATTGTCAAAAGTGATATCTGTGTGAAATAAAATATAAGACAATGCATATTCAAATTCGGCCATCCGCTGCTTAACGACCTTCATTTGCACCGAAAAAGTTGGACCTCAATCGAAATGCCTTAAAGCAAATGCGCCATTTGCATACATTTATAAAGGAAAATATTAAATTGGTTGCGGGACAAACAAAGATTATTTATTTCATATTTAATGATAAAAACAAAGTTTACTTCAATTGCAATGTTTTCAACAAATATACTTAAATAATTAAGATTTACACTTCAAACTGTTCCCAAGCTTAAGCTTTTGCGTTCTTCAAAAGTTCTTCAAGGGGATTACATTAGTTCTTTATTAATAATTATTAATTAATAAAATTATTCCTAACTGAGGATTAAATTATTAATATAAGTATTTTGATTGCGTCTGGCTAATTTATATGATGAAGATGAACGCTAAGACGAGAAATTTTAAGAAATTTAACCTAAATTTTTTGTAGGGTGACTTCTAGTCGGACCCTCCCTAACATTATTGAGCTTTATTGGGCATTTCTTGGAAAGTGAACTATTAAAGTCTCATATGGATTGGAACCATCAGCACTCCTTCTTTTATCAGATGCGCTTATGATATCCTTTTTTATGTAATCATTTTTTATCTAGACTGAAGTTTTATCTCCCAGGCTAAGCATTTGCTCATTAATATTGTTGATCCCGGAATCATTGCGGAAAATGTGTGTAAATATTTTGAACTTAACTGCGTATTTGAGAATTTTTTAAATTTCATTGGTTCTATTGATCATTGATAGTTCTAGGTAATACTTTTTCAGGACAGTTTACATCGATAACAAGACTTCCATTTTACTTAAATTACAATCAGAAGGAAGGACTTGCGCCTCCATCAAGGCCGTCCACCTGTCCGTCTCGGTAACAAAGGTAAAGGCTAGGGAGGTGAAATTTGAAATAAATGCATATTCTCGTATGTCTCGAACGAGCACGCCGTTTTGTTCAATTGATGGCGAATATTTAATTTTTTTACTTTTCCACTTTCGAGGCAAAGTGCTTCCCCATCCTGGCACGCCCACTTAAAAAGTCATTGTACTGTCGTGCAGGGGGGTGGGAGACGTGGTGGGGGCTTTGGGGCGCGCATAAAATTCCCAAGTGAGACATAATAATAAAGCAACAAAGACAATTCAGGTCGTAAAAATACAAATAAATGTTATAAATGTTGCCATAAAATTACAACAAGAGTGGCAACAGCCACGCCAAACAAACGGGCCACGGTGGCAACCCTGGCGTATACGTATATTTTCAACTGATTGATACGTGGAAGCGTGTGTGTGTGTGTGTACGTGTGAAGTGTAGCTGTACGTGTGTGCTCTGAGTGTAGGTGTGACTGCCGCGGTGTCGCCTTGCGTGCCAAAAACAATGTAACATTTTCTGGCACACACACTAAAATACAGGATGCGTGTGTGAAGTGGCATGCAACGGGGACGACGAAGAGGACAGGGGCGGGGGTGGGGACGAGTCGCTGACGAGCGACGCCGAAAAAGAGGCAAACACAGAGGAAACAAATGACAAAAAATATGTTACAAAGTGTCGCACATGACCGAACCCACACGCACGCACACCAACACGCACACCAACACCAACACCAACACCAACACAATGCCACAGTCACACCGACACTGGAAGCACCTACGCAGCGCCTCATGTCGTCGCAGCCAACTTCACAGTGTAAGCCGGGAGCGTTGTGCCGTTTTACTTTGACTGTGGTTCGTGCTCCCGACTCCCTCGCTCTTTACATGTGCGAAAGAAAGAGAGAGACAGTTGCCAAGATAGAGCGATGAACAGATGAAGAGAGGCAGAGAGGGAGAGAGGAAGAGAGACCGTACGATGCGGTGGCCCTTTTGTGTCATCGTCGCATTCGTGTCAAATTTATTTTTGTATTTTAGTGTAATTTTGTTGATTACAGCGCCGTTGCCTTTGTTTGGCGCCGTTTTTGTAAGAGTGTGTGTTTCATGTGGGCGTAGAGGAGACATTGCTGAGTGCGCAATTTATTTGGAGTGATCCGTAATGCACACATACATTCGTGAAATAAAGTTACATTTTTTATAAGGTTGCGTTAAATTAGCTAACTTAATTATTAGCTACCCATTTATGAACCAACCGACTGGCAAGGCGTTTTCGACTTCATTTCATTGGCTTTAAGCTATCTTACAAGCTTAGGTTTTTTTTAATAATAAGCTGCATATGCAAAACAACAAAATAAGCAATCTTTCCATACACAATTTCTGTATGTGAGCTATTTAATTGTTGAGGCAAACACAAAATGAGACACTCCAAATTCCAATTGCAGATTATGTTGTTACGTTCTAGACGAACATCAAGAAGTTTGATACAGTAAACTGCAAGTTACTATAAAAGATAATATTAGAATTGTTGCAACTTAATATAATGAGAAGTGTCGATTTGGAGACACAAATTAATAATAATTTGAGTCTGTTTGCGATTGCAAATAAGTTTGCATTTCTAAAGTGCATACTTGGTGCAGCAAAGAATTTTCAGGTCGTCTCCGACCGTTTGAAGTTAGAAACCTAATACTTAGAATATATACTCTACATACTACCTCACATAATATGTAGATGCATTTATACGACAATACATTTCCAATCGAAAAATACAATTTCTCTTAACAAATTTGGCGCCTAGCCTTATAAGAGATTTTATTGTACTATAAAGTTGCTAAATTTAAACGAGTTTTTTTTTTCAGCATATTTTTCTTAATTTCTCTTTCAGCCCCAAAACCGGCGAATGTAAATTAATATTTTCTCTCAATCGGAACATGTTTTCCAGACAGCACATGCATTTGCAAATAAAACACGCATACGCATGGTATTCTCCCTTACTTCTATACATTTCTTGACTTCATCTTAGCTCTCTTCCCTGCTCTGCCTCTTTACAATCATATATTTTAGAAAGTGTATCATATGAGCATCATTAACGCCTTGAGTTTTGAATCAAACAGCGTAACATCCCCAACTAATCAACCCCCATTTTACGCACACATAATGAACACATTGCTGGCCGAGGCTGGGCTTAACGTTCAAATCTCGCGAAAGGTACAACTAATTTGACATGACTGTAAAGCCAAACGTAGACGCATACTAGCACACCCGACTGCCCCCGGCGCGTGGGCACAAACAGTGCGGGTGACGCTGCAAAGTATGCAACGTTTTTTTTGTTTCAGTTTCTGCCCCATGGCCGTCATTTAACGGCCGCATTATTACTTTTTATGCGAGCTGCCAGTGCCATGTTTTGAGCTTGTAATATAAAAAAATCTGCAGCTGCCATTCTAGCTGCTGCTGCTGATATTCTTGTCGTTGTTGTTGTTGTTTTGCTGTTAGCAATGTGAATGCCTGGGTGCTGGTGCCCATCGTTACCCTTCGCAGGAGTCGGCGCCAAACGTCTAATGAAATCTAATAAATTAAAGAGATTTATAAAAGGCCATGGGCAAGGCCCTGCTCTGGCTTGCCACTGAGCCAACCACACCCACCTACCCCAGCCCCAGCCCCAGCCCCAGCCCCAGCCCCAGCCCCAGCCCCAGCCTCAGCGCCAGCTACGCCAGCGGCTTAATTCTGGGCGCATAACTTATTATAGCCATGTAGCAGTAGCCAAATCATTGGCTTTCGTTGAAGGCATATCAGCAGGCCGTAAATTTCAACAAGTGCACGGCAGAGTTTACAGGACGCCGCCTCAAAGTGTCTTTAAACTTTCGCCCTTAACTGTGACACAGACTCTTTTGTGTCTTTGTTTCGTGTGTTGAGATCATAGATAGAAGATTAGATTCAGCCAACAATGAAGTTGAGCTGAGTAGTCTCAAAGGACGCAAGCTCGGACCAACACTTGAATACGAGCTGTTGCATGCAAAATGTAAACTTAAAGCTTACGCTTCGGCCAATTAAAAACAACTTTGAAACTTTCTATTTGCACAGAGAAATCATAACCAAATGTTGCAGTTGCCAATAAAAATACAAATTTAATTGATTTTCAATGTCTGTGCAACTAAACAAACAAAACACGCCAAAGTATAGATATGTATATAAAATACAATTTTCCAACAGAAATCGCTTTAGATATACGTAGAGAATAAAAAAGGAAGCCAAGTGGTAATAAATTCAAATTGGCAATAAGAGGGGAGTAGCTCAAATGAAAATGAAAATGAAAATGAAAATGGAAGCAAATAACGCGATACACTGAAAATTTAATCAAACGTTGAACAACAAGAGCGATAACTGTGCAAATCTCTTAAGCAAGTATGCTATAAATCTTATTGCATATAAGGTGCAAAATTGTAAGCATAGAGAAAGTATTTCGCATACGCACTCGGTTAGGGTAATGTTTTTAAAATGATTTATGTGCCCGGAAAACAGAAACAGGAGCTTGGGGCAGTCAGGGGTAGCCAGGGGTAACCGACGGAAGGATGGGCATGTGTGAGGCAAAGACTTGAATGGAGCAGCCGAAGGGCCGAGAGAGACTGCATGGCAGGAGGAGCCAGCACTTTGGCACCTCAAGTGCTCGGCCAGGCTTGCAATTACATATATATTTCAGTCGAGGAGCATGGATGCCGGCAAACTGAAATGTGGGTGAAAGTCCGTAAGTGGAAACAGTTTCCAGCCACCCGCAGTGCTTGTTATTTTTGTACATGTCTCAAAAGGCGAATGCATAAATTATGTTAAATTACCCACCCAGAGATGTCCGCCAGTTGCCCACTTTGCTGGGCCCTCTCCCTACATGTAAATATATATATTTGTATATATGTAAAAAAAATAAAACTGGGCAAACAGTTTTAAGTACTGCACATATTACGAACGCGAGCTCGAATGATGTTCAATAGATATATGATGAATGAGCTGCTCTCAAGTTCAGCCGCGGGAATAGGTTGGAATCTGAAATTCCCAATATATGACGAAGTTTTTCAACTTTTGTCTCAACTTGATCTATCAAAGGCTTAAACAGAGGCGACAAATGAATTGCTTTCAATTCAGCAATTAATTACTAATACTTACAAATACTTGCCCCATTTTATGTAGTTTAAGGTCTGTTTATTGTTGACTTCATCAACTTTGCAATCAAAGTAGGTCTCTAAAATGCTTCAATTCACAGCAATTACCGCCCAAGTTGACTTCCTGCCTGCACCCGGGCACAGACACGGGGCAGAGACACTCTGCAGGCGCCTGCAGAAGCAATCAAAGACAGAAACTTGTTGCCAGCACGAGCCAAACTTTGATTTATTGGACATCGGTCTCCAACCCCACAACGGAGTCTGAAAGAAGCTCACCTTGTGGGGAAAAAAAGAATACACTTAAAAAGATACTTGATATATGTATACTATTCTAGAAGCTACATGTCATATTTGGTGAAACTAGCTCTTATTATTTAACCAATTTCCTCAAAGATCAGGATTTCGATATCGATTTTAATCGATTGCTTGAAAACGGAGTAAGTTATCGATTAGCGGAAGCAAACTGGTACTGCGCATAGACTAGGAGGACCTACAGCTAAAATTTCAAGACTCTAGCTCTTATAGGTTCTAAGATCATTGCGTTTATACATACGGACAGACAGACGGACGGACGGACAGACGAACGGACAGACGGACGGACGGACAGACAGACATGGCTAGATCGACTCGACTGTTAATGCTGATTACGAATACATATATTATGGGGTCGGAGATGTTTCCTTCTGCCTGTTACATACATTTACATTGTGCACAAATACATTATACCCTTTTTACCCATTTTGAATGGGTTCAGGGTATAAAAACTGCATGTAAGATCCTAATTGATTAGATTTAGAAGTGAGTAACATTTCCATTACCAAGCGGAAGATTTCATAATCCCTTCACTATTCTCTAGCCTATCGCAAAAGTAAGGTATTATTTTATTTTCGTATTTATGTTATTTTGATGGACAAGACTTTAGTTTCATTTGACGTAAAAATCTTTTTCAACTAAATGAACAGACATTATTTTGGTTCGCTCTAAGCCTCTACATACATTATATATTTTTCGGAAGCTTTTTTTTAGCTTCACTTTTAAATATAATTCTTATTATTTAATCAACGCTTTCTATTTTCCATTTCATATACTCATCTACTTCTTCAATTACTTTTGTTACCCCAATTTCAACTCTAATATAAAAATAAAGGACGTGCACACCGAACGTGCCAAGATCTCTGGATATTTCTGTGTCAAGCTTGTGACAAACATTTTATTTATCAAAATGAAATCTACGATATTTTTAAAGAAAAGGCTGCTGAAGTCTGACTTATAAAAGGAACAAAAACACCCTGCACTCTGAAATTTATATTTTTAAAATATATTATATAACGCCCATTCTAGAAGGTTTTAAGTGGATCGACCCCAGAGATACGCTTTACTGTGTTTCTCTGTTAAGGTTTCGTTATCATTTTGTATTTTAATAAGTACGTTTCATTATTTGTTATTCATTATTATTATCATTTATTGCACAAAAATATAACGTGATAACGGGTGTGACTTTTATTCCCTCAGTGCAGCAGTAAATTGAATATCTCCCGCTCGGTCACGGGGAGACGCTTGTTCCACATGTAGCTCAGGTACAGGTAGCTGCAGTAGGAGAAAAACAGGCGAAAGAAGAGCCGACGATTGGGCGTGAAAAGGCCCAGTATCTGAAGACGTGGCTGAAGCAAGGCACGCCTTACGCTCTGTCCGCAGCTGTCCATATCGAGGGCCGACCAGCAATGCCGATGCAGCCAGCCGTGCATGGCCAGCACCTCGTTCAGCTGCAGCAGATCCGCCAGATGGGCCCACGAGGTGTCCCGTGGCGAGCCGGTGGCAACCACCAGCGCGTCCAGAGACTGAAAAAGCAGGCGCAGCCCATTAGCCAGCAGCAAAATGTCCAGGAAACGCCGCCAATGGGCATAGGACAGCGCAAAGATCATGCTCAAATTATAGACCACAATCAGCAGCAGCTGCGGCGCCAGGCAGTCCAGGAGCTGTTGGGTGAGCCGCGCGTAGGCGACATAGAGACGTTGCAGGGAGCGCAGCCGGCGCTGGATACGCCGTACGGCACGGTAGTCGGCGTGCAGAGTCTTCATGTGCAGCTGCTCGACCTGAAAGATCAGTTCCGTGTTCAGCTGCTCGAAGGATTTGAGCAGAAGACTTAGGCATATATTGATCAGCTGCGAGGTCGTGTCCAGGCACCAAACGGACAGCGTGCCGGGCAGCACGAAGATCAGAATCAGAGCCAACTTGTGCAGTCCATCCTTAGGCAGAACCAACACCAAAAAATAGAGCTTCAAAGTGAGCAGCTTCAGTGCCAATTGAACAACGAGCAGCCACGACAACTTCAACTGGCGGCGACTCAGCCGATACAGCGCCGGCGCCAGACGCAGGAATCCATTGATTAATCTCACTCGGCGCTCGTGAATGCGCCGCGGTTGCCACAGCAGACAGCACACAAAGAAAAACGGCTGCAGATACAGCAGCGAGTAGTACGGATTGAGCAGCGCCACGCTTAGGAAGTAGGCAAAGGGCAGTCCAATCAGCCGCGAGATGCTCACGCTATACGGGGTCAGATGCACCGCATTCCCCACGCGCTCGTAATGCAATCGCAGCAGGCCCAAATAGTAGAACTGAGCCAAATAGAAGCGCAGCAAAACCAGCGCATGGAAACTTATGTATCTATTGCCGATCCGGAACGAGCGCAGAAAGGCCATGACCCCTGCAGCGGCTCAGCAGCTACTACTACTGTTGGCACAGCCGTTGCCGCTCCTAGCAATCAACTCCAATGCGGGCCATCAAATTCCTAATGAAAATACAAATGTGCTCATTAAACGGACACCCTTTGTATTGGCTTTCGCTATGATACCATTAATACCCTACATATATTTGGGAGTATTAGCCAAACGCAGGAGATACCTGCGCAATGTTACTGCAGAAATCAAAAAAGGGAAATCAGCTGCAGGCCTGGACACTAGCGCTCTTTTTATACCCTGGCAGAGGATATTGTTAATTTTGTCGTGAAACGTGTAACGCACAGAAGGAGACATCTCCGACACCATAAAGTATATATATTCTTGATCAGTAGCCGAGTCGATATAGACATGTCCGTCTGTCTGTTTCTATCCGAACTAGTCGCTCAGTTTGTAAGCTATCTTCATGAAACTTTGCAGAAGTCCTTCTTTCTGTTGCACGCTGTTAATATGTCGGAACCAGCTGACTCGATGCACTATATCATACAGCTGCAATAGGAACGATCGGTCGAAAATTAAGTTGTATGAAAAACACTTTTGTTTATCAAGATATCTTGATATGTTGACATTTATTAGTTTTACTATGCTCCTCATATATATGCAAAATCCCATAAGGATCGGACCACTATATCATAAAGCAGTCATTGGAACGATCGGTCGAAAGCTAAGTTCTTGATATCTTGACCAAACTCGAAATTAACTAGTTTTCCGGTACTTCTTAGATACGGGTAAAGCACTATGAGCGTTATGAAAAGGTTGGATTTGCAAGGGTATTAAATCAGCGGCGTACAGAAGAAAGCCCTTCTTTCTCATTTAAATATACTTTGTACGACTGGAAATATATATAAAATATGAAATATTCTTAGAAACTCGAGGCTTAAAATGCTTATAAACTATCTATAAAATAAAAACTTTTTTTTTAATATATACAGTATATAAATTGGTGCATTTATAAATGCAGTTTTGTATGTGTTTCTTATTTGCATTTATAAATGCAGGTGAGTTAACAAAGAATGATTGTTTATTAAAAGGAAGCGGTACGCTCTGCTTTATTCGTATCCGAAACTTAGACTAATGAAATACAATTTTGGTTTTAATAAGCAAAGCTAGCCTGCGTCGCCGTCGCAGCCGCGGAGCCGCCGTCGCTGTCGCTGTCGCAGAGTCGCCGTCGCTGCCCTCAGAAGTGCAGCGTTAGCGCCTCGTGTGTGGGGTCAAATGACCGTCGCGGCAGGCAACAAGGTTGCGACATATCCGCCGCGATTGTGACTCTGGTCATTGGCTTCCCCACAACGATGGGTCAGCAAATACCAATAGTCAGTGGTTAACTACTCCCCCCCTCGAAGACCGATCGTCCTCGGTCGCTTTTAAGTTTTTATAGTGTCTGGGAGATTTTTCGGGTGTTTCGGCGTTTTATCACCAGCTGATGAAGCCAATAGACCCCAGCTCCTACAACACAAGCTAACAACATCATGCTGAGGGAAATTCCAAATATGTTTCCTACTGCGACACTAACCTCCTTGATGATTTTAAGGTTGTCCTCACTCAGACGATGAATGTAGGGAAGGCTGAGCACCGTGTCGTGAACGCTGATGTTTAGTAGCGGGGATGCCGCTACCGTTCACAGTGGCATGGGTCGTGAAAGTGACCAGGCTTGTCCCATCTACCTTCATTTCGGCGCAGTCGTCATAGCTGAGTGTTGCGCTGTGATCGTCTATGATAATGATGCCGTCGTCCACTATGGTGACAGGGTCGAGATGACTTGGCTGCGTTTGGCAATGAGCTGTACCTCCTGCACGGAGGCCTTGCCCGCAGCTGCTGCTCCCGAACTGAACCAAAATCTGGTCATCGCAATAAGCTACCGAATTGAAGTATGGAACAGTTGTGGGCGACTGGGAAAATGGTTATATTCCTGCCTTGCTGGCTTATTATAGGGAACTGAATTATGAAGGTTATTACATTGTCCTTATGTTCTACTTTAAATGTCTGTTATGGGGGTCCCTGTGACTTGGTCAGTGAGAATATTCATTATATCAGAGTGATCAATGATTGTTGGACTTATTACATTTATCTTTTCTATGGTAAAAGTAAGCTAAGGTTCCCTATTTCTGTTATCATCATTCTGTGACGTGTGCTAAGGTTTTAAAATAAGGTGGCCTTTATCGGCCTGCTTATCTTTTGGAGATTTTAGAATTTTGTTTACAGTGCCGGTTGGTTGTTGGTTAATCTTTTCTTGTATCTTGGAATTTATAGAAATCTGCCTATTGCCTGCGACCAGCTGCGTCTGCGTTCGTTCTAATTTCCTAAAGTCGTTCGCGTCCGGAGTGTCCGCTACAACCTACGACAATGCACATCGAGGGCGGTCGACATGTCCAGTGCATATCCCGTGTCAACTTCCAGCAATTTCCTCAAACGGGAATGTGGAAATAGTTCCGTTAGTTTCATAGTTTCTTCAGTCATTGTCTCGTAGTCCGTGAGGTTGGTAGTGAGACGTATCCGTAGCTGTCCCAAAGTAAGATGTCTCCGTCCATGATCGGTCCGCGTGCGTGTAGTCAGTCACCCGTGCCGTTGTCGTGGTCATGATTGAAAATAAGATAAACGTTATCCTAAAATGTTCAAACTAATTTTAGTAAAAATGTAAAACAATGTTTTTTCTTTCTTTTAAACGTCAACGGAAGCTGTCCTTGTGGACCACCCTACCCTCAATGAGAACCGTTGTCCCCAAGTCCGCTTCAACTTTTTTTTCCACACACAAGGACGATAGCTTGTTACCTAATCTGCGGTTTGTCTTTACAAGGACCATTTCAACTACAACAAAGACTCTGTTCAGACGCCTTTGGTTAACCCTGGCGTTCTGCTGAATTTAGGCCTCTTCTATCTTACCCCCAAACCTCGCGGGTACCTTCCGGTGAGGAGTTAAGCAAGATATCTGTAGGCCTCTTCTCAATTACTGAGTGGATTGAGCTGTTATACTCGATAGTAGACTGGAGGTTAAGGTCGACTGTGTCAACTATACCCCTTTAAAGCTTTAACATAACACCTGGCTATTTCCAACAGTGTGCTGTGAAAGCGCTCTACCTGCCCATTACCACGCTCACGTCGTTATTATGCAATAGCAGAGACTTAATGGTCTCTGATTTGAACGCGACGGGAAAATGTTCATTCTTGCTCATTCAAGGCGGTGCCGTGTCTTCTATCGTTCGAGATGCGATAGGCTGGACCACCGCGAACTTCGAGAATATGTCTACGCAAGCCAAGAAGAATTTTTTGTCCGTTTCTCTAGTTTGCGAGGCGACTGGCGTCTGGCCGAGTTCCTGTTTGGGGTGACAGAACCGCGCCGAAGAGTCTGTAGTCAAAACACAGGGTTTTTTGTAGTCCGGGTACATTAGTAAATGTTTGTAAGTTTCTGGAACGCATTCTGCTGAGCCTCTTTGACCTGTACTGGTATCTTTCTAGCCTTGTACTTGCTAATGGACCCGTTTTCTCCTTTCAGGATGTCGGAGATCGGTTTTGCTATGACCAATGAACCAATGTAAGCATAAACAACATCACTTACACTAATGTAAGAGAAAAACTCTTGAACTATGTAAAACATAGAAACAGCAGAGCTTGACATGCTAAATCAGTTAAACGAACAAATTTAATCTTAGAAAAGAAATCATTAAGAATCGAGGACGCAACTTTTTAAGAAAGGGAGGAGTTATCACCCAGCTTGCAAGGCAATTCTTATTGAATGTATAAACAATATTTTGGATTAAGTTTCTATTCCAATTGCTTAGCTCTTTCAGCCTTTTTAGACCCATTTCAATCATTACGTCCACTTAACGAGTAGCTGCGGATTTTCTAACATAAAGACCCAGACTCCCGGCTCTAACGTAAACAAAATAACGCAACCATTTAACGTTAAGATACAGATTCTCATGCGCAATTCATAACGTAAACACAATTCAAAGCAGTTCGAATACGAAATGCGCGAGCTTTTGAACTTTAAGAAAATAAGCTTTAGCATAAACACAGCTGACTTGCAGCATAAGATCACCGCGAGCCTTCGAGTTTTAAGAAAATAGGCTTCATCATGTAAACATAACTGACTTGCAGCATAAGATCACCGCGAGCTTTCGAGCGATAAAAAAAGAAGCCTTAGCATAAACACAGCTGACTTGCAGCATAAGTTGATGATTGAACTTCAGTTCTAAGTTTGGATTCAAATAAATCGGAAGCTCCTAACCTTGAAGTTACAGTCACTTTTTCGAACCTGAACAAGATTCTAAGCAAAACCGTTCGTCACACGAGTTGATTTAAAATTGGTCGAACTGTTATTTTAAAAAGTATTCTCAAAATAGGTTTCCTTATGTTTACTTTTCTAGCAAATTAGGTTTAACGAAATTAGTGTTGTTTATAAAAGCGTTATTTATTATGTTCTCTTTCCAAAAACTCTGTTACATGATATGTCGCATCGACTTGAAACTAAATCCAATATGTTTACTTTAACGTCCCAAGTCACTTACATGATTCTGTTGAAACTATGGCCAATCTAGTAAACTACGATGAATTCCCTCGCTGCAGTCACAAAAGGTATTCTTCGTGGAACGTAGTATTGTGTGGAACTTCTGCCCGTAGTTCTTCTTGTATGTAGTTTGTTGTTTGTAGTTGTTTGTCTCTCGCGTTTCTTAATTATTAAAAAGTATCCCACTGGGCGTAAATTAGTTTTTTATGTGTTTGTTATGCAGTTGTATCCAAGACTTAGACTAATGAAATACAATTTTGGTTATAATAAGCAAAGCTAGCCTGCGTCGCCATCGCAGCCGCGGAGCCGCCGTCGCTGCCCTGAGAAGTGCAGCGTTTATGCCTCGTGTGCGGGGTCGGATGACCGTCGCGGCTGGCAACAAGGTTGCGACATATCCACCACGATCATGACTCTGGTCATAGGCTTCCCCAGAACTCTACGTCAGCAAATACCAATAGTCAGTGGTTAACTTATACATATTTTGGTGCACTCCCGATTTGAAATGTATGTATATAAAATATTCTTAGAATTTCGAGGCTTAAAATGCTTATAAATTGTTGATTAACAGTATTCGTTAATAAAACTTTCTACTCTGCTCAGAACAAACGCATTCATACAGATTGACAGATTGCTCCAAATAAATATACATAAATTTGGAATCAGAGATGTCCTTGTCCTCTTCTCCCCAACTGAAGGTTGACAGAGGGAAATGCGGAAATGTATATATACTTAGTTAAATAAAGATACTTGGAAAGCAAAGTCAATATTTATAGCTTAAAATTGTTATTGCTAATGGAATCTGTGAGCGAACCATAAAAACATATCTCAAATAGTAATATTCTTGTGTTTATTTTTCAAATGTGAGTTGGAATATGAATCGTTGTCTAGTGGGCAAAGTTTTGGTGAACCTTGAATATGTTGACTGTCTCGCTTTAGGAGCATAATTTGCTATGTAATTAATTTAAGTGGCGAAAAGTTACAACTTGATGAAAATATGAATTCGGGCACGTAAGCAGAATTGGCATAAAATATTTCACAAGAAAGTCGAAGAGGAGCGCGAAGAGGAGATGTGGTAATTAAAAAGTTCCTAAAAAAGGAATCCGCAGTCCGACCTGGGGATCGTTGAGAGAGCTCTGAGCGATGACAGTGAGGAAAACTTTGCGATTGGGCCGGGAATTGGTCTTGGGTTCGGGTTCGGGTTCGGGTTCGGGTTGCAAGCAACGGGCGGGCACAAAATGTTTACGGGCTGTCGCTGCAAATAAATTTAAAAATTGCAACTCGTTGCCAAGTTTGTCACCACACAAAAATGAAACGCAAAAAATTAAAACTTGCAGAAAAAATAAATACATATATATATATATATATATATATATATGTAGATGCATAAAACATTGGAGGCTTGGCAACCGCAGACACCAACAAACTGCGGCCGGGTTGTGGTTTTGGATTCTGCTCTTGTAGTTGTAGTTTTTCCTGCTGTTGTTGCTGTTGTTGTTGTTGCTGTTGTCCTGGTCGGGTCCTGGTAATGTCGCTGGTCATTATTGATGCCATTGGCGACACGAAGCTGCTGGCCAAGAAGCGGAAATTGGAAAAGTTCTTTGATGCTTTTCCTTTAATTTAAGAATATGCAGTTAAAGTTACAGAAGCTCTTACAAATAATTTGAGTAAGGCACTCGCTTTACGAAAGGATATATTAAATGCAGTATAGCTATAGCTTTTTATACCCTTGCAGAGGGTATTATAATTTTGTCGTGAAATGTGTAACGCATAGAAGGAGACATCTCCGATCCCATAAAGTATATATATTCTTGATCAGCATCAACATTCGAGTCGATATAGCCATGTCCGTCTGTCCGTCTGTCCGTCTGTCCGGCTGTCTGTTTCTATGCGAACTAGTCTCTCAGTTTTAAAGCTATCTTAATGAAACTTTGCAGAAGTCCCTTTTTCTGTTGCACGCAGCACATATGTCAAAACCAGCTGGATCTGACTACTATATCATATAGCTGCCATAGGAAAGATCGGTCGAAAATTAAGATTTTGTATGAAAAAACATTTTGTTTCTCTAGATATCTTGACCAAACTCGGCATTTATAAGTTTTACTAAGGTCCTCATATATATGCAAAATCCTTTTAAGATCGGACCACTATATCATATAGCTGCCATAGGAACGATCGGTCGAAAATTAAGATTTTGTATGAAAAAACATTTTGTGTTTCAAGATATCTTGACCAAACTCGGCATTTATTAGTTTTACTAAGCTCCTCATATATATGCAAAATCCTATTAAGATCGGACCACTATATCATATAGCTGCCATAGGAACGATCGGTCGAAAATTAAGATTTTGTATGAAAAAACATTTTGTTTCTCTAGATATCTTGACCAAACTCGGCATTTATTAGTTTTACTAAGCTCCTCATATATATGCAAAATCCTTTTAAGATTGGACCACTATATCATATAGCTGCCATAGGAACGATCGGTCGAAAACTAGGTTTTTGAATAAAATCCTTTTTTGTTTATCAAGATACCTTCACCAAGCTCGGCATTAACCATTTTCTCGGCATTAAAAGGTTGCAAGGGTATAAGATCTTCGGCGTGCCGAAGATAGCCTTTCTTCCTCGTTTTCTCTTTTATTAGCTAATTTATTGATACTATACTTGAGCATCTTAACCTAGCTTTATAATAATGTGAGCAACTTACTAAACATTACATATTAAGTTTTAAATTATTTGGTTTATATTTCCTCTATCTTAGCACCCGGTTTGGGAGGACGATGGGGTGGATCCTGCGTAGTCTCCGTCGTTTTCTTCTGCAAAGCCTTCTTGCAAGTGTATTGGTGGACTGCAGACGTAACTGGTCACCCACCAAGGGAACTTTTAGGTCTCTTGCTAAGGCCTGGTTTCGGATGTACCAGGGGGCCCCAGTACTTAGTCTCAGCACCTTGGATTGGAAGACACTAATTTTCCTCCAATGGGTCTTTGCTGCAGTGCCAAAGATTTGGTTTGCATATAGTTATAGCTAAGGAGTAATGACTACATAGAAATTTGGGACAAAAATAAAACTCAATTGTGCTGTTTAAAACTTCTTATAAAAGGCATATTTTTAACTTAAGTATAAACGTATATTTGTACCGTGGCAGGTATGTTATAAAATCAATGTTCCCAAAATGCTATGCAAATGATTTTGAAACTGAGCGGTTGGTAAACAAATTACATTCGTACAAAAGTTTTCCGCCATATTCCCCCTGCTGCGAGTGGAATTCCCAAATCGCTGAAACACGTATTCATTATATTCTTAAGAAAATGAATTTGAAGGCGAAAAGCCACCCACCAAGTCTTTGACTCCCGTTTCCACAAAGGAGAAATACATTTTTGGGGAAGTGTAAAACACCCCTCAAATGAATTTGAACAAAGAACTTTGAAATTGAGTTTCAGGACGATCGGATGGTAAACAAAAAACAAACTTTTTTCATACTTGCGGGTGGTATTTCCCGTAACTCCGTCTTAACGAGCACCTTCATCACATAAGGTAACTACAGTGAAAATTTCAGCTTTCTAGCTCTTACGATTTGAGCTGTGCTTTGATCACCAATCAATCAGTCAATCAGCCAATCAGTCAGTCAGTCAGGGCGGACAGTTTTATTTATAGAGATTTAATCTTTTTCCATTTCTAATTTTTATTTTCGGTTAATATTTTTCCTTTGTGAATAGTAAAAAAGAAAATAAACAAACATATAAGAGAATTGCAACTGAGTTTGAACCGGCAAATTCTTCTCGCTTATTACTGTAAAACTAAGACATTACTTAACCGTTATTCCTTTTAGTCTTTTTTATTTTATGACTAAGAAAGATCATTTTACTCCAAAATTAAGCTTTATTTTCAAAAATCGACAACAAAAAATTAACATCTTTCTTAGTTTCAAAAACTGTTCTTGTCTCATAAAAAGTCTCATATTTTCTAGTAATTTCTAAACAGAAATTATTTAATAAAAATTTGAAAGTAATAAATATATTATTATTATATGCATAAATTTGTAGCTTTAAGAATTCAAAGCTGTTTTAATAAAACCTATATTTCGTCTTCCAAACCCGGAAGCAGTTCGCGATCGATTGCTCAAAGATATATATCTATTACGAGAGATATATACCTTACAAGCTGCATGTCGAATATTGAAACTCTTGCCCTCAAAAGAAGATTTAATAAAATGCTTCGAAACGGGGCAAGTTATCGAGGATCGGAATCCAACTCGACCTACTCAGGCAATAGAAACCGTACGCTCCAGAGGACTTTATTTCAATTTTCTGCCTCTTACAGGTTCTAAGATCGACATAAATAATCCTGACTATTGTCGCTGATCTTATACAAAAAAAGTGTTTTGCCCTTTATAACATTCTTCAATGAGTTCAGGGTATAAAGAGTACCTGCTTAGCTATGTAATCGATGTGAGACGCCAACCTCACTTTTTACGGACGTAAATAATTTTTTTTTATTGTAAAATTTGGTAGAAGAAATGCTTAAGTTTACACTTTCTTTAAGAGCTGGAAGAATCGTCTATATAATTTTTCATATTGAAATATATTATATTTTAAATATATAATTTAATATTATAAATCTTATACATTATGCCACTTTTTGCAACAAATTATTTTGAGCACAAATAATCCGTTTTTCTCCTTCGGAATTGCCATGTTTTTTGTAAGAACAATAAAACATAAAATAAAAAAAAACTAAAACAATATGACTAAGACTTAAGTGTTGACACATATGTCTGATAAGAGGCACAGCCCAATAAAAGTTTAATTTTGTTGGGTTTTTAGATACTTTGAAAAGACCTTGAAAGTGAAATTGACAATTCAAATAGTATTAAATTAGGGCTAAGTGACTTAAAAGCCTCTTAATTCTAAACAAAATTGAGATTATCTTTTTTTATATATTGTTCAATTAATTTGTTAAGTTGGCTGGGGAAAACAGCTGGCACAGAGAGAGAGAGAGAGAGCTTTCTAACCGCTTTTCTCATGTCTAAATGAAGTTTGGGACATTTTTGGGACATATCTTGGGGCAGCTCACAGGGGACATTGAAACGGTTAACCGTTAAGAAATGCTGGGGAAACGGATTAGGGAGGAGGCTGGCGATGTTTTTGGCAATCAGAAAAGCGTAAAGTGCGCGCACAAGACAATTTGAACAAATGTAATTGAGGAAAATTACAATCCAAAAATATATTGATAGAATAAATGAAATTTGGACTCGCTCAGCTGCTGCTGTCGGCAATATCGCGACGCAGCCAATCGAGCAGGGCGTCCCGGGCGCACTCCGCCTCCGCATCCAGGCAGACCAGCTCGCGGACTTCCTCCAGCCAGTTGCCAATAATGTAGCGCTTGGTGCAGGGCATCACGCCCAAAGCACGCAGAGCCTTCAGGCAGTAGAGCTGAAGGCGCGGATTTTTTTTGCAGGCCATCCGGCGGCCCACATGGCAGGTGAGCAAGGTGAACTCGCGACTGCGCCAGAGGGCATGCTTGCTGTGCAGTCCGTTGAGCAGGGCCAGGACAATGAACTCATAGCTCTCGACATACTGGAAGTGGAGCTTCTTGGACCGCTTGATGTACACATCCTCGAACACATCGTATATTAGCTTGACACCGTCCACCTCATCGAACAGCCGCTGGCCCGCCGCGCAGCGCAGCAGCAGGGCAAAGGCCTTGCAGTTCATGTCCCAAAAGTATGCCAAGCGATTCTTAATGCGCGAGTGCAACAACTCAAACAATCCTAGCTCAATGCCCTGCTCGGGCGCCACCTCCAACATGTGACAAAGATGATGCCACAAGTGTGGCGGGAACAACGGCTGGCAGGGATCCAGCTTAAAAATGTTTGCCACGGACGCCAAGTTCTCGGCATCAGATAGTACAATGCCAAGCACTGAATGGAACAGGATATAGTTAAGAGAATTCTCCGACTCACGCACTTACCCTTCGGCTTGCCCGTCAGATTGCGCAGTATCTCGGCAGTTAGATCTTCCTTGCGAGGCTCCTTTTCCGTAATAATTTTATAGAACTCAATCATTAAACATTTGCGATTGGCGATATGCTCTGCGCCATTCAAGTTGCGGGAGAGTATGTCTGCCGGAATGAGAATGTGAAGAGTAGATGTGGATGTGGAGATTAGCTGCCCAGCTACTTACTAAATATTTTTAGATATGTCTCAACTTCTTCGTAGTGCTGCTCATGAAATTTTAGGCGCATGCGCATGAATGCGTTCTTTACTCTGCAACAAACATAGATTGAAATTAAGCAAAAGTAACATAAGGATTTACTGACTCCTCACTTTCGCACTAGGTCCATCTCGAGAATGGCACGCTGGGCATTGAGTGGATTGAGCAGAAACTCCGACAGTGAAACTATGGCGCGCCAATGAGTCAAATTTACATCGCTATCGATCTCCTTCATTAGTTTGGGCAACGCGAACCAGCCATAGGCAAGCTGAGCACGATCCTCAAAGTAAGAGGAGCTGCCTGCGCAGCGCTGTGGATATCGGTTGCACCAGTCACGTTTCTTCCTAAATTTGTCCCATTCTGTACAACGAAATGATCAATTGTTAGCCGGGCGTGGTGGAGAGAGCTTACCCTTGTTCTGTTGACAATTGATGGAGCTCGCCTTCATGACATCTTTAATTTCGTGTTGCAGAAAATGATTGCGATATTTTTCCAGTTCCTCCCACATCGTGGCAGCTAGTCAATTGTACAAAATATTTAATACAAGCTACGAATGTTAATTGTAGCCAACATAAAAGTGGAACACACTTGAATTATCTGATAGTATTGCCTCAAGTGTCATGATTTGAAATTGTATTTCAAATGACAACCGCGCACAGATGGCGGCATTGATATCGGCGTTGCCAGACCAACTCCACTGTATGCTAACATTAAAAAAAATACTAAACTGTTGCACATCTTAGAACTACTACAAAATTATTAAAAAGCAATAATTTAATAATTAAAAATAATTCAATATATTTAAGAATTTGTAGTGTACTCATTGTATATAATACAGGAAATATTGTATTATATACATTGCATTCATTTTCACAACTTTTGTAGCTGGTCACACTTATGTGTTCGCTCATATGTTTCTGCTGCTGCCGCTGCTTCGTCGTCGCTGTCGTTGTCGACAGTTTGTTTTTATCCACTTGTGCCGGGCGGCAGACTCAGATCTTCGTTGTAGCCGGACGATTGCAAAATTGACTGAAGTTTGTGTGCGCGCGCAATTGTTCTTGTTGGTCGCTTTTGATATTCTTCTCCTTTTATTACGTGCCGGCCGTGCGCCGCCTGCATGTGTGTGTGTGTGTTGTGTAGTGCTGTGCTGTGCCGAGTGTTTATGCGTGTGTGACTCAGTGCTGTGGCAGCGCAGACAACAAAAGAAATTTTGCCGGTCCACCTTCGGCGCTTCCTTGCCCTTGCCCAATGCCGTTATTCGCACTGCCAAAATAACAAATCGAATTTTTTTCGCATACAAGTTGAATACTTTACAACTCAACCCCGCAACCGTTTCGTATTATAAATTGGACCAAAAATTTAACACAATGGCCTTGATAAGACTGGCAAGGTAAGTGGCTATCAAAACAAAAGCACTCCAAAAAGTGCGTAATTATAACTTGAGTAAATATGTACATACATATATACATATATATGTGTGTAGGTGCAAATTATTATCGGCGTTCGTAAAAATGTTCAAATACGGAGTGCGCACCTTTTCCCAAATGTCTGGAACTGCAAGTTTGGTGCATAAGAAAGCGTCTCCTCTCGCTGTCTCTCTATCTTTCTCACTCTCTTATGTCTACAATGCCCAAATCTATTATTTTGCTCGAATTGATATATCAATATGCACATATATTCATACATATTTATATGTGTGTGTAAGTATGCACGTATGTACTTACATACGTATTGTACGTACCGCATGCACGTGCTGTGACTTCTGTAGCTAGAAAATTGTTTTTATCGATTTGCGAGTGCTAGGAGAGGAAAGTCCGAGAAATTAAGCATACTGCATATGTATATTATGAGCAGGGCAAACGACAGAAAATAAAACAAACCAATTGCAGTCGGCCATGACCGAATGGATATACTCTATCAAATGTTAATGACCTATGTTACTTTGGTATTTAGTAACAGTAACTGTAAAATTACCAACATCCAATTACTGCATCTCCGAAACGAGCTTTAGCGATAGAGATGTTAGCGATTTACGGGACATGTCCCGAAATCTTAACAATACATATGTTAAGTCTTAACACTCAAGGGTATATTTTGAGCGTTCGGGTAGGTTCTTCAGTTAAAATGTGTGAGTTTCCTTTCTCTTTTGAGGTTATGCGGATGATTATTCCATAGCTACACAGGTTGTTCACCCCACTTTGCAGTTCATAAGAAAACCATTTCATTAATAACAATAATAATAGGTCGGGTTCAGAAGGCGCTCAAATTACAAATGAAAAATTGTGTAGCTGGGTATCAGGACATAAGAAATTGCAGAAATTGTGGCATTTGCTTTTAATATCAACTGCTCTGATTCTGATTGTGCTCTGATTTAATTCCAGTTTTAATTGTCATATCCGAAAAATTCTTAAACGGTTGCAATATCTAAATACTGATGGATAAATTTAAAACCCTCAATAAAGAGAAACATGTAAAAATACTTACTGCATACTTTTTCAAAACCAACGAATTTTTTGGGATTATGATATTTTTTAAATTCTAGAATGGATCCCTGTTTACTGTAAAAAGAGAATTTACTGTACTATCTTTTTTTTGGGCACACAGCATGTTAACTTAAATCTTTCCTTATTTGATTGCTCAGAGCTTTTAGCCAAAATTGCGCAAAACTTACCTTAAATTTGATATGTTTTATTGCTCAAACACCGTAAAAAGCGCAATGCCAAAAGCTGCGTCATTCTCGACGCTTTTTTCCGCTCTTTGCATACTTCTTTTCATTTCCCGCCCAATGTTTACCTTAACATTTAGCGTGCAGATTGCAGTGATTGTTGTTGCTGCTGTTACTGTTATTGCTGTTGCTGCTGTTACTGTTATTGTTGTTGCTGCTGTTACTGTTATTGTTGTTGGTGCTATTACTGTTATTGTTGCGGCTGTTGTTTCTTTTGTTGAGACGCAATTGACGATTAAACTACAGGCCCTTCCCTTCCACTGACTCGGGCTGAACTGTTGAGAAGCTTTAAGCTTTAAAACAGAATTCATAACTTTTAAACAAATATTTCCTTGTCTCTTGTTGTTGTTGTTGTTGTTGTTGTTGTTACTGTTTTCATTTACCTTGTTGGTCATTGCACTTTACTGGCCTGGCCCTGAGTAAGCTCGCCTCTCCTCTATCCCCTCCCCTGCTGCCTCCCCTTACGGGCATACGTCATATACATTTACCTAATTGCCACAACTTTATTGGTACAACCACAACATATATAACAATATGTTTGCAATTTCATGCTGTTTTAATTTCCTCGACAATTTGCCTTAACGTTTTATACTCTCACACTTGGGGGTTATTAACATTCTGTTAAGAAGTCCGTTTATACAGACTAGTATCTCATTTAGCATATTCTTATTATTATATCCTCTTGATCAGGCCAAGCTGACTGAATATACATAAAGTATACATATTTGTCCGTCTATCTTCTTCTTAGCTTTTCAGTGTTTATCAACGCTACAAACCCAAAACCAATTGCCTACCCTCAGATTCGGTTCACGAACCTTGATTTTGACATTCCAGCTCGAACCGGTTCGGCTCAAAACCGGTTTGAAGCCATAATTTTGGACTCGTAGAAAATCTAAACTCTTATTAAACTCTTAATATAGTTGTATATAGTTGCATAGAAAACTAAATTGTTTGGCTAAGACAAATTATATCTTGTGCATTGTGACGCTAGGGTATTTAACCGGCATTACCGCATCTATAATATATTCAAGTGTATACAATTTTCTTAGCTTCAACATTATTTGACTTACAGCCCTTGAAAAGGTAATTTATTGCTTTAAAAAATTGAGCGAAATCGGATTGAAGTTTTAATAGCCAAAAATTTTACAGCTGCAAAATAAATAATCATCCGGGTTCAAATCACGAGCGAATGAGTGGATGTGGTGTTATTTATGTAACGTAATATGTATTAGTGTAATTTAAAAAGTTTATTGTTATGCCCAATGCTAATGTTAATGAAACTAATAATATAAATAATGCAATATGCCTGCGAGGGTATGACGTATTCGCCATCTGGCTGATTGCTTTGCTTCTTGCTTATTGTTGACAACAATGACAAAGGCTTTGCAATTTGATATATCCGGATTGTTTGCAGTTCGTGTCGCATTGTTTAATTAATTATCGACTTATCAAGTTTGTGGCTTACTTTGTTCGACAATAGACAATTTTTGAATATATGAAATATATAAAACAAATTACGAATAATTGAACCAAGCTCTGAACTGTTACTCGACTTGTGTATACACTCTGTTAGCAAAATGGAAAAGAGTATATTGGTTTTTTATTATATGATTTATATATTATATAAAAAGTGGATGAAGGTTTGCGGATGCGCGGATCTTTACTTGTCGAGGAGGATAACTGCAGTACACATCCTTTCAGCTCCTACAAATCGCTTGCCAGAGGACATTTAAGGATATTAAATCAACATCAAACTGTGTTATAAATTTAAGCACATTTTGTTACCTAAATAAAGCCCTATTTGTTGGAACTTCCCATGTCAATCTTGTTCCTATTGCGAAAACAGAAGTCCGCAAATAAATAGCGACTCTTCAATTGGGTCCACTTGGAGTTCGTCACTCCAAAAATAGCTCGGCGTGCCCATTGGCATTGCGACTCCTCCTCTTTGGAATTGTAATTGGAATTGTAATTGTAATTGAATGTAATTGGAGCCGAGCACTGAGAATCTGCTTGATGCTGTGGGGCCAACTCTCAAGTGCATTTGCCAAAGCGGCCACCGACAGTTCCAGGGCAATTGAAGCGAAGCTCTAAAAGTGCAGTCCGTGTCTATATAAATGTATCTGTATCTGAATCTGTACATGTATCTGTATCTGTATCTGTTGACTTGGATAACGTATTGATGCAGCTGCAGCTGGTGTTGGATGTTGTTTGTGTGGCCCCAATACGTCCAATGCGTGCATTGCGGCCTTTGATGCTTGGATTTAAAGAGCACATGGAAAACTTTTAGAGTTTTTAAACAGCCATTGAAATTGCAAAAGCAAATACACAACAAGCAAGTGGATGCTGATAATAGCCGTAATCTAAATGTCTACTTAATCTACGCTCTATATACATTCAAGTTTACAATGCTAGCGGGTATTAACTGGCTTTGCACGGACTACGTTTGATTCTTAGCATTTTGGAATCACTTTTCCATTCATTTGCCTCAGTGGAAACATTGAAACGCCATTTCCACTCAGCTCAATGGATTTTCCGCAACCGATGAAGTACGCTTAACATGCTGGCATACGCCAGTTTTCCGCGCATTTTCCGACGTTTGGGATGGATTGGAAATAGCATTCAAGGCCAACTACGTTCCATAGTTCCCGAAGAAATGTTTAAAAGATAACTACAATTAAAACATCAGTTTCGAACCGTCAGGCAATAGGCCGGTTCATTTTCGAACATTTTCAACCGGGTTAAGCCGGGTAACGCATGTATTTTATAAGTGTGCCTTAGCTGGGCAAGTGTTGACATTTAATTTAATTAGAACTGTTTTATTAATTGAAATTCATAGTGGAAAATATATAAATGAATCTTCATATGCTCTATATATAACTGAGCGCTGTTTTGATACCCTTTAACCAGGTGTAAAAGAGTATATTGGTTTTGTGTAAGCTTTGCGAGGCTGTTGTTAAGAATCTTTATGTATAACCGCTTCAGTCGAAGTATTACAATTATCAGCAGACTTCTGATGTCTATATAATCGATCCAAAATTCGAAAAAGCTAGGGTAACCAAACTCAAAGATATCCAGTGAGAACTTTAAAAGCTCAATCGGAATTGTGAGCGAGTATTACACAGTCGCTTGTACCCGATCTTGTTTTTGTTGTCGTTGCCATGTGTGTCAAACAAAGTTGTCGATCAACTACTTCTTTGCTCTTGACAAATAATCATAAATCAATTCTTAGATTCAGTCTAAATTTGTCAGCGTGTCGCGATAAGTCGGAATAAATTTCCAAACAAAATTCGCATTGATATTTATATTATTGTCGGGCATTTTACACTGAAGATAGGATGCAGAATCAGTTGACAAGTGCATTTAAGACTTAAAAGAAGTTACAAAAAGAAAAAAACAGAAAGGCGAAAATGCTGCATCTTATAGATCAATGGGAAACCTTAGCCATGCATATGTAAGTTAATGCAAATGGATTTTCTAAGATCTGTAGTCAGATCGTGCACTCTATCCTCTTCGATTGGGTCCTAGCAAGTTTACTAATCGTATTTAAATTGATTTTCAATTTCCGTGAGTACCTTTGGTGACTTCTTGTGTATAAGGGAAATCTGGATAAAGTTTGGCTTCTGAATGAGTTCATTCAACGATTTAGCCCAAATAAACATTACGGCCTCCATTCCCAGATTCCCAAATTCTTCACAGTTTGAAAGCCATTGCTTGGGGGGAAGAACATCTTGTGCGCAGCAGGTTCACAATATTCCTGCTTGTTATTTTATTTATTTATTATAAAACAACAGCCAACACGCTTTGTCAAGACAAAAAGTCCGTAAACATGTTTACATCAAATTGAGAAACCGGTCTACAACTCCATTCTTCTGGCTTTTAAGACTTATTATTTATTAAGATCTGCCAAAATAATTTGTATTCTTCTACTTTGAATTCCATTGAGAGTGTATTTAACCAAAAACCTAGTCAAAGATTTCCGTGAGGTCTTTGAATATGCATTTATTTCAATAAATTCGATTTCCATTTAAAACATTTATAAGGCTCACAAGTTAAATAATTTATTTCTGCTAGAAGTTCGCACACATTTTATTTATTTACGCTTTTATCTAATAAATAATTGTGCTTATTTTTAACCAAACCCGTTTGCGCGGCCAAAACTAGTCACAGCCCTCCCTCCGCATCTGTTGACTAACTGCCAATTATGTTCAAAAATGATGAGCTGTCAAATGTGTAAATTCGTGTTCGTGAATAAAACTCGTCGCCCAGATCGTGGAAACAATGCGAATGGAAAAGTCATTGGAGAACGTTTCTGGTTTGGATGAGTTCGCACTGGCTGCCGCCTAATATAAATATATGCCAAAGCATAAAATAGTTTCTTAATCAAATCTTTATGGCAATAGATAGACGGGGGCAAAGGAAATCTCAATAGAAGGCGATAAAATGGCATGCATCGAAAAATTCAATAGAATTTCATAAATATTATTCGACTCTACAATAAACAAACAATAATGAGCTGTTTTTCAATTATTTTAAGACGCAGTTTTGGATTTATTGTTGTGTATAAAATATATTTTTAGGAATCTGAAACAAACGTTTAGCTATTTATTCTATGACAATCAACTAATTTTAATAGGTGATAAAGTAAAGAAATGCACAAAAACATATTATAATATTATAATATAAATATATGCAAGTGAAATGCAAATTTCGAACATAACGCTGAGATAAATATCGTGAGTAGGAAATTAATGAGCGGGGGAAAGGAAACGTGTTGGAATCGATTGTTGCGCTTGAAGCGGGCGTCGCGTCGCACAGTGGGGTCCACGGCCGGAAAGCATGGCAAAAATACAAACAAATTTACATCGAATAGAAAACTCATCAGAGATTAAGATTCTGCAAAAAAAATTTAGATAATAAACAGGCGATAATCTTAAAACAAAACCCGGACTCCAATTTGAATGAAATTTAATTTTGTGCATTCCCACTTAAATTCAAGAAACTTACTTTTTACTTGTGCTCGGAAATGAACCCATTTGAAACCAAGCGATATTTTTACTTCTTCCCATTGAATTTCTTTCCCTAATAAATAATGTATCTATATACTTCTGAAATTGAATGAGCAACTTAGTATTAGGTTCATCTATTCTGGCAATTCTATAAATCTCAAGAATTGACAGTCATCTAAATTTAACAATAAAATCAATTGTTTCCAACTGTCATCTGCCAACAACTTGGGTTTTATTGGAAAATTTGGATACCGGATAGCTATACATTAATATTGTAACTAATGCAATTAAAAGTGAATGACGGTTGGTAAAACAGACTTTTAAATAATTGTACGCCCTTTTTGAAACACTTGTGCAATGCATCCCTTGTACTAATGTGGGATTTATTTGGAAGGTAACATAATATCGAGTTTTGGCCTTAAAATGTCAATTAAGATGAGCATAAGCACAAATGAAAATGCTGGAATGACGGCAAGACAAGAGATAACAATGTTCCCAAACACGCTCAAACGCGACGGCAAAGATTTGAATATTGAAAATATATCAAGAAGCTGTTGAAAATAAATGAATTTGAAATATGTAAAAAATTCGCTTGTCCTTGCTTTTCGAACACAACTTTATTACTGCAGAAATTATGATTTGTACAAGGAAAAGAGTCGATAGGCCCCACTGTGCGTCTATTGCTGTTTTTTGTTGGTTGGCTGGTGATTTCAGTGGGAAATCCGGCTGAAAGCAGTTTTCACCAAACTTATCCAAAGTCAAGAGCGAATTCTCACACAGACAAAGACACAGACACAGATACAGACCAAGTCATAAATATATGTATGTATGCTAGACACACATGTGGCAGTAAGTAAGGCGATGTACTTATGGCCGACAAATAAAAGCAGCCGCAGCAGAAACCAACACACACATTCAAATGCAATCGAATTTATAGCGAAGAGCGAACGAGAACGAGAACGAGAGGCTCTCGGTGGGTGCGAGCGAGCGAGTGGAGAGAGGGCAGAGGGGAGAGGCAAACATTTGGCCTGGCAAATTTCATGCACGCGCCTCCAATTCAAACGTTGCACGCGGCGTATGCGCAATATGTGCATAGTATGTACGAGCTGGTATACTAAATAGCTCGACCTGTCCATATTTTAAGTTTGTAATTGCTAATTTCAATATCGGTCGCGACTGCATAATGCATATTAAATATAAGTATGAGAATATTGCCACGCCCCAAGGACATTGAGTATACAGTCATCAATTGGCCCCAGTGGCAATTAGCAAAGCCAAGGGCTCTATTGTAATGGAGCACGTGCCAGCGACTGATATCAATTAGTGTAATGTCGTAGTATGTCATCCGTTGCTCGAGTAGATCAAAGATTCAGCTCGATATATGTACATGCATGCAGAAATATTTACGTTTGCGTTTATTGAAACCCGTTTGTCCCTAACTAACTTTTCGACTTGAACTTTTCATTGATTGATTCCAGTCAATTGCGCTATTTTTGGCACCTTTCATACAATTGCTTGCGAATATTTGCATACGTATTCTTGACAATGTTTATGGTTCTTAGGCTTTGCCTAGAGCTCTATTTCAACCTTGGCAGCTATTTTTACTTCAAGTTGTTGCGTCCTATAATATATGTAGTACTATATACTAAAAATACAAAACTAGCAGAATTGGTCAAAATAAATATTTAATCGAATTAATTATTTATTAATAGATAATAGAGAGTTTTCCAAGAGTACAATTAAGCAATTTTCTAATTAGTTTTATGTTTTTTAGTATGCTAAATGCTGTGGGTATATCTCTACTAATATAAAACGGTATTGACTGACTGACTGGTGATCAACGCACAGCCCTTCAGTAAGAGCTAGAATGCGGAAAATTTCACTGTAGTTAACTCATGTTATATATGTGCACGTTAAGATCATATGCAAGTATAGTAAAATCTCGAAAAACGTTTGTTTGTTTGATACTTTCCAAAAATTCACTCCTCCTTCGTGAAAATGGGGGTCATAGATTTGCTGGGTGACGTTTCGCGCTCAAACTCGTTTTCAAAGATCTACATACATATATGAAAAATCATTTGAGACGTGTTTCACACTTTTCGCAGAATCCAAACTTCTTCGGTAGAAACGCGATTCAAAGATTTTCTGCAGGATGTTTTAAGTTGTGTCCGCTTTGCTTCAAACTTATTTTCAAAGCTCTACGTTAAATCTTAATAAATACGTGTTACAGCAACAGTGGGAAGTTGGCGGAAAACGTTTTGCCTGCAAAGTGTTTGTTTATCGTCTGATCAGTGTCTTAATTATTGTTAAAGGTCTTTGAGAAAAAAGTGTCACGGGCAAGGCCGGGCTATGACCGTTACTTTGAAATGAATTCAAAATGTGCTCGACAAATCTGCAAGTTAGTATTTATATTACATTCAGAAACAAGAACTTTTCCTTAAATAACAAAAGTATGTTATTTAAAAGGGTAAAATTGGAATTTAGCTCGCGACAATTCTTAAAAGTTTTCAAAATCGCAAATATATGTCAACTTTGCAGTGAAGACTTGTTTTCTTACTCCAGTTTAATTTACCAGAGAGACTTCCCCTCCTTCCCCCACATTAAATGTCAAATACTGCGCATGCCTTACAAATTGCAGCTTATTGTAATTGTTTGCCAGATAATTGCCATATACTCGCACATTTGTGCATTGTGCTTTGTGCTCGGGCCGCATGACACACGCATTAATAACAGCACGAGCCGCCCATTTGATTGATAATTAAATGCTTGAGGGGCTTGGCCGGATCACGTAATAACCGAAAACATAAGAGTTGCTTTTGTAAACAAACAGACTAAACACAACCTGTTGCGATTGGCCTTTAGTCTAATATGGTCAATTCGCCAAATGATTTTCGTACGTTTTTGGTCTGAAGAACACTTTAAAAAGCTTAGCTTGGCTTTATTTTGGAATACTTCTTTCGGCCCTAGTACTTTCGAGAAGGTTGGATCATTTGACTAAAGAGGGAGACAAGTTTCATGTCCAAAGACTTCACCAAAAGTTTCACTCAAGCCTCTTAATGCTAATTTGCGTAATTACCCTATAGAGGAAAGTATATATACTCTTGATCAGTATCAAGAGCCAAAATATATCGGATCCGGACTGAACATAATTCAAAGGTCGCAATTGTGTTTTTCTTGCTATAAATATAAAACAACACCCAACACGCTTTGTCAAAACAAAAAGTCCGTAAACATGTTTACATAAAATTTAAAACCGGTCTCTAATTCTTTTGGCTCTACTCTTTTAGCTTTTAAGTATTATTATTTATTAAGATCTGCCAAAATAATTTGTATTCTTCTACTTTGAATTCCATTGAAAGTGTATTAACCCAAAAACCTAGTCAAACATCTTGAAATCAAAATCAACCTTCCAGAAATAATGAGGACAAAATAAATATGTGCGACATGACGATGGTCCCAATATATCATTAAAAGGTTTTCGTATTCGATTTTTGTTTTCTTGTAAATTGAACAAAATATTTGTACTATACTAGAATATTTTTCATTTTCCGATATTTTTGACTTCAATGCTGTTACAGACAAAGATATTTCCAATTTCCCAATGAAATATCTCAGGAACAATCGTTGTAGAAACTCATCTGTAATTCATTTCAAATTAAAAATGTGAAAGAAGAGATAAGAGATATTTGCAATTAGAGGAGTATATGTCAAAAATGTCAAGAGCCTATCTTAGATAAACGTACCTTGCTTTAAAACAATTAAGTCTTTCTTACGCTAAAAGCTGGCTTTAAACTAGTTGAAGTCTGTTTTCACAGATGGCAAAACAGTTTTGCTAATTGTAAACATTGTCCCGCAAACTTCCAGCCATTAGCTGAGTCAATACCTCACACATTCTAGAAAAAGAAAACTATAAAATATCTTAGTACATACTTTAACTGTAAACTGTTACCGTTTAAATGTGTTTAAAAGAGTTAAATGCATCATAAACGAGGAAGAAAGGCTATCTTCGGCACGCCGAAGATCTAATACCCTTGCAACCTTTTAATGCCGAGAAAATGGTTAATGCCGAGCTTGGTGAAGGTATCTTGATAAACAAAAAAGGCTTTTAATCAAAAACCTAGTTTTCGACCGATCGTTCCTATGGCAGCTATATGATATAATGGTCCGATCTTAAAAGGATTTTGCATATATATGAGGAGCTTAGTAAAACTTATAAATGCCGAGTTTGGTCAAGATATCTTGAAAAACAAAATGTTTTTTCATACAAAATCTTAATTTTCGACCGATCGTTCCTATGGCAGCTATATGATATAGTGGTCCGATCTTAATAGGATTTTGCATATATATGAGGAGCTAAGTAAAACTAATAAATGCCGAGGTTGGTGAAGATATCTTGAAAAACAAAATGTTTTTTCGTACAAAAACTTAATTTTCAACCGATCGTTCCTATGGCAGCTATATGATATAGTGGTCCGATCTTAAAAGGCTTTTGCATATATATGAGGAGCTTAGTAAAACTAATAAATGGTGAGGTTGGTGAAGATATCTTGAAAAACAAAATGTTTTTTCATACAAAAACTTAATTTTCAACCGATCGTTCCTATGGCAGCTATATGATATAGTGGTCCGATCTTAATAGGATTTTGCATATATATGAGGAGCTTAGTAAAACTAATAAATGTCGAGTTTGGTCAAGATATCTTGAAACACAAAATGTTTTTTCATACAAAAACTTAATTTTCGACCGATCTTTCCTATGGCAGCTATATGATATAGTAGTCAGATCCAGCTGGTTTTGACATATGTGCTGCGTGCAACAGAAAAAGGGACTTCTGCAAAGTTTCATTAAGATAGCTTTAAAACTGAGAGACTAGTTCGCATAGAAACAGACAGCCGGACAGACGGACAGACGGACATGGCTATATCGACTCGACTGTTGATGCTGATCAAGAATATATATACTTTATGGGGTCGGAGATGTCTCCTTCTATGCGTTACACATTTCACGACAAAATTATAATACCCTCTGCAAGGGTATAAAAAGCGTTTTTTCTTCGACAAAAAGACGACCTGAATCAATAGCTCCGTTTGCTTCGGAAACTATAATAAATATAGACTATCAATTTCAAATATGTTATCTGGCATATTATCTTATTTTTGCCATAAATGTTCCCACGATCATAATACATGTTGATAAAGTTCAATTCGGGAAGGTTTTTCGTAACCCGGAGCGAGATGCACCAAATTTCTTATGGTATAGTCGAGAAAGTTGCACTTTTCAAATAACTGCTCCTTTTCGCCAAAATAAACATTTAACAAGTAAGAGGTGAACCCTCTTCTTTCAACACCAAATGGATAAATAAATACTATTCTAGAAGGTACATGTCAAGTTTGCTGGAAACGAGCAAGTTATCGAATATCGGAAACAAACTCGATTTGCGTGGGCACTAGGAGGACCTACAGCAAGTCTCTAGCTCATATAGGTTCTGAGATCCTTGTGTTCATAAATACGGACAAACGGACAGATGGTCGGACGGACGGACATACAGACGGACATGGCTAGATCGACTCGGCTATAGATGCTGATCAAGAATATATATTTTTTATGTGGTCGGAGATGCTTAAAGATAGATCTTTGCTCATTAATATGTATAAATGTTCACTTGGAGTATTACAAATATATGTAGAATATTAAATATAGCAGTATTAAATCTATGAAACTAATATTAGTTACTGCTTAAATATGTCGGAATCGGATACTACATATTTTAGGAATATCTCTGTCGAAAATTGAAAAAAGCTTATTTTGTTGTTTATTTTGTAACATGATTTTAAACTTTAAAATGATCTCACATTTTAAAACTATCTTTCGATATATATCGGCATAATCTTATCAGTATCGGTCTACCGTATTATATAGCTTAATACGAAATATCGGGTACATATATGTGTATATCTGCAAAGTATATAATTCTGTGTTTTTCTGCAGTATTAGTGTAAATATGTAAGCATTACTGCTGTAATTATATTTACAATTTACTCAACATTCAAACAATGCACGTTTCAGCTGACGACCAGTTTTTCCCGTCGTACGTCGTGCCAGTTGATAGAGAATATTTTCTAAATATAGATGCATTAACCCATTAGTGTCACTTGGAATGCAAAAGATCAAACGCTCGCGCGAATCTCACAAGTGCAATTTTGTTGGGTTGCGGCTAGCGCCTGCTCAAAAAGATAAGAGATCGACATAGAGTTCATTCATCCAAGTTTTCGTCTGTTTCTGGTGCCCGCCGCTTCCCATAAGGCAGCTACGACGACGGGGCTATATCTCTGCTTCCGCATTTGCAGTGGACATCGTTAGTGCGCCACCGACACCGCCCCCGCCCCTCCTCCACCCACCCATTGCCCCGCAAAGCAGCTGCCAAGCCGAACGAAAGTGAGAGTCGACGCCGTTGGCGTTGTCAACACTTTTGTTGTTGTTGTAGTTGTCCATTTAATCATTGCAAATTTTATGCAATCTGACTTTTGAGTGTTGAGCACGACATGTGCGTTGATCTTTTTATAACGGCATTGTGTAGGAGTGTGAGTGTGTGTGCCATATATCAAAAACAGAACAGTTCATGTCATGCATTTGTGTGTTTTTCATACATCTGTGCACACAAGCATACAATTCACTTAATGAAAGTGCATTGACTCTTCCGACTTGCCCATCTTTAATCTGAAACGCAGTATTTGTTTTTTCTTTTTCAGAAGATTCCATTAACCATCTGCATTAATTGCCCTTGCAATTCCGATTACACAGTGCACCCGCCCATAAATGCGATAGCACGCGATTCGTGCATTTTAAAGCACGTAATCAGCGTCTTCTGATATGGACATGGCGATATATGCACAATTGTTGTGTAATATATTTGTTTTTATTTCGTTGCATTGTCACACGATAAAAACCGGTAATAGCGGCGCAGCTGGTCAAGGCTGACAAACAAGTTTATGTTCGCATAATTTGTGGTTTTAACTACTTATGTTCCGTTCGTTGGTTGCTGTTAGTGAAAGTAAAAGGGGCTTGAGCAAAACAACAATTGGCGATTTATAAAAATAACATGATCCCAATGCAAGCATATGATTATATCGACCAAACTAAATTCATTTAAAATTAAACTGTAGGAAATTAAAAAGTGCGCCGTGAACTGTCAAAAATGCGCATGGCCACGCTTAACAGCGTTACTCCTCACACAACAGATGTGCAAACCAGCTTTACTCCACACGATATAGAATAGATTACAACTGGTCATACTATTCTTAAAATTTTCATAAGCAGTCGATTAAGTTATCGCCTCCTTTTAATCGATAACTGCATCGATAGTAGCACGTTTTGTTTTAATAGTATTGCTAAAATGAGCACAGCCACAAGCAAATTGCTGCTTAAGAACATGCCCTGCAGCATGGTGGAATTCGCACAGTTAATTCAAGAGGCAAACCTGATTATACCGCGTTCACTAAACGCCTTCGGACGCCGACGCGCCCTGCTTGATTATGCCGACGCCGAAGAGGCACAATCCGCCCTCGAACAGCTGTTGGGATTAAACGAAATACTGGACAAGCCGTTACGCGTCAGCTCGTTTGGACCACGTTCCAACGATGGCACCAAATCGAAATTCGCCAACAAATCGACTCAAGCGACAGCTCCGGATCAGATGACATGTACCTCGGCCCAACCAGATTTTGAAAAGTATGTGCAAAAGTTGCTTGCCCGCAATAATCAATGTGACTTAATGCAGCCACCACCGCCATATTTGCGCTATGCGTATCCGCCCATCAATGCCGACATTCTGGCCGCCATAGGAGATACACTAAAGAACGACAAGCGTTTCTACGTGCAGGTGCTTCATCTCATGAACCGCATGAATTTAATGCCGCCATTTGGCCAACGACCTGCAGGTCTCCACCTCCCCGCAAAGCAGTCACAAAGTGTTGCGACGCAGACGGAAGTGCCGCAGAGCGAGTCAGAAAGCGAGCTGGAGAGCGATGAGGAGCACGAGCACAAGCAGCAGCAAAAACAGCTAAAACTAAAGCGACCAGCAGATAGCGTAGTTTTTTTGGAGCAGTATCGCAAGCGTGCACGCCAAATGCTGCAGGCAGGCAAAGCTACGGCACCCAAAGAAAATACGGATGTGCCTGCAGCAATTGCTGTGCGCAAAATTGAACTGAAGCTGCCAACAAGCTTGCCTGTTGTTATTGACCAGCTGCCGGAAGAACGTCTGTCATCGGAGCAACTGCAAGAGCTGCCTGTCTACAGGAACTACAACTTGGGCGAGCCTAGCAACAAGTTGTACATTAAAAATCTTGAAAAGAGCATAACGGAGTCACAGCTGCGAACGCTCTACGCTCGATACGCACCAGCCGAGAGTCTGGACATTAAAGTAATGCAGCAGGGCCGCATGAAGGGACAGGCCTTTGTCACATTCCTGAATCCCAATAATCAGGCGGAGGCGGCGGCGGCGGTGGTGGCCAAAGCGTTGGCCGAAACAAACGGTCTGCTCTGGCATCAGAAGCCCATGATCGTTTGCTACGGGAAGCAGCAGCATCAGCAGCACCCGTAGCCAGCAGGTGCAACATGAAATATATATTTTTTCAGTATTTTTGTTAAATTTGTTATTTGTTAAATTTGACTGACTTAAAATCCCATTGAACCCATGAATCTTCTGAATAGGAATAGGTCATTCATCTGTACTTTTGTTAGCTATGTAAATCGAAGCATGTATATTCAACTATTTGGCATATAAAGTCCTTATTGACACGTCTGCCACAAAATGAATTTCCGTAGGAGACATTTTTTCATATTAGTTGTAGTATACTACTGATTGGACCTTATTAAACTTAATATAAGTTTCTCTCACCAATAGATTAATGTTGAAAACAGCTTGAACATTTAAATGAAAAACCGATTAGATTGAAAAAATGTAAATAATCGTATCGCAAGGCAAGCAAACAGTGTAATTTAAACAGTTTATTATTTGTAATCGCAGTAGCAGCTTTGTAGACATGTAAGACAGTCGGGCAAAAGTAGTTTGTATGTTTTCATTCCTAGTATAACTACAAGTTGCCAAGATATCACATTGTATTTCATATATTTTCTAAAAAACAAAACAAAAACTGAAAAAAAAGTTCACAGCTATTTTCCAACTTATTACAACTTGTATGTTTGGTTTTGATTTTTGGCAGACAACTGGGCCTGATTGACACGTTGTATGTGGAGGGCGCCCGACCAGATCCAGCCAACGATTTGGACGAATTACAAAACGAAGCAGACATCAGCGTCAACGGTGCATCCGAAGTAGCCACAGTTCCCCTCAAGACAAAGAAGTCGCGCAAATCCAAACAGTTAGCCATGCAGCCCTTCAGCTATGTGATTGCCGTTGACTTTGAGGCCACGTGCTGGGAGAAACAGGCACCTCCTCAATGGCGGGAAGCGGAGATTATAGGTAAGAAGAATTGATAACAAATGATATACCTGTCCGATCAATAATTTTATTGGACTTGCAGAGTTTCCAGCCGTGCTGGTCAATCTAAAAACGGGCAAAATCGAAGCCGAGTTTCACAAATATATTATGCCCATTGAATCGCCGCGCTTGAGCACCTACTGCACGGAATTAACGGGCATAGAACAGAAGACTGTGGACACCGGGGTGCCCCTGCAAACGGCGCTGATGATGTTCCACGAATGGCTGCGCAAGGAGCTGCGAGCCCGCAGTCTTATGCTGCCCAAGATGAGCAAATCAAATATACTGGGCAACTGTGCATTCGTCACATGGACCGACTGGGACTTTGGCATCTGCCTGCACAAGGAGTGCACACGCAAGCGCATGCGCAAGGCTCCCTATTTTAATCAGTGGATCGATGTGCGTGCCGTTTATCGCGAATGGTACAAATATCGGCCCTGCAACTTCAGCGATGCCCTCTCACACGTGGGCCTAGCCTTTGAGGGACGCGCACATTCCGGCATCGATGATGCCAAGAATCTAGGCGCGCTTATGTGCAAAATGGTGCGAGATGGTGCGCTTTTCTCTATCACCAAGGATCTGACGCCATATCAACAGCTGAATCCCAATTGTGTATTGTGAGCCAGCGACCGAGAGAACTCCCTCCAAGATATCTAACGAGAATAAATGCACTTAGTTACTGACTTTTAATAAATAATTAATATTACGAAGCTGGCGATGATAGATCGACAGTTCTTAATGTGAGAACAGCCTGAAAATAATGTGTGGGAAATTTGGATAAGTTCTTCACTTCTTTTTCTGTAACGGCAATTGATAAGACTTGAAATTCGACGAATTGTTTCAATACTGCTGCAAGACCTACGCGGAATGCAGTATGGATATACACGTACATATATATATATATATAAGATATGGCCTTAGAGCATATTTTTCTACTATTCATATTTAATAATGCATAGTTATAGTCTATACTGCGTATATGGAATGTCATACTTATGTTTACGACTTACACGGCCTACCATTTAGCTTTAAGGTCATAACTAATAAAACGACAATAGATACTATAATCAAATCATAGAATTCCCAACTTGTTTAACTCAAATTTTGCAATCTAAATGTGGAACGCATTATGGATCCGATAAGATATAGTCGCAGGTCAGCGAATACCTTAGTCTGGTTTTTCAAGTTCTAAATGGTTTCACCAGACTCCAAGGATCTTTGGAGCCAAGGATCTTGGAGTCATTGCAAACAGCGACAATGGAGCTTTAATTTTATTTTTTTTCCCTTTCAACAATTTGTATAAGCTTACAATCAAAAACAAAAGATGTAATTAAAAAAAGTTCAAGGTCTCGCTTTGACAGCCAGCTGGATAACCGCCTTATCGCCAGTGCACATCCAGTTTGGATCATCCTCCGTTAACCACTCGACCACGCAATGGGGCAAACCACAATAAAGATCACTCTTAATGGCACGAAGCGCACAGATGCTAGTGGGCAGAAAGCCTCCCAGACATTCGGCAAATGGGGTTGTGGAACTCCAGTTAACATCGTCCAGCAGCTTACGATAGCTGAGATCCCCCTTGAATATGGTCAAGGCGCCCAGACTTAGCTGAACATACAGGCAGGGCGCCATTTCGCGCATGTACTTGAAACCCTGAGGCATTGTCCAGAAGATGCTGGCGTTGCACAGCTCCATGGACTTATTCCGCATAAATCGACGCAGTTTTCGACCAACTGCGGACAACTCTGATATCTCGTGCCGCAGAAGGAATTCCAGCATCCAGATAAAGTCGTTGGCAGTCACATCCGAGACGAACCAAGGGAAAGCTTTCACATGATACCGAACCTTTACCGCCAGCCCTGTGTCAATCAAATATTCGCCCAGCCGCAAATCTGTAAAGAGCTCGTAGCCCGCGTTGTCCAAGACAATGTCTACGGTGACGGGACAGACGGACGTATGAATGCCCTCTGTCAGCAGACGCCACACATCTTCGGACTGATCCGCAAGCAAGTGTTTGTCGAAATCAACTATTTGCTCCATGATGTGTTCATTCGGATTGTCGGTTCTGATTGAAAGATCGCAGCGATTCGCCCACAATGACAGCTTCAGCATCAACAGAAAGTCCCGCCGACAACGCGAAAGACCCTGTGTCCCCTTCAATACATTACGCAGCAGGAAAACATTATTGCGCGTAGAGCATATTTTCTGTGGACTAAAATAGTCGTAGCTGCTGAGCGTCTCTGCACGCCGGAATGCAGCCCATATGCGACGATACAAGTAGCACTCGGCGTCCATCCAAGTGGAGCTGAACCATTGGTTTTTCTCGCGATTTACTAGCTTTTTAATATAGATATTCCACTCGCTGGCACCTGGATCTTTGTCGATGAAATTCTTGAATGCGCTGTTCGTCAGTACCTCCGTGCGCAGTATTTCCAGGCTCCAGATGACGCGCCGCAGATCGTAGCGCGCATAATGGCTGCACTGTTCCATGATCCTGGTTTCGTTCTCTTGCATGCACTTTATCAGGTCGCTGAGCATTTGGGGCACACGCTTCCTGAATGTTTTGTATGCGAAACTGTGCTTGTACCTGGCAGAAAGCGGTTCTCGCAATGGCGAAGCAGTGTCGAAAATATTATGTTTGTCATCAAACTTCTCCTCTTCACTGGATAATGTGCCGCTGCTGTGCGCTGTTGATGCGTCGGACTCCTCGTCCGATTGACTGCCATGTTCGGTATGAAGCTCATTGTCCGACATAATCAACCTTTAATCAACCTTCCAGGATATATATTTTTTCTCACTTTAGAATTTTGACATCATTTACTTTCCAAAGGTGTGAGAGCTCTAAAAATATGATCACATTTCCAATAAATACTGGTATTAATTCAAGGCGAATACATACATACATTTGAATACTACACGGGCAAGTTTTTCCCTTTCTACCCATATTTTTCCCAAATATGGGGACAAATTTAATTTAAGCCCAACGTGCAGGAAATCGCTTTAAAATTGGGTTCGAAATAAGGGACCGTAACTTAAATTATTTTAAATATTGCACAGGGAAAACTATTCAATATTTACATATAAATATATATTTTTGTTTTGGAATAAATTACACTTATTTTATTGATTAAGTTAATAAAAGTTTTCTTTTTTGATTTCGACCTCAACATCGCGCTTTAAAATGTTAATAATTAATAATTGACCACTTTAATTTGTTTAGGCACTTGGGATCTTTTAAGCTTAACTGATTTCCGGTTCTAATATTTTGATTTCACTATAAGGTGTTAACTTTTCACCCATTTTCCGTGCTTGGCATATATATATATATATATTTTACATAGAAATTTTAAACGAGCTGGGCGACAATCAAATTTGGAACAAACGTTTTTCACATTTGTGTTCCCAATGGGAATCAGATCAGATTCTAAATAAAGATACACATACAATCATTTTCCAATTGTTATTGCAGTTTTAAATAAAGATTTACAAAGATCATTGAAAATGAGTTTGTAACCGGTTGGATGTTATACATTTTTTTTATCACCGAAACAATTATTTATTTAGTTTATGCAAGGAGTTTGAAAATAAATTTGAAACCGATTTCGGGAACAAGAATTGTAACAAGTATTATTATGATTAACGAGTGGTATTATGTTAAGTTAGTATAAATTACTTGAAGCAAGTGACAATTATATATTCTTGTAGCCAGCGAGGCAAATTGACAGATTTTCAACAGTGTCTAACAAAGAGGATGTCCAAGTCGTCATTCTTCTACATACTTTTAATGGAAGTACTGATATTCGTATATCTCGTCGGTAAAAAAAAGCCCTTAATTCAACAGCAACATTAGGATATAATATTTCAAAATATTAGTGCTATATTTGAACAGTGAAAATATGATTTAACAAATTAGCTATGCCTAAAATCGCAACATTTGAGCTATAGTATTGTATCATGGCACTTTACTTGCTGGCAAACTGAATCGTTCCATATTCGCCTGTAAGCATCCATTCCTTATTCTTGGCAAAGAGTTGCTCTGATATGCCATCCGGGAGACCACAAACTAAATCCGCTTTAATAGTTCGCAGACTGCAAAGGTTTGAGGGTATGAAACCTATGTAAGGATAGATGGTATTCCTGTGAGTATAAATTCTCGAACTACTACACAATATAACTTACCGCGCAGGCAGGTTTCGAATGATTCAGTATGGTTCCAACTAAAGTCGCCCAGTAGCTTACGATAGTTGAGATCGCCCTTGAAGATTACCAACTGTGCCTGCGAGAGGCGCTCGTATAGCGCCGGTCGCACTTCTGCCATGCGATAGTACTCATATGGACTGGTCCAGAAATGCTCAAGTGGAGCCAACTCAAATTTTCCTTCATCGGTGAAGCGTTTCCACTTCTTTCCCAGCTCGCTGAGCTCTGGCTGCGTGTGGTCAATCAAAAACTGTAGCGTCCAGTGGTAATCTGCGGCCATGACATCCGATATGAACCAGGGAATTGCTTTGGCATTAAACCGCACTTTTCGCGCTAATCCCTTTTCGATGATATATTCAGCCAGTATAAGATCTGTGTAAAGCTCATAGCCGGCATTATCGAATACAAATTCCACAATGCCGTTGCCGTTGGAGCCATCCAGTGTCTGCCATATGGCGGCAGTTTTATCCACCAGCAAATTAGAATCCAGATGGGCTACTTGATCGAAAGCATCACCCGTCGGTTTCACCTGCTTGCCCGACGTTATGGACAGATCACAGCGATTGCCCCACAAATTGAGCTTCAACAGTCGCTGAAAAGTGGCCAAATTGCGGTCGTTCTTTCGGGTACCATTTGCTACTGCCAGCATGGCTTCCACGCTCAGCTGTGCGGCCGTTTGCTTCTGCTTGCGGAAGTAATCAAAACCGGACAGGCGCGACGATATGAATATGGACCATATTTGGCGATACATAAAGCACTCGGCGTACAGCCAACAGGTGGCGAAGTAGGTTCGCTTCTCCTTTGGCAATTGCTCCAAGAATGCATTCCAAAATCCAGCGTCGCTCTCTAAATACACAATTTATTATTAAGCATTTAATTTCTCCATTTATAACCAAACGATAAATGGCAATTATACATGGTATTATAATATCTATTAGAATAGCTTTAATTCTTTCTTAACTATAAATTTAGTTACTTTAATAAACAAAGAAATTAAATCTTTCATAGTTGAGAAAGAGTTGAAGCTATTCTAATGGATCATTATTAAAAATAATTATAATAATAAAAATGATAATGACAATGATAATAAAAATAATGATAATGATAATGATGATGACAATGACAATGATAATAATAATGATAATGATAATGATAATAACAATGATAATAATAAAATTAATAACAAAAATTTTATATATGATTATTATTATTATGATTATTTTTATTAATATTATAATTATTATTATCAATTAAGTTTTTGTTTAATAAAAAACAGCGAAATTAAAAAAAATCATTTTATTTAATCATAACGCATGGTCTTTAATTCTATTTTCGAAAAAATTTCTAAGTGATAAAAATAGATTCGATAAGATCTGTTCGCTCACATTTTTAACGACTGGAAATTTTTATATATATGTATATATTCATTTTTGTTTGATACTCTACTCATACATCAATTCTAAGTAGTGTAATGTAAGTGCTCTATACATATGTACATACCTTTGTCATTAAACGGCTGTAACGGTCCATTTTTCAAAATATTCGAACGCAGCTGCAGAATGGCTGCAGCTGTTTGATCAATATCTGAGGCTGCTTCCTAAAAAGTAACATTGATTGATTGCAATGAAAAGCTCTTTGAATTATGCAATATTACAGCTTACCGCTCCATATATTAACAGGAGCTCGTCCTTATCCTTGGCCAGGGTCTTGGCAATTGTGTCCAGAGTTGAAGGCAAGCGCACGCGAAAAGTGTAATATGCAAAGCTCCTAGAGAGGGGGTCACGTTAGAGGTCAAGCAATCAAATTACATCAGTAGTTCGCTCCATACATATATACAGGTATATGAATAGGCTATTCATATGCGTGGGGGGAAATTCCGATATGCTATATATAGCGAATACAACTTACTGCTTGTATAGGGCTGCTAGCGGCGTGTGTGGAGGCGCCTCGCTATCAATAATTCCATTCGCAGCATCAAAATCCGCATCGTCTTGTAATAAGGTCATATTTTCTTTTGCTTGCTGCGTGGTATGTTTAATCAGCTGTAAATCGTTTGTTGTATCAGTTGGTGCACAGTAACTGCTACAATATACAGCCTATCTCTATTTGTCTTGGCGCCTTGAATGTCGACAGCAGAAATGCATGTTACTACGGAACTGATTCCCAGTGGTGGGACACGGACGATAATTTCTTATCGACTACATAAAAAGGTCGCTTAATGATCGGATAATATCCACAATTACAGAAACCGTTTCACCTAACATTTCGAAAACTATCGTAACTGCCACAACCGCTGTGTCGCACATTTCGACAAGCAGATGATGATGATCATATGCTATATTGTCAGAATTACTATACAGAATTACTCATACACTACATATACAATTGTCCTATTCAATTAGAATTTATACTACACCTTTATCTCTACCTCTACCTTTAACACAATACCTTACAACTTTAGAATATCTTTTCAAAACCATATCATTGAAAGGGAAACTATATAGTCTTTTGAAGCCAATTAAAAGGGTTAAGAATAAATGCAATGATTGTATTTCTTGATCAATTGTTTATTTTTAATTAAATAATTTGCAGTGTTAAATTCTAGATTTCCATGTATTCCTTTTTATGCTATCGATAATGTCCAACCCATTTTTGCCATCGATGCTATCGGTAATTCCATCCTTCGTTCTACTGCAATAACATAAGAGCTATTATTTGCTCTCGCACTGTATATACAAATACAATACAACTTTTCGGATTCGTACCGTTCTTTTATGGGATAAAGCTTTGGACTTTGGTGTATGCATACATTCTTGTATCATATTTGGGCGATGAAATTTTATATAAATAGAATTGTTCAGCACTGTATCCAAGCAGTGTAACAAGCAGTTCGATAGTCATTATATGAGGTTGGCTTACAATTTTATTATTATCTTAAAATCTCAACCGTTCATTTTATTTAAGTTAATGCCTAAAGCCTTTTAATATCTGTCTCTACAAAAGTGTATAGCGTGCATTGAGGGCCATTGTCCCTGAGTTAAGAAGTTAGGGCCCAAGAACAAGGTTGATTATTTCCGGTCATTTTATATGGGGCTGGCAAGGGGATTGCCAGCAGTCTTTTCCAATTATCTTAAAAATGGTACCGACTTTAATAATTTAATAAAATGTTCATAGTTCGCAAGGTGAACTATAGGCTTTAATCGTGTATATGCGGTTTTCGGGGCCATAATCCCTAAAGTAAGATATTTAAAGAATGGTAGAAACCTCATTTTCAACCCTTTCGCTTACCAATATAATAAATGAAAATTCAAAAATAAATGAATGCAGATAGTAAATAATTTAATTTTTTGCAATTCTGCATTTAAATTTATTTGGTTTCCTGCTTAAAAACATAAATAAATGCATTTAAAAGTAACCGATTTCTTTTCCGATACCAAGTACCAAAAATCGACGCTAAGTCACCGCCGCTAATTTGACGCACATCACATATTTTTATTTTATTTGACAGGCTTATCGATAACAATGTTTTGGTTATCGATAAGACCAAGGCGGAGAACTGCGCTTAAAACTTAAAAATATAAAATATTGCAATGCTGTGGTCTATAGGCGTTCCGCGGTAGTTAATATTTTCTCTCTTCAACATAGCGTTAACCTCTATTTGTGTTACAGTCATTGCCACCTAGTTAAAAGTTCGTTATCGCGTAAACACTTTGGTCGTGCAGATACGACCGCTGAGTAATGCGACGATGCGGGCGGTAGAAACTCAAGTATTTATTAATTAACTCACATATGTACGTTTGTTTTTGTTTTTATACCTATATTAATATTTGTATTCTTTTTTCATCAAATACCAGAAACTTAGCGCTATAATGCAAAGAAATACATGCTTTTTGATAACATTATTGAGCTGTTGTCTCTTGGGTGCACTTGCATCGTGCCCCAAAGAATTTGCGAATCTAAAGGAGGCTACGATTGCGCCTGAAAGCATTTATACTTACACAAATGTGAAGCCACCTAATCGCACAGTGGGTCTGCTCTATCCCCGTGAGTCGAATACGAGAGAAGTGCGCTCTCTGGATGGAATATGGAACCTGCTCAGAAGCAATGCCAGCGATCCGCTACAGGGCATACGTGAAAAATGGTACAAACAAAACCTTAGAGCGACGAGTCACGAAATAACATTAATACCTGTACCAGCATCCTACAACGACGTGACCGTCGACCAGCGACTGCGAGACCATGTGGGAACGGTTTGGTATGAACGACATTTTTTTGTTCCCAGCCGATGGCGTAAGGATCGCATGCGCGTCTGGCTTCGTTTTGGGAGCATTCACTACGAAGCCATTGTTTGGATCAATGGACATGCCACGTTGAGCCATAGTTTTGGTCATCTGCCGTTCGAAGTGGAGATTGGCAATTTTCTCAATTACGACAGCGAGAACCGCATCACAATCATGGTAGACAACCGGCTCAGCAATCGCACAATTCCTCAGGGTCAAGTCGTTAAGCAAGCCAATGACGATGGATTCGCTTATATACAAACATACACATTTGACTTTTTCAACTACGCCGGCATCCATCGTTCAGTACATCTTTATACAACGCCACCAACTTACATAAGCGACGTGGAACTGAAAACGCAGGTCTCCAGTAATCTAATGGGTCGCATTGATTATCGCTTGTGGCTCGGTAATGCCGAAGCCCTGGATGTAAAGTCAAGCTATGTACTAGTTCAATTGCGAGATAAAAACGACAATGTTGCGGCCCATCAAATAAATCGAAATATTCGCAATGGTACCCTGATTGTGCCAAATGTAAAGCCTTGGTGGCCGTATCTAATGAACCCGGATCCAGGATACATGTACACACTGGAATTCCAGTTGATTGCTGAAGGAGGAACCGAAGCAGAGCCAAATAATGAGCTGTTGGACGCCTATCGAATGCCCGTTGGTATTCGCAACCTCAGCTGGAACAAGGACGGCTTGTACCTAAATGGCAAGCCACTTTATTTGCGTGGCTTTGGCAGGCACGAAGACTCGGATGTGAGTTGGTATAAAACCGTACAGTTTTCAATAGAATCTGACGATGCTTATTACAGATTCGTGGCAAGGGCCTGGACAACGCGCTGCTCACGCGCGACTTTAGTCTACTGCAGTGGGTGGGAGCCAATGCCTACCGCACCTCTCATTATCCGTACTCGGAGGAGTCCATGCAATTTGCCGATCAGCATGGCATTATGATAATCGACGAGTGCGCTAGTGTTAATACGGATTTGTTCGAGCCACAGTTGTTGCTTAACCACATGTCCTATTTGGAGCAGCTTATTCATCGCGATCGCAACCACGCCTCCGTGATTGCCTGGTCGATAGCGAATGAGCCGCGCACAAAGAAAAAAGCGGCCGAAGCTTATTTCGGGTAATTTATTAAACATCGAATTAATAAAAAGTATTAAATTTTATGTTACGACAGCGCATTGGCCAACTATACTCGGAGCATTGCCCAAGGACGTCCTCTAACGGCTGCTAGCAATGTGGATAAGCCATCTGAGTGCATGATGTCACAATTTTTGGACATAATTGGCTTTAATCGTTACAATGCCTGGTACCACAATGCAGGACGCACCGACATGATTGTGCAACCAATGTATGACGAAGCCAAAAATTGGCGAGATCGGTATCAGAAGCCGGTTATTCTCTTCGAGTATGGCGGCGATACCATTGAAGGATATCACACAGTAAGACTTTCAGAGAAACATTTAAGCGAATACCGCTTTAATCGCTTTTAATTTAGTTGCCCGCATTTATCTGGTCGGAGGAATATCAGACGACGCTGTTTTCGAAACATTTCAAGGCATTTGATCGATTGCGTGAGCTTAAATGGTTTATTGGTGAATTTGTCTGGAATTTTGCCGATTTCAAGACAGAGCAAGGTAAGTAACTGAGAGTTTCCTAAGCTTTATCTAACTAATCTAACATTATTCGTAGCCTTTACGCGTGTTGGGGGCAATAAAAAGGGCGTATTCACACGTAATCGGCAACCGAAAGATGCAGCGCATCTGTTACGAAAGCGTTACCACGCACTTGCCCTGAAACTGGATAACGCTAGCTTGCCTGCCGATCTCTTCGATTACATTATCGACTGGATCTAGTATACATTCGTATTAGCTTATAATATTCCCCAACACCATATATGTAGCTGAAGATAAAGTTGATGACTTCAATCGTAAACAAGTTTATAGCACTCTTGGTTAAAGCAGAAAACCAAATATTTATGTGGTTTATTCGTTCATATTTTTAATTGCTTTGCAAGTAAATTCTAGGAAACATAGCTTTTGAAAGTTTAAAGCAAATACGTCTTCTAACAAGCGCGAATTAAGTAAATACTGATAAATTTGATAGGCAATCCCAGTAGAAATTTAAAGAATTGCCTTATGAGCTTGTTGTTACTGCTGATTGCGCGTCGTTGGGGGGAAGCACAACTCTGATAAAAACCGCGACAGCATTTATTTAAAATGCAAGCACACCAAATACTCAAGCCACAATCAGTGTTAAAGTTTACTACTGACAAGATGCGAAGCGTTGTCCTGCTGTACCCATTGTTGATTTGCCTAGGAGCTTATGGCGATTTGTCTTTGCCTCCTGTTACGGTCCATATGGAGGACTATATAGCCCAGAACCAGAGACAATACGACGCCAAGCTCAAGATGTGTGAGGATGAATTGGCTATTTTTCGGAAAACATTTACCAGCGAGCTACGAGCCATTACTGTGCATGCCGATCAGCTGGCAATAAAGCTGGAGGAAGCGACGGCACGTCTGAATCCAATTGAGCTTATCGACTCTTGGCACAAGCACTGCGTGCAAAACTACAGCGCAACCATTCCTTCAATCGCCAATGTGAGAAGCGCCCTCAGCAGCTGTTCAAGTACGGCCCAAAGCAACCTGAACAGTATTCTAACGAATGCACAGAATACCTTTAACAGCCTAAAGAGCTACTACAACAGCAACCTAAAAACCTTACTGTCCGACTGCGAAAAGCGGAACCCCAAAAGCCAACTGAACTACACCATCTGCGTTGAGAATGCAGTAAGTTAGCTTTGTTTATAAAATGAATGAATGGGATATATACCAAATGACCTCTCTTCTAGATTGCCACAACGAATACCTTTACCCTAAACAACCAGAAGAACTTCAACACTTACATGCAGCAGGCAAAGTGCTCTGCTGACATACGCACCACGCAGGCCTGGGAGTGCGCCTTCACCACGGTCTATACTACCAGTTCATCATTGGGGTCATCCTTACGTCTTATCGATGATTGTATTGCCAATAAACTGACTTGCGCTTCCGTATCCTGCACTAATAGTTGCACTAATCATATGATTGTCAACTTCAAGGAGAACGATTTTCTTAACGCTACCATTAAGAATCCGTTTTACGGATTGGATAGTAAGCTGAGTTGCTTAGAGGTCAAGTTTAAGTATTAAATCCCAAATAATTAAATTGCAATTTACCTGCACGAGAAGCTGTAATCGTTTGGTCTTTGAGTAAAATATACTTTTATAATTGCAGTAAATGTCCATATATTTATGCACTTGGTCGCAAATTGTTTACTTGTTTAATTTCTAGTTAATACAAACGTTGTTTCTGTTAATATTGCAAATATATGTTTGATTTTGAAGTCAGGTAATGGCAGCAATGTTCGGATTCAGGCAAGCAGGACAGCACAGATAATGGAAGGGTATACAACTAATTTGTGGTCGTTCATATCCGACTCAATTAAAAAATGATTATGGAGCAACAATATTGTTAATATAATAACAGGCGAACATGTTCGCGAACACGTTACCACCGCGTAAGGATTTCTACCTGAGTTAGGTGCGGTTATACCTGTATCTAAAGTAAGTTTCAAAAAAACCACCACCAAAATGTCAACTATAAGGTTTCCTTGGGTGTATCTTTTGTGTGTTCTTAAGAAGGCAAGCGCAGGCATTTACCCACTATGCACCGCTCTCCGTCTTGGCAGTTACCAGGGCGACAGCAGCTTCAGAAGTTGTTTCCTTACTCAACGCCTCAGACACTGCCTTACCTGGAAACGTCTGCTTTATTTTATTTGTGAGAAGTCAAAGCGAAGGTTGATCCGGCAAACAACAATACTTAATTATTATCATGGTTCAATGATCACAGGATCAACGTTTATTGTGATTTTTTTTTGAGGAATTTAATTCTTGATAATTCAGCAGGCGTACAGAAAAACTAAAGAAAAGATGCTAAAGAAACGAAAGTAAGCCTGAGACACTTGGTATGAACAAAATTGCAGGTATAAAAGACTCATTTTCCTGCAGATAAGGATCTTTTTCAACATAAGGATCGTCTTCAATGGGTTTGTTGCCAGCATTGTACAATGTGTATCTTGACGTTTGCGTGGGAACTTTTATAGAATAGCCTTAAATTCTGAACAGGCGAACAGACAACATTGAAGAGCTAGATTCCCACGCTGAATTACTTAGTAAGATCCCAAATTTGTTGTTGTATTGGTTTGGTTGGGTCGTGTGATCGTGCGAGGGCTTCGAGTTGCTGTCGAACTCGCCTGTCCACAGAATCCCAACACATAATTGTGAGCGTGAGAATTTTTCACGCCCTGTGACATAGGCCTGCCAGGCGAGCAGAAGACGACATGACGGAACTTTCTTTGCTGTAATTATAATAAAAAAGACCAACGGAATTTTTATATATGAGGCCTTTAAATATGCACCCCATGTGTTCATAGTTATTGTTTGTGTCTGTCTGCCTGTTATATTGACAGACAGTTTGCGATCATAAGTAAAAGTATAAACAATGCGAGACACATTCCTATCCTGTCCAACAGTCTGTCGACGCCAAATTGTTGTTCCGGATCATTGTTAAATACAAGGTGGTGTTGTGTGTGAATGGGCCCTGATATTTGTCACGATAATTTCATGTTTTTGAATAGGCTCACAGAAGTTGACACAAGCGCTCGACAAAAAACAACCACCAAGGGCCTTCAGACATAGCTGACGATGCATGCATGGAATTCGTATTGAATTACATTCAAGCGAATATACACAACAGGAAGTCCGTCTTGCAGGCCTTGCTGAATGCCAAGACTCATTTTTCGTCCCATTGTGACGCATCAACAATATGATAAATTGTGAGCCCAAAAGAGTTAAAAAGTGTAGCAAAGAAACAGGCAAACAGAAAAATAACAAGGCGTAAGCCTTCACGATTCTGAACGTAAACTATAGAAAACCGAGTCAATACCAGCAGATAGATGCTGCTGACCTGTTCGAAATCAATTAGAGAGGTAAACAAAAAATACATAAATCAACCATTTACCCTCATCCAGAGTGAGGCTTCCAAATGCAATCAAGCCTAACGAATGAACAGGTGCCGAGAATCTTGCCGCAGGTTTAAAATTGAGTTGAGATTTTAATGCTCGCTGAAATTTCAGTAGAGAAAAGAATTTGAGACACAAATTGATGGCCGGTCCCTTTGTACAAATTTCCAAGCCAGCTTGTTTGTAAAAACTATAGCCAATTTGCTGCTAGCCTATTCGAATGCACCAGTTTGAAACAGAAATTTTCATTTATTTTTGCTGTTTGAAAGTCTTGATTGTTTACTTTTCCTAAGTAAATATCAGCTGAGAACAAATCAATATCAAAATATATCAATTGGTCTTCACAATGCCAGAATCAATGAAGCGTGACCTCAACGATGAAAGGAATAGGATTTCAGCATTGCTTAAAATGAGATTCGTATACGATTTTGAAGATCACAAAAAGACAATCTGTGAAACTCTTATTTTATTATCCCCCTCTAAGCCGACAGACAATGGGAGATTTGTTTCTATAAGTTATGCAGGCCTATTAGAAATAGGAACACGAAAACAAACAAAAAATATCACATTTCTTAGTTTTTCACAATGAGAAAAGAGCTCAAGGTCTGCATCTGGGCAGCTGGGACACAAATAGGTCGCGGCAGGTAGCAAATTGTCTCGAAAAATCTTAGTCGACCATCCACTTTTATAACTTACTGTGGTCCTGTTAACAATAAATAAGCTAAACAAACAACCAATTTGGGAAATTGAGCAACAAATTCTAACATTACTGCAGCAATATACCTTAAATTCAAAATGTTTGTTTGTATACTATACATACGTACATTCATAGGTATACTTTATATACATACATATGAATGCTATATATACATATGTATGCAGCCGGAAAATTTCCGAGAAAATGCCACAACGTAAACTCGAGTAGGTCTCTTGTTGTAAAACCTGTTCGCCTCGGCGAATGTTACACTTGGCTTCACATGAGCAACAATGATTAATTGTGATGCTGCACTCGGTCCATCAGCGTGTCATCTCATTTTTATTCAATTTTGTTTGTCTAATTATTTGTATTTTATGTGCGCCTGCTATAGCTTAAGGCTGTGGCTTCAAATTTCTTAACCGATCTAGCAGTAGCAATATTGGGGTCTCTGTCGTTAAGGAATTTTGTTTTGATAACTGTGGCAAGTATTAAGTTTATCAATGGAAAAAAGCTGAGCTCTGTTAAACAAATATTGATTATTTATAAAAAGTATTTATTTGGTTTGATTATCTGATTTGGATCATATTTGTAAGACTAAAGCAAAAAATATAACAATTTATAATAACTTTAGTTTCTGGATTTTATTATTGAGTAAGTTAAAAGCAAAAATGTTAGATTCCTAAAAAAACAATACTTTGGCCGAGGCCGCTCAACAACCAAGCGTAGCCGTGATCGTCTAGTGGTTAGGACCCCACGTTGTGGCCGTGGTAACCCAGGTTCGAATCCTGGTCACGGCAGTGCTACAAATGCATTGTCACGGAGCTTGGTTGTACTTTTTGTTACGAAAATAAATTTATTTTTTTAATTTCCAACTAACTCAATGTGTCGTCAAAATTGTGTCTATGGTGCTAACAATTATGAATGTATAACTGCATAGGCTCCACCTGCACAGCAGCAACCTAGCTAAAGACTCAAGAGAATACACCCTCTGGATCTTCTAAGGGACCAAAATAATTCAATCATTCCCCTCCCACCACTCACCAACCACTTGTTAAACATCAACATAACTTACAATAAGAAATAACTGCAAATTAAACACACCCAGTTAAGTACCCTTCCAAAACATTTAATAATAATCTTCCATCCCAAAAAAATATTTTACTTAAAACTGTACCTATAATAAGCCTGAATTTGATACATACATACAATATGTTAGCGTTTTAAATCCATGAAAACATCAAATTGACCCACTTGAATGTAGCTACAAGCGCCACCTATTTTTCAATTATATTTCTCTAATTTTCACTAAAAGTGTTTGTGTCAAGCTACTTTATAAGACATGAGGTTGTCCCACTTGGGCGTAGCTACAAGCGCCATCTATTTTTCAATTATGTTTATCTAATTTTTACTAATAGTGTGTGTGTCATTGCTAGTAAATTAGCTGTGAAAGCGACTTTATATCAAACTGCACTCAGTAGTCATTTACCTTTTGTCTGTGTTTCACATATGTACAAATGTGTATGCGTGTGACTGATTGTAAGGCTAAATTTTAGATGGCCGGACAACGTAACCGATGTAGCCGTGATCGTCTAGTGGTTAGGACCCCACGTTGTGGCCGTGGTAACCCAGGTTCGAATCCTGGTCACGGCAATGCTGTAATCTGCATTGTCACGGAATCGGAATTTTTTTTTATATTAAAAAGTACAATGATTTAATACTTACATATACTTAATAAGTACCAATTAAAAATAAATAAAAGCTGCAAATTTTGTATCCCACATAAATCCTAATGAATAAATATTTTACTTAACTTTGTAGACTAGTGTTAATTAAAGTGGATCAAACGACGATAAAATTTGTAAATATCTTTTTGTCTGTTTGATAAAGCCCATATCGATTTAGTTTAACTCTATCTTGATCCTTTTACCTCAGCGCCCTGCTACAGTATAAAGTCAAGATCGATTAATTTTATTGCTTTTGGCAAATCGTTGATCAGTGTATGCAGTCAAGTAATATATTTTTGTTGATTAAATTAAAGAAAACGTTGTGAACTTTATTTAGTTAAAAAATATTCATCTTATCACCCGAGTCGTGTTGAATGTGTACATCATAACATTTAATGATTGTCATAATTTATAGATTTCAAACATTTTAACTTGAAAAAAGAAATTTGTATGTTTTGAATTTGTTTAGTTGTTTGGACAACAACTTTCAACAGCCAGACGTAGCCGTGATCGTCTAGTGGTTAGGACCCCACGTTGTGGCCGTGGTAACCCAGGTTCGAATCCTGGTCACGGCAGTGATATCATTCACTGTCACGGAGTCGAGGCTTCTCTTTTATTTTTATAAATTTGAAGTTTATTTTGCTTTATCGGAGCCTGCTCAGACAAACCCTGGTACAAGTGATAACAAATCTCAGAAAAGCCGTTTTTGTTTGTAAAAACTAGTTTTATTTAGCATATGCATTAATAGTTGTATATTTAGGGTTTTGATATTTACAATTGCCGTTTTGCATAACATAAATACACGATATATTCATATAAATATTTCTCTAATTATTATAAAAATTACTATTCCTCGTAATTAAAACAGTGGCATAAAGCTTTATGATTTTGCATATTTGAATATACGTCGAATTGCGTTCGAATTAGCGAAACTGTGCTCTACTCTTACAATGAACTTTTAGAAATCAACCATGCACACCCGCGGAATGTGTAATAACAAAAAAGAAAATAAAAAAAAATTAATTGTATTACAAGAAGTTTTATATAACCGCACGTTTTCTTTTCAAAAAATATACAAAATAAAACGCCTAAAATGACTGAAAACAAATACGGGACTTTCCAGCTTTAAAAGCTATCTTCACATTGGCTGCTCATTGCTGCCCATAGAGCAGCTCAGAGCCGGGCGGTATGGTGCTGGGATCGACATTGGCATTAAAGTAGTTTGCGGGCGTTGCAACAGCTGGAAATACAATTTCAGCGGACTGTTGTTGTGTTTGTTGTTGATCCTGCGGCGGCGCCTGCTGCAAAGTAATATTATAGGGATTCTGCACGTATTCCTCATAAATGTCCGAAGCATTGCCAGTATGTAGCACCTCGGGCGCCTCGTAGACTGGCACGAAGCTGTGCACAATGGCTGCGTTCGGCATCTTGGCCAGCGATGGATATGCATTAGAGGCCAATAGATGGCTATGGGGCACATTACTTGGTGTATGCGTATGTGGCTGCTGCGTCTGGTACTGCTGATGATATTGGAATTGCTGATGCAGCGCCTGCTGAGGCTCGACCGAATTCGGCGGCGTAGCTGGCAGCTCAATAGCGTAGCTATTACTGCTGACTATGGGCGTTGAAATGGGCACGGGTGTCGTGTACGTACTAGCGTGAGCTCCAGCCGCCGCAGCTGCCTCATTGATCAGATCGGGCAGCAATATGTTATTGTTAATGAGCGTAGATTCCAGTTCAGTAGGCTGTTGTGGAGGAGGAACCAATATCGGCTAAGGAGCATGCAAAAGTTAATTAGGAAACAATATCGATAACAAACACAAGTTCACCTGAGCAAATGTAAAGCTGGGCGCTTGTTGCAATGCCTCCGTCGGTGGCGGCTGAAGAATGATGCTCCGCCGTGGCGATTCAACAGGTGATGAGACCAACGTGGTGCCTGTGGCAACAACACCAGGCACAAGAGGAGCAGTATCAGCAACAACCTGGCTAGGCAGAACGGGCGCAGGCAACATCTGTTGAGCGGTTGCAGTGTTTGTCAATGTTTGGGCTCTCTTGCCTGCAAAACGAGCAGTTAGAGATTTAAATTAATTGATAACTAAATAAATAAGAAACTAAAACATCAGTCTTAAAGTGGCACAAATTAAATAACATATTTCATTTCAACTTCTTGGCCAAACCCTTGAGCAACTTAAACTTAAAACGTAAACGGGCCCAGGGTTTCGGTTTCTTCTGCCTCTTCATTTGAGCTGGAACATTATTGATAAAACCCACACTTTTAGCTGTGGCCGTGGACGAGAACGCTGCCATGTCGGAGCTGCGCACCGGCAGGGGCAGTGACATAGAATGATCATAGGTGATTTTTGTTTTGTCCAGCGATATGGCTGGCGAGACCAAATCTGCAGGCGGACAGGTACCGGTAATTAAAACGGGGTGGCGGCCCCTTAAGGCTACGATTGACATTCGACTAAACACCCGACGCACCTTCATCATGAAACAGCTCCGTTTTCAGATTTGGCAGAAACTCGCCAATGCGCCGCCACGTAAGTTCCCATAAAGCCTCCTGAAGTGTACCGTCCTGATTGTGAAAGACGCGCACCGAGTGCATCACCAGCAACATGTTCTTAAGAATCTCCTGCATCTGTTCGGAGAGCGTGTCAGAGCCCACCTTCATGAATCGTTCAATGTAGTCCAATATGTCGAGCCACAGCTCATTGAACGTTGCTCCCAACTCAATAAGCGTCGTCAGGTGCTGCAAAAACATTTTCGACATAATGGTGGCCGTGCGTATGCGTGACTCCTCTAACAGAGAGCCTTCCAACTGGCTGGCAGCAACGCTCTCCGGCAATAGTTCGTTCAATAGCGGAAACAGGACATGCTGGAAGCAGGAGCACCATTCGGCGCCCGACAGCGTTTGTAGATCATGCACCAACAGCGCACGTTGCTGGAGACAGGATATTGCATGCGTGCGCACCTCGCGCCGTCGATCCATGGCAAGCCTTGCGATACCCTGCAGCAGCGGACACCAGCCGGACGTCCACAGCGCCGCCGATTGTGGCACCGTGCAACCCTCCTCGGCCCACCAGCGAAAGATCTGTGCGGTGCGCGTGTACAATGTGTACATTAGGTCCAATAATTGAATGGACAACTGTTCGTAGCGCTGTGCCAAATCCTCCTGTTCCGCAGCATTTGGTGGATGATTCTCGCCAAGATCGCCAACCAGCGAATTTAAGTTCCCAGTGGACGTCGACTTAACAACACCTGGTTCACGTCTGCTTTCCTGCCGCTTTTTTAAGTTACGTTTTGACTTCAAATTGACTTCAAATTTGCGACGCTGGTGTATGCCACCATCTCGGCACGCTTCCACAAAGATCCGAATGCAACGCACACAGGCCTCAAAGTTATATGGCGTGATGTGGGCCACGCTGCGCACAATGAAAGCAAGCGAATCCCAGCACTTGAACAGCGCAAAGGGTGCGTGGTCCAGTAGCTGACAGTTAAACATCAGTGTGCTTACAGGTGCCACGGAGCTAGGTGGCGATTGCGGCCTATTAAAAAAATATTCCAAATTTATAACAAACGGGTAAAAGAATGAGTAAAAGTAAATTTTACCGAGATGCTGTGGTGGTCAGCTCGCTATCCTTGCCAACCAGTATCCAATTCTCAGTGCTGGGACTTGACGTCGGGGGTGGTGCTGCATTCGCCGATTTACTCAATTCCGAGTCCGATGTATACCCGCGTTCGAGCGACGTGGTTATATCGTCTTCGCTACTTAGCGCGCCATCGGATGTGATGTTTCCATTGGGCGGAAGTGCTAGCTGCAGTCCAACTTCAAAGTTGGGCGGAACAGCTCCAGCGCCGACACACTCCAACAAATTGAAAATAATCTGCCAGTCTTGCTCTGAATGAATGTTTTGCGCGGAGGTTTTGAGCAGCTCGTAGATGCCAATGGAAATTTGCTTCGAGATCCGCAATAGCAGTGCCGGCTGCAGTGATAACAGCTTCTTGAGCGACTGCAGCACAACGGGGCACAGCTCCTCGTTGCGCATCAGATAGATTGCCAACTTCAGCACAGCCACAATGCAGCGATTGAGTAAATAATCATAGCCGTTCTGGGCACTGGCATGCAGCAGATGAAACATTTGATCACGCACAGCTGGCCACAGTGGAATCATGCGATCCCGATTATGAACAACAATTTTTACCAGAAACTCCATCCAAAATACGGTTATATCTTCTGCATAGGCCGGAGCAGAGGATTTAGGTGTTTCTGGTACCTTCAATAGAGACAGTACGCATCTAAGAAGCTCCTTTAACGACTCCAGCTGGACAAACTTTGACTCCTGCAGCATTTGCTCAAGCTGACACTCCTTTATGCACTTCCGGCCATGTTTGATAAAGTCCTGCTCTTCATAGGTGGGCTCACGCTGGCCTTCCGAGCTGATAAAAGAGTAGAGGCTGGAGAACAGACCCGACTCCTGCTTCTCTCGGGGCTTCTCCAATATCAATATAGCCTTACCATTCGGCTCGCAGAAATCCTCTACCTCGATAAGCGCTTTGGGTAAAAGTTTTAGACGAAACAGCTGAAGAAACAGATCCAAAATGTGCTTCCAGCTGTCGCGCAGACTGTCACCATAGCCGTGCACCAGAAGAAAGACAGTTCGCATTGCCGCTTGCGCCTTGGCATTCAGACCAAAATTAACTGCCAGTTGGATTTCATTGTTGGCTGGCACTGGCTCATGCTGCTCCACGCTGCTCAACAAAGTTGTAAATTTGCACAGGGTCAAAATAAGCGCATCAAAGTCCGCATGTAGATTATAATGCGCCGATATAGCTGCCGATTTACTAAAACCTGCAAAAAGTACATTTTAAAGCATTTCAGTGAATTGTCAAATATTTGCTAGGTATTTCTTACCTGCCAGTGTTCGCTGATAGCCCGTCTCGGTGCTCTTATCAAACATAAAGCTGAGGGCACTTAGCGATGCGCCCCACACGATATTGAAGATTTGTACATCGTAGGCAGCATCGTTAACGTAGTGAAAGTAACCATCGTGGGTAGCGCCGCGACGCAACAACATCTTCCACAAATAATTTTCTCGGACGAGACCCGTCTGCTCGGCGGGCATAACAATTTCTTCGTTTCTGCATTATTTAAAATAAATATATATAGAATAATATTTTTTTAACCATCAGTTAGTTGAACTTCTGCTCACTTGATGGCATTGAAGACCTGCGCTAGCATTTCCTGATCAAAGTCCTGTCCACCATTTAGGCCTCGTAAATTCTTTGTAAAGTCCTCCAGGGTCATGGGTACATTAAGACGCTTAGCATTCGAATTGTGCTGGTCCATGTTTAACATGATGATGGCATAGGCCAAACGGAAGGCGGCATCTGTATTGGCAAACGGCTCCTTATTTTGATTCTGTAAACCAAGTCGCAGAGTTCATAAAAGTTGTTGAATATTAAAAAAGGTATACTCACATGCCAATGATCTGAGAAGTGCTCCAAGACGAGGAATATCAACGGGGCCTCACCAGGTAAGCGGAAAGTCTCCAAATAGAGACGCAAAGCTTGATCAACGCGTAGCCCAGTGAAATCGAAAGAGTCCACAAAATTGATAAGAATTTTCGAGTCGACGTTTTTCTTTTTCGATATGTATTCACCAATCATTTTCTTATCCAGCCCCGGGTTCTCGCGCAGAAAAAGTGCCACCTGCATGGGATCAAGCTTGGCATTTAGAATGCCATGCTCTTGCAGATACTGAATGCCCTTGTCGGGTCGCTGATTGAACCACTCCGTTCCCTTGGACAAGAGACGCTTCTTTTCCTTAACGCTGGCCAGCTGTTCGCTTGTAATATTGCCTCCCTCGCCTCCCGACTGCAGTCGTAAACGGTGTGAGCTATTGTTGATAAAACTCGCTATGTTCTCGACATGCTCCTCGCCATTGTCAATTACAATGCCCTCCAGACCGCTGTTGTGACGCGAATGACGGCTGCCAACAACACCTGTCGGAGGAGTCTGCGCGAGAGCGTTGTTAGCATTGTTGCTGTTATTACTTTTCGCAGCAGCACAATTTGATTCGATGCAATCGATGACGCTGATTAACGTATCCATGGAGATGATGTGTGTGCTGTAAACGGCATTGGTCGCCGAGAGCGTGTACTTGCTCAGCATATTGGTAAGGCTCTCGAACATGTCCGTGCAGTACAGATCGCAGTCGTAATTGATGTAGAGTTCGGTAACAAAGCCGGGAATTCGCCACAGCTGCAGCAGATTGTCGAGCGCCAGTTCGCGCATCTCGTAAGGAGTTTTTGGATTATCGCTCGCGATAATTTCGCTCAATTTCTTAAGGTAGCACTCCAGCTGGAACTTGAGGTGTCCGCGTAGCGATTCAAAAAGCAAAAAGCAAAGTTGCAAATCAGCGGCAAAAATGCTGAGGCGCTCTGAGCTTAGCAGCTATTGAAGAGAAAAAGTAATTATTAATAGAAAATAATTGTCAATATTTTGCGACGTGCTGATATATAAAAAGCCCTAGTCTCTCACCGATATTAGGTTTCTGCATAAATCATCTTTGACCAGCTCCAGCAGTGCCTCATATTTTCCAATGTTGTCGGCAGCCACCTCGAAGGCAACCGTCAGCAGACTCAGACCAGTATGCATCATGCTGTCCGAGTTTTGTTTATCCAACGGATTGCATAGTATGATCAGAAACCGGAACAGTTCCTGAATAAAGGGCAGCCCATACGGCGTAAGAGTTGCTGACAAATCGGTTGCGTTTGGCGTAGACGATTGCTGGGTAAATCGCACGCCTACCGAATTTATATATTCGCTGCTATTGGCATCGATTAGTGCGGTAGTCGTGGCCAGAGTAGGCTCCTCTTCCCCATCCGTTGGCTCCTCAGGTTTTGTGATGTCCACCTGAATTGATGGCACATCTATTTGAGCATTGCTTGCATTGCCAGGATCGCCAGCATGGTTAACAGCCGTTGTTGTTGTGGTGGGAGTTTGCGCGATTTTGCCCTGCATATCAAGAATATTGCCTGCCGGAGAAGCAGGAGTCGTAGCAAGTATGGGCGCCTTCAAATGGTTGGGCACCACTAGCGTGCTCTGCGGAGTTTGAGGCGGCTCCTCGGCTGTAGATGACTTGCGCTGCACAGCTACTAAACCGGACTGTGTCTTGGACTTTTGCTTCTCTGCGGATGCACCGGCTGCTTCGTAAATAGTAAAGCGCTTCTGGAGCACAGTGTCGCTGGAGTCCTCCGTAAACTGTGGCAGGCGCATGAAGAACAGCAAGACCATGTCTTTCAGTGATTGCTCTGCGGAGCGACGCAGCAATTCGCTAAGGCGCGGCTCAAAGCAGATTTTAAAGCAGCTGAGCATCACCTCACACATGGACTCATTGCTAACGGCGACTCCCTCTGGACTACGGATCAGAGCATGTAACACCTCAATGAAACGCATAAATGTTACGCTATCCGAGGACTGATCGGTGCCCATAAAGCGGGCATGCGTGACAGCGTACGCAATCTTCTCTACAATCACAGCCAGATTTGGTGTCGTCGGATCTAAATTGCAGAAATGTGTTAAATTATTATTAAAAGAATCAATGTTTGACTTATCGAAAGTGTTTACAGATCAAAGACAAAAACGGACGGGCAAACGTTGTATTATTTTTTTTTTTTATCATAATTACTAAAGTATTCTAATCTAGGATTATTGAAACATTGTTATTAAAATATCTATTTCATACCAATCAGGCCATATGACAAGAATTTGGTGACCGAGGCCAAAGCGAGACTCGTTAATGGTCCTGTTGTCTCCGCTGTGCGAATTACCTCCAAAAAGGGGGCCAAAAACACATTCGGTTCAATTAAACGTAGATCCTCAATGCGGTTCAGCACCTGCTTCAGATCGATGAACAATTTCAGCAAGGCGTCCTTTTCATCATCCTGCAATATTATTAAGTTGCCAAATGTTCTTTGTATATATGTATGTATATATATCAGTTTATGTCAGGAGCTTACCACGTAGGCTGTTGCATTCCAACGCGTACCACGTCTCATGGCTGTCATGAGTGTGGCCATTTCGCCGCGCACCACATAAATACCGTTGCCTGGCAGTGACATTGTGACCAGATTCAATAATTGCACCTTATTGGCTTCCACCTTTTAGAATTTGGCACGCAACGAACAAATTGTTGAAAACCCCGCTGCTGCAGTTCTTTTCACACATATGTACATACATATGTTTTGTCTGCCGCTCAGACACAGCAAAGCTCACATACACGCTCATACACACATACACGCGCCAAATGTGTACGTTTAATTAAACATTTTAATAATACGAAATTTGTCAATAATTTGTTTTCCACTACGTTTTTGGTGACGTTTACGACGTGTATGTTCTGCTTTAGTTTATACAGAAGCAACCCTGTCAGAATTGTCGATATAAGGTCGATATATCGATATTGTTGGTATTTTCGATTTCGAATTTCGATAAAATAATAAAACCATTCAAGTATTTTTAAACCGCTTCTTCAATTAACTTGGTACGGACGACAAATAAAAATTCAACGCAGTTTTCTAATTTACTATATTTGTAATGTTTCAGTAGGACAGTTACTTAAATTCTCAATTATGTTAGTATGATTTACTCCCGTTGCTGGACATCGCCGTTGGTGCATTTTCAGATTACATTTCTGGGTGAATGCCTTCAAACAGTGGGCACATTGGTGAGGACGTTCTCCTTTATGTCCGCGGATGTGTGTCTGGAGTATGTGGTTTAATCCAAAAGCTTTGGAACATTGCGGACACTTATAAGGCCGTTCGCCCTTGTGTCTGCGAATATGCGCCGTAAGATAGGGATTTTGGGTAAATGATTTCGGACAATGCGGGCATTTAAATGGCCGTTCGCCAGTGTGCACACGTATGTGCTCGGCCAGAAGGTGATTCAAAGGAAAGGCCTTTGAACAGTGTGGGCACTTAAAAGGTTGACCTGTGTGGGTGCAAACGTGTCGCTTAAGATGGTGACTCTGCGCAAAGTCCTTTGGACAGTGGGGACACTTATATGGCCGTTTTCCCATGTGTCCAGAGATGTGTCGCTTGAGATGTTGGTTTTGAGCAAAGGCCTTTGGACAGTGAGGGCATTTATATGGGCGATCGTTAGTACTTGGTATGTCTTTGCCGCCATTCGCATCCATGCAACTGTGGGACAAATAACCAGATAAAATAAAAAGTCAATCAAGTTAGATGTATTTTCACAATTCGTACTTCAGTTTCCCTTGCTGGCTGTCCTGGTTTTCTATGGTCTTGTTGCTCAATACATGCTCTATCTTGATGGGTCCTAAATCCATTTTGCAGATATCTGGTCGATCTTGGCTTCTTAAATTGACGTTGGTTTCTTTATGCTCCATGCTCCTAAGTCTATCTTCAATGGTTGTGGCAAGTAGCTCACCGGTTTTGGATGTTCGGCTCCTTTTTGTCCCCGAGCGTTCGTTCTTACCCATTTCTGCGTTAGCGTTTCGCCGCTCACTAAGAAGCTGGCAAAAGAAATGGTAAGTGTGATTGCACAAACGCCTAAACTTAAATGCTTGCTGGGCGTCTATAACGCAGCGCATGCAAATTTTCTTTGGTAGTTCATCGTCAAGCTTGACTTCGCAGTTGGTGCATTCGTTGAGCATGTCATCAAGTCTAGTACTGCCTATTCCTATTTCGTCTTCCATTACTGAAACTTCGGGGCTCCAGTCAAATATATTTATTAATTTTACAGAATGGCCGCTTTCTCTGGCCATACAAACTCGGCACACGTCCATGTCTTCCATTACAATGTGTATAAACAATTTTATGTTAGCGGAATAATAAACAGTGTTGATAATTGGTAAATTCAATAACAGCTTACATTTACTATCGATTTAATCGATAAGTTTCAGTAACTGGCATTATATCAGACTATGTTAAGCTGTCGACGCTGTTATGTTATTTGACAGAAGTAATTTAATTTACATTTGTCAAGACGACCACGCGGTTGTGTTTAGGGATTGAAAGTTATTTTATTTTTTATTTGTTGAACTGATTTGCTGTCCTATGCACGCTCGTTAGTTTAATAACCAAATCTTTCGGGTGCTATTTTTCATGGACAAAGAGTAATTTAGCAATCTTACCAAAGTGCTGCGCTAAAATCTGGTGCATCATTTTCTATAAATTGCTTAATACACATTAATGTTAAAGTTGAAATTTATTTTAGGAAACTATGCCGGAATGATCTGCTGTCCAATGCACGCTCGTTAGATTAGTAACCAAATCTTTCGGGTGCTATTTCTCATGGACAAAGAGTAATTTAACAATCTTACCAAAGTGCTGCGCTAATATCTGGTGCATCATTTTCATTAAATTGTTAAACACACATTCATGCTTATGTTGAACAACCGTTAAGTTAGTAATTATGCGTTCAACAGTAAATTGTCGCCGTTAGATTACTAGGCGACAGTTATGCAAGGCAACTCTAGAAGAAGCAGACGACATTTAATAATGCATTGGCCGATAAACTCCACGGCCTTTGCGTTTTGAGGTGTCGCCACATGTTTTCAAATAGGGTTATATATTATTTTCTTTCTATTTAGAGTAAGACTACAGACTATATTTATACGTTAGATTATGTTTTATTATTAACGGGTTTATTCTAATGTCTGCGCTGCTCCGAGCAAACTCTTCAGATTTTCATCTTGGAACAGGGCTGTTTTTACGGCCAGAAGAAGCTGTGAGTCAATAGTATGGCTGTGCTGCTGCACCAGGGGCAGTCGACTAAGGCGTTTGGCCAACTCGGCCAGCTTGGGCTGTTGCTGCAGAAACTGGTCCAGTACCTCGGGAGAAATGTTGGCCATTTGCGCCAGCTGCTGTACATGCGGCGCCACGTGATCAGGCGATGGCGTCCCTGTCTGTTTGGGTGTGTTTAGGTGCGGCGGCTTTGAGTAGTGCGCGAATTGAATTGAATTCCTGGTGATGTTGGTTAAAGTTGACATTGACGTCGAGTTTACGGGTTGCGACATCAATGTCGAGCGTAATGGAATAGGAAAGTGATAAGGCAATGGCGGTCGCACGAGCACGGGACGCATAGCTGTCCCAGGTCTCTGTAGGGTTGGTTGAAGAGGTGTCTTGTACGACAAAGGTCTGCCCGGCCAGAAACTGTATTGTTTCACAAATTCATTTAACCTCGGCATTGAACTACCCTCCTCCTCCACCAATTCCGACTTCATTTTTATTGGTTTATTTGGAGGCTTGGAGGTCGTCTCATCGTAGTCAACATCCATATCTGCATTGTTGGTAACATTGTCATTATCGTTATTTTTCTCCCGAGGCGTGTTATCGTTGGCGTTTAGCTCCGATTCCAAGTAGGTCTTCATCATCTCTATTCCCTGATCATTAGACAACAGAAAGCGAACGTATTTTATGGTTTCATCGGCGTTGCTGCCTGTGCCCAGCAGGTTTCCAAGCTCCCTGATGCTGGGCAGCTGGTCCATGCGCGTTAGGCCCAGCCTGGTCCGGGCAATATGGAGCAAATCCCTGGGATACTCGTTGACTGCAATCGGTGCTGTGGTTTTCGTAGTGCTTGGATTGATAAATTTATAGACGGGTATATTGTAATAAAGTGCATTTTGAAGCTTTGGATTCAGCCTGGGCTTGTCCGTGTCTTCTACAATTATTTCACTTGGTTGCCCGTAGAACTTTGGCCCAGGCGACAAACGTCCGCTGATGCACTGCAGCATGGCCAACAGCAAGACGAATTTCAGTAACCGGCCGAACATTCTGCTCGTTGCGACGTTTAATGAACAACTAATCAAATATCTCACTGATCCCACGATCTCCCTTTTCTATTCGTTTAACGCCCTAGCTTCGTGGAATTTTCGTTTATTTTCTTTCCACGAATGTTCGAGTTCATGGTTGACGATTTTCTACCTGCTGGCTTTTTAGAAAATCTCAGTTTCCTTTGAATTTTCGCCGAGACTGTCGGTAGGTAGCTGCAGTATTACCTAAATACGTTTACCTTTTTAGAAAATGCATATATTGGGGTTTATTTACATTGATTTATGTGATCAAAATACACGCAGATTTCTTCGGCTTTTTTTTAACAATCTCATGTTGGTATCATAAAATAAATGCTAATCATTAGTTATGTATTAGACAAGTAATAATTATGACCTATCAAATTCAAACACATACCAATTCGAAAACAAACCAAATAGTTTAATAACTTTAAAGCTCTTAAATAACCCATCCTGCGACAACGTCTGTGGTAAAAATGTGTTGTACTCTGAAGGGCCTTATAGGACTTAAAAACTAGGGAATCGCTGGCTATAATAAGTAGTTAATTCTAATTTAGCCAACTCTTAAGAAAATTCCCTGTACATAGGGAAACTTATTATGTATTTACCAAGTAACGTACATGAATTTTGCACTCAAAACAAATTTGCAAATAATGTAAGCTATGTGCATAACATAGGATGTGTACATAACATAGGATTTCCGCTTGCATAGCTGTTATCAGCATTTCGACACGCCCACCAGAGCAGGGCGTATGCATCGTTCGTGCAGTTTGTAGCCAAGTTTGGTAACCTCGACAACTGTATTGGCCTCGACTGTAGCGTCCTCCTTTTGAAACAATGCCTCATGCAGATTTGGATCAAATTTCTGATTGATGGGATCCAGAGGCTCTAAGCCATGACGCTTGAACACCTGCAGAAGCGCGGCGCGTGTCATGGTTAGTCCCTCGTATAAGTTCTTCAGATCAGCATTGCCGTTAAGCTAAGTTTGTGAAGCAAAAGCATTTAGTTGGAAGGGTATGCATCGGATACAAAGCTAAATATAACATACTTTTTCCTTGGGTACTGCTTGAGTTGCATGACCCAATGTATCGGCCACTTCAAGTAGATCCTTGCAAAAGCTTTGTATGCCAAAGATTTTGGCATCGTTAATTTGTTTGTTTAGTCGTGTGCGCATATTCTCGCTATCAGCCAGCGCGCGCTTGTATTTGTCTAGAAGTTCGCTGTTTTGTTCTTTTGCTGCCGACAATTCTTGCGTCAGCCGCTCGATTTCCGGAGACAGCGTCTTTTTCTGATCCGCCTCAGCGGTCTCATCGCCCACCGTTTTTTGCTGCTTTTCCGTGCTAAATCCGCGCAGCAATTGTGGTTGGTGGGCGTGGCGAAGTAAGTTGCTGGGATTTGGTACAAAAAGAAAGCATGATGATAACGTGCGTCCAACTGAATATAATTACGTCACAGAAAGAGACACATGCGGCACATTGCAATGGGGCTCACCTTAGACGTTTGGTGCTTGCCACGGGCCGAATGTTACCCAAGCGATTGGCTAGCATTGGCAATGTTGAATACGCTTTTGTTGCCATTGATTGATGTTTTCGATTGCTTAAAAACTATGCAACTTTTCACTGCTCTTAGAATAAAAACTTCACAGAAATAAATTTTGCCGCAGCGCTTGCTGATTAATCGAAAGCTGTAATCGATATACAAAATTTGGGAAAATACCGAATTTCAATTGGTATATTATGCGTAGCATTAAGCTTTTTTTCATTTTGACAGCGTTTATTCAAATTCGAGGCTAATGATCGTCTCCAGTCAACGCCGACTAACTTTGCATTACTGTATTACTGCAAAAGTTTATGTTATCACTAAAAAAAATAATAAAGAGAGTGACCGGACATTTGTTATGCGTAAAAGCAGTTAAGTTAGGCAGTTATTGCCTTGAAGTCTTTATAATTGTTCCACCTGCACTTGATAGGCGTAAGCCGCCGGGCGAAAGCAATTAATCATACAAAAACATAAATATATTAAACAAGTAGATCTTGGACGCAAACACGCCCAAAACAGTAGCAAATGTATGTACACATGTACGCTCATACATACATATGTAAGTACATACATATGTATATGTGTACCAAAATGTATGCAGTGTCTGTTGTGAAAAATGCAAATTTTCTTCATACCCAGCAGCCACAAATATAGAAAAAAAGGGGCATTATAATCTAGTATTGTAAATAACAATAAAATTTACAATTTTTGATTAGTATAAACACCCGAGTCGATCTGTCGCTCCGATGTCCAGGAATTCTCTTATAAAAATTTGTATGTGGGGTAGGACCATTGTGCGTGGTATATTTAGGTATCGTACTCTCGAATAGGGAATTCTTACTTGTTTTGTAATGAGTGCTGTACAATTGTTTGGAGTAGGAATCTTTAAAATTCAAAGTCCAAAAATGTGTGCTTATTCAATAAGGTATCTTACAATATACATACAAACATACATACATACATACATGTACGCGAACAATGTTTCCATGTGTGTGTACATTTACGTGCGTATGTAAATACAAGTTGTATGCATGTGTTGTATATATTTTAGAAGTTAAGGCATAGAATCCCATTTAGTTGAAACTGAACACTGTATCAGTGCAGTTGCAGAAGAAATATTTGTAGTGTAAATAAATCAAATAGGCATCCTGATTAAATGCGTGACGAGGATATACAATTAGCTCTGAAAATGGCTGCCAACTCAATATCTGTCGAGGATGAAACTCTCGGCGCAGCAATAGCCTCCCCTGAGAATTCTCCGAAGCCGTTGAGAAAAGCTGCCGTCTTTGATTTAAATGAGAGACGTAAACAATTTCGGTAAGCAAGCAGAGAACAAATTGAAAAGTAACTATAAATAGTATAAGATATACAAACGTATTTTTAACACACTGAATACTAAACATCTAAGCATATGGACATATGCATATTTCGCTGTTTTGTTATCCAATTATTATTTTGGTTATTGAGTGCATTTATTCTTACAATTTTGACTATGTATGTACCATCAAAAATTTTAAAACGGCTTTTTGTATTCCGTTTTGCAACACTACTCGATGCTTCCTCGATAACGATTGCTGCTTTGCTATAGCAAAAACATTATTAATTCAAGACTGATTAACCAATTAAATATTTGAATTCAAATATGTATGTCGCAATCGAAACTGATTAAAATCAATGGTAAAAAATGTATTTCCTAAAATTTCTAAACATTTTTGGGCAGCAAGCTTGTAGGCTTGTGTATTTTATCAGTATTTTTCTGGTGCTAGTCTACAGTCACACTCATTGGCAAATTTATTGAAGAGCTGTCGCACGCCTAAAAAGGCGTAATATTTACTGTAGCGTTTACTTCAAAATGTCAACATTACCAGACACGGCCAAACATAACAAATCAACAACACAGCAACAACAAAAGGCAAGCCAAGAAACCAAGGATAGCGATTGGGTCGATGGCAACGAGTCGCCCAGTCGCGTCAGGGGCAGCAGCTGGTGGTGGTAAGCTTTTCATCTGTGGCTATACGCGCGCAATTTGCAGTTGTGATTTTATTGAAAACTTCAAACTGACACCCGGTTCGCTCATTTGTTAGTGGTTAATTGTTCACCGTTCACATAACGGAATTTATATTCCCATTAACATAGTAGTAAATTTCACGGCTCAAACTGCAGTTAATCAATAGAACATAAAAAAAGCCACGTTCGCTGACATATCATTTAAAAAACTTGATTTGATTAGGCTTTTATTGCGAAAGTTTTGTCGACTCGAAAATATAGGTACCTTAAATAACTAATTAATCCTGCAAGAGATGCGATCTAAGATAGCAATAGACACAACAGTGGAGGCAGCCATGACACAGAGGTGCAGCTTCAGAGGATTCAAAGGCATTCATATTTGATTTTAATTAATGACTTCCTCTTTCTAGGCGTACACGCAGCTTAAACGCACCGTCACCCTTTCAGCAGTTTGGACCATGTGGACGTATCATGAAAAACTCAGCAGTGGTTATGCAAATCCAGGATCCCGCCAGTCAACGGCTGACCTGGTACAAGCCACCACTAACGGTTCTCGTGATTAAGAAAGTCAGCGATGCGTCCGTGTTGACGCCGTTTGTACAGCTGGTCCTTTGGTTGCTGCAGGAAAAGAATATGGTCGTCTGGGTGGAGTCAGCCGTACTCGACGATCCTTTACTCAATGAGGACGTACAATTTCGAGCCATTCGCGACAAGCTGGTGACGTTTAAGTAGGAATTTGCTTCTAAAACTTTATCCAACCAACATTTACTCACAATGTTTCGCGCCAACATTTTGTAGCACAATATTTTTCTATATAATATATTGTGTCGTTTAGTTCAGATCAAGTTCGTTTAAGCGGGTCATTTAAATGATCTACTGAACTTATTCAGTGATTAGTGAACTGAATCGGTCATTTGGTTCAGTCGGTCATGAACGATGTATTCAACTAAGCAGTTCAGCCGTTCATGGACAATACATTCTTTTGAGATGTTCAGTTCTTAATAAACAAAAAAAAATCGGGATTTTAAGTTCACTTTTGATTTGTTGACTTGTAACTTAAAACTTGTAAGTAACTAATATCAATGGTACAGTATAGTAAGTAAAATATGCAACGTATTTTTTGCAATTGAAAACATGAAAAATAACAAGAGAAAATATAATCGTTCATGATCGACTATATAACTGAAAGAAGCGAATAGTTTATGACCGACTGAACAGCTGAGCATAATTCATTGTTCATGACAGCCTGAATAACAGAACGAGTAAACTAAATGACCGATTTAGTTCACGACCAGAAAATGAACGAGTAAACTTTTTCAGTAAATTTATCCAAAAACCCCCACTTTATATAATAACCATTATGCTTCTTCTATCACAGAGATGGACGGGATGATCTGACCGATCGAATTGATTTTATTGTCTGCCTTGGAGGCGATGGAACTCTCTTATATGCCTCGCTACTGTTCCAGCAATCGGTGCCGCCTGTTATGGCCTTTCATTTGGGATCTTTGGGCTTTTTGACACCTTTTCGTTTCGATAATTTTCAAGAACAACTAACCAGCGTGCTTGAAGGTCATGCGGCGCTTACGTTACGAAGTCGCCTGCGCTGTGTATTGCATCGCAGGAGCGAAAAGCGACACGACGAGTTCAACTATGCTGTGGATGCGAATGCACAGATGTCGCCATTGGCCAATCCAATATTGGTATTGAACGAGGTGGTCATCGATCGGGGCCCATCGCCCTATTTAAGCAATATTGACCTGTTTTTGGATGGCAAGTACATAACATCCGTGCAGGGTGACGGCCTAATTGTATCCTCGCCCACGGGCAGCACGGCGTATGCGGTAGCTGCCGGTGCCTCCATGATACATCCTTCAGTGCCGGCTATTATGGTGACGCCGATTTGTCCGCATTCGTTAAGTTTCCGACCAATTGTTGTGCCAGCTGGTGTCGAATTGAAAGCAAGTACTCGTAAAAACGCATTTGCCAAACTTAACTAAATGCATGTGTTCCACAGATTTCCGTTTCACCTGAGAGTCGCAATACATCGTGGGTAAGCTTCGATGGCCGAAATCGTCAGGAGCTCTTTCACGGCGACAGTCTGCGCGTCACGACCTCAATTTACCCGGTGCCCAGCATTTGCGCCCAAGATCAAATATCCGACTGGTTTGCCTCGCTGGCCGATGGACTGCACTGGAATGTGCGCAAGCGTCAGAAGTGTCTAGATGAACTGTCCGACCTAACGGCATCCGGATCGGAGGACACGTTCGATGAGATTGAAAATACTAAAATGTATGATGTGTAGTGCGTAAGTTTAAGAATTCTCCATTCGGGATATATATATATATTTAAGTGTGCCACGTTGTAGTCAAACTATGCAATCTCTGCATGCATGTGTGTGTGTCTTCTAATAGCTAAACATATTTTGTAATTTTTTTTTCGATAGTCTTAGTTCTTTAAATCGAATATTTTATTACCCGTGTTGCATAGGCAATTAAAAAATAGTTTTTCTCTACGAGCAGATTGTGTTAATATGCTAAGGCTCAGCCTGCTGTAGCTACAAGCTCAAGTAGGTCAGGTGGCCACAGAGATTTTAAGTTGAAATATATATTTGTATATAAGTACTTAATACTTGTGAGCATGGCCACTTGTTGGTTACATGTTGCTCACCTCGGTTTGAACTGTTTGCACTGCCTTAGCCAAGTTATTCGCAGTTCCGTTAATACTCAGTTTGGCTTATCGAACGTCGTTGGAAGGCTATTTGCTTAGCAAACGAAACTGAAAGTTACGCCGTTATTGCCGTTTCCAGTTTAGAAAATGTGCCCTCAGGCCGTACATGAGATGTGCGACGAGTTACATGCTTTAATTTTTTTTTTTTGCCATTGTTTCATGTACATATTGCTTTTGCCTTTTTTGTTAACAAATTCAAGGTGTGTGCGAATGAATATCAAAATGCGTATTCGTGTGATTCTGTGCTTGTGTCCGTAAGCATCGTGACGGGTGTGCGTGCTTATCTAGCTATGAAATGCATAAAATCTTGGATTATAGGTGTATGCAATAGTAGACTCCGAACGTTGCCAGAGTACGGTTGTGTTTATGGGTGCATGTATAAGTTAATTGTATTTATCGTTAATTAAAGTGAATTTTAGCAATGAATATACGAGATATGGAGCGAGCGAGACAAATTCTTAAAGATGAAGCGGCAACGCCACCTTGCAGGACCACAGAAACATGCATGAAAAATACACTAGTGGGTAGTTTGTTCGACAAGCGCAATCAGTTTCGGTAAGCAAAAAATAAAAGTTTGTTCAAAAAATAACTGTAACGGAGTGTTGTAGCAGTCCAGCTATTGCGCTCAGGCTGCATTCAATTTATAACATGAACTATCGATATATTAAATAGCGCCTGAAAGGGTCTTTCGAAAATGTAGAAAGTGGATAGTAATAATAGAATCTTAGCATATCGGATAATTACTAATTAATTACTTGATATAAAATTAGTAACTGCTGTAGTTGTCGCTGTAAAAAACTGCAATTATTAATAATCGATTTTATATTAAGAAACAGCTGTGTAACCCCTGTCAATAACAGTAACAAAAATATTTCGATGCTCTTCAATAGCCAACCTTATAAGTGCTTGTTTTTACAAAGCCGCTGTTATATAAAGAAAGAAAACAGTTTTTCTCTGTTATAACCAGTGCAGCAAAATGTTATGCTTAAATCGGATTTAGTTTGTTCATTCAGTGAACCAGTTAATCGAACTTATTCTTAACGATTCGATTAACTCTAGCATATACAATGGACTTCGATTTATAAATAAATAACTGAAATAGCACCAATTAAACTTTACTAACTACTACTGCTGCCTTCATGCGAATATTCGCAATTAAGATTCGGCCATAAGCTTCAGCCAGCTACGCGGACAGTTGCAAACGTTTGTTTACAGTACAAGTGCAGTAAAAGGAACTTTAAAAGCATGGTGGATAAAGTGAACGTTCGCAATACATTAAAGTTGCAGAAAATATAGTTCCGTGCCAAAGACGCACTTAAAAAGTATTAAAATATTTCGTATGCGCGGTTGATTGCCGAATTAGAGTTTTGGCCCGCAACCATTTGTGATTGCTTATCATGTCATCCTATAATATCGAATGCCCAAGTCCAACGTCAAAGACGACACCTGCACAGTCTGTGCCAGGTGCGAATGAAGGAGCAAAAACAAGGGTCTCCACCCATTGCAGCGACTATGATGAACATGAAAATCAGCTGCTGAATGTAAACACCACACGCCAAAACCATGTAAACAATGGATCCGCATCATCTGCACCTGGCCCTGGCCTGATGACCAATGGCACTGCAAGCGATATAGATATGCGTTGGTGGTGGTAAGTAACAAAGTGCAGTATTGGTAAACACACGTTTTGGAGCAGCACCATTCACGATGATAGCCAATCATATAAGCTTGACTGAGGATGATTATAAGAATTGAACATGAGTAATAATTAGGCAAGACTAGCTGCCAATTACTCCGTTGTTTACATAACATGTTTACCAGTGTTTTTTTTTACATGCCAACAGATGTCTCTCTCTTTGTGTCCGTTGATTACACGACGATGCGTGCTCACAGTGCTCAGCTGTTGTTTACAACCTGATCGATCGCTGGGCAGCGCTGTGCGACGCTTGAAAAACGGCCGCAGACTTTTATATTCAAATCGCACAAAGATTTACAATTTAATCACCTTTTTGGTGTTGTTTCAGTTCAGTTCAGTTATCGCTCGTTCACTGGACAGCTCGGTCGTGTTTAGTGAGGTCGGCGCGCGCGGTACGCTCTCTTTCTCTCTCACCTTCTCTCTCTCTCTGTGTGTGTGTGTCTCCCTCTGCACCTTAACATATGTTGTTGTATTTCTGTGCCGCGTATTCATTCTCTCTCTCTCTCTCTCTATCTCTCTCTTACTCTCTGTCGGTCGTTGGCTTTGCTTGAAGCTCGGGCTTAAAGTTTCGTGTGCTTAATACGCCATCTTATATAACATGTAATTAGATGACTTTTTTTTTTTGTTAAAACGCTTTTCTAGCTTAACGTGACTTGGCATTTCCCATTGAGAGCTTACACGTTGTAACCCTTGCTAATCGTTAGTATGTAAGAATCGGTGAGAGGCCTCGATCCAGCCAATGATAACCACTTTTGAGTCTTCGGCTCGTCTAGCTCGCATTTGTTGACATTGCCTTTTGCTTACAATTGATTACATGTTTTGTGTTTGAAACGTTTCTTTGTTAAGTAAATCGTTACAAATTTCTTTGTGTTTTCTTTGTTCACAGGCTCACACAAGTATATTTGTATTTATTTTTTTTAATTGTAATTAATTATTTTACTTTGCAAATGTCTTAAAATTACTTCCTGATATATTTCAATGGGACTGAACTCTTAAACTTTCACCAAAGAAACGTCATAGGCATGATAAAATGAAGGTTGTATTCATGTTTTTTTCTACACATTTGGATATTTTCTCAAGTCTCTTCAAATGTTAACCAACCTTCACAGTTGACCAAGTTATAACAATTTATCAAAGTCGTGTCTATTTGTGGATAAAATATTTATTTGGATTTCAAATAATTACATACATACGACTTGTCTGTCTGTCCTTTAGCACATCCCTTAAGGCTTTTGTTGACTAATGACAACCTCAAGCCTTAAAGGCTGTTCTCTTGGTCTTGCTCCCTTTTTCCCTTCTGCTCAGTTTGCGTGCTTATTGGAATTTCTATGCAAATGCTTATGGCAATTAGTTGACGTCACAGCCGGAACTAGGAGCAGGTCGGCGATGGGTACGCTTAAGCAAAAATAACAACAACAAAAACAACAACAACAAACTTGGCGTCAACGATTATTGTTATTTTTTGTTCTATAAACCTGTTGCCAAGTAGCAAGATATAAACCGAATGTTTATAACTGATACTTGCGTTTAATAAACATTCGAAATTTTATAATTCACATTTTCTTGACAATTTGAATATTCGGCACGCTGTCTGACTGACTCAACATAATATGCGTGGCTTTTATGTCTTGAGTTAACGAAGTTTTTAACACCTTTCGAAGATGGGGGCAAGGTTGTCTGTCAAAAATTTGTTGAGCGAAAACCCAACGCTCAGGGTCAAGTAAATGCCAAGTAAATGTTAAGCTTACTTAATTAAACATTCTAGCTAAATTCAATATTACAATGTGCTAAAATTCAAAACAATTCGTATTAAAAAATCTGTGGGCGTTGATTTGTAACTTTCATCGCTTGTGAAGTGAATCATGGCCTGTCGTTCGGACATTGATTTGGCCACTCTGCATCAGAATCGCCTGGAGGAGCGTTGGCACTATGGACTAGCTTGGTGCGGTGCCCATGGAAGCAGTCAGCAGCAACAGTTGACCCACTACAACGAGCTGCTGATCCGCCAGAGCTCCAACCAGCATCGTCAGCATCGCGTGTCCAAAAGCGGCCCCTATTACAAGGTAAACGATGCCAATAATACGAGTGCGGCAGCCATCGGCAGGGTTAAGGAGAACGTAGCCAAAGACCATCAAAATAAAACACTGGAGAGATTGGATGATGATAACAGCTATTTTACAACCACGGCGCGGCGCAGACGCTCCGGCACTTGGCCGTAAGTAACGACAAGTAACGTAAAACAAAAAAAAAGACTTTAAAGTTCGCGTAAATTATATGAAAACCAAAAACTTCGAGAGACTATCAATAAATTGTCCGTCGTGAAGAGCAAAGGGAAGAAACAACACCATAAATTTTCAAGCATTCATTGCTAGAATTAAAAGCTCCAATTATGGAAGAAATGTTGTAGTCGGGAGTGCACGACTAGGTGATACCCTGAACCGTCTCCTTCTTCATCTGTATATACTATTCTAGAAGCTAGATGTCAAGTTTGGTGGTTCTAGCTCTTATTATTTACCAAAAATGTTCAAAAAACAGCATTCCGATATTTATCGATTACTCGGAAACGGGACAAGTTATCGAATATCGGAAACAAACTCAATCCCTGAGATCCTTGCGACAGATAGAGGGACGGACAGACGAACAGATAGACGAACAGACAGACATACATAGGTAGATCGACTCGGCTGTTGGTGCTGATCAAGAATATATATACTTTATGTGGTCGGAGTTGCTTTCTTCTGACTTTTACATACCTTTTCACAAATACATTAAACCTTTTTTACCCATTTTGAATGGGTTCAGGGTATAATAAATAGTTAAATGATCCATTGAAATACAATTTGTAAAGTTAAGTATAATAAACTAAAAAAGTCCATCGAACCTTTGTAATTTTTTTCACTCTGATTACAAATACCCTCCAAGAAAAGGTTCTCAAGTTCGTAATAGTAGTATCAGCATGACGGACCTGATTTTGTTATCAGCTGTTTACTTAAAACGTTTTGATGGGTTTGTTTTTAATATTTATAAGTATGTATATAATTAGGAACTCTTATTTTTGGTTTCGTTCAACGCTTTTCAAGGGCAAACGTTTCAGGGACTGTGCCACAAAGTATAAATTAATGAATGAATTTTAAACAGAAATGGAATATCTGAATTTTAATGTGGATTTCGTTTGAACTTAAAACCAAATCTGCGTTAGAATTGAGGAAATTTTTGAGTAGAGTATTGAGATATCTTAAGGTACAACCTAATTGGATTATTAGTTAACTATTTAGATCTTAACAACCGTAAAGTCCTTGACCCTTCTGCACAGATGTATGCACATGTATGTATATATGTATATTTTTATGAATATTTATCACCTTTTTTGAGGCATTTAAAAACGAGTTTGCTAACACCTCGAAAAGGCAGACATATGCTATGATGGCGCCGCGTGTCAATTAAAGCCGATTAACCACTTTTTGATCTGTATGCGGGCCTTAAAGTTTTATTTTGTTTTGGCTAACAGCTACTATATTTATTAACGATTTGTTTAGAAAAGCTCTGGGCATTGAATAGTCGACCAATACCAATTAATTCATACGGTGCCAGCTTGTGCGAGGCGCAGTTCATAAATAAAACACAACCGTATCAAAAAAGCCGATGACGGGCTCCAAAGGTGCAAACGGGTCAAAAGACTTAACCTTCAATTTGCATGTGTGACCGTTCGGAACATTCACACAGGTTGCTAAACGAACGGCAGACAGCCCTAAATTTATACCCTATGTGAAATTGCTAGTTAGATTTTGAAAAGTCAATGAGGTGCGGCTTATAGCCAGTCATGGTGCTCCGCACTGTGGGGCCGCACCTAAAATGCATTACAAAAAAAAAAAAAAAAAATAAGTGGATACAGGTTTTGAAAAATTGTGTACAAACATAAATGGTGTTTTTTTTTTTTTAAGATAATTACAATATTTTTATCAACGCAAAAAATCAAAACGTCACACTGTACATCGGCTCTATCAGTCAGTATAAGGCCTGCCTTCCTACTTTTCAATTATTTCAATTAGTCTGATATTGTTTATTGGTACGCGTAGAGCTTTATTGTTCGTCGTGGTCTGACGCGGAACTTTATAAATGTGTTAGTATTGGTTGGGAACGAGAAATAGTAGAAAGTTCAGAATAGGAGACGAATTTAAGGCAATTTATCTGATGGGAAATAAGTGTGCTAAAGTGGAAACAGAAACAGTTGCTATCGCTATTACTGTTATATGGGAAAGCTGTGGATTGTGTGCGCCACACACAAATCTTTCATTGTGCCGTTATGTCAGTTTGTTGACAACTGCAGGGATCATCCACAAATTATCCACAAAGCATTTAGCACTTGAGAGCCAGTGCTCTCTCCCTCCCTCCCTCTCAGTCTCATCTTCTCTCTTTCTCTCTCACTATCCCTCTCTCACACTCCCAACGCGCGTGCAGTTCTCGTTTGTTGCGTTTTTAAGACTAAACGAGTTTCTTTGACTGTCTGGCATCACTTTTGTAATGAAAACACGAAACCTTTACTCCCAAAAAATGCTTTGGTCTCTCAGTGATTTTGTAACCTTCGAACGATTCGCACAAAATTGCGAGTAGTCACGAAATTTGCAACAAGTTTTTGTATTATATTTAGGAGTTGAGAAAAAAAAAACAAATCGTTTTATTGCCATTTGGATTGCATAAATAAACGCATTGCATAATTAAATATCTTAGTCGTTGTTAACCATGCAGAATAAGAAATTGGGACTTGCGTCGTTGCGCTTTGGCCTAGTTTCTGAGCATATAAATCAAGTTCAGGGTCAAAGCCCCGAGTCTTCAGAAGCCAACACAGAGCCTGTATCGTCGATTTCCGAGGCGCGCATTTTGAGGTTAACTTTAATTTGTTTTAAATTGTGCACATTTCTTACATATCTGTTGCAGGCGTACTCGCAGCTTGAACGCGCCGTCACCCTTTCAGCAGTTTGGACCATGCGGTCGCATTATGAAGAACTCCGCCATGGTAATGCAAATACAAGATCCCGCCAGTCAGCGTCTGACCTGGTACAAGCCACCACTCACTGTTCTCGTGATCAAGAAGAAAGACTCCCAAGTGCTGCTGCCGTTCGTCCAGCTAGTCGAATGGCTGGTGCAGGAGAAAAATATGGTTGTCTGGGTAGAGTCTGCTGTGCTGGAGGACAAGTTGCTGCGCGACGATGTCAAACTGGAGCAAGAGAGTGCTAAATTTCGACAGGTTCATGAGTATTACAGTGGAGTGCGAGCACGTTTTCAAGCACTGCGAGAAAAGTTGGTAACCTTTAAGTAAGTACAGCGCAGAGTTGAACAAGTAAGATACTCTAGTCTGGAGCTCTCGACTAGGAGTTACCCTGAACCCTCTTCTTTCATGACCAAATGCATTATATAAATAAAAACAAAAAAGTAGTTTTCGGTAGGATTCGAACTCTCAAAAAGCCACACTAAGTTCCTCCGCCTCTATTCAACAGCCACACCAATAATTAACTTTTAATGAGAGATTCACAGATTAAAATATCAGCATAGAAAACAATACAATCGCAATTGCAATGCTGTTGATAAAATTCAATTAAGACGCACATGAATGTGTGTGTGTACATGTATACAGAAATTCTTGGCCAGTCAAACAATATTTTCTTTAACTTTTGTGTTTCCTAACCCATCTTGATGACACTTTCAACAGTAGATCTTATGTACTTTGTAACGGACATAGATATGCTTCCTTCAACCTGTTACATTTGGACACATTTGTTATACTCATTTTACACATTTTTAATAGGTTCATGTTACAAAAAAAAAGAAAAAAAAAAAACAAATTAATTAAAAAGCATTACGCTCGGTAGGGTTCGAACTCTCAACAAACCAGGCTGGATTCGTCCGCCTCTATTCAACAGCCACACCAATAATTGACGTCTAATGAGCGAATAACTTATTAAAATAGCAGCAGAGAAAACAGACATTCACAATTCGCAGTTAAGACGCCCATAAATGTGTGTGTGTGTGTCAGCCAAACAACATTTTCTTTAGCTTGATGAAGCTTTCAACAGTAGATCTTATTGTACTTTATAACGGACATGTTTAGATCGACTCGGTTATTGAAGCTGATCAAGAATATATATACTTTATGTGGTCGGAGATGCTTCCTTCTACATGTTACATTTGAATAAATACATTATACTCTTTTTACCCATTTTTAATGGGTTCATGGTATAAAAACAAAAAAGAAAAAGAACTCCAAACAAACCAGACCAAATTCCTCCGCCTCTACTCAACAACCACACCAATTATATACTTCTAATGAGCGAATAACTTATTAAAATAGCAGCAGAGAAAACAATACATTCACAATTCGCAATTAAGACGCCCATGAATGTGTGTGTGTGTGACAGCCAAACAACATTTTCTTTAGCTTGATGAAGCTTTCAACAGTAGATGTACTTGTACTTGTACTTTATTACTTGTACTTTATTACGGACATGGCTAGATCGACTCGGTTATTGAAGCTGATCAAGATTATATATACTTTATGGGGTCGGAGATGCTTCCTTCTACCTGTTACATTTGGACAAATACATTATACTCTTTTGACCAATTTTTAATGGGTTCATGGTATAAAAAAAAAAAACAAATTAAATATAAAACACCACGATCGTCAGGATTCGAACTCCCAACAAACCAGACCAAATTCCTCCGCCTCTAATCAACAGCCACACCAATAATTAGCTTTTAATGAGCGAATAACTTATTAAAATAGCAGCAGAGAAAACATTACATTCTCAATTGCAATACTGTTGATAAAATGTGTGTGTATGTACATGTATACAGAAATTCTTGGGCAGCCAAAGAATATTTTCTTTAACTTGATGAAATTTTCAACAGTAGATCTTATTGTTCTAAATAACGGACATGGCTAGATCGAGTCGGCTATTGAAGCTGATCAAGAATATATATACTTTATGGGTTTTTAGCCAATTTTGATGGGTTCAGGGAATAAAAATAGTTATAGTAGCAATGATGTAATTAATCGATAACTATGCTAACGATCTTGTTTGTTTTATATATATTTTTTGTCTAACAGAGATGGGCGCGACGATCTCACGGATCGCATTGATTTTATTGTCTGCCTTGGTGGCGATGGCACGCTCCTGTATGCCTCGCAACTTTTCCAACAATCGGTGCCACCAGTTATGGCATTCTATCTTGGATCGCTGGGTTTTCTGACACCTTTTCAGTGTGATAACTTTCAGGATCAGGTGACCAATGTGCTGGAAGGTCATGCTGCGCTCACGTTACGCAGTCGACTGCGTTGTTCAATCCATCGCAAAGGCGAACGGCACAGAGACTCGCTGCAGCAAGTAAGCAATAATCTGCTGAAGCCCAGTCTCCGGCTGCACAATTACAGTGCCTTGGGTGTCCCAACTGTTAGCAACAACAACAACTTCAGTAGTTCATATTCAGGACAATCGTCTGCCAACAACAGTATTCTTGTGTTGAACGAGGTGGTCATTAATCGTGGACCATCGCCCTATTTGAGCAATATTGATATATTCTTAGATGGAAAGTATATTACATCCGTGCAGGGCGATGGATTGATTGTTTCAACGCCAACGGGCAGTACAGCTTATGCGGCAGCCGCTGGCGCCTCGATGATACATCCATCTGTGCCAGCCATATTGGTGACGCCCATTTGTCCACATTCGCTAAGTTTTAGGCCAATTGTTGTGCCCGCAGGTGTTGAACTGAAGGTGAATTGATATTTTTTATTGATAATGCTTTACCTGAGCCTAAATTGTTGTTGTTTCCCCTAGATATCAATATCGCCGGACAGCAGGAATACGTCTCGCGTATCGTTTGATGGACGTAATGATCAGGAGTTGAATCATGGCGACAGCCTGCGAGTGACAACCTCTATTTACCCGGTGCCAAGCATTTGCGCACAGGATCAAATATCCGATTGGTTCGACTCACTGGCGGAGGGCCTGCATTGGAATGTGCGTAAGCGTCAAAAGTGTCTGGACGAACTTTCGGATTTGACAGCATCCGGTTCGGAGGACACACTCGATGAGTTTGACAATCTTAAAATCCAAGATTCGTAGTGCTCAACCACAATCTAGTATATAGAGTTTGATCGTGTGCAATTTGTAGACATTTAAAGTTTCTAGCTAGAAAAAATACTCCGTTCTGTTGTACAATATTCTAATTGGTTGAGTTTAACGTTATTTCTCTATTTTAAAACTAGACAATTTTTCAAATTCTTGAGAACAAATCAGTTTAAGTGTAGATCTTAAGTTCAAATTCACGCAAAGTGCCGCGGAAATGTTAAAAATGTGTGTGTGTATATTTTGTACTAGTAATAAATTATTTTATTTACTAAAACCAAATTCACCTAACTCTTATCTCTAATTTAAGAATCTTATATTGAAATGTAAAATCTCATTAAGTACTAAATCCTTCGCTCTTAAAATCGTAGAGTGCATCTATGTCCACTTATTGGTGTAACATTTAAAGATAAATATACAATCAGATAAAGATTGATTAATTACCTTCTCGGATATATGTAGAAATTCACATTAGGTTGCGTAAGCTGCGAACTTCTCAAGAGTAAACAAACAATAAAAATTTGGAAATAGAAAATCTTTTAATATGTATATACTTTCGCCTAAAGAGACAAATAATAATTCTTATGGCGCGACCTGAAATTTCTTCCTTTACAATTCCTTAACTTAAAGAGCCTGCAAAGAGCCAAAGAATTAAATACAGCTGGATAGATAAAAATAATAAAAGGGCAATCGAAAACATAAATGTGCGGTTGTGAGTGAGCATTGAGTTATTTTCCCTCCTTGATAACGCGTTAATAATAGACGCCAACCGCAGACCCTACGATGTCAGCTGCATTTCCGAGTCCAAGCAACAAGTGGACGCGCAGCATCCTTCCGTTTCGGCATCGCATATCCGACTGGCGGATAGCAATACTGCGTGTTATCCGGCAATTACGATTGGCGGAGCTTGCTTTATATGCCACGCCCACGTTTGTCCATTGCGCAGGCCTCAAACAGAACATGCGTCATGGGCTGGACAGCTCATTTTATTGTGCGTATATTAATGTAAGGCTTTCTTCGCCAATATATATATTTCTTAATGCCTACATAAATAATAAATATATATGTAACCGTGTATGTCGCATGCCCGATGAACGGATTTGGAGATCGACGCTCAGCCAAAGCCGTAAGAGATACCAAGCTGTAATTTTTACAATGTGACCTTTGACCGTCCTATGATGATATGGTGAACTCTCGGTAGGATTCAAAGAGAGAAACTTATCCCGCTAAGAACATTTCGAAATTATTAAAATAATAGAGTTTTAACTACCGATTGATATACACATACATACATATGTATATACTTAGAAATAACATTTTCACCCCTTTCCCGCCGGCATTTAATTTAAATTTAAAGCTCTTTACATAGATATGGATATGAAAAATCAGTTCTAATAGCATTAAGAACCCAAAGATGGAAGCAACAGTTTCCGCCCATTTTAGTCTTGTGGTGAGAATCTTCAAGCCGAAAAAAACATTCGTTCAAGCTATGTTTTTGCGAAAAGTGTGAAATACGTATCAGATGAATTTCCACAAAGATCTTTGAAAATGATTTTAAAGCAAATCAGATGATAAATAAATTACTTTCATATAATCGTTTTCCGCCAATTTACCTCACTTGCTAGAGGAATTATATGGAATTTTTGTAGGGCTTGTAAAATTTCTTCGCCCGCAAAATCTTCGGATCTTGGCTTAGATTTTGCGAAAAGTGTTAAGCACGACTCAAATTCATTTGAGAAACTTAGAAAGGAACTCTTTGACCCGCATTTTAGCCAAGAAGGAAAATGGATTTTTTGAAAGGTGTAAAAGAGCCGGAAAATGAATTTGCACAAAGATCTTTGAAAATGAGTTCGAGGCCGATTGGATGGAATACAAAAAAGTTTCACATAAGCACGATTTTCACGATTTTTCGACACATTCGGGTGAAAGTTTTCAAAATCCCTTCTTAGATGAGCTGTAAAGTAAATTGTGTTATTATCATTGTAAGTATTGACTTATTTCTATTATTTTATTAATACTATTAGTGTTTAGTCTAGAATTAAACGAAGAATTAAACGAATGCTTGAAAATTTAATAAGCAGTTCGTATGTAAATATGTTTAAATATAAATAGGTTGTACTGAGTACAGACCGAATTAACGCAAGGGACTGCGATCTATAAGTTGTACATATTTATTATTTTAATATTTTTGGGATCTTTCGCTGGGAAGTCGTTAAGAAACCATACCGGACATGAGAATTATGTTCAATGCGGCACCGCAAGATATTTTAGTGCTCGGTTAGAAGAAAAAAATCCGCAAAAGTATGCTTGGAATTTCTTAATGAAATTTGTCGTCTCGGGCTTAAGACAAATGCTAAATGGGAAATGATGAAGGGCAATTCGAAATAGCGAACTTAACTTGGCATAGTATTCGAAGCTGCCAAGGCACGTGCTGATATTTCAATTGAATGCCGCAAAAAATATGTGGCAGACACCCCTCTGCCGTACGGCCAAAGGCATCTGTGGAACAAACTCGAGCTGAATGAAAAATATTTTCCTCCACTGCATCACTTGACATTTGAACTTTGGCTGTGGGCTTTTTAAAGCATGCAAAGACCCGACCGATAGTATTCCTTCCCAAGTGCTGATGACAGTTGAACTCTCTGCTCTCAATGTGTGGATGACTGGAGGGCTATCTCGGCTGGCGTTGCTTTGAATAAAAGGAAATTAAACATTTTCACTCGAGCTGCTTTTGTGCAATGAATCCCTATGATAACAGGGATTGACCAGCACAAACAGTTTACCAAAGTTATTCCTACTCGTATGTGAAGAGCCCGCAGTTGTTGCCCACAAATTGCTTCCATATTTGTCATATTCCGGGACCCCCATTCGTGGCCAAATTAAACTCTGGGTCCAACGATAATGGGGCAAGAGGAAAAAAAAACTCACACACTTTTTGCGTTTAAATTTCGCTTGGTATTTCGATACGCCTTCAAGTATAGGCATGTATTTTTTTATTGTCCTGCTTTTAGTAAAGCCCAAATCTATATTCCTGCCGCCCACACAAATATGTATGTGTATTATGTTATGCCATCCCTCATGTCTGATTTCTAGTCCATTAACTTTCAAGTTATTTGGCACTTCAACGCATTTTCGACATTTCGATTTCAATTTTTGGTTGGTTCTATGACTATTTGTGGCCTTTTATTGGGGTCTTTTCAATTGGTAAACGTTCGTTTTAAGTGTTTTGAGTGCTGAGGGTAGAAATTTCATATGTGTGCATATTAAAGGAAAAATAAAACCCCACTTAAAACTAAAATGTGCTCGTAGTACCCAATCCATCCAAATATTACATGACAGCCCCACACAAAGTCTTAATTAGACGGCGATAATCAGCACAAAGTCACTTTGTCTATTTCCTGTCCGTCCAATTGCGTAAATTTGCAAATTAGGGGCTGATCAATTATACAGTTTGTGACATTCAAAACTGTTGAATTTTATGTGATAGTCTATCTATATATCACTTGATTTTACTAACCTTACCTTTACGAATAAGAAACACGGGTACTAATTGACTAAATCACAGCAACAACACGTTCGTCCGTAAACCGTTTTACTCAGGACGCATGACACCTGTTAACCGTTAACTGTTAAGCTCTGTTAACAAAAGAATGATATTGATAAAAATCATCCAATAAATGAGCACAAGTAATAATGTATTAAAGCACATACTTAATATTGTACTCGGTTTTGTCAATTATTTATAATATTATATTATTATATATGTACGTACTATGATTTTGTTTAATAGAACATACATAGAATCGACTTGAGGCAAAAATGTAACCGAAGTATCAATTAGGCTTAATATGCTGATCCTAGTTTTTTTTTTGGTGCTCACTGCCTTATACATGCTTATACATATGTACAGGGTGCATACTTACAGGCGCATAACGGAATTGACTGTGAAAATAGAATCATACGGCAAGCCCATGAACACACACACACTTATACAGATTTCTCTGCCCCCCGAGTCACACACACACACTCACACAATGAAGGCAATTGAGCAGAATCATTGCCGCTGGCAGTTTTCTTCAGAATGATTTAAGAGGAAGGCGGGTACTTCAACAGGCGACAACAACAACAACGACGAAAAAACGACGACGTCGACGTCGGCGTCAACGCCGCTGTTGCCGATTCGCATACAACAAGTGGCAGCGAATACGACGCAGCTTCAGCTGCTGCCCTTTCACATCGCATTCCAAATCCTGACGCAGTCAAAGGCGCTTTGTGCGCGCCTCGTGCGCCGTACACAGCTTTTTTTCAGTGCGAGATGAAATCTCGTGGCTGATGGACGTGTTCGTGTCCACGTTTCCAGTGCTCCAAACGCCAGACACTTGTAGCACTTTAGTATTTACAACTCAGTGCTCAAAAACACTGCTCCACTCAGTAAATTCTGTTCAATGCATAAAGAAAATGTAGTTCACAATCAGTACATAAAAAATAATAAATCCGTTAAATTGTGCTTATTAAAGTTAAACAAGAAAAAACCAAAAAAAACCCCAAGTCCAATCTGGAAATATGTAACTTTTCAGAGAAACGAATGTAAGTCTTGAATATGATAATTACATTTAAAAACAATACAAAATCTCTTAAAGTCCATAAATAACTATGTTTATATTTTTCAAATTAAATGTGAAGCTTTTCAATGTGTGTGGGACACAATATAATCAATATGAGCCGAAAATATTGTTCTAGTCAACGTAATTTCGTCCACAATGTGTTTGTTTGCACTGCGTCGGGTCTTTGGGGCTTAGGTCTTACACAAAAAAAATATTTCTCTCAAATATCAATTTATTTGCATTGGGGAAGTTAAATAGAAACTTTTCGCAGTGAATTTTTTGTGGCGTACGAATTGTACAAGTCGTTGACATCGGCAGAAATGATGGCTATTGAATACTTTACCAAAAAGCGACGTACTCCAAATATATTTCCATTTAATTATTTATTTTCTCATCTACTTGCAGGAGTTCAATCGTTATAGCCTGCAATCAAACTACACAACAAAAACGCAAATAATTAATTATTTGACAGGTAATTTTCTTCTTTCCCCGAAAACTGTTCGATAAATCGAAAAATGTTCGAAAAAATGTATTTACATTGTAAACAGTGAACATTAATGTAAACTTTTAAGAGTCAACGGCCAGTTCATCTAGTGTTGTAAAGTATAAGTTGATAGTATAAGACATAAATATATATAAGTTGGGCACTCTAGAGAAAAGATGAAGAGAACAAAATTGATAGAAAATGGAAAACGTGTATTAAGAAGATATATTAAGAGTGGAGACCCCTTAGTTGCAAGCAGCTTGCCCTAGTTAGGCCTTATAATTAGCTAATTTCCAGTTGCAATAATTGCCGAAAGTAGATTAGTATATTTTACTAGCTCTGAGATGCATGAAACGTGACATAATTTGCCCTTATATATAAATATATATTTGTATATACATTTGTGTCTTAGTCAGAGACGCGATTCAATGTCGTATCATAAGATCTTGCTGGTTTTCATGAATATTTATTTATTATAAGATCTAAAAATGTTCGCAATTTATATTTAGTTGCGTGCTAAGCTCAGGAAATAAACAATTTAACATTGGTCGTGTGGCGTCTGTTAAGTTTTGTGCAATTAACACAAGCAACATACATACATACATATGTATATAATATCAACAAGCATAAATATCTAAAATCATGTAAAAATATTAAACTACGCAATCCATTTGCACGTGCAAGCGATAGCTTACATTCTTATCAAAAAATATCAATTTATTCCATTCCATTCTATTCAATTTTTTAGTATTCTATTCCATTCTGTTCTTTTCTATTCTATTTCATTAAATTCTATTGTGTTCCATTCTATTCTATTTTATTTTATTATATTCTCTTCTTTTCTATTCCATTCCAATCTATTCCATTCTACTCTATTCTATTCCTTTTTATTCCATTCCATTCCATTCTGTTCCATTCTATTCCATTCCATTCCATTCTATTCCATCCCATTCTATTCCATTCTATTCCATTTTATTCTTTTCTATTTTAATTTAATATTATATTTTTTTTAAAGTTTGTTCGATCGTTTGAAATAAGTTATATTTTATATAGCGAGAATTGAAGAAGAAATTGTTTTAAAAAGTAAGTAGAACTTGTTTAAAGGAAAGAGTGTAACACATTCGACTTGATAGCATTTGCAATTATTTGTGTTTTTGTTTTGTTTTGTTGTGTTGTTCTCTTCTACCTTATAGCTGCGAGCATAGGGCACACGCGACGTATGCGCGTTGTATAAATTAAATATTATTTACAATTGAAATTGATGAATCAAAATAAGGTTGTCGGCATTAAAGCTCTCATCCTTCTATCACTCGTTTCGAAAAAAGGCGTTTTAAACTTTACAAATCTGCATACATTTTTAATTGTGCTGCCGGTTTTTAGTTTTTTCTCACGCTTAGAAGCGAATCGCATGCCCAATGCTAATAAATACTTGGAAATATTAATTTAAGACACTTTTAAAATGCATTCATTCGAAATATGAACACATTAAAGCTGCGGGCTGTCTGAAAAATCAACGACTAACACGCGCGAAAATCTAAAACAAAAAATTAAATAATCGCAACAAGTTGTTGTGTTGCATTAAACAAAAAAAAAAAATCGTTAAAAAAGCGCCAAGCGACACGCCAATGATTTTAGTTTCAGTTCAGAGTCCCGACGTGTCGGCAGAATCCGTACAGATCACGCCGTAGTCCCAGCAAAAGAAAGACGTGCACTAGATCCGTAGATAAAGTGAAAGTTTCTGTTAACCAAACAATTATAAAAAGTATATACCATGCGACCAATAAAAACTATTGTAAAAACATAAGCAAAGTGAAAAATATTGAGAAAAGTAGCAGAATTTATTAAAAACAAATTAGAAACAACATTCTTGGTAAGAAATTTAACTAGTGGAATAACGAAATGTTAAACACTAGGCAAAGTTAAGGAATTAATTATGATTAGATCAATGTGATATTCAAGCTCCTCCAAGGAACCCATGCTGGTCAAGTCAATTGGAGATAAAACCAACTCTTTTTAGATTGATTAAGTCAGATGGACCAAGATAAACGACCTGTTAACGTATAACCCAATGTTTATCTTGACCAAAAACTTATACATTTAATGTTAAAGTTCGCTGTTTTAGGCGAATTGAAATCAGCTTCAAAGACCTTTCGTCTTCCATCTTGATCTCAGTTACAGTTATATATAACATGCTGTTAAATACTTGACTAAGTTATAGAATGAATTATAATTTACTTATATGCGTAACTTAATGGCATAGATCAATGTGAGCTCATTTATGGAACCCATGCTAGCCAAAGCAATTGGAGAAAATATGTAGTAGATAATGCCAACTCTTTTTAGATTGATTAAGTCAGATGTACCAAGATAAGTGATCTGTTAAAGTATAACTCAGCGTTTATCTTGACTGCCAACTTAAAAACATTTCATTTTGTAGTTCGCTGTTTTTGCCGAATTGAAATCAGCTTCAAAGCACTTCCATCTTCCATCTTGTTCTCAGTTAGGGCAGCGTTTTGATTTAATTGACTGCAAGCTAATTCAATTTTTGATAGTCGCACCCAGCACTTAACACTCAAGTCAAATTTTGTGAAAACAGACATAAAAAGAAAACTCCTCCCAGTCACGAATAACGGTTCTTGACTAAGCGTGCGCGCGTGTGTTTGTGTGTGTGTGTGTGAGGGTGTGAGTGTGTCTGGGTGTGAGGGGGTGTGGGGGTTGGGTACTGTGCAAAATGCCTTGTAAACGAATTAGATGTAGAATTCAATTTCAATTTCAATTTGCGAGGCGCGCGCCTTGTATTACAAAGTTTGTAAATTGTAAAGACCAAATGCAAATGTTACGAAGCCAATTATATAAATATTTAAATTTGGCCACATTGTCTTATAAATGCATTGCAATTATTATATTCGAATTAGAGTTGTTGTGTGAAACTGAAAAGTCTGTGAAAAGCATTTTATAATTTGTGCAGTACAATAATTGAATTAAAATTAACAAAAACAAAAAAAAAACATACCGAGACATATAATTTTGTTTTAATTAGCGTAATCATTGGAGCGTAGCACAGGCGAGGGCAATAGCTGCCCAACCCAAGCGGCTTACATTTTGATTACATTTTAAAGACAATCCTCTTAGCACAAAATCTGACAAGACGTTACGCTTCTTCTTTTTCGTCTCCTTCGTTTACCCTAGCAACCAGGGGCGGGCGACGCAATGCAATCATCGACTGATGCGGGCAATAATGGCACACGTAACTATACAGCACAACAGCAGCAACAACAGTCGCAACCATCGGCAGGAGCTGGAGCAGGAGCAGGAGCTGGAGCAGCGCCGGCTGCAACAAACCAAACGACGTCCTTCACCGTAAATGACAACACAACAGCAAGCAAAAATCCGTTCAAGCAACAGTTGGATAGCACTAAGCAGAATGGCAACATGGAAGCCGACTACGGCATTATGGAGACGAGCGGAGCAGTCGCCCAGTCGGACCAACAGCTGCCATCGCCCACAAGCCAAGAACAACCGTATGCATCACGTAAATTGACAGTCGGCGGTCAACCGCCGCCGGATCAATATCGTCAGGAGGATCCACGTGCGGCCGGAACATGGTCTGCGGCCAAAACATGGATGGTCAGCTGGCGGGGCTCCAACCGGCTCGTCCTGGTCATTGTTGCCATAGCTCTCCTGCTGGACAACATGCTGCTAACAACTGTCGGTAAGTGAAGCCCCATCTTAAATTCTTAAAAAATAAATCGTAAATAGCCATTAGCATTTCATGGCCATTTATCTTGGCAGCCACTTGACAATCCAAGGCAATCACCTGGAAATTATTCATTTTCATTTCTAGATAGGAGTCCTTAGCACTCCTTTGGCCATAAAATCACCACAAAGCGCCACTTAAGCTAATGAATGTTTTCCTGGCGTCAGGCACTCAACAGTTGGCTTTCAGTTCATCAATTCAGCTGTCATTCAGCGAGATGCCAAGGGATTTTGATTAGCTGCGGGATTTGCTTTAATAGTACTGCATCTGTTCTTCTTCTAAAATATATATGCTTAATCAATTATATTCATATTTATGAACTCACACATTCGTAAGCTCGAGTACAATCGATAAACACATTCCTTGTTCGTAGTCCTTTATACAAAGGATCCCAAAGCAATTCTGTTCAGCGAACTAATCAATTGTTGGAGTACCCGTGTGATTTGCCCGTCATTATTCAAAGAGAGACAGAGAGGGGTTGGGTTCGGGATTGGGATTGGAAGACACTCAAAGTGCGGACAGTCAATTAAATAGACACGCGACCATTGCTACTGCGTGTGACACTAAATCCACGTAGGGGGGAAGGGGAATTTGTTGGCCAACGGTCGAGCCAAGTGCTTATGTCAAGTGTCTGGACAAACACGTGGACATCAAGTGGACCGCAGCGGTACTCCAGTCTGACCAATGTTTACTGCGGCTGACAACAACACAAAAAGCGATTGAAGTTCCTTATTCTGCTTTGTGTTAAACGTTCATGAAATTACATCAACAAGTAGGAAGTGGAAAGCCGAAGACAAATAGCTAGGCGAATGCGAATGCGGCACTTAGGCGGCGACTTGTTGAAAGATACGGACGGAGAAGTCAAAGCAAAAGTGAAAAAATGCTCAAGTCAAAGTGTTGGCTCAACCCCAAAAAAAAAGAGAGAAGCAACCATCCGAACCCGAGGACTCAGCACCCGCTCCATGCTTTTCTAGTTTCCGTCTGTACGTCCGTCCGTCCGTCCGCCTGTCCATCCGTCCGCCTGTCTTTGTTACAGCAAATCAAAGTTAGCTCTGAATGCTGCATGGCAAGGGGTGTATGGGGTGTATGTGGTTAAGTGCTGGATTAGGGGTGGGGTTACGGCAAATATGCTTTTAGCGTTTGACTTGAGGCATTTCCACTTAAGTGCTTTCACTTCTCCGTTAAAGGTGTTGAAGTGAAAATTGCAAGAAATACATGCTTATTACATTTGATCTTCGGCAATGAGCATAAAATTCTCATAAATTTGATTAAGCTGGCAAAAGGGGCTCCTCGAAGAAGGAGACGACGTCTTACGAGCATGCTTAGCTGACTTTCTTGATTTATGTGAATGGCTCAGAGTCTTATCTACAAGTGCTTTATTGCATAAATAAACAAAGGATAAATTATTCATATAGTTTTTTTGTTAATGAACAACAAGTGAGCATTTTATAGCAGGCAGTACTTGGCTATTTGATACCTTGCATCCTGCTTTTAATGGATGGAACTTAAAAGTCAATACATCTATATCTACATCCATTAACACAAGTAAAGTTTTTCGATTTAAGCAATAGTTGCTTTATTTATTATACACCAAAAAAGTGAAAAAGAATCCTGAAGTCTAGTAGTTGTTTGTACTTTCCATAATATTGTGAAATTACAAATGAGTGTAACCAAACTTATCAAAGACAAAAAACATAAAGTGTTTCAATATCTGTGATGCCAGATCGCCAAAAGTTTGCATATTAAATATGTATGCATTTTATTGGTTATGTGCATTTGTACACTTGAACAGCAAGAAAGAAATTTATATATATATGTAAATTTTATAAACATTTTCTTTTTTTTAACTTGCGTGCATTAGTATCCGTAATACAATAGAGTAGTAAGCTTTGTGTTGCTTTCTTTTCTATTACGGCTCAGCAATATTTTTTGTGATTTGCTTTTCCAAGCTATCAAATTTCTCCAGAGAAGCCGTCGATCGATTTTTGATAGGCGTGGTCCCCAAAGAACGTGCCTTCAAAGCACCATCCCTGCCCTCCGGCATCGGATTAAGCAGCTGATAGACGCTGTCGGATTCGTTCCGTGTGAGTGAAGCACTGCGTGCAAAGGGAAAGTATTCGTTAAGTTGTCGCTCCATAACATCCTTATTGATGGTGGTCTCCCAAATTTGGTTTTGGATAATGCTGCTGTAGCGTGCCTCAAAGCTGTGCTGGTGGCGCAACAGATTCGACGCGGGCTTGGTTTCCCGCTCCGTTGTCCGTTGGGCGGGCTTGGATGTGGTCGGGTTCGGGTTTAGGGGACTGCCCACGGTGTCCTCATCCGTTGACATTTGCCAGTCGTACTAATTACCGGAAAATTAAATACAAAAATTATGCTTGCCAACCGAAATAGCACTTGGTATCGAGCCGAGCCGAGCCGACCCGTAAAACTTGCAACCTTCCGCGTGGGCCTCGGAATCGCGAATAAGTCACGGCAGGCATTCTACGGTCTTGTTAAGCAACTATTCTTGCGCGTTTTCCTTACCAAGCACAGGCAAAAACTCAAATGTCAGACAAAAGTTTGTTTTTAGCTGCGTTGTAATTGCGAGCGTGCCTTTTGTCTTTTGGCAAAAGTTTTTCGAGGCCTTTTGGGGTTGCTAAAGATTGACGTGGTGCCTTCCTCGGCCCACAACCTGCTGCGACAGTTTATCCACCGCCAAAGGTCACAAAGTGTGCTGCCCTTTTTTTTGGTGTCGCCTTCGATGCTGCTTTGCTAAAATTACAGGTGTGCCAGGTGTCAGAGGTGCCCTTGCATGACGTTTGAAGCAACTCCATCTCTCCCTCCCTCTGTCTTCTCTTATAACTGCGGCCCTATTTTTGATATATCATATATTATTTCAATAATTGATTTATGACCCTTTAAGCATTGACATCAAAATCTATAATTATAATAACTTACAAGCGAGAAGAAGCTCAGTACATATTTAAAATAATATTTAAAAAAAGTATTAAGTATTAATGTATAAATGAATATGTAATTAAAATCTAGTTGATTCCGTAATTATTCATCCTAACTTTAGATATTGTTTGTATTAAAATCTAGAGAGAATAAACACAGCAAATGTAGCTATATTTTAGAAAGTAAGCAAAACCTGAACGCCAAAAAATCGAGTTAAATTAATGAATATTCCACCGACCATTAGATGTTGTTAATATTCCCCCCAACTTTAGATATTGTTTATATTATATTCTCCGGCGTTTACATTGATAGATCCGTGAGCTCTCGAATAAAATCTAGAGAGTATATATCCAGTTAATTTAGGCATATTTTAGAAAGCAAGAAATACCCGAAGGCCAAATAGAAATCTAGTTAATTTAATTAATATTCCCCCGGACATTAGATATTCTCCCAACTTTGGATAATATTCAACTCTCCATCGTTTCCTTTGATAGCTTGAGTAAAATCCAGAGAGAATAAATCCAGTTAATTTAGCCATATTTTAGTAAGGAAGTATTTCTTGCCGAACGCCAAATAAAAATCTAGTTAAATTCATAAATATTCCCCCCAAAACAAATTATTGTAAATTGTAATATTTACACTTGGGTTCTAATATTTTTGCATATGATTTTAGGCCAAAAGGTGTTTTATTATACATAAATAGTGTGATGTTAAAATGTATTTTTATTTTAATTTTAATTATTATATTTAATGGGTCAAAAAAGCTTTACCTTAATTAAATTAAAGGACACTTTGTTATTCCTCATAGAAACAAATACACCTTTTAGTTTGAGCGCTTAAAAATATAATTCACTTAAACTAGCGCTAAGCGCATCCTCTTGATTACTCGATGCGGCCAGGAGCAGGCCCTTCTTGGGCAGACTTGGCATGAAGATGTGCAGCTGCTTGCGACTTTCCTGTTGAGTTGTTGCGTTCAATCCCCGACTGCTGTGCGGCGGAGTACGTGCGTCTTTCGCCGTGGCTGCTGCAGCAGCAGGGCCATTATATAACCTGGTCGATGCCAACTGTCCGGCCATGCGACGTGTCGTGCTGGCGCTGTTGCTTAGCGCACAAAGATCAATGTTGCGCGGCGGTCGATTGAGCCGGACGGGCACGCCCTCCTTGTTAAAAATGATCGTAATCGGCTTGGCATTGGCGGAGTTGGCGCAGTAATTCATCACCGCTTGCTTTGTCGCGGGTTTCCGAGGAGCCTCACGCGACGCAACTGTTCCCGTCCCAGCACGCTTGATGCCCATGCCACGCTGGCTATGCCGAGTGATTCGATTGCTCCTTGCTGATTGATGGCTGCCGCTACTGACTGGATCGACTGGCGTCGATCCTTTTACGATATCCGCACGACCTGCCAAGTCCAGCCAGTTGATGACACGTTCCGCTAGACGCTCTTCCGGATTGACTGTGCTCGTGACCAGTGCATCCTGAAGCGAACTACGCCGTGAATGCGGCTGATGATCCGTAAGGTGGTCCAGTTGATAGCCCTTCTCGCTGCTCAGCAGCCAGGCACGTCGCTTCGAGTGCCGCCTGCTGTGCAGCACGCTGAAGGCAGCTTGCACCTTGTTGGACATGAGGCCTTGGGCCTGGCCAACTTGCTGCTGGTGCTGCAACGTAAGCTTGGTCGCGTCTAGTAGCAGATATTCATTCAAGCCATAATCAGCGTAATTCTCTGTTGCTGTTGACGCTGCGTTAAAATCGTTTGATTCGCTTCCATAACTGATGTCTGACCGAATTTGATTTTGGTTGAATTTCGGTTTTTAGCTTCATCAAAGATTATTCGTTTTACTTACCAGCTCGTTTGGCGTTTTGACGCTCGTGCGGCTCATAGTCGAGTATAAAGTGACGTCTGTGGCTGCGCCCAGCAACCCCGATCCTCTCCAGCCAGACTGAGCGCACGAACAGGGGTCGACTGGCCGACTCCCAAATCGAACGAGATGGCCGTCGCATAGTCTCCTCCGGTTATCCACTCCAGTCCATAAATTACAGCCCTTACCTATTACTTATTATGCAAAAAAACAAATGCCAGGAGATTCCGATTGTCTTGCTCTCGCCGTTGTCCTCATAGTTACTGTCCTCGCTGTCGTCTGCCTCAACCGCCGGTTCCTGTCCCACTGTTGTCGCTGTTTGCCTGACGACGCCAACAAAGCTACCGCAAAAAAAACTTTCTTTTAACTAGGGATGGCTAAAAGTCACGGAATTGAAATCACCTTAAGCTAAAGAGTGATTTTTTAGCAGGTTTCTGAATAATAGTGCAGTTTAAGCGAAAGATTATTAATGTGGAGTATGGCTTAAAGATGATGAAGCTTTTAGGGAAATATGAACAGCAGATAGGGAGAAATATAAATCCGGCTACCTTTCATCGTAGCCTGTCCAGAACATATTAAAAGCATGAACAGCGGATCGGGAATCTAAAGATCTTTCTTCACGCCTAAAAGATTCAAGATTAAAATTAGGATATACAATTACAATAAGTAGCTACATGGCTGAGTTATGCTCTAATCAGGGCATCGATCAGGCAGATAGGACAATAAATTGTATATACAATATTTTTACTCTAAGAACTTGTGAAAGTGTATCTTGTATCTTGTTAATTTTATGAAGATTTCGTATCTTACAGTCAAAACTGTGGAATTATATTCACACAATCTTTCCTTTTAACCAGTCCCTGGTCGTCATGGTTCTTTTTTTTTTGCCTGGTCACCCATCACCCGCCGGTTGCTTTTTGCTTTGCCTTGCGGCTTAAGTGTCTTCGACACGCGAAATGTAACCCAAACAACCAATGCCCAATCCCCCTTTTCCTAAATGCTCGACTCCATTAACCGCTTTTCAGTTGCACGTGCCTTTCGATATTTGTATGTCAAAAACTCGCAGGTAGTTTAATGACTTGTATGGTAGCTGATGGTGGTTCCACAAAATATCAATTATTTATTACACAAAACAGTTAATTATTGTGGTGAATTATAAAGTCAAATAAAACAACAACTCCTTGAATACATTTCTGCTTGCTTACTTTTTGTTTTGATTTATTCTCTTTTATTTTGGGAGTGCCCCCAATAGGGATTTCAAGTTAAATAACCAATACATGTGCATACATACATATATGGGGCTGTTGCAACTGTAGAAGAATAAATACATGTATGTATCTGTATACAGACATACATACATGGGGACACATAGTCAAAGCCGTTTAGTTAACAATTTCCCGTTTATCTCAAGTTCGCTCAATTCTACCTTTCCTCTTGCAAGAAGAGCTCAACAAGTCCAATTACTCCTTGTCTCGCTCATTCCCGCATAAACTTATTGTCAATTCTCCTTTAGACTGTAAGAATAAAACGAACGCGGAGTCAGTCGCGATCGAACATTGGAATAAAAAGGACATATCGAGACGATTTTGTGTGTTTCTCGCAAGCGACATTTGTCTTCTACACAACTAAGACGAGGTTGCGTTAAGTGAAGGAGGATGGGAATTATGCCGGTAATTTTGGATAGCATATTCTACATTCACTGACCTTTCTATAACCATGTGAATGTAAGCAATAATTAGGTGCATAGCTTGGACTTAAAGTAATACTTCAAAGCCCCATAAGACCGTGTCCAATTAAAACTCTTCTTTATTTTTTAATACACGTTTTCTATATTCTATTTATTTTATAAGTCGACGTCACCACGTATACTCTTCTTCTGTTTTTATGGAGTGCCCAACTTCTATTGTCAAAAATACATATTTATGTCTTATACTATTTTACTTATACTTTACAACACTAGATGTAACGGCTGTTGACTTTTAAGAGTTTACATTCATGTTCACTGTTTACACGTTAAATGAGTTTATTCGCGTCGTCGCTTCTTGCCAAGCTATTAACGTCATTCATTAGAGTCTAATCGATGCAAACATTTCTACAAATTTACTTTACATATGTAGATATGTATATATCACTTTGTTTTGTTAAACAGACACCAAATCAACCGCAATGCTGTCTAGTTGCCATCCACAAACTATGACAACAACACTTCAAACTGAAGCAACTGCTGGGGCAACGATAAACAGGAACTACAGCTTTCGCGGAACACTTAACAACTTGCAAATCCAATTGAAACGCAAAAGAAGGGCTATCCTCGGCACGCCGAAGATTTAATACCCTTGCAGACCCAGTCTTGTCATAATGGTCATAATGCTTTGCCCGTATTTAAAAAGCACAGGGAAAAAGTTAATACCGAGTATGGTTAAGATATCTTTTAACACAAAAGTTCTCCATGCAACAATTTTATTTTCGACCAATCGTTTCTATGTAGGTAATGTAGGGAAAATGGAGAAACTTATAATGGCTAGTTAGGTCAAGATATCTAGAAAAACACAATAGTTTTCCATAAAACAACTTAATTTTCGACCGATCGTTGCTATGGCAGTTATATGATATTGAGATCCGATATTAATTTGATTTTGCATATATATGAGGAGCATAAACTAAAAACTAATAAATGCAGAGTTTGGTCAAGATATCTTGATAAACAAAAACGATTTTCCCCACAAGAACCTACTTTTCGAACGATCGTTCCTATGGCAGCTATATGATATAGTGATCCGATCCAGCTGGTTCCGACATAAGCACTTCTTCAAAGTTTTATAAAGAAAGCTTAAGAACCGAGTGAGTAGTTCGCATAGAAACAGACAGACGGACATGGCTATATCGTCCCGTCTGATACTGATCAAGATAATATATACTTTATGGGTTGGAGTTATCTCCTTCTGTGTGTTACACGTTTCACAACAAAATTGTGATACCCTCTGCAAGGGTATAACAAGACCTCACACATGAATGCAATTGCACTTGCCGAGCTGGGTCTGGACTGGGTATCTGCAACGGATACCGCTGGCTACGGGTGTTGATAATAAATATAAACAGAGTCAAAACATGCAATAAACAAATTCAATTTCCTACAAAAGGGTAAGGGTTGAGTTCCTTTTAAGTGGAAAAAGGCAGCAAGCAAACCGAGGTCTCCTCTTGAAGCGCAACCGCTTCCATGCCTCAAACAGCCAGGTGCACGCGGCGTATGCGCAATTTGTGCAAGCCTGTTGGCATGGCCGAACAACTCAATTAGAGCATGCAATGCCTAGAAGCCATTATGAACTTTTAGTAACAACAATTTTGCGGGCCTTTAATACAATTAGAGAAGCGGCTGGAGAAAATTGCTTTGCCAGCGGAGTCATCTAACTGCAGGCCGTTAGGCTAATTGTAGAGCTAAATTCTTTGTTGCAACTCAATTACAAAACCATTTTACCCGGCTCCTTCATATTTCATAGTGCCCATCATACCCGAGTTCTTGTACGACATACGACATCCGGACGCACCTCTCGACAGTTACCCACGCACGCCGCTCACCCTGAACACTCCACCGCCGCCAACGTCATGTCCATGTAAGGAGGATGGCAATGATGCTGTGGTGCCGATCGAGGTGTCCACGCCGAGCGCAGAAGGTAAGCCCGGTAATTACCGAGAGGAGTTCAGTTTAATGAAACGTCTGCATCTTCAATAGAAAATGAAACCTATTACCGGGAGCTAGAGGAACGGCACAATGAATTGGTTGGTGAAACTGTGGAAGTTGGCCTGCTCTTTGCATCGAAAGCCATTGTCCAACTGTTGGTCAACCCGATTGTCGGACCATTGACCCATCGGTGAAGAATTGCTTGAATCGATTTCTTCCATTATAATTCTTAACATTTCTCTTAACATTTCAGCATCGGCTACAGCATACCTATGTTTGCCGGCTTTGTGATTATGTTCTTGTCCACGCTGAGTAAGTATAAAATAAATTTGTTTTGGCTGCATTTCACAATTGTTTTTGGTCTAGTTTTCGCCTTTGGTCGTTCATACCTGGTACTCTTCATTGCTCGAGCCCTCCAGGGCATTGGCTCATCGTGTTCCTCTGTCTCGGGAATGGGCATGCTGGCAGATCGTTTTACGGACGACAAAGAACGTGGCAATGCCATGGGCATAGCTCTGGGTGGACTTGCGCTCGGTGTGCTCATTGGACCGCCCTTTGGTGGCGTTATGTATGAATTTGTGGGGAAGTCGGCGCCATTTCTGGTCTTGGCTGCGCTGGCACTAGGCGATGGTTTGCTGCAGCTATTCATGTTGCAGCCGTCCATACAGAAATCAGAGTCCGAGGAGCCACCGTCACTGAAGAGTCTGATTAGTGATCCTTACATTTTGATAGCTGCCGGTGCAATCACCTTTGCTAATATGGGAATTGCTATGCTGGAGCCGTCTTTGCCGTTGTGGATGGTGGACAACATGGGTGCAACGCGCTGGGAGCAAGGTGTGGCATTTTTGCCAGCTTCTATTAGCTATTTGATTGGCACAAATCTGTTTGGACCACTTGGACACAAAATTGGAAGATGGTTTGCCGCCTGTCTAGGACTAGTTATCATTGGCGCCTGTTTAATCTTTGTATGAAAATTTAGCAGATTATCGGCATAGTTTTACAAATGTTTCTCCTTCTGTTTAGATACCCATGGCTACCTCTATTACGCATCTGATTATTCCCAATGCTGGTCTCGGCTTTGCCATTGGCATGGTGGACTCTTCGATGATGCCGGAGCTGGGCTATCTGGTCGATATACGGCACTCGGCCGTCTATGGCAGCGTCTATGCTCTGGGCGATGTGGCCTTCTGTGTTGGCTTTGCAGTCGGACCGGCTCTCTCGGGCTCACTTGTGAAAAGTATTGGGTTCGAGTGGATGTTATTTGGCATTGCCATCCTGTGCTTCTTGTATGCGCCGCTACTAACCTTCCTCAAGAACCCACCGACTAGCGATGAGAAAAAGGTGCGTATGGCTACCGAGGCTGCTGCTGCTGCTGCTGCTGCAGAAGCAGCCGCCGGTAATTCGATTGCTCCAATAATGACATCCTGTCCGGCTATCATGCACGATGCTACGACGGATGCAGGCAAGGCGAATGAGGCTTTTGAAAGCGAACGATTATGAGCTTTTAATTTATGTTTTTAATTTAATTACAACTTACTTTTTGTATCTAATCTAAGCGAGGCTATTGCCTCTGTCTACTTGCACATATGTCTACAACAATAAGATGCTAATTTAAAATATATTTAAATTTCTATATATTTAACATATTATTTCTTTTAATTTCCATAAGTGTTGTCATAATTATTGTACATATAAACTCTTTTTGATTTAATGAATTTATTAATGTAATTCTTGGCTTAATTTCAATATATTTCTTTTATTTTAGTTTGCGGTTTCCCCGCTGAGTTTTATTTTTGTTTTCATATTGCCTCGAATGTTCGAAACATTTTTAAAATATTAACAATGCACCTCTTAACTTTTGCAGTCATTAATTTATGGACGCGACCGATCACAGGTACGTTATGTAACCTATCAAAACTACGATGACGATGAATAAATTTTCCGAATAATACAAATATATTTCTTGGCAATGTCAGTAAAGATGACAAAAAAAAGTTGAAAAAAAAAAATTAACAAAGCAAAAATAAAAAATAAACAAGCAAAAAGAAAACACAACCAAAAATATCAATAATATCATATGAACCGAATTAAATTGTTATAAATGTTTAAAGCAAGTCAAAGTTAAGCTTAAATCCAATGCTATGCTTAAAACAAGAACCACAAAATATGGACCAATCTTTAGCTAAACCAAAAAGAAAATTATACAATTTAATTAAACAAAATTCGATCAGATAGATGTGGAAAGATAGATGAAAGTAAGCGAAAGAGGAGAAAATATTTAGAAATGGATTTTTTGCTCTAAATGGAAGACCAATATTAAAGTCATCAAGAATTAAACATTTATTGAACATATACAACAAGAAAATTGAAAGAAGAAAAAAACACTTGAAAATATAAAAAACTAAATTTCGATTTAATCAGTATAAAAAAATGGCAACATTTACAAAAAACATAAAGAAAGCAGGAATCTCTTTCCAAGCTCAAACTAAACATATATACATATATACATATATATTTATATAGATATAGATATATGTTAATTTTACTCCCAGAAAGGAAGGTATTTGCGTGTACAATGTGACAAGCGTCGGCGTCCGGAATTGCATTGATTTACTGTGAATTCCAAAAACTGGTTAACTAGAACGAATTTGTATTTAATGGAAATGTTTGGTATATATAAAAAGAATAATACGCGAAATGTTTGGAATCGACATAGGACGGCAGACGCAATATTGATTGCACGAAACCAAAGAGAAAAAATGCATTAAAATATTTGTGGCTGGTACAGCGTACAAATAACTGAGAAATGTAGCTATATACATATATATATATAGCTATATGCCTGGACAGTTATCCTGACGTTATAACAGCCGCAAATATTTGGTGTTCCAATTTATAAGCGCATCGTGCGCATATTATCCGCATAGACATTGATGTGGACATTGTAGGGTATGGACACCGAATCATCATTGCGGGAATTGTTGCTGCTGCAGCTGCTCCGCCGCCCGTGAACTGGACATACTTCTGTCGCCGGCGAGGCATTGCGCACTCGCAACTTACGCAATGCGAACTCCGTGTCCTTGCCCACCGGCTGCGATGTGGTTATCCGTATGGGCATGTTGTTGATGCGCGTGTGTATCAGCTGACCCGAACTGACTGGCATGCCGTTCACGTGAAGATTAAGTAGTTTACGCTCATTCAGGCGAGTTGCGGACAGCGGTTGTCGCAGACTGCAGTTGCTGCCAGTCCCGGGCACGCGGGCATTGAAATTGGAGCTTCCGGAGCTGCGGCGTTCCAGTGTTCGAGTTGGCGCCTGCTCCGGCTGTGGACTTATTTGCGGCTTGAGGGAACGCAACGTTGTCAGATTCCGGGTGCACTTTTGCAGCCGCTCGGCACGTGCCGTTTGCGTGCTGGAACTGGGTGTGGATCGATGGACATAGCAGGGCACCATGCCTGGCAGACGATCCGTCGAAGCTGGCCTGCACAGTTGTGTTGTCATAATTACAGGTGATGCAACTGGCATAGACGTGGCACGCATTGGCATACGCTGTTGTCGTTCCTGCCGCAACTGCTCCTGGTAGCAACGTATTCGCTCGTACTCCCTTTTCCGCTGTGCCTCGCGCTCTAGTCCACGTACCCGCTGCCTTTCACGCTCCGCCTCGATCTCCAGCAGCCTGTCCAGCTCGCGCTGTCTTTCCAGGTGCCTTAGGCGCTCGCGTTCCTGATCCCGTTGCCGCAAACGCTGTTGTTCCTTTTGCAGCTTCTGCTGACACTCCTGTACCATACGCTCGCGCTCCAGTTCCACCCGCAGTCGTTTGGCCACCAAAAAATCTTCTTCACAATTAGCCTGGCGCAACGTATAAGCCGGAACCTTGGTCTGGGCTTCGGGTAAACTAAACTTGGACAGACGCTTGTCAATGACAAAACTTTCGGAGCTGCCAATGCGCACCGTAGATTTATGCACTTTATAATTGTCCGTATTATTGAGCAGGCAGGGATCTGTTTCAATCTTTATGCGCAAACTCTTATCCAGTTCTGGCTCAGAGTTCAGTCCGTTTATATTAATGTTGATCGCACAACCGCTGCAACTGCTGGCGCTGCGCCTCGGTGCCACCCTAAAAGTGCACGTGGAGCAACTTTTTTCCGGCTCTTTTAAAGTGCTAACGGACGCACTTCTGCCAGTCCGGCGGGTAACGCTTGAGTTACCGGTGCTTGGCCTGATTGTCGTAAAGCTCTGGCCACGCCGCATCGTCTGATATTCGTCTTGATTGCAGCAGGTGCGCAACAGCGGAAAGTTCGACTTCGCAGCGGGCGTACTGCCAACGTGCTGGCAACGATCCGGCTTCCGCGGCGCCTCAGACACCGTTAGACCATTGAATCTGTTTGGCAACGAGGGTATGCATTTCAGATCATTCAAAAACCGGCGACGTCTGTGCTCGGCAAAGGCACTCGTCGCCGGAGCACCAACTGGAGCATTGGGTTCATGACACCTGGTGATGAACTTTGGATTCTGATAATAGGTCTCGAAGGTGGCAGGCTTCGGTTGCGGCGATGGCGGAGGCGGCTGCTGGGCTCGTTGATAATGGTGAACCGGATAGACGGGTCGATCGGCGTAACGAAAGTTGTACGAATTAATTTTGAATGGGTCGTTGTAGAAGACATCCGTTGACTGACGGCGTGTATAAATACTGCTAGTAGCATCTGTGTCGATAAGAAGGCCATGAGAATTGCTTCATTTCGAGAAAAAAATATCAATTGTCAAATATACTTACACTGACCGCGACTCATTTTATGCAATAAATTTTGTGCTCCTTAGGGACTTGGGCCAAAGTTTTGCAAAATATTGCGCAATCATCTAGATTTTTTTTTAAAAAAATTATTGTTTATGCCAAAAATGAATATTTTGTCAACGGCGACTTTGTTCATCCAAAGAATCAACAACTTTTTGATTCGATTTCAATTTATCTACCTTCAAAGTTCGGGCTTTGGGGCGCACATTAAAACTCTATCAGCAATAGGACGAAGCATTTGTGCAGCAATTCGGTTTGTCGAAAACCAGCCTTCCTTAAGCAAATCAATTTGAGAAAAGCAAAATAATCATCATATTAAATGTATTAAAAGTATATAATTGTCTTTAAATGAATATAAATATCATATATATACATATATATAAATGTAGCTACACTTACAACATATATCTGACGCAATGAGGGAACTACACATAAGTCTTACAATATTAAGTATTCTTTATATTTTGAAGTATGCGCGTACAAATTGTAAAATTATTTAACATTTGTAATAGACTTAATTTTAGTAAATAACAAAGATCAATTGGATCCCTCGGATACTTCCGCGAGTTACTTGAATGGCTGCAAGTTTCTCCAAGCGTTGTCAGCCCATGAACGGCTACGTAAAATCCAAATTTTTAAATCCATTCGCCATCCATTGGGCAGAATATATCAATTTATGCGCGCATAGAAAATTTAAGCCCAGTTCTAATAATAACTTAGAAACAGATGAAAAGATTTTGAAGGAAAACATTAAAAGTTATTTATTAAAAGTTGTACATAAGCAAAGCTGAAATACTTGCTGATTATCATCGTTATTTCAATGCTCTAATATAACAATAATTCAATAAATAAAAAACAAAATATACAATATACAACAACCTATCATAACTTACATAAATATAGATTATGTGTTGTATCTTTGAAAGCTTGTTAAGAATTGCAAAATGCAATCATGCACTATACAAAAATCATTACGAATTCCCCAATACACTTATAATGTTATGTAGTACAAAAGCATTGTGCAGGGTAAAAAACGTTTAGTTCACTTTCAATTTGTTGCTTAAAGCCTGCTTATCAACATGGTCTAACAATCTAAATAAATACTTGTGAATTAGACAATATAGTATAACCATTAACTTATACAATATACTATATAAACGCATCAGTTATCGTTCAATAATATTATAGATATTGCATTACACAGACAAAAAAAAGCTGGTATGGGGTCAAACAATCTATAAAATAATATCAAACGTTTTGTGCACAGTTTAAGACACATTAAACGCAATGTATTTATTACTACTACAAAAATTGATGTCAAAATTTATTAAAATACTAAACGCATATACACATACTTTATCTATATAAAATACTAAAATACCGCTAACCGCTAAATTCAAAATTCTTATCTCTTAGTGCGAGCATACTAGTCAAAAAACAAAAGAAGAAGCAATACAATACTTACTACACATATAAAATTATAATGCTATATTCATAAACTACATTAGGAATTTAAAAACATGCTTTATCTATATAATAAGAAGTAATACATTAATAAATACCATATGTTATCATGTGAATATATGTCAAGTGTTGCGTTAAGTTTTTTGAAAAGCATTTGTAAAACTATTCGAATCTAGAAATATATATATTGTCAAATAAAATATACAGCTAAATACATATATTATGTTATCATACATGAAAATCAAAACTAATATATGATTATTATACAATCCGTAATCAGTCAGTTGACAAAAGTTTATCTATTTAATTGTAATCTGATAACTAAGCTAATTACAAATACAAAACGGAGTTAAGTTTAACATACTAGTTCGATGTACTCTTACAAAAAAAAAACAAAAAAATACACGAAACACATACATATGTAACAAAAGTTGTTGGTGAATAAAAAAGCTAGACCCGAAAACAAAACAAGCCTTCAAAATAAACTTAATCAGTGCATTCGAAGTGTACCTTGAATTATGGAGGGATTATTTTACAACCAGGTTTTTAATATAGGAACAAGTCTACGGTTCATGCTAATTCAAAGCTGACGTAATCTATATCACACCCTTTGAGATTTGGAAAAAATTGTCGAGCATATCGCATATCGTAAGTTTAACATGAACTCTAAGCGAAATTTATCTGTCCAATTTAAAATGTAAAAATAATTCAGGAGAAAAGCCGAGCCAAATTATTTTTGTATATAAATCGGTTGAGTCTTAACAGAATGTAAATTTAGCATTTCGACTTTAAACGACTTTTGATTTTTATCCGATCACATGACAAAGTATGTAGCTTAACATCTGTAAGCCTATCGAGAAAAATCGAGTCAATTGAATCCATCACATTGATTATTGGAACAAATACAATAAATGTATTTATAATGTTTTCAAATCGACTCTTTTTTTCAGTTGTGTTTTTCAGCCTCAATCGGTTTAAATAAACGAGGTGACAGACATTCAGTTCAATTTTATACGTGGTAATCGAACTTTTAGTTCATAAAATACACTGCTGTACTCAGATGGTGCTGTTAGGGATGCGTTATTAAATGACAATAAAGCTCTTCACGATTTTCACCATTTTCCCAAACATATATGGCTAAAACATATTATAATTATTAAAATAAAGAAAACAAAAAAATCATAAGCAAGTAATTCAGTAGCAAGTAATATTATTCTTGAATATTATTCGTGTCGCTGTTAACTAACAGTGGATCAAAATGTTATGTTGTGTCGCTGTACAACCGTGTGTATGGGCTACAGATAAACAACTGTAACCTCATCGCCAACATGCAGTTGTAAATTTTGTCATTTAAATTGAATTTTGAATACTTTTCTCAGAAGGTATTAAAAGTGCAAACGGAACTTGTGGATATTAAGTGAAGCTGTAGACAAAGTGAATTTGATTAATTTTCGTAAATGCGCAGTGCTCGCACCTCAACGGTATCAACATTACTGCCATAACTGCTGTTCGTGCAGACAGAAAAGGCAGCCATAAGATTTTCCTTTTTTTTGTTTTGAGTTGTGCGCGCACACACAATCAAAACACACAAAACAACAGATACTTTGAAAAGGAGCAGCATAAGAATAATGGATACCACTATAAGCGCTGGAGCTGGTAAGTAGCTGAGTCTCCTTAAAAGAGTTTGTCATATTTTAAATTGAATTTCCAACCTCCTACGGTCGGTACGCTACAGCGCGTGTATGTCAGTTGGACAGGCGGCCTATATACATACGTATGCTGGCGCGCAAATTGTTAAGCTAAAGCAATGCTGCGTCCGCACGCCATATACGCTGTCGTAGGTTCTCATTAGTTTAAATAGATTTAGCCACCGATGTTAAATAATATTAGTTACATGTTAGGTCGCAATAGCAAGCAATTTGCTTAAATACAGTACATAGTGCTTTTTAACAAAGTGAAACATCCCAAAATACCCCATCTGTAATCTGGCAACTCCGAGGCGTGTGATAGTGTGTGTTTCTTTCGATGTTACAGGTACAGTCTGTGGGGAGATTTGCTTGCAATTCGACCATTGCAAAAATTAAACATTTATACTTCCAAATTGTTTCATTCTAAATTACAGCGGGAAACTTTGGCTTTAAGTGAGCGTAGACATTTCATTACATATTTTATAAAAATGAGGCACTCGTAAATGTCCGAATTAATTTAAACAAACTTGCCACCCCGCACAACCTTGCTGCTAGTACGTATTTGAGTGGCAACACTTTAAAGACCCGATCTGGCAACGCCGATGAGCAGCACATTTTAAGGTTTACGCAATTTTTTTCAATTCTTCCCAGTTATTAAAATTGAAAAAAACTACATAGCCGTAAATATTTGTTGTAAGTAATTAAATACTTATGAATAACATGTTGCGCCATTAAAGTCATTTGCAATTAAAATATAATAGGCAATCCCAAAGTATAACGAAAATAATGTCGCAAGCATTTGCGTTCGCCGTCTGCCGGACCGGAGTTACATTACGCTGCAGCCGGCGTGCCTTGTCCACGGCTAGATTGCTACGCAGTGTGGCACGCCCACGTCTGGCCACCAGTACAGCATTTACCAAGTGTTTCCAGGCTGGCAATTGTCCTCCTACCACTAAGGGCATTCTGCAGCAATATGTGCGCGAGTACGCTAATGAAAAAAAAGTTTTTGAGCGCACGAAGCCCCATTGCAATGTGGGCACCATCGGCCATGTTGATCATGGAAAGACTACGCTGACGGCGGCTATAACGAAGGTTCTGGCTGATAAGAAGCTGGCAGAGAGCAAGAAATACAATGAGATAGACAATGCACCAGAAGAGAAAGCTCGTGGCATTACCATCAATGTGGCGCACGTTGAGTACCAGACGGAGAGCCGTCACTACGGCCATACAGATTGTCCCGGTCATGCTGATTACATTAAGAACATGATAACTGGCACCGCACAAATGGATGGTGCCATTTTGGTAGTGGCCGCCACAGATGGTGCTATGCCCCAGACACGGGAGCATATGTTGCTGGCCAAACAAATTGGCATTGATCATATTGTGGTCTTTATTAACAAAGTCGATGCAGCCGACCAGGAAATGGTGGATCTTGTCGAAATGGAAATACGTGAACTGCTGACTGAAATGGGCTACGATGGCGATAAGATTCCTGTCGTAAAGGGCTCAGCATTGTGCGCTCTGGAGGACAAGAATCCCGAAATCGGTTCCGAGGCTATACTTAAATTGCTCGCAGAAGTTGATAGTTTTATTCCGACACCCGTGCGCGAGTTGGACAAACCATTCCTGTTGCCAGTGGAAAACGTTTATTCTATTCCTGGCCGTGGCACTGTCGTTACGGGTCGTCTCGAGCGCGGTGTGGTCAAAAAGGGAATGGAATGCGAATTTGTCGGTTACAATAAGGTACTAAAGTCCACGGTCACGGGCGTAGAGATGTTCCATCAGATTCTTGAGGAGGCGCAAGCTGGCGATCAGCTGGGTGCTTTAGTCCGTGGCGTTAAGCGTGATGATATTAAACGTGGCATGGTCATGTGCAAGCCCGGCAGCGTCAAGGCACTAGATCAGTTGGAAGCGCAAGTTTATATACTGTCCAAGGAGGAGGGTGGTCGCACCAAGCCCTTTATGTCGTTCATTCAACTGCAGATGTTCTCTCGCACCTGGGACTGTGCTGTTCAGGTGCAAATACCGGACAAGGAGATGGTTATGCCCGGCGAGGATACTAAACTAATATTGCGTCTGATACGTCCCATGGTCTTGGAACAAGGTCAACGTTTTACCCTTCGTGATGGCAATCTAACCCTAGGCACAGGCGTTGTGACAAATGTGATGCCTGCACTGACTGAAACTCAGCGTTTGGAGCTAACGGAGGGTAAAAAGGCGCGTGAAAAAAAGGTCGCTGCCAAAAAGTAATTGCCTTGTATTCATCGGAAGCTTATTCTAAAAGTCAGTCGTAAATAAATAAACATATTTTTAATTTAATTACATTTTATGCATATTGAGTTAGTTGCTTTCATGCGTTTAATATTCAAAGTCATAGGTCAACCATTAATAAAACGAAAATAATAAACTTCTACCCTACAAATAACAAAATATCCTTGCAAGGAAATCCTAAACCATACTGAAAGGGAAATTTTGAAGATCAAGCAAATGTGTTTTTTTTTTTAACAAATCAACTATCGATAATAGCAAGTGGCAGCACTGGTGTCAGCGCGACCAGTGTTGGTCAATGTGGTGTTGCAACCGCTACGCAGCTGATGTTCGTGATAAAAGTTTTTGAAATTGAATTGAAAAAAGTTGATTGTCTGCAAATATGTTTGCCAACCGTTTGTCTGAGCTTTCGGGTACATTTGAATATTGATTGTTTTGTATTAAATTTAAATCATATCATGTTAATTTGCTTTTCATCCACAGACGAACTAGGGGATACCACGCCGTTGCCTGAACTTACCCTCTATGATTTGCTGGAGTCGCCAGCAACGTCTAAAGAGCAAAGCATGGATGTTGTTGGTAATAAAGATAGCGAAAACCAGAATGCGGAAAAAAAATTGCCGTCAACCCCATCTGGCGAATTGTTGAATAACCCGGGTCCAAAGAAAACTCCAATTGTGCGAATACTGGAGAACAAACGGCTGACAGCGCCAATGGGCGCAGCTTTAAAAAATATGCTCGGTGGATCTGTTAGGGTCGTAACAGCTCCAGCAAAAACGACTCAAACGATGGACGTTAAGATCCTTAACAAGCTACAGGCGAAGCCGTTAAATGCTTTTGGCAATGCAGCTGTTAAAATCGGCAGCACCACAATAGCAGCACCGTCAGGTTCAAACACATCACCGCTAACGACCCAGATGCCCAAAAGTATTGGCGGTGTCACCATGACGCAAATTAAAACAGCTGACGGTAAAGTGCTCTATCTGCACAAGTCATTGCCCGTATCAGCGGGAAGCACGGCAAAGTTGCCCGTGAATGCCACATCTCGCTTGCTGGGCCAATCAATTCTTGCTAAAGGTGTTACTCTAAGCGGCACAGTCCCAATCAAGGCAACCGCGCCGAGCTCGTCAATAACAGTCAGAGGCTTAACGGCCGTAGGAGCGACTAAAACAACACCAACAACATTATCAAATCCCTTAACAACTTCACAAACAACAGGTGTTGCAAAGAGTCCATCATCTGCAGAAACTGCATCCGTGCCAGGCTCTTCTAAGATGCCAATACAAGTGGTGCGCACCGCCGAAGGCAAGATAATTAAACTAAATCAAGGAGCACCCCCTGTGCTCCTTAATTCCAAGTCAACACCGTTGGCCGTAAGAGCTCCAGCTAGCACTGCGCCAGCAATGCCAACGGGTGTTCTAGGCAACAGCAGCAGCAGCCGGCTGATAAACAAGCCTTCCACGCAAGTGATCATTAAGGGACCGCTGAAGCAGCTGCCGGCAGGCTCCTCCCTTAAGCCCGTCAACAACAACAATACGAGCAGCAGCAGCACAGCATCAACAACAGCAACAGCAACAACAACAACAACAACTGGGACAACAATGCCGTCCGGCAAAATGCTGGTTCAAAGCTCGACGGGCAAACAAATTGTTGTGGCCAGTAAAAACATTATTAAGCTATCGCCAAAGCCAACCGCTAACGCATCGACCAATACAAATACGAATGCGAATACCACGCCCAGCGGCAGTGGTCTGCATGCGATCCAATTATCGGGAAAAAGCGGTGTGCAATATGTGCGCGTTTTGCCCAACAATAACACGGAGCCAACCACCAGTCCACAGAAGGTCTCACTCGGGCGTCCACGCACGAGCAGCAACAGCAACAACTCAACTGTATCCGTCAGCAATACCAGCAAAATCGTTATGAAAACCATGGGCGGCAGCATCGTGCCGTTGCCGTCCATGCAAACTTTGGTACCTAGGGTGAGTAGAGTCCAAGCGAATACTTTTATTGGTACTTATCATAAGATTTTCTTTCTTAACCAAGTAGTTACTATAATACTAAGCCCTATATGTAAGACTGTTTGTCCTGACTGACTGACTGACTGATCGGTGATCAAGCCGTAGGAGCTAGAAAGGAGAACATTTCACTGTAGTTACCTTATGTGATGAAGGTGCACGTTAAGACGGGGTTTTGGGAAAATCGCGAAAAACGTCTGTATGAAACTTTTTTGTTTACCGTACGATCTTCCTCAAACTCACTTTCGAAGAAATTTGTTTAAATTCTTTTAATGGGTGCTTCATTTAGGGGTCAAAGATTTGGTGAGTGACGTTTCGCGCTCAAATTCATTTCCAAGGATCTACATAAAAAATCATATCATATGAAATTTGTTTGCTTACCTTCCGCTCAGTTTGGAAATGATTTTCAAAGCTTTGTAAGAACATTTATTTTAAACGAGCAACGGCAATACCGGGTAATTCCCGCTAGTAATAAATTAAATATATATAATATATTTATATTATATATACCAATAAAACTGATAAAAAATAGTTAAAAATATAACGTTTTTTTGAACGGAGTGCATAAATTATAGTCTATAAGAATATATTATGAGAAAAATGTTTATTTAAAAGCTTCTTTTACATTTTAAAATTTGAATTACAGCGAGCACCTGGCGCGACATCTAGCTCAGCGCACGCTAAGACCCCCAACAATAGCAACAATTTGGAACGTGGCCTCAAGCATCGCCTATCCGATATCAATGTGCAAATAAAGCATTTGACAAACGATAGCGCCGGCGATGCCGGAGGACCGGACGCAAAGAAGGCACGGTATGTTATTGCCATGCCGCACACTGCGTCGACATCGGGAACGTCGTCAACGACAACAACTCCGGCGTCCCAAAAACATATGCAGAAGTTGACGGGAACGCGGCCAACACAAATGCAACGTGTTACGGTGGCAGACCAAGGGCGAAAGGTGTACAATCTGGTCACAAAAAGTGACGCCAATGGCGTCAAGTATATGATCTGTAACAAGGGAGGCGAGGGTAAACCACGCACAGTCTTCAACACGACAATGCGACGTGGCTATACGCTCGCCGAATCCAAGCTGCGTCGTCCTGTGACCCTTACGCCGCAACAGATGCGCTTCAAGCAAATGAAACTGCAGCAACAGCGGCAGATTGTGGCCCAGGCCAAGTTGCGACAACAACACCTGCAGAAACAGCAGCTGTCTGTCCAAACGAAACAACAACAACAACAGCAGCAGCAAATAGTTAAGTCTAAATCAACGCAGGATAATAAATTAACTGTGCCGGCCAAGCCATTATTTGATATACTAAAGCCGCCGCCGCCAGCAGCGGCTCCTGCGGCAGCTGCAGCACTTGATGCACTGGGCGGATCCCGGAGAAAGCATTGCAACTGCAGCAAATCGCAATGCTTAAAACTTTACTGTGACTGTTTTGCCAATGGTGAATTTTGTCAGGATTGCACCTGTAAGGATTGCTTCAACAACCTGGACTATGAGGTCAAGCGTGAGCGGGCCATACGTAGCTGCTTGGAACGCAATCCCAGCGCATTCAAGTAAGCAACTAAGACAAATAAAAAATATCAAAATTTGTATATTCATTAATACTTTCTCTCTCGTGTTCAGGCCCAAAATTACGGCGCCCAATTCCGGAGACATGCGCTTACACAATAAGGGCTGCAATTGCAAACGGTCCGGGTGTCTAAAAAACTACTGCGAATGCTACGAAGCCAAAATACCCTGCTCTGCCATGTGCAAATGCGTAGGTACGTATCCGACAATCTATAAAACCAAGCCAACAAATTTGCAAATAAAACATGTACGAGGTTCTAGTCGGGGCCTCCCATATAGGGGTATAGAGGATACCCGCCAAATGCAGAACGAAAACCTAGAAATTTGCCCAAAACAGGATTTCAATATCGTTTTTTATCGATTACTTGGAAACCGGGCAGCTTAACGAGTATCGGAGACAAACTCGATCTGTGCAGGCACTAGGAGGACCTACAGTCTCTAGCTCTTATAGGTTCTGAGATCCTTGCGTTCATACATACGAACGGACGGACAGACAGACGGACTACTGGCTAGATAAACTAGGCTTTTGATGCTGAACAAGAATATATATACTTTATGGGGTCGGAGAGGCTTTCTATTGCCTGTTACATACATTTGCACACATACATTATACCCATTTTACCCATTTTAATGGGTTCAGGGTATTAAAATAAAAGAAAATATGTGACACTCTGATATACCATAGTTTTTCCGAGCAACAAATTGACTAATGGATATTACTATACTATAAAATAACCTTATTGTTATAATGAAGAAATTATGCAATAACTTGTTCGGTAAACGTATATTGAAGCGCCGAACTTTCCCATCAAGAAATAACTACTCGAATTTTCCTACAGTTCAAGCTAGACTCAAATATCGTGGAAAAATGATTTTCAAAAACTCAGTAGTTTTTTAATTCACGCTATAAATTTATATATCGTCGTTATTATCTAAGAGATATCTTCTTCTGTGCGTTACACATTTCACTACAAAATTAAAATACACGATAAGCATATAAGAAAATAAAAGCTAATTTTGTTTTGCTAATTTCAAGGATGTCGCAATATGGAGGATCGTCCCGATGTTGATATGGACTCTATGGACAGCCTGACTGATGTGAAATTACCATCGAATAAAATGAAAGATCTTAACGGAACATACCAACAGGACAACCGCTCGAATGTCTATCTAACGGACGATGTGATAGAGGCGACTATAATGTGTATGATATCGCGCATTGTTATGCATGAAAAGCAAAATTTGCCAATCGAGGATACGGAACGCGAGGTAATGGAGGAGTTGGGCGAAAGTTTAAACCAAATTATTACCTTTGCCAAGGAAAAGAACGATACATTTCATATGGACGATACCAAGACGATGGCCTAAAAATAGAGCTTGAAATTGATTTATATTCTTACATTTTAAAGCTCCTCAATTTTCAAGTCTTGATGCACATACTAGATTATTTTTTAAGTTCAAAGCGATCTGACCTGTTTATTTTTTCAATTATTAATGTCTCTTAAATAAGCTTTCCAAAAGTTGACCTTCAAGTGTAAAGTGCAAATAAATTATTAACTATATGCAATTGCATGTAAATAGCATTTACAATAGCAATAGCGAATGTAAGACCAAATCGAATGGTATCGTTTTTTAAACGCCTTATGCAAGCAACACCCAATCGAACGTGTATGTAAATAATTAAAAATTCAATAAAGCAATAATTTCAATTACCTCTATTAAAACTTGCCAGATAGCATTAAGAAATTTATGCTGATATTTGAAATATATATGTGAACGATGGACTCCGAGGGTCTTTCTTTGCGCTTTTGCAATTCGTCAACGCGAATTCGAATCTGCAAACGTTGCGGAAACTGAGAACTTGGGATCTCTGAGTTTGGTAAAGCTGATGGATATTAAGCGTGATTCTTAAAAAACCTTTATTTTTATTTATAAAATGAGTAAATAAATTTAAGACTATTCAAACATAATTAACACTAAAATACAGTACACAATCATTTTGGAATTCTCGATGATGGGCGCTAAAACAATTTCAAAACATAATAAAAAAAAACTTTAAAGAAAATATATCCACCAATCTAAATTTCTACATAAACTCCGATGATGGTCTTAATCTAATAACACGATTGCGAAGTGAATATGCCCTTGACGCATTCGCATCTCTCTCTCCAGTTGCTGCATTTACTGAAGTCTCCAGCTGACCGTTTTGAAGCGAGGGTCTTTCTGGACTCATGTCCTCTTCGCAGTCTTCCAACTTGTTCCCAATGACCACTTCATCTCCACTAATATTGGCTTCATCGAAGGTGAACTGAAAACGACGCACTTTTTTCTTGGCGCTAAATAAAACACCGCGGGCACCAGGCTCACGTTTTTTGGTTCCTGGCGTTTTTAAAATGGAAAGTGGCGTCAACTGCTGACGAGATACTTGCTCCGTTGCGCCCATTATAGCCGACTTCAATAAACTATTACCGCCAACGGATTGCCGATTATCGGTGTCACGTGATACACGAAGCACGGTTCGTGCCGGCGAGAAAGATTTGCGGTCGCGTACCACAATAAAACGATGCTGCGAGTGGCGCTTCGGCGTACCGTTCGGCTGGCTGCTTTTCTCGTTGATTTCGCCAGATTCCGGATTTGTTCGCTTGGCTGCATAAGCCTTACGCAAAAAGTTTCTTAACTCGCTGCTTGGTTTGGCGATTTGTTTGCGCTTTGTTTTAAGAGCCACTTTTGATTTGGCTTTGGGAACTGTCGCAGCATCCGGATCCAGCCAATCGTTGGCTTTCCAGCGCATCAGATTCTCGAAGCGTTTGTCAACATTTTCGCTCTGTAAACGCAACATGTCCCACCAACCCTCTAAATCTTCAACGAACACGGGTTTAGATGCCTCACTGCCATCATTGGGCGGCAAACCAATGCCGGTGACACCCGCTTCACATCGATCGATTAGACCCTTAAACTGCATCAGTTTCTTGCTGGTCAGCAGCTTTGTTTGTCCAATAGCCGCATCTATCATGTCCTTTGCCCCATTCTCCAGAAGACGCGCTTCATTTTCGCTGTTATACAAGTGCCACTCGGCACAAAGCGATTGGAGGCGTTTAATTTCACTATCCAATTGCATGCGAAAGTATTGTACAGTGTCTAGTGTGCTACGCACAGCAACGGGCGTCTCCGATTTTTTCTCACTTGGAATCTGCGTGAGAGTGTTGTTGGAACTGTCACGCTGCATTCGAGTGCTTCCCTTTCCACGTGATAAGGTCACAAAAGGACTTAAGCAAATTGATTGTCTTGCTTGGGTACGTATCGGGGAATTCGCCAACATCGTCATGTCATCTAAAATATATATAGATACGACGATTTACAATTATTAAAATTTATGGAGTCGCCGAAAAGCCCACTTACCCTCTTCTGACGGCTCCGTTAGTGCCGGGGATCCTGTCAACAGTCTCTCGGCAACAGACACTGTTCCATTGGACTCATCGCCAACTGCCACAGGACATGTATTGGTTATCTTTCCGTGGTTCTCCTGCAAATTGTCGCTACTTTTAATGGACTTGTGCTCAGTAGATGTCGCCGCTGCCTTCAATAAATGTTTATTGCTGAGAATATAAAGTGACGTATCTGGACTCTGTGAATCGCAAGTTGATTGCCGCAGTTTCAGTTTGGTAAGTATTGCTTGTCTTTGCTTGCAGTTCCGGAGCGCCGGTTTTTTGGACTTCATGCGTGTCGAGAGCTGTGAGGAGAGACTGTTTTTGGATTTGCTTTCGCATTGGGCAGCAACAAGTCCTCCCCGGTTTCGGCTTGTTACAGGCAATTCGAATGGCTGTGTCATCAAATTTTGCGGCCTTGATGCGGACGCCACCAATCTTTGTTTAACTCCAAGGATCGTTGTTGGCTTTTGTTTAGGGTCAGCCTCTTTTTGTGGCTTTTTAATAATGGGTTCAGTAATTGCAGCAGACGCTGCTAGTGGCGGCTTTGCCGAACGAATCGACTGTGGCTTCGTTTCAACATTTTGAAGATTTCGGCCAATAGCGAAAGGCTTAACTGATTTTGGCGCAGGCTTCGGCTTCACTGCAGTTGTAGACGCAATAGGAGACGAAGGCTTTTTCGCTGTGGGCACTGCCTTTGGAAATGCCTTGGACTTTATTACATTACCCACAGTTTTTTTTGCAGCCGGCATAGACATTGGACCCTTTGTTACCTTAGGAATATCTGGAAGCTTTTTGTTTTGCGTTGAATTACAAACCGGCATCTCTGCTTGGGATTCCACAGCATACACTGAGCGAAGTTTTTGCTGCTTATCAGTGCGTATCGGAGTCTTTTTCAACATGGTCATGTCATCTAAAATTATATAAGTATAATGATAAGCAATTATTAATATTTCTTTAAAATCGACCAAAAACTGCTTACCCTCTGCTGCCGTCACCGTGTGCTGCGATTCCTTTAGGGTCGGGTATCCTGTCAACAATTGTCTCTTGGCAACAGAAACTATTCCATTGGACTTATCGGCAACTGCCACAGGACTTATATTGGTTATGTCTCCGTAAGTGTCCAATAGAATATCGCAACTTTTATTGGACTTGCGCTCAGTAGATGTTGCCATTGCCTGGAATAAATGTCTATTGCTGACGACATGAAGTAACAAACAGGGTGTCTGCAAATCGCAAGTTTCTTGCAGCAAGCTTGGTTTGCTTATTATTGCTTGTTTTTGCTTGCCATTTAGGAACGCCGGCTTTTTGGACTTCATGCGTGTCGAGAGCTGGGAGGAGAAATTGTTTTTGGCAGTGGTTTTGCATTGGGCTGCACCAACCCTTCCCCTGTTTCGGCTTGATGCAGGTAATTCGGACCCTGCTATTATTTTTTTAACTCCAAGGGTCGTCGCTGGCTTTGGTTTAGGGTCAACCTCTTTTTGTGCCTTGCTTATTAGGGGTTCAGAGGCCTGCAGTGATTTCGCTGTCTGCTTCAGATTCCCTGCTTGATTATCCAATGCAGTTGGTAGCGGCTTCGTCGAACGAGTCGACTTCATTCTAGCAGTCTTTAACGAAGCCGCAGATGTAGACGCCATGGGAGCTTTTGTCGCTGTGGGAGCAAAACCCAAGGGTTTCTTTGCGGCCGGCAATTGCACGGATATTGGAGCCGACGTCTCGGCTTTGGAATCCAAAACATATAGTGAGCGTCTCTTTTTTTTCTCCGCTTCTGATTCAGTAACTAAATCTGGTTCCGCGTCCCTTTCTTCCTTTCGTTTCTTTTGCTTTTCAGCTTCCTTCCACTCCTTCCAGCCGAGAAAGCGTTGCAAATAATGTCCTTGGCGCTTTGTCATCTTATTGACAGGATTAACATTTGGCGCCGAGAGTGCATTTTCTTGGTCGTCTTTTGCTGCAGTCGTCGGAAGTTTCAGCTCTTTTTCCTTTAATGTCTTTGACGAAGTGGGTCTGATATCTAATATGCGATTGCTTTCAAAAAGTTCGTCGCTTAACTTGCTTTGCACGACGCGTTGACGCTGCCGGTTAATTTCAATATGGTTGTGCGGACTTAGCACTCTCGATTGCATCTTGAATAAGTTTTTGCGAATTTTATTTATGCAATTTTATTTTTGAATAATTTTTTACAAAGATACTTTTAAAAATGAATTGTATCAAAAATAAAAACTACAGTTTCTAATGTCAATTACAGTTCTATTCGAGCGGTCGCTTGGGGTAACGATATTGCCACATTGCGCGATTCAGTGTGACCACTGTCATGAAAAAATATATATTCTTAAATACTAAAAATTTAAAAAGGTGTACAACTACAATATTTTTCAGTAAAATATAGTTTTTTGATCATCCAAAAATATGATTTATTTATAGCGGTTCTGTATAAGCAATAATAAAATGAATAAAGTACTAAAATAATTTGCAACGAGAAAATACAAACAAAAATTCGCCGAATATTGCATGAGTGTGTGGCATCAATTGAATGCGAGTGTGTGTGTCTAGAGGGGTTAAAAAAATAAACAACAACAACCTAAGCGATGAGCACAGCGGCATTGCCAGCAGAAACTACACGCCCTGCTTTTCGACTAAATGACTTTTATTTTCATATAATGCCACTACCGACTGTTGGTCACAATATTATTTATAAATTGTGCGATATGTAGATCAGTAGTGGGCTTATTATTTATATTTAACAAGGCGGTGTTATTGGTAGTCCGTAAAATACATGCTGCTGGCAACGCTATGCAAGCTCAATTCCTCTCGTTTTCTTTCTATCTTTCTCACACACGCATACATATATGCCCGTCATTCTCAGTTGTTTCGTCGTGAGTGCCGCTATCACTTCGTGTTTGTTGCTCTGTTGCTGGCCTGGCTGCGGCTCCGTCATCGTCGTCGGTGTATTTTTAATCACTTTTCTCGCTGTCTATGGCTTTGAAAATATTGTACTAATTTGGAGACGTGCAATCGAATATATGAGTTATTGTTTATATAATAAGTTTCGTTGTGTTGATTTCAAATGCAGATGTGAAAATATACGAGTAAATCATAGCATTTTACATAAAAATAGCTAAGAGAGTAAGCACCCAACAACAATTGCATATATGCATGGGAGTATATATGTATATATGTGTATATATGTGTAAGCAACAAGGCTGATTAAGAAAAGTAATTCAACTAAAAGTTAAAGTTAAAAGTTAAACAAATTGTACTTAGAAGAGCAACAATTTAAAAACAAACCACCTTCTACAAAATGGAAGCAATTGCCAAACATGATTTCTCTGCTACTGCCGACGATGAACTTAGTTTCCGTAAAACTCAAATTCTAAAGGTAAGAAAAACTCAAATATAATTTACCTAAGCTTTACATTTTGCACATCTCTGTAACAGTTTACAGGTCTACAGTTTTATAGATGCCTGTCAGCATATACTGCAATTATTGCCGACAAGGTCTTTTTAGACTTTTTTCATGTTAACCCAAATTCGTTTCCAGAGACTGTTATATTAGTTGCAAAGGACTCCGTATTAGTTTGCAAGTGGATCAAAAGTGCATCTCGCAAGAGCCAATGCATATGTATGTATGGGTACAACCAATGTTCATGTGTTTATTTAGGTATTTTTCGGAATGGCCCCGCTCTTTATACAAACATTGTTAGTCAGCCATTTGATCCGTGCGACAACCCTATAGGCACAATAAACATAAATTGATTGTAAATTAGAAAAAATAATACAAATTTGATGTTCGACATTTGTTAGATCCGATCGGTTCTTGTTTGCAGTACTCTGCTGTATTACCATAATATTTGTATTACGATTCGTCATATAAAACTTTGTAGAGCAAAACGACCACATAAAAAACAAAAAAAAAAAACCAAACAATTCGTTACGAATAGCGATTATCTGCAAAAGCGCTTCTTCTTTTTTGTGTATATACTCTTATATTTGTCTCAGCTGGAGACAGGAGAGCCCCAAACCCCAAATTATGATGAAGAATCTGGTTTTCTTCCCCGTTGCACCTATTGTCTCGTTGTGCGCTTGGGCCTGGGCCTGGGGCCCCTTTTTAGCAATTGGTTCTCTTTTTGTTTTGGCAGGCGAAATTTCAGGTTTTTAGCTGCTGCGTTCTTGTTATTGTTTACTGTCGTCTATCCGCTCTTGTCGTAGGTTAGTCACTGTGTTTTATTTTTGTTCTTGTTGGGTCGCTTTTCGGTTGTTCCATGTTGATTGATGATGTCAATGACTCGGATTACGCTTTATCGAACAGCTGCCGTTTCTGGTTATCAAAGTCTTATCAGTTGCACTCAATCCAGATTCAACAACCAACCGACCGAGCGAGTCTTATCAGTAATTTAAAAATCCTGACAACTCAATTGATGTTTTAATAATATACCAAGATCCCATCCCCACGTAAAATGATGCGCCGAGAAACGTTCATAACACAAAATGATTAAATATGGTTTATGCATAAACAAGCTATCAACTGGGCTTCAATTATTATGCAATTTCTTTTAAAAAGACCAATATTTGGTAAATGAAACATTTAACCAAAACTGCGTGAAGTTTAAACAAATAAAACACAAACTATCCATTGCTTGTTTGAGAAAAAGCGAATTATCTTATTTTAAAACATATAAAAATATTACTGTTGCCATCTTGCTTATTTAAACATATTTAAACCAAATAACGTCATTTACCGCAAAAGGCAAGGCGTTTATAAAAAAATGCAAAATAGTGACAAATACGAATCACAAATTTATATACCACGAAAAGATCTGACAACTTAGAATCCTATTTGAGTTTATACCTTTTTAGGTATAAAATAAAAATATAAACCGTTTTATATTTAGCCCGTTTTCCGTCTGTTGATTTGCTTCACATGCTTTAGCTGTAACTATGCAAGAGTAACAGAAGATTAGCTGTAAATAACAGAATTTTAACACACAAAAAAAATGCTTTAGATTAGGTTGAACGCTAACATGGTTTAGATATATGCATGAACTAACGAAGCTCCGAAAGTTCGAGGAGGAAAAACAGATGAAACACGACAGAGTCTACATACATTAGTAAACGAATACAATTACTCACTTATTAGCATTGCGCCCGGAATATGACTCATCCATTTCTTAAAAGCTTTACGCCCTTAAATTCAAAACTTTCTATTGCAAACAAATAATTTAGCATGTTTTATTTGCAGATATTAAATATGGAGGACGACTCAAATTGGTACCGCGCCGAGTTGGATGGGAAAGAAGGGCTTATACCCAGTAATTATATAGAAATGAAAAATCACGAGTGAGTAACAATGCAAATTAATCTGTACATTTATGAAAATATCGCTGTAATTCTAATAATTATATACTCAAGCTGGTACTATGGACGCATAACACGCGCCGATGCGGAGAAGCTGCTGTCAAATAAACATGAAGGCGCCTTTTTGATACGCATCAGCGAATCTAGTCCCGGCGATTTCTCCTTATCCGTCAAGTATGTAACGTTAATAGATCACTCATTATGATTAATGTAATATCTTTGTGTGATTTCACAGATGTCCTGATGGGGTCCAGCATTTTAAAGTACTACGGGACGCACAAAGCAAATTTTTTCTCTGGGTTGTCAAGTTCAATTCCCTCAATGAATTGGTCGAATATCATCGAACAGCGAGCGTATCGCGATCACAGGACGTTAAATTACGTGATATGATACCTGAAGAGGTATATTTAATTGAATTCGGGCCAAAACAGATGTTTTTGTATAAATAATAAAATATTAAGATTAATAACTCAAAATACTGTTGTTTTGCAGATGCTCGTTCAGGCGCTGTACGATTTTGTGCCACAGGAATCTGGTGAATTGGACTTTAGACGCGGAGATGTCATCACCGTTACAGATCGTTCGGATGAGAATTGGTGGAATGGCGAGATTGGCAATAGGAAAGGCATTTTTCCAGCAACCTATGTGACGCCATATCATTCATAATATTGTTCACCGCAACCAACCAACACACACACACACACATACATATGCATAAAACATAATTCACACACTATACTATGAAATAACAATTTTAAATACATATTATTATATGTATGCACTGTTCAATAATACGATATGAGCATTGCATATACATAGATACATATTGTATAAACTGTAAGCATAACAGGCGAATGCATTTTTTTACGTCATTGACAAGCAGTTTGCAGCCATATTCTAAATTAATGCAAAATTACAAGAAATGATAAATTCAACTGACAACTAAATCCTCTTGTATGGTGAATATATTATACATCGCACTATATTATTAATGTAACAATTTTTGATATATATACATACAATATATATATATTAATATATATTTTTATTTAAGTCCAATCACATGTAGCTTTCCACGTACACCACTCTAAATGTGCTATTTATTTTGTGTGCGTGTATGTGTGTGAGAAAGAGAAAATTTTATGATAATTAAATATATTATTAAAAAAATTACCAATAACAACAACTCTACACAAACTACCGCTTGTTCGACGAAAAAAAAAATATTTAAAAATAAAACTATGACAACAATTTTTGCCTAAATGTCTCAAAGCGAAGACAAATAAAATTATCCTAATTAACAGTCAAATATAATATGTTTACATATATGTAATATATATATATATTTAACAGTCGATGTTAAGCATACATTTTTACTGAGTTTCACTTTGTACGATGCGCCTATAATCAAATTATATAAAATTTGTTTTCTCATATAAGATTTTTGTGTGATTGACATTCAGTTGCTGGCATTTTATAAACTTTTGCAACCTTTCGAAAAAAAAAAACAAACAACAAAATATTACTTATTTGCTATTGAAATGCATTGCGTTTTATACTATTATATATATATATTTAAAATTTTTGTTTTGCATAAGCGCCTTTTGTTGTCATAATAATTCACCGACAAGTAGTTGCACACTTCTAACATAACGTACATTATGCATTACAATAAAATACGAAGTTGCCAATATCAGTAATTACACCGAAAAACAATATTTTTATATGTATTTCCTAACATACACGAAAATTAAACGAAAAACGAAGATGCCTCATAAAAATTTGTCAAAATTTATTTAATATCATTTTTGAAGTAATATGCAGGCTTATATGATAAATAATTTGCCTTGTAGTAAACACAACTAAGCTTGGGAGAGTGAAATGCTTAGAATCGGATTATTCAATTAGTTAGATATAGAAATCAATTACAAATTCATAAGTATATATATATAATATATATATATATATATATATATACATTTATCTTATTAAAAGCAAATTTGCGTTTTCATTTGTTTGAATTTAAATTTGATCGAAAAATCTTGAAAAAAAGTTGTTTATACAAGAAACCACTTTACGGCCCATGGTAGCTTTAAAACAGAGAATAAATGACATAAAAACTGGCAGGCGGACATGGCTATATCGAATCGGCAGTTGAAGCTGGTCAAGAATATAAACTACTTTATTGGTTCGGAGATGTCTTCTTCTATGCGTTACACATATCATCTACATGGGTATTTCAAGCAGACCTATTTGAGTATTTATTATTTGTGATTAAAGATTACGAAACATACAAAAATGTTAAGAAAAAACCTCTTAACGCCTAACCTAATAATTATTTCCGTAACCGAAAATAACAGAAGATTAAGTATTGCCAACTAAAATGTTGTGTATGGAAAGTTACTACGAATATTGTGGTTAATTGAACGCATAGGAGAACCAATAAATTCGTAATAGATATTTTGCATTTTGAACTCAAATCCCATTTTCTAAAGTAATCACATTTTTTTTTAGTTTGTTTCAGAAAATTCACATATATTGTAATAATCAAAAAAATTTAGCGTGGTATTTTTCTGGAAAGTTTAGTATATTTTCTTTATAGATGTACGGTCACATTGCATTCGTGGCGACGGCAGAAAGCATGTCAGGCGAGTTCTTACGCGCACGACAGTTAAAATAATTCACTATATATATATATATAGAGAGAGAGAGCAAAAAGAACACGTACGAATATACAAAAATCATTTAAATTAGAAAAAGCTGAGTTAGTCTGGTGTATTTTGTAAAAGAAGACCATTGCCGAGCCGTTGAGATTGAGTGTTATATGTGACTTATCAAGAAAATTTTTGACACACGGCACACACACACACGCACACAATCGCTTCATAGACGTAGTCCATACATGTATATGCATGCGAGTGAAAATTGCAAGTAACAAGCAGGTGTGTGTGTGAGTGTGTGTGTGTGTGCGCAAATGCTCTTACGATAATTTACGCGCCTTGTCACACAGTCAAACAAAATTGTTGGTTTCACCTTTGCCACCTGCTTATACAAAATGCCGATACTTGCCTATAAGGAACAGCGCATTCTCAGCCCCCAGCAACTGCGCAAGCTAAGCGAACACAAATACTCGTGCTTCAGCGCCAGCCTGCTGGATCCTTTGCTGCAGCCCTGGTGGAATTGGTTGGTCTCCCAAACGCCGCTTTGGCTGGCGCCTAATCTGATAACAATCGTCGGTCTAATACTCAACATTGTGACAACCCTGATATTAATTTGGTAAGTGCTTATATTTTTATTATTAATCCCCTATCAATTATGTACAAGTGCATAAGTGTGTATGCATGTATGTGTGTGTGTGTGTGCGTGTGTGTGTACGTATCTAACAGTCAACTAAGTAAAATAACCTTTCCATTTCTTTCATACTTCCACATATGTTTCTTTGCTTTCGTTATCGTACAAATTTCTATAAGCATGTGCATTGAAGGAATTTCATACGCTCAATCGTTTAAAAGATATATTATATATGATCTCCATTAGTTCTTCTCACGCCTTCAAGTCAAGATTTCAGATCTTTAATTAGTGTTAAATTTAAGCGCTTTATTATTATAATCCATCCAAAGAAAACATTTTTCCTGTTCTGCATATAATCGATCGCTAAGAACACAAAACATGTAATTATTTTATATATGGTATAATATAAATATGTAGCATTATCTACAATCATCTGGAATACAGATGAGTCGTGGCGTTTACCTTATCATGCAGTAACTTGCGCGGATAGTTCCAGTCGAAATTTCGTCCCTGATAAGATAGCAACGGATCGTCGAGGTCGCGGCTCATTTACTTTCCAAATATCTTGTTTTTTTCGGCGTTGAATTTAATAAAAATCAGAAAGCTAGTTCAAAACAAATCAAATTAATAGTGTATAACTTATCGTCGACTAGTTGTTGTTGGTTACAACCCGTCTGCTTGCTTTAGATATTGGCTGACTTTTTGGCTTCGCATGTGCACAAAAGTTCAATTGAATTAACCCCCGAGTAAATTATTTTCAAGTACAATATTTTCATTATTCTTGCTTATGCAATTGATCACTGCTTTGATTGAATTAAATAAAAATTTGCATTTCTAATTGATTACCATTTTGCAAATAAACTAACACGAATAAATCTTGAACACTACAAAAGCCAAATTTTGCGATAAAATGATCCCACCCTCATTTATGTCAGCCCCTATATTTTTATAAAGCATATTTCTAAAATTAACTTTTAAGCTTTTTATTAAAACCGAATCTTAAAAATTGGTTTCTGACTAAGAATTTCAGTCATATTATTTTTTAACTATCTCATTCATCCATTTCGATATTGGACATTGAAAATTTCAATAATTTTATTTTTGCACAATCAACCAAGGGTTAATAAAAAGCGAACTTTTTCTATAGTTCGTCTTTATCTTTACATTCACAATGACAAGTCTTGTCTAAATGTTTTTAGTATGATTTTGCTTTTAAATTTATAGTTATAGCCTCCACTGTCCATAGACCACATTTCTAACATACATTTTTGAAAAATGTGTAAAAAGCGGCCGTTACGTTTCCCTATAAGAAAATTAATTTTACACATTTTTCAAAAATGTAACATAAATTCGCCCCAAACAGAGTTCATTTAATGGAGCCTTTACTTCGAAAATCCGGATGAACCATTATAATAAATTTAAAAGTTTAGCTTTATCTATTAGCTATTTTTAATATAACACGACTTCTAAGAGCGCGGAGCCCAGATTAAAAAAATCGGTTGGCCCAATTTGTCGATCAGCCCTCGCATTATTTGGTTAGCAACAATTGCGACAGCCCCTATTTCAAGCTCAACTGCTTTTGAATGATCCGCGACCAAATGCATTCAACTTGTAAATAGCCCATAAAAGTTTTATAACTGTTTCAGAGTTTCTTTTAGGAGACTATCAAAAAATGATGATGACAATATTCTTATTTGATGTATGAAATTCAGTTTATATCAAAAATAATGTACTATATGTTAGTGCACTTCAGAAATCTAGAAAACCTAGAAATCTCGCTTAATGTACTCTTCAAAAAAGAGCGAGAAAAGAAAAGTTGAGCTTACTTCAATAAACTGTATTGAAATACGGAAAATATAGTTTTTGAGTACTACAAATATATTTTTTCTTACAGCTATAGTCCAAATGGGGTTGAGCCACCGCCACGTTGGACCTGCTTTCTCTGTGCTTTGGGTCTGTTTGTCTATCAAAGTCTAGACTCGATTGATGGCAAGCAGGCGCGACGTACGAATACGTCATCGCCGCTTGGCGAACTGTTCGATCATGGCTGTGATTCCATATCAACAATATTTGTGGCGCTTTCGGCGTGCATATCCTGTCAACTGGGTCACTATCCAAACTGGCTATTCTTTCAGGTAAGTCGCTTAACTTGAAATACTTAAATGATTTTAAGATGAATTGGATATGCGTTATTTTCAGTGCTTTTGCGCGATTGCGTTGTTTTATTGCGCACACTGGCAGACGTATGTGTCTGGAACGATGCGCTTCGGTCGCATCGATGTAACTGAGGCTCAATTCTCCATTATTGCTATACATTTGGTTTCGGCCGTGCTGGGACCCGAGATTTGGCTGACGAAGGTAAGCCATCTGGTTGGATTGCCACATGTTGCTCATATTTTTCCATTGTTATCTCAATAATCCCCTAATCATATTGATTTCGTTTTAAATTGAGATTTTCAGAAGTTATAAATTTTTAACGCTTATTTTAGTCTTATAGAAATGCCTTCTGTATTAATGCAAGTGTAATTTTTCTCAATTATTATATATATTTTATCATTTACTTATGTTCTAATAAGATAAATGCAAATCGCATCAATAGCTTGGCTTAAGTTCACAATGCATTACGTTTACCAAATTCGTATTATATAAGTACTTAATATATTTATGAGACGTTAAGATAGAATGCTTTGCTCTTTGGTTCCATTTATTAAGTTTATTATCATTGGATTGCAAACAAAGAACAAATTTAGTATACATTCCAAAGACAAATTCATTACACAATGGGACTGCAATACAAACAACAATCTTAGCTTTGTATTAGCTTGAGTTTAAAGATAAAAGCTCTTAAATCATATAAATAGCTTAACGACAATAATTCCCCAAAACACATTGTAATTGTCTCAATACCTTTTACTTTTATGTTGCATTCAAAATGTGCGCCACTGCCACAAAAAAAAAACAACACAAAATGCCTTATCTACTAAAATCCAACAAATATTTAACACATTACACACAATCGTATCCAATATACAAAACACAGATTGGCATTGGCAATATTGAGCTTTGGCATGGTCCTGCTATAACGACCATTGTGTGTGGTCTAATCTCCTTAACCTATGTATTTTCCGTCGTTGTGGCCGGTGGTGTTGGCAAAAATGGCTCCACAGTTGCTGTAAGTCTCAAACATTCACACAAATACAAAAAACCAACAAACAAAAAAGAAAATATGTACAAAAAGCACATCAGATAAATGACTGCTAACAAATATTTTGGGGTTTTTCTTCGACTATATGTACATGTAAATAGACAAGTCTTCGAGCTCTGAAGCTAGGCAGATGTTTCAATCACATAATGTTTGCTTAAGCAAAATTGTATAAAATAAATCTGAGAGTTTTGTTTTGTATGCCAACCTTTTGGCAAACGATATCGGCAAGCTCCAAGTAATTCACGTGTAAAACCCCTGAAATATTTTGTATGTTGTCGGATGTTTATTTCAGCCACAAAACACAAACAGGTAGACACATACAACAAATATTATTTTGGCTCTTAATTCGAAAAAAAAAAGAAAAAAAAAACAACTTAATTGAATATTAATATTGCAATGCGGCTATTTCGTGGGAACGTGGTGTGGGTCCCTTGTTTTTCCCAATTGTACTACCCCAATTGCTTGCCTTAACTTTCTACATTTATACTTATTATACACATAAACAAAAATATATGTATTTATAAATTGTACCTTTTGTTAATGTTTTCTAGTCTTAAAGCCGTTGCTCTGCTTCTCTGCCTTGTGCTTTAACACATAACAAAACTTTAATATAGCTGACTCTTACTCGGCATGCTCTAATACTGTTGAATGCCTTAATTCAATAGATCGAATATGACCAGAAAATTGTATTGTATATTTGTAGAAGTCCTGAATCATCATTTTACAATTATATTTATGTATACTATAAACTGTTGGCTAAGGGCTTTAGCTTTACTTAATTTAATGTATCTCAAACAATACGTATTTTCCTTCTGCAGTAGCATTAAGTTAGATTGGCGCACATTATATTGTGATATTTGCGGTATTATTTAGTTTTAAACTAAAGCTGAAAACAGATCGAGGTTCTGTCATTCGAATATAATTTCAATGATTTTACTGAACTCTCTTTTTATCGAACCCTCGAGCTATGAACACGACAAGCAAGCCTCCATTGTTTTCGGCTTTTACTCTTTAACTTTTTATGCCACAAATGCTCTTTGAGTTAGGTTAACGATATTTAAAATTTCCATTCAAATTGTTTTGTTTTGTTTACTGTTATTGTTTTTGTTTTGTTCTGTGATCTCTTCTCATATATACAATAGATGCCAATCGTGGGAGTTTCATGGAATTATACAATATTAGTATTTATCACATTCGGTTATACGTTGAATATAATCAATTTTCAAAAAATGTTTATCGAAGGCGGCAGTGGCAAAAACGGCTCATCAGTTGCTGTAAGCATTGCTATCCATATATGAAACGACAAACGTTTTAAATCCAAATTCGAATTTACTAATCGTACTAAACATTTAAATTAAACAAAACATCTCTTCAATTAACTCGATTAGTTTATTTTCCACACGGACACTTGGCTCTAACATCTAATCCTAATTTGCAAATGTTTAAATGGTTTACTAATTTCATTTTGTTCTATTGCATAAAGTAAGACAATTTAATTGGGATTATTGCTGTAAGAGGTTTGTGTAATTGACATCATGAGCTTTTGAGTAATTTAGCTTGCTTTACACTTCCGATGTAATCTGCGTGTTTATTGTTTTTAGAAAGTATTTAAAAGTTAACTATTGTAATTATTCATATTAGCCACCACACTGAAATTATATTGAAATATTTTCTAGTTATGCTTTCTTACTGCGTTTTATTCTAAGGTAATTGGTAGTTTTAAACTTAAATTATTTGTGGCTATTTATTAGACAAAAATTTTGTTTTCGTATCTTTCTTTTTTCTTTAATATTTACTTTCTCTCGAAATCTATATCAAATTAAATGTTTTAATATCCCTATTAATGCATTTTCTTTTCCTCTTTTCAACTTTTGAAAATGTTGACAAAACTTAAAAACTTTGTTTGAATTTTATCAGATGCCTTATCTTGAGTGTGAAACACGCTGCTTGCCGTTTTATATGGCCAGTGGAGTTGACTTCAGTTTAGCATTACGTTACGCAAAATCAATTTTAAACGAGGGCTGTGGGAAGAATGGATCATCTGTTGCAGTAAGATTTTGTATATTTGTTTGGCACTCAACCCACACGAAGGCATTCTAATTAGCTTGGTCGCTAGACAATAAGCTAAAATAACGATCAAATTTACTTGTCATTATTTCTCGATTTATATAAAATGGTCAAGTTATTTATACCCTTGTACTGGGTATAAAAACGAAGTCGCAAAATGTGTTAGGCAAGCCTCGCTTATTAAATCGTTTAGGAGTTGTCCGCTTCTCAATTACTATGCATGGTTATCTTTATATACATATATTGGAATAACTTGCTTAAATGACAAAAAATATCGTAACGCACATAAGAATTCCAAAAGAAATCTATCTTGAATTTTAGAGTTTACCGATGACTCACAAGCTTTTATTACAGAGAGCTGAACTCATTTGTTGGCCACAGATTCATTACAAAATTTGCGCATATGACTACAAGGGTATATAAACTTCGGCACTCCGAAGTTAAATATTGCTTATTTTTAATGTTCTTGTTGTGTTGTTCTTTGTAACTAATAATGCACGTCTTAACATATGCATATCTTATTTTACTTGTTTTCCATTTGGGGTTTCAATAACTTAAATATTGCTTTCTTTATCTTTTGGCACTTAACTTTATATAAATACTTTCGCTTTATTGTTGGCTTGGCTTCTACAGCAAAAGACCCGCTCACATTCACTAACAAACCTTCACACCCACAAATTAGCGCTAGACCATGTTATTAAAAAAAAACAATTACCATTAAATAACGTAAATTCCCAATAAACAAAAAGCCCAAAATAAATGTTGCTTTTGGTCAACCTAAGACAAGACTGTGATTTTGCAAAATGTGCCTTCTGGACAGACATGCTTATGGCAGCAGCTCCTCGTACAAAGCGGCCACAATTTGCAATCTCACACAATCGTTAAGAACTTACCAATATTTGTATAAAACAACATATTTTTATCTATATCATCTATACAAAGGGAACCAGTGTACTATCCCCTAGTATACCGCTGACACTCGTTGTGCTGCCCGCGCTGATGATAGCGCAAAAGTCGCCGGAAAATATTTTCACGGAGCACGCTTCAGTTTTTATTCTGGCCTTTGGCATGGTGGCGGCCAAAATTACCAACAAGCTGGTGGTAAATTGATCTTAAATTAAAAACAATAATTTTTATATATTTTATTTAATGTTATGAAATGTTTAAGCCATAGATGGAGACATCTTCAAACCCGCAATTATGGTAGCCATTAATGTCTGTCCGTAACTGCTTAAAAAGTGTCTGTCAATTTTGAAGCTATCCGTTATCGTTTTGCAACGTCAGATGCAGGCGTCGGAAACGGGCGGAACGAGTGGTTCAGTCATATATCATATCATATAGCTGCCATAGGAATGATCAAATGTTTTTCCAGATATCTCAACCACTCTTTTATTTTTTTGTTGTTTTATGGCAAACATGGCATATAAAACTTCAAGCCATATATTCATGTTTTAAAGTCTACATAGAAACAAATGGACTGTTTTCGATATATTGACCAAAACATGCAATTACGAGTTTAACAATTCTCACATATCTGCAAATGCGTAACCTTATGTCCACAAGAGTATTTAATTCGCGTGCCGAATACTTCGCTATTGTTCCGATATTCATTGTATAAGGATAAAAAGCAATATATGCACTCTAGATCAACAGATCTCGGAGTCTATAAGAGATACTACCATATAAATATAAATATATTTTTTTCAATATCGAATTAGCACACTGAGCATCAAAATATAAGGTTGATTACAGAGATTTTAAACTAAAGCCATTGAATTTAAATCCTATTAATGTGTTCCTTTTTGCGATGTAGATAGCGCACATGACCAAAGCGGAGATGGAGTATCTGGACTGGTCGCTGCTGGGTCCCGCTTTATTGTTCCTGAATCAGTACTTTAACTGTATTGTACCAGAGATTTGGCTGCTTTGGTTTACGCTCGCTTGGGGCACACAGGATCTACTGCGCTACTGTGCGCAGGTTTGTCTAGAAATTTGCCAGCATTTGCGTATCGAGCTATTCAGAATACCGCATGGCCCCAAGGTGTCCAACACCTCTTCGGTGGGCAGTCAGAGCAACGTTGGAGTTGATAAAAATGGTGGCACATTGCATCGAAAGTCAAAAAGCAAAGCGCACTAAATCAATGTTTCGCTCCGGTTTCATTGAAGTTCATCTATTTTTCAAATATTTACGGTATTAGCGCGAAGCTAAAAACAGATTTTAAACTCAACCCAACAAAATTTACCGTCGAAATGTTAAAACATAACAAATTATAGCATAATTAATTTATAAATGTTGTAACAGAAAAAAAGCTGGAGGCAGACCTATATCAATTATATGCATATATAACAAGTATAAATATATTTTATATAATTCTGTAAATTGTAATATATACAGTTTTTTATGCTGTGCTAGATGTTTCATAGTGCAAAAAAACAAAACAACAAAATAAAATAAAAATCATATGCCAAAAATCACATTTTTGGCGTACTCAAAGCTCAATTTAAGGCTAAGTCCAAGTCAATGAAAATTCATTGTTAGGATTTCCTTTATTTAATAACTTGGATTTTATTGAGCGTGCGCCTGATTCTGAATAATCTATTTATGTTATTTGCGTACTATAAAATGTTATGTAGAAATATTAGCGCTTAATTTCTTACTCACTGAGTAATTAGGTATAATTACATTGTATCTATGTATGTATGTAAGGATGTCAACTCTGAAGTATGTAACTTATGTAAAGAGTGTTAATTGCCTATATACATTCTAAATGGTAACTCATTTCAAAAAGCAAAATTGTTTATAATTTAGCGATTGGTTTTGTCTTAATCTGTAGACCTTAATTTGCACCGATTTAAATTATTGGAGTTGACTATTATCTTATGTTTGAACAGATAAACAATGCGTAAAATGCCAAAATAAATCGACTAAAAATGGGTTCTTACGGATATGTATTCAAATGGAATTGGTGAATTATTGAGCTGTTAATTAAAAAATGGGTTTTTTGATTTATTTAATCCAAGGTGTCGCACAAAACCGGGCCTGCAAACCCCAATAAAATTGGACGGTGAAATCCTGCTTTGAGATTCGGTTCATGAATCAGCCATTCACATCCTTTAAAGCCGTAAATATTATCAAACTGAAGTTAAATTTTATTTTAACCCTAAATTGACATCTACCAAATGTGGTAAGGAAAATTCAATTTATTAATGCGTCGAGGCTATTTCGCTCGTGAGTCTTTTTTACTTTTAAGAGAACCGTCTCTAACAAATATAGTTTAGTTTATCTTTCGGCTCATATTAAAAATGCATTGGAAATCCAGTTGAAACAAAGTGCGGGGAAATACCTGTTTACAGCTTACGTCAAACTACGTCGTCAAACTACGTACGTTACGTCAAACAACGTTACGTCAAAACAAAAGCGTAAACAGAAAATGTCGGTATAAAATACTTGCATACTAGAAATATGTTTGTTTAACCAAGAAATATGCCACATTAATATGAGATGGGACTGACTTTTATTAAGTCGTATGTTTTATTTACTTATTACCTATGATTACGATTCGGTTACACATATGTATAATTATAAACGATGTCTCTCAAAGATTACCATAGGTTTTGCAGAAATATGCCACCAACGCCATGTCGCGCACCTCTAACGTGACACGGCTGCGATACTGGGTCAGCAAGTAGGCATCCTGGAAGCGCTGGGTTAGGTACATTTCTGTCGCCGTCTGTATAGCCTCCAGGGCGCTCATGGTTATCATAAATGGCGTTATAGTATGTTCCATCATGATTTCGCGCACCAAACGCGAGAAAGGTAAACGCGGTATCATAAAACCATCATGCTTTTGTAAAAGTTCAATCTCACGGTGCAAGTTTTTTATACGACGCTCCGGTTTATTTTGTTTGCGTCTCGAGGCAGGTTTTGATGTATGTGGCGCCTGATGTGGGTTTTTCTTACTCGCTGCGGGTAGTTGTAGCGACAGCTTTCGGGGTGTCTGTCGTATTGCCGGCGGTTGATTCTCTGAATCACTGTTGTCTTCGGATGTGTCTATTTCACGACGACGGTCTTTTGGAACGTTCTTGCGGAGCGTTGAGCACCGACGTGGAGATGTGCTCACTTCAGCCAAACGGCTTGTGGTAAACTCCAATCCGTAGTCGGTTTCGTTTTCATGATCCGGCGTTCGAAATGTAGTTTCGCCATTTGAATCCTCAATATTATCTAAATGTGATTCGGATTTCCTTTTTTTTTGAGTTGACTTTTTTGCAGTGCGTGGTCGCATTATGTAATCACATTAAAAATTGCCTGTTCTTTAAAACTTAAGAATAATTCAAGCCTTTGGTTCGCTGTAATATACACAAAAATCTAATTCCCGCCTTTTTGTGCATCGTTGTCCAAAACGCAAACATATGAAAACATTCGTTTTACAACACTAACTAATATGAAATTTAAAACTGGTAGATAAATAGACACATATTATTAAACGTCTATTTACAAATTTAATAGTATATTAAGAATGCGTTGTTTTTTTAATCATATAGCATGCACATAAATTGAAAAGATTAACGCAACTACTTGTAAATTTTCACTACATAGTTTAAATTAAAGTCTGTTTACCAGAAAATCAGTATTTTAGTATTTTGATGAGACGGTCTCACTGAAATATATAATTTATGTGTATGCGTGCCTCCACTGTTTATATTTTGGTAATTTAACTTAAAATCAGATATGTCCGAAGATAGTTCTCATAGCAGGGAATTTGTCTTGGAAGCAGACTCTGAGCTACGTTTCGAAATCGAGCAAAAGGATGCCAAGGTTCTTGTCACGGTATGTTATAATATATTTGTACTCGGCGTGGTAAACATTTCTCAATCGTATTTCAGCTCGTCACAGGATTTGCAGAGCTTTTTGGCACCGAATTGGTGAAAAAAAAGAAATATGAGTTCGGTGTTGGCGCCAAAGTGGCAATATTTACCTACCAAGGCTGCGTGCTGCACGTGTCAGGCAAAATGGACGTGTGCTATATCTCGAAAGAGACACCAATGGTACAGTATATAAACTGTCATGCAGCATTGGAGCAGTTTCGCATCGAAGCCGAAGAACGAGACAAGCGCGGCCCCGTTGTATTGATCGTGGGGCCCATGGACGTTGGAAAGAGCACCCTGTGCCGCATTCTGTTAAACTATGCAGTACGCGTAGGCAGGCGACCGCTTTACGCAGATCTCGATGTGGGCCAAGGTGCCATTTCCATTTCCGGCAATGTGGCCACTATTCTTATCGAACGACCAGCTAGCGTTGAGGAAGGATTTACAAAGACGGCGCCACTTGTTTATCATTTTGGTCACAAGTCTCCTGGTGCTAATAACGTGCTTTACAATGCAGTCGTCTCGAAAATGGCCGAAGTAACACTGCAGAGTCTGGATGCCAATAAACGAAGTATATTTTACCGCATTTAGTCCAGAACCCTGAAATATATGACGACTTTCTTGCAGCCAAAAGCTCTGGGATCATTGTCAACACATGTGGATGGGTGAAGGGTTCTGGCTATGCACATTTGTTGCATGCAGCCCGAGCTTATCGCGCTCGCGCCGTATTCGTATTGGATCAGGAGCGTTTGTATAATGATTTGCTGCGCGATGTGCCGTCAAACGTACATGTTGTCCTGTTGCCAAAAAGTGGCGGCGTGGTGGAACGCAGTAAAGAATTGCGTCACGAATCTCGCGAGCAGCGTGTCAAGGAATATTTTTATGGCAATGCACGTACACCTTTCTATCCCTTTTCGTTTGAGGTCAAATTTCAGGACCTACGGCTATACAAAATTGGCGCCCCACCATTACCCGATTCATGTATGCCTATCGGTATGAAAGCGGAAGATAACAAAAAGAAAGTTGTCCCTGTTACACCCACACCATCGCTGCTGCATCACATTCTTACGCTTAGTTTTGCGGAGTCTACGGACGATGATGTTATTGGCACTAATATTGCAGGCTTCTGTTGTGTGTAAGTGTAACCAAGTGATTTTCGCCCGAATACATTTAATGATGCCACTTTTATTATAAAGCACCGAGGTGGACATGGAACGACAATCTGTTATGCTGCTATCGCCTCAGCCACGACCGTTGCCTCCAAATGCATTGCTTTTGTGGTCAGAGATACAGTTTATGGACAATCATGCCTAAAATTAACCTTGACAAGACTAGCAGTGTTATGTTTGTAAATAAAAGTATGAAAATGTTGGTAATTTTAGTAATAATAATGTGGAGTAAAACAGCCCAACTTGCTGCACTGGAAAAAAGTATAACATTTTAGGAAAATTTAGCAGTGCCATTGTGAGTTTAACGGCATAATAAAATAATTCAGCCTTTTACTCTTAACAGTGGTTATTTATTTAAGAGACCTAACGAACAGTATTAAAAGTGTATTTCTTTTAGTTTAATTATTTTGAAATGTTTCGATAATGACTATTAATTATATTTAAGAGAAACTACCCGGTAATTGCCCAAAATTTTAAGCAAAACAGTAGTCGTCTGCTCGACATAAAAACACTCTCTGGTATTACAGTCCAGACAATGTTAAAGTTCATTCTGTTATGGTTATGTTATGGTTGCTGAATTGCTGAATTGTCATTTGGTTGCTTACATGTAGTATCGAGTAGTATCGAGCGTGGAATAGAAGCATCACAAGGTGTAACAAATTAAAGTTTTACAAATAGCAAAAAAATGGCTACTCTCTTGCGGTAACTTTATTTCACAGCAGTTCGTTAGTTTTATATAATTGATTTTATCTGCCCTCGCAGTGCTTGTGTAAAAAAATGACTATCGCCTTTCAAGTCGTGTGTGTCGCTCCAAGAGTAAGAAAAAACAAGTTCAAACCAAGTGTAATTATTACCCATATCTAACGCAACAATATTATGGCCTGAAATAAACACGCGTAGTGCGACGCATTTTTTACCGAATAACAGGCATCGTTTGATGCATTTCGTTCTGTGATTGCGGTAATGTAGTTCGGTGACGACTGCGATATTTACCGGCTTGTTGCGCCTAAGTGCTTTAATGTCACAGTTAGACCCAGGACAGGCAAAAATCTCACACCCTTAACATTGTGGGGCGATACGCACGAATGCAACAACGGAAATGAGACAACAACAAACATAAATATTACTGTTTTTACGGTTTTGCTTTTAGAGCTTTGTGTGAATTAAAAATTTGTGTTTACCCCCAGAAAAAAGCAAAATATTTGTGCCTAGCGAACTAATCGAGCTCCGTACTGCTGCACCTTTATATATATTTTGTTTCCAATGTATTTCGAGCTCTTGGCCCAGTGCGTGTAAAATGACTCGTAGGCCAAACAGAAGTGAACATAGTAATATTAAGTTTAAACAACTGTTCCAAATAAAAACAACAAAATGCGCAAGTAATTGTAGCAGAGACTATCACCACTTGAGTTATGTGATTATTTTTTTTATTTGCTGTTGCATCCCAAACAGTTTGCAGTATAAAAATGGTAAGTGCTCGAAATGTTTAAACAATTTAACACATATTTACGAATGTTCAAGTAGTTGTATTGCATGTGCAACTAGATAATCGACAATTAATGATTAATATCAGTTCAAGTTAAAAAGCGAATTATATACATAGATGAAGAAGAACCAAGAGTAGATGTTTGCGTTTATTTAGTTTTATAGATCGCAGTACAATCAGGCCAAAAAAAATATGTCTGGTCGAAGATATTAACATAACATAACAAAACATAACATAACATAGCATAAACTTAACATAAACTCGAAGAGTAAACGGCATTCAGGAAATATTTATGCTCGTATATCAACAATTGTTTTGTGTTATTTTTCAATTTATATAATGAATTTAACATACATCCTGTCAAATCAAACACGTACGCATTTTAGTATATGCATAATTTGTAATTTTCTAGACGAATTTCAATGTTGAGGTCCACTTTATAAAGTCAACCAACGAATTAAGCGTAACAATCGGGAGAAAACAAGGGCAAGCCTTTTTAAAGGTTTTGCTTCACCCACACGTCTTCATTGCTAACAAGTTATTTACATATACACAAACTCGTGTATTCTCGGACATGAATGCTCCGTTCAGTTTTTTATCCCGTACTCAGTTTGGCCCTTTATGCTGCTCGTTGTTGTTGTCGTTGTCTTTATAGCAACTTCTTTAAATGTCTGAGCGCCGACCTGCTGCGACGTCGACGGCGTTTACGTATAAAAAACCACATCTATAAGAGAAAACCCTTTTAAGACCAGTCTGCGTACATATGTATACGATATACATATATCATCCTAGCGTGTATTACCCGGCTTTGCCCCTGGCAAGTTTTATGTTAAATATTGTAGATATCATGTTTCATTCATTTTTCACAATTACAAGTGGAATTTCCAAAATCGCTAAAACGATGAAACGTGTTGATTTAGTTTTTATTTTGTGATTTCAAAATAAGTGTGAAGACGATCAGACGAATATCACAACTTGGCCCTTATAACTTTTTAAGCATATTTATCATCCAAGAGGGGTAGATTAGATGGATCGAATAGATTAGATAGTGTAAAACGAAATGAATTTTTAAACCCATCGAATTGTAAACAACTTGTAACTAAAGTTTTCAGTTTATTCCGATTTCCAGAACTCTTCTGAGTTGTATATTCATTTAATTCATCATTTAGTGCAAATCGCAATGGTATATTTATAATTATAAACAAATTGATACTAGATATTGAAACCAGGAAAATGTTATCGTCCATGTTTTCCTTTTTTTATTTGATAATTATACTATTTTGTGCGGTAATAAAAATTGTCACGATATGAAGAAATAGAATGCAAAGTGCATTTAAACTGAGTTAAATCGACTTCAGTAAGGCGTTTGACTCTGTGCACTGTGACCTTTTACTCTTTAAACTTGACCGTTTAGGTTTTCTTCCCTCTCTTTTGCTTTGATTTCTTCTTATTTAACGAGTAGGACCCTAAGAGTAATGTTGGATTAGCTCGAAACAGGTTCAGGTTCTTGCTCCCCTCCTCTTAACTCTTTTTTATAAACGATTTCCCCGTCTGTTATATCACATGCCAATGTACTTAAATATGCGGACGATGTGAATTTTATTCTTTCATCATATTCTTAAATCATTCTACATCTTCAAGATGATTTGAACGCTATACAACTTTGTTGTTCGGCCAACCAATTGCATCTAAATTGTTCATAGTGTATGTTTATGAACTTCAATCGTAATGGATTTTATTTTGTCAGTTATACAATCGACAATATTCCATTGCATCGTATACTAAGAGTTAAGGACCTCGACTTCCATCGATCTCCCTTGTACCTTCTATCCTTGAATACGGCTCATTTATCTGGAATCCGCAGTATAATAATCGCCAGGATCCTTTTGAATGAGTTTTGAAGCCATTTTTTTTTTTTTTTTTTTTTTTTTTTTGAATAGCTTGAAGGACAGATTTTTCCTTTAAATTTTTAACAACTTGTTTTCTTTCTATTTTGTTTTTATTCTATAATAAAAGTGGCAGTTGGCATAGTTGCCCGGCCGGGCATATAAAAAAACTTCATTGGGTCGATAATGCTATAATGCTAATAGTTATGTGCTGATTAGGCTTATAGCGTTTAATATATATTACTATGTATAAAATACATAGGCTGACATTCGTTTTGTTGACCATTATTAAATAAATAAAACATCAAAAACATTGCAGCCTTATAGTTAGAATATATGACCAACATGATTAACTTATGCACTTGAACATTGATTATGACTGTAAAATCGAGTCACGTCTCTTAACGAGGCCAAAAGGGTGTCAGACCCCGTACCAAAGCAACGCGCTTAATTGTGTAGCCTGATTTTGTCAATTCCCGTGTTTTTTCATTTTGTTGCTGCATTAAGGTAGACTTGGTGTCAGTTGCTGAGCTACCTGCAATTTAAACGGGCAGCGACATAAACTTTACGTGAAGGTTTATCGTAATCTTGGCATTGATAATGTGTATAAAGGCATAAAGAACAATTAAATCCAAATTACAAACCTTTTTATAAATATTTTGACTATTTAACATTACAATATTTAATAATCAATTTCTCCCTTCATGATGATGCAGGAGATTAGTTTATTCAAGTTCGCTTCTAAATCGAAATTACGCCAATTTTGAAAGCACCTGATAACCCAACTAAATGTTGCAGCAAAATTAACCGGGCTAAAAGTTCGTGTTGAGGGGGCTTAAAAAGAATAGCAGCAAATCATCAGCCGCAGCAGAAAGCATTAACACAATATATATTGCACGCGAACGGCAACCGTTCGGTTTGGATAGGTGCATGAAACTGCAGTTGCATTTGACCAACCCACATCGTTATCATAATATGAGTTGTGGTATCTGGGCCTGGCATGATCTCCACCGTCTATGGTAACATCATGTCGTGCTCGAGCTGTTGTTGTAGTAGTTGTTGTTGTTGTTGGTGAGTGTGTAGGCGGGGTACCAAGGCTTTATTATGAGCTCGGCCCAGGCATGAGAAGTTGTGCTTGATTGTTTGTGCTTGCCCGACTGACTACTGCGTTTGCCAGGGAGAAGTACAGAAATATCAAACATTTTCAGACTAGGCATCGTCTTGAGCTCTTGGCTCCATGTGCTTTAGATCATTTGAGTATGTCGTTTCGTATTTGAAACAATTTACATTTTGATAACATTTTTGATTAACATTATGTACAAATTAAATTTTGCGATGTCCACAAATAAAAAGCAAAAAATTCAAATCTAAACACAGCGTATCTTATAGTCGAACACACTTGCTAAGATTTCAGTCAAGTTTCCAATTATTTCCCAGAAGCATGAACGACGAGAAACTGAGTTTTGACAAGTCTTTGTAAGCGTGCGAATTGCATGCTATGCGAGTTAAAAGCGTTTGGCGAGAAACTAGACAAGTTAAAGAATATATCGGGTGCCATAAGTGTTGAGTCTGTGACGATATGAATGAAAATAAACTGCATAACTTTGTTCCTCACGGGTACATGATTAGTAATTGCCTTGGTAAAATAATTTTATATAATCTGACAGTCTTACAGCTTAGCTTCAATCTACGCTCGGAATAGTATATGTTGTCAAATTAATTTAAAATCGGTTCTTATCTAGACATTAATTGGTCCAATGCAATTTTTTAATTTCTAACAACCAACAACTGGGCCATTACATTTTCAAACTGTTTTGAAATCAGCCACAGCTTGAAGGTAAACAGTGAAGAAGAATTTTAACAAAAATATAACTCAACCATTTATAATTATGCAGAGTGTACTTGTTTAATCTGGGGCTGCAAAATCCAAAATCCCGTTAAAATTAACTCTCTGCCTTGAATACTCGTATAAAAAAGTCTGCACATAGTAATATAGTAAAACTAAACCAACCCAGTAAAACTGAGAACACACAACGAACAGTGTGAATACGACGAACGACGAACGTTCATTTCAGAGTAAATAGTAATTGCAAAAGGTTCATAGTTGAGAACAAATGTGAACTGGTTCATAAATCTTAGTGATGGCAGACTATATAATTGAACATGAACTTTAACATTTAGGTTCGGTTCTTAAATATGATATTCCTCATCCAACAATCCACGTTTTGGTTCAATCCCTGGTTTATCGGATAATTTCAATATTTATAACGAATCTACTGTAAATGTTTTAAGCCGTAGATAATGTCATACAGCATTTATTCACCCCAACCAAATATGATTGGACAAATCAAAATCCTTTTCCCTACATTATGGTTGAATCTCACTCCAAAGCTCTTTTCATTGTTAACCAAACAATTTATGATAAAATATGGTTCCTGGGACTTTTGGTTCAGCTGGTTTATGTGCATTTGGATTGGCTTAAGAGTAAGTTTAATGTATAAAATAAATTTGAATTTCGTCTTGGTGTAAGTTATTAATTTTTAACGAATTTTATTTATATTGTTGAGCTTAAGACACAAACATTATTTCTGCTATATTAAAGACCCGTTTCTGCCTTAAAAATTTAAGGATGTAGATAGAAAAACTAAAATAAATAATTTTGAGTTGGCAATTGTCAGCAAGAGGAGTTTTTCTATCTTGTTTTTTTCTTCTTCTACTACCTGCACACTGAATGGATTTTGTGTTTCAATTTGTTCAGCAACCGGAAAAGCATTAACATATTCAAGAATTGCTGCAAAAACGAAAAAAAAAAAACACCCACCCATCCAGTTTGCCGTCAGTCAGACCTCAATTCGCACCTTCCCTACCCTCGCAAATGTCGGCTGGTTGCCTATTTAGCTAACCCAGGCCTCAACACATTTAAAATGCTGCAACGCCAGAGACAACCACCTGTATAGGAGACCCAACTTACGTTGTTTCCATAATGCTGCCACTCAGCGTGAGTGGCGCGGAGTGGGCATGGAAATGGGCTGGGGCTTGGAGCTTATGAACAAGCTGGGTAGCATTGCTCACTTAAAGTTGCGCAGCCTCGTCTTGTTCCGTTCCAGAAAAGGGGGTACTTGCACTCATTTAGCATTTATGTGTACATGGTTAGTGTATCTCCGGCTACTACCACGACTGAGGTTGAAATTGTTAGCGCAAGCATTATTTCAAAATCTGGAAGACATTTTCTTAATTGATATGTGTATAAGCTAGACTATTCTTAGCAAATAAATATATTATACTAGCGGGTATAACCCGGCATTGCCCGTGGCACGGATAAAAGAAGTTTTCTTAAAAAGCTTTGAAAATGATTTTGATCCTAATTGGGCGGTAAACAAATAACTTTCATACAAACGTTTCCCGCTATTTTACTGAAATGAATTCGAGTGCGAAATGTCACTCACCAAATCTTTCTTTTGATCAAATTTATTTGATAATAAGGTTTGCGGCCAATTGGATGGTAAACAAACAACTTTCATATAAACGTTTTTCGCGATTTTTCCACAAATGCGGGTGGAATTTGTCGGAACCCCGTCTCAACGTGCACCTTCATCACATAAGGTGACTACAGGGAAATTTCCTGCTTTCTAGCTCTTACGGCTTGGGCTGTGCGGTGATCACCAATCAGTCAGTTAGTCAGTCAGCCAGGTCAAACAGTTTTTTATATAGAGTTTAATATATTGTAGAATCAGATTATAATCAGTTAAATTAAAGAAAACGTATACTCACATTTACCAAAAGTCAACTTTCAGTTCAACCTTGATTCAGTTGTACAATAATATAATATTAAGAAGTCTTTTTTGGTTTAGATACCTTGAAAAATAATCAAAGTTTTTGATACAAGAACTTTCTTTTAACCAGCTCTATGATATCTTGATTCTAAGTTAATAAGATTTTTCAATAAGTGTACAGAGTGTAGCGAAATTTATTAATTTCGAAAAGTTCTATATAATCTATGGTCCTGACTTACTCTTTGGTGATCAATGCCTAGTCTAAACTGTAAGAGCTAGGAATCTCAAACTTCCACTGTAGCGAACCCACAAGAAAAATGGAAACTTTGGAAACTTGTTTTTTTTTTTTTTTTCATTTTCAAAATTCCTTGTTCGAATTAATTTGAGGGGTATTTATTTATTTGGGATAACTTTTAAGTTTAGTCAGGTTTTAAAGCCCTACATAAGAACCTATGAAAATGTTACTAAAAACTAATTAAGGTGATTTTGGAAATTCCACCATCAACTGTGGTGAATTGGCGGAAAGCGGTTGTGTGAAAGTTTATTGCTTATCAGCTGATAAAATCAAACTAAGTTTTAAAGAAAATGAAATTAAACTTGATATATTTTGCAAAATCCTTTTGGGTGATAAATGCTGGTCGGAGGTTGTAAGGACGAAGTTTTAAGTTTCCTCTCCGTATGCTCTAATCTCTTTATTATATCACAACATAAAAACTTAATAAATAAGCGTCTTGATGATTTTGAAAATTTCACCCGAACCTGACGATATTTGGAAAATGTACAACTTTTATGTTTACCGGATCGGATCGGATTCAAGCTTTTTGAAGATCTTTGTGAACATTTATTTTATATGTTTTTCATAAAATCCACCGCTCTTAGTTAGCAATTGGTGGTCAAAGGTTTAAGGAACGAATGTTTAAGATTCTTGATTATTGATGCCAACTTTTGATTTTTTATTCGATGGACTTCAAAGATATAAATGGGCGTGGAGTTTTTACGGGTAGATTTAAATTTTGCACAGATTGGCACTGGGTCAAAAAGTTATATCTAAAATTTAAGGCGCAAAAATTGCAACGAACCATGCTGGGGAATGGCCGCGAATTGTTTTAAGAACAGGAAATGTTTGTAATTTTAAATCAATTTTTGTTTTAAGGCGATTCTTAAATCTTTTGAGCGTTTTTCTTAAGAGTATTGCGCATAGTTTTAAAGTTTAAGCACCTATAACTGCTTAGGCACACCTCAACTTTGACACCCACAATTCATACAACTCCCACACAGGAGTCGACCAGCTCAATCTGTGGCGCCTAGTTGTAACTTGCAGTTGCTATGGCTAGGTTTACAAATCAAAAGTCTTCTATAAAAACAACACGTTTTTATAGCAGTTAGACTGCAGGTCGAATAAACCATGCCATAAATTATATACACCTAATTCTGTTTTTACACGGTAGATTGGTTCCAGAAAAACCGAGTAAAAAAACCGTGTAAAAAAGACATTGATCATATGGAAAAATTGGTCACTCCTTATTTCTAAAAGCTATTAAAATAAGTGAAAAACATGGATTTTGTAAGAAAAAAGAAAGAAAAAAAAGATATGAACTCTAAGCTTAAAAGTAATGTAAATTAAATTAATTGTATGACAAGTTCAGGAACTAAAAACAATTTTGTTTTTAACTGTTGTAAACAAAATGAAAAGGTTATTCAATTTTGAAGTTAAACTAAATAAAAAAATATATATAACTAACACCTCTCAAAATATGAACACATTTCAATTGCTTTGACAAGTAAATTACAGAATTAGCTGTAGTTACTGTGAACTATAGTTAGCCTCTAAAGTCGCTGTTTTATAGAAAACCATCTAGCAAAATAAAATTATTTAAATCATGTGGTGATTGTGTTTTCTTTCAGTACACGGACAACCGGTCTCTTCCTCGATGGTGTCCACATCTACCATTGCTCAACAGTTTATCAACACGCCAGCAACATTGTTGTTCACAACACGGCACGACATTCAAGTGGCAAACATAACGAAGCCAACGGGTGGGCCACAGATCGATGTGATTGTCAAGGATTTGGCTGAAGCGATGGCCATTGACTTTTACTATGCCAAGAATCTGGTATGCTGGACAGACTGCGGGCGTGAAATAATAGAATGTGCTCAAACAAATTCAACGCTGCCGCTATCCAAGGCTCCCAAGCAAACTGTGATATCGACGGGTCTAGACAAGCCGGAAGGTCTGGCCATCGATTGGTATACGGACAAGATCTACTGGACGGATGGCGAAAAGAATCGCATTGAAGTAGCCACAATTGACGGTCGTTACCAGAAGGTACTTTTCTGGACGGAATTGGATCAGCCACGTGCTATAGCTGTGGTGCCCGCAAAACGGTTACTCATATGGACGGATTGGGGCGAGTATCCGAAAATTGAGCGTGCTGGCATGGATGGAGATCCACTGACACGCATGACTCTTGTCAAAGAAAATGTGTTCTGGCCAAACGGGCTGGCTGTTGATCTGCAAAGTGAGCTCATTTACTGGACGGACGGCAAGTATCGGTTCATTGACGTCATGAAGCTGGACGGAAGCAATCGCCGCACCATTGTCAACAACCTGAAGTATCCATTTAGTTTAACCTACTTCGAGAACCGCCTATACTGGACAGACTGGCTGCGGGGCTCTCTAAATGCCTTGGACCTGCAAAGCAAGGAGCTGAAGGAGCTCATTGATACGCCAAAGGCACCGAACTCAGTACGCGCTTGGTCGGAGTCGCTGCAACCTTTTGAAAATAATCCATGCTCTTACAATAATGGCAACTGCTCGCACCTGTGTCTACTTGCGACCAATCCGCAGGGTTACAGCTGCGCATGTCCCACGGGCGTAAAGCTGTTAACTTCTAATAGATGCGCAAATGACTCGCAGGAAATGCTCTTCATAGTGCAACGCACGCAAATTAGCAAGATTTCACTTGATTCGCCGGATTACACGATTTTTCCACTGCCGCTGGGCAAAGTCAAGTATGCAATTGCTATTGATTATGATCCCGTAGATGAGCATATTTACTGGTCCGATGTAGAGGCGTATACAATTAAGCGTTCTCATGTCGATGGTAGCAATATTACGGACTTTGTCACGTCCGAGGTGCGACATCCGGATGGCTTAGCCCTAGATTGGCTGGCACGTAATCTCTACTGGACGGATACGGTGACCGATCGCATTGAGGTCTGTCGCTTGGATGGCTCTGCGCGTAAAGTGCTTATCTACGAGCATCTGGAAGAGCCCCGCGCCATTGCAGTGGCACCCTCGCTCGGCTGGATGTTTTGGAGTGATTGGAATGAGCGCAAGCCCAAGGTGGAGCGTGCTTCGCTCGATGGATCCGAACGTGTTGTGCTTGTGTCCGAGAATCTCGGTTGGCCCAACGGAATTGCCCTGGACATTGAGCACAAAACGATTTACTGGTGCGATGGCAAAACCGACAAAATTGAGGTAGCCAACATGGATGGATCAGATAGACGCGTGGTAATCAGTGAAAATCTTAAACACCTCTTTGGATTGAGCATTTTGGATGATTATCTTTACTGGACAGATTGGCAACGTCGCTCCATTGATCGGGCCCATAAAATCACAGGCAACAATCGTATTGTTGTCGTTGATCAATATCCCGATCTAATGGGCTTGAAGGTAACTCGACTGCGTGAGGTGAGTGGCCAAAATGCGTGTGCTGAACGTAACGGTGGCTGCTCTCATCTGTGCCTGAATCGTCCACGGGATTACGTCTGCCGTTGTGCCATAGACTACGAACTGTCGAATGACAAACGTACATGTGTATTGCCAGATGCTTTTTTATTGTTCTCTCGCCAGGAGCACATTGGTCGGATATCCATAGACTACAATGAGGGCAATCACAATGATGAGCGCATCCCCTTTAAGGATGTGCGTGATGCTCATGCTCTGGACGTGTCTGTCGCTGAGCGGCGTATCTACTGGACGGATCAGAAGAGTAAATGCATATTTCGTGCATTTCTGAACGGTTCTTATGTGCAACGCATTGTCGATTCCGGTCTAATTGGACCCGATGGCATTGCGGTTGATTGGCTTGGGCACAACATCTACTGGTCGGACGCTGAGGCACGGCGCATTGAGGTGGCTCGTCTCGATGGAAGCAGTCGCCGAGTGTTACTTTGGAAAGGTGTAGAAGAGCCCCGTTCTCTTGTGCTAGAACCTCGACGCGGCTATATGTACTGGACTGAATCGCCATCCGATTCTATTCGTCGAGCAACTATGGATGGCAACGAGTTGCAAACAATTATAGCCGGTGCTAATCATGCCGCTGGTTTGACTTTTGACCAGGGGACTAGACGTCTCTACTGGGCAACGCAATCGCGACCGGCGAAGATTGAGTGCGCCGATTGGGATGGCAAACGCCGACAGATCTTGGTGAACAGCGACATTGATGAACCCTATGCTGTTTCGCTATATCAAGACTATGTTTACTGGAGTGACTGGAATACCGGGGATATTGAGCGCGTGCACAAAGTTACCGGACAAAATCGTAGTCTTGTGCACACCGGAATGACATACATAACATCGTTGCTGGTGTTTAATGAGCAGCGACAAACTGGAGTTAATCCGTGCTTGGTTAACAACGGCGGATGTTCGCATTTGTGTCTTGCTCAGCCTAGTAGACGTGGCATGATCTGCGCTTGCCCCACTCACTACCAGCTGGCCAAGGATGGCGTCTCTTGCATTCCTCCACGGAACTACATCATATTTAGCCAGCGCAATAGCTTTGGCCGCTTGCTTCCAAATACAACGGACTGTCCCAATGTGCCATTGCCAGTGTCTGGCAAGAATATTCGTGCTGTTGACTATGATCCCATCACGCATCACATATACTGGGTAAGCAGGGTAACCTCCAATCAATCATTCAATCAAAATATCCAAGGCTTTTTATATTTTCCAACTTCTCAGATCGAAGGACGCAGTCATAGCATCAAAAGGTCTCTAGCAAACGGAACCAAGGCAGCTGTGCTGGTCAACACGGGCCAACCATTTGACATTGCCATTGACATTATTGGTCGTTTACTTTTCTGGACGTGTTCCTACTCCAACAGCATCAACGTAACCAGGTAGATAACATCCGAACAAAATGCAGTCTGACAATCGCATTTCTAAAATCTTACCTTTAACATATAGTTTCCAAGGGGAATCAATTGGTGTAATTGACACCGGCGATTCAGAAAAGCCGCGCAACATTGTCGTCCATGCTATGAAGCGTTTGATCTTCTGGTCGGATGTGGGCAGTCATCAAGCTATTATTAGGGCTCGTGTCGATGGCAATGAGCGCATGGAACTAGCCTATAAACTGGAGGGTGTTACGACCCTTGCCCTAGATCAGCAGTCGGATATGCTTTATTATGCACACGGAAAGAGAATCGATGCAATGGATATCAATGGCAAGAACATGTAAGTTAAAATTAAAAAATTAAATAATGTAAACTTGTGTATATACATATATTTAATTCATTTACTCACTTTTTTATTGTTAGAAAAACGCTGGTGTCGATGCACATCTCGCAGGTTATCAACATTGCGGCGCTCGGTGGGTTTGTCTATTGGTTGGATGACAAAACTGGAGTAGAGCGCATCACAGTTACGGGGGAACGCCGCTCTGCGGAACTTCAACGACTGGCGCAGATAACAGACATCCGAGCCGTGTGGACGCCGGATGCAAAACTGCTCCGCAATCACACCTGCTTGCACAGTCAGACCAAGTGCTCACATATTTGCATAGCAGCTGGCGATGAAGTGGGCCACTCACGCGATATTTGCTCCTGCCCCAAATATCTGATGCTACTTGAGGACAGGGAGAACTGTGGCGCTTTGCCCGCTTGTGGTCCGGATCACTTTACCTGTGCGGCGCCCGTAGCTGGAAATAGTGATATGAACAAAGACTGCATTCCGGCATCGTGGCGCTGTGACGGCCAGAAGGACTGTCCTGATAAATCCGATGAAGTTGGTTGTCCTACCTGCCGTGCGGATCAGTTTAGCTGCCAATCAGGAGAGTGCATTGACAAGGCCCTTGTTTGCGACGGCACTACAAACTGTGCTAATGGCCATGATGAAGCCGACTGCTGCAAGAGACCGGGTGAATTTCAGTGTCCCATCAATAAGGTATTTTGTGTAAATGCTGAGAGGAAAATCCATATCTACTTTGCCTTACTTATCCGGAATATATATATATATATATTGATATGGGGTCGGGTATAGCTCCTTTAATGCGGTACAAACTTCGTGTTATATTATTCTATCTTCTTCAAAGTTACAACAAGGGTGGTACAGCAGGTACAACAGGTTTTTGATATCTTTTCTTATCGATTGCTTGGAAACGGGGCAAATTATCGATTATCAGAAAACAAACGTACTGCGTGGGCAATGGGATAATCTGCATTCAAAATTTCAAGTCTCTACCTCTTATAGTTTCTGAGATCCTTGTGTTCATACGTACGAACAGATAGTCATGGCTAGATCGACTCGGCTATTGATCGGCTGATCATGAATGTTATTATATGGGGTCGGAGATGTTTCCATTTTACCATTTTTCAATAGGTTCAGGCTAAAAAAAAATTCATTTCTCGTTTATTTAATTCATACATTTAAATCGTATTCTTAAATCGTTGCGATCTTTTACAGCTTTGCATCTCTGCCGCACTGCTTTGTGATGGCTGGGAAAACTGCGCTGATGGAGCAGATGAGTCGGTGGACATTTGTCTACAGCGCCGCATGGCACCAGCGTCAGATAAGCGCATCTTCATGATATTAATTGGCGCCACGATGATAATCATATTCTCGATTGTTTATCTGCTGCAATTTTGTCGAACGCGCATAGGCAAGAGCCGCACAGAGCCCAAAGATGACCAGGCCTCAGACCCGCTGTCACCCTCGACGCTGACTAAATCGCAGCGAGTCTCGAAAATTGCCTCTGTTGCAGATGCGGTTCGCATGTCGACACTCAATTCGCGCAACAGTATGAACTCTTACGATCGTAATCACATAACTGGTGCCTCCAGTTCCACAACCAATGGCAGCAGCATGGTAGCCTATCCAATTAATCCACCCCCTTCACCCGCAACGCGGTCGCGTCGTCCCTACAGGCACTATAAGATCATCAACCAGCCGCCGCCGCCTACACCATGCTCTACAGATATTTGCGACGAATCGGACTCGAATTATACTAGTAAATCGAATAGCAACAACAGTAATGGCGGCCCCATCAAATTAACATCTAGCTCGGCTGCCGTCTGTCTTCAGTTTGGCTATGACATTGAACCGTATCCGCCGCCACCAACGCCACGCTCGCATTATCACAGCGATGTGCGTATTGTGCCGGAGTCTTCGTGTCCTCCGTCGCCGTCCTCACGCAGCTCCACGTACTTTTCACCATTACCGCCCCCACCATCGCCAGTGCAGTCGCCAAGTCGCGGATTTACGTAACATTATTTGAATATAAACGAACAAGGCAGCTCATCATAGTTGCCATGTATGTATTCCTACAAATTTTCTGACTGCATTGTATATATTTATTTTTATTTAATGTGAAAAGAGCCTTATAATTTAGAATTTTAACGTTATTTTTGGTTATGGGCTTGATCCCAAATGACCGACATGTGTAAATAGCATAGCTATAATCTTCCTTATTTGTATTTCGATCTCGTTAAGTCTTATTTGCCGAACGACATTTATTATTATGTAATATAAAGTTTGTAAACAATAGACTGCAATCTTTTAAGTGAACTAAACAAATTAATGAAATAGTTTAAAGGAAAATAATGCAAAATACAATAACCTATTTTTTACACAATGCAAACACACATTACTTATTCCGCGTGCCAAAATTTTTAAAATACACAAATATACCTATGTATGACTACATATAATATAATTTAGATACGCATTATTTTGGTTTGTTATAATTATTTTTAATTGTAAATAGCAAATATTAATAGCAATATTAAAGAAATATTCATTTTATTTAATTATCTTCTTCATTGTTATAAACACCAAAAAGTGCCTCAGTAATATGTGTGTTTTATTGTTTGATTTTTTTACACCATTTTTTAACCATGAGAAAACTAAAAAAAAAAAATATATATATATATATGTAATTTTCGCAATATATATAACATGTTTATAGTTAATTTTTACTGAATATAAGTGTAATTACAAAACAACTTAGGCCTATAAAATGTTATATTTAAAATATAAAATGTGCAGTATTTATAACTTTAGCTTCAATTGTTTTTCATATACGGGAATGATACATTGGTTTTAAATAAGGTGATCCATTATTTATGTGGTTATATAATGATGCGATACATACATTGATTGAACGTATTTACAATTTTGTAAATGTGAATATATTCTATAACTATAATTGCGGTCGTTTAAGCTATTGAGAATGTTAAATATCGTAACTGACATATGTTAAATGCATGTTAAATATCTTAGCATTGTCTGTTGACGGCGGGTACTGATCAATCCCTTTGGTTTCGCTTTTGGGCATAAATTAGCAATGCTTCCTGTTAGAGCACATCTGCCCCCACACAGTTTTATTTTGTGTTTGCAACTGATTAAAATTTTATTTTAATTCCATTCTCAAAGACATTGCAGAAGCGGGCAGGGTTCTGTTATTTTTCTTTTATTGAATGAACGTATTTACAACTTTATTAATGTGTATAGAGAATGTTAAATATCTTATCTTGCTAACATCGTTTGTTGACGGCGGATACGGAACAATCCCTTTGGTTTCGCTTTTGGACGTAAATTCTCAATGTTTCCTGTTAGAGCACAGTTGCCTACACAATTTAGTTAATGCATTGCGAGGTAATTGGAACCGATTAATAACATTGCAGAAGCCGACGGGGTTCTGTTGTTTCCCATTTCAGATGTCGGCAAAATTGGTATCAAAATCCTCAATGTTATGCTATAGGCTTAAGGAGAACACTGTTATAATTCACAGTTAAAAATCCAACATGGTCTTTATTCGCCAAAAAATTATTAACTTGCTTACGTAAACCTAATGTACATATTATTCTACTTAAATGTTGTCATAGTCTTCATCTAATTCGAAAGGCGATTCACTTATTGGTGCTGATGCCGAAGGGACCTTTGGAATGATTGGAGTTTTGCTCTTGCCAGCGATGTAGTTGACTGACGACCCAATTTTATTAATTGAGTTATTGTTGGCGCCACTCGCGGTGATCTTATCTGTTGGCAATATTCCATAGCTAATCTTCGCTGAGGTGGGTACCGCGCCAGCTGCCACAATATTTGAAAGATCAATATTTATAACTGGTGGCGAAATATTTAAGTTTAACATTGCGTTCGATGTGCTGCCGGTATCAGTGCCTGTCGCGCCCAATGCTGTCATTTGAACGTTGCTATAATCGATTTTAACAACAGGCTTGTTCAGCAATTCATAGCTGCATATTGCTGCAGGTATGGCAGTGTTACTGCTACTGTTGCTGTTACTGTTACTGTTATGTTCATTGGTGTTGGGTGGTCTGCCGCGCGGAGTATATGCAGGCGTTGATTCGGAACGTGCTAGCTTCGTGGGCAAATGTCCTGCTGATGTCTGGTGATGTATATTTTCTAGAGCAGCTGCTGCTGCTGCTGTTTGCACTATAACTGAAGGTGTGGATGAATTGTGATTTCGTTTATGTCCGCCTCCGTTCAAGCTAATCGAGCGCACATAGGGAGTGTTTCCGTTGGGCAACGCTCGTAGGGATGTTGACGGCAGACTAAGGTCATATGGCGTATCCGAGTCTGGATATTGTTCCTCCGAGCTGTGTATGTCATCGTCATTATAATTAAACGCAGCTTCCTCGGCGACGCTAATGTCTGGTATATTTCTCACAAGCTCTTTCAGAAAATCGAATCTTTGCTCGGACATGATGCACTGTTTCATATGGGATGGTGACAAGGTTTTGGCGTTTCGCGAATTTGTTATGCGCAACGTTTTAGTTAAAAGTGATTCCACAAACAGCTCCAAAGTCCGTGATATGATAACGGGAACAGCCTGTGCAACCTTACCAATTTCTTCATCACTCTGCATGATTTTCTTGATACGACCCTGTCAATTAAAGAAACCCCCAAATGAATATATTCAATGCATAAATCGCGTGTGCATCATATACAAACTGAAAATTTCATCGTTGTGATAATGATGCACGCACAACTTTTACGCATGAAATGCAGATCTAGTAACAATTATTTATTCGTTTTACTTACCGCTGGAAACCGCGCATTATACTTCTTCTTTTTAGAGGGCATTTCTAGATTTATATAATCTGATATCAGCCAAATGTAATCTAAACTAAATTATAATCCTACTGTTTTATTTGCTTGTTTTTTACACAAGAATAGTTCCAAATAGTTGGTTTATTGCGAATGTCAACAATTCACATGGAATATAGTTTTCTATACATTCACCCAGAAATTATTGTTCTATGTCGGATGACAGTAAACTTCTTTTTGGAATACTAATGCAAACATCTAGTTTTTTACAATTATTTATTATTATATTTAATAGAATTTTATATCGACAACGTTGCTTGTTGCATGGCACTGTGAATGTTTAATTTTATTTACAAAGAATTTTTGTCAGTGTGGCAACACTCTCCTCTGACAGTCCGCTGTGAATGTCAAATTTTACATCATAGAAAATTCATCTAACTTTTAATTCAATTGCAATTCAATTCGACTTTAATTTACTGAATCATAGTGAATTTATTTGATGCCTACTGCTGGTAAGGATCCATGCAAACGTTTCGCCTGCGCTATACAAGCTTGCTTAAATGGTATGTATGTAAATAAAATCAACAATATTATGCAATGCGGCATAATATTAATACATACATAAATAAAATTCACATGTTTTTTGCAGAAAACAACTTTCAGGAACATAAATGCGCCGATGCGCTCGAGCGAATGCGTTTGTGCTGTGTAAAGTGGCATAAGGAGTCGCTTTGTTGTAGTGGTATTGATTTGGAAAAATCGTATTTACCAAAGACAAAAACGGAAAGCAAACCAAAGTGATCATCAGGTGGGGTACATATATTCATACAGTTGCGTTATGCTTTCAATATTAATTAATGTCTGCTTATTAGAAACAAATAATGACAACACCTACAACAGCGCCTCCGTACAAGCCGCCCAAAGATATTCAGGAATTGTTAGATAAAAAACAAGAAACCCTTTCGAGAAGGCGAACAGCTGTGCTGCCGAAGCGCTCGTGGATAAAGCGCAATCCGCGATTATTTCAAATAACATTTATAACCACGTCTCTGCTAATATTCTTCTCTAAGCCGCTGTACGACGCGTTCCTAGCAGATCCTTTGCCCTTGAAGGGTCCACATATACCACCCCATAAGCGATAAGGAATGGAATCTGTGCGCAAAGCCAACACCCGACTACGTAACTATCCGATTTTGCTTGCAAAGTGTGCCGAAAAGGCATCTTTATATGCGGTCTGCGTATCTCGGGAAATCAACATTCAGCCGAAACTTTGCGAGAAGGAGTTCAATGAATTTCTAAACTGTATGCGTAAAACCGCCAAAGAACTAAAAACAAAATTGTAAACGTACGAACGTTTAAAATCTAATTTCAAATATGTCAGAGACAAAGGGCAAATGCCGGACGACCACTTGGCTGCAAAATAAAAGCCAGTACATATTGCATCTCAGTTTTCAATCGCATCTATTAATAGCCGCTATAATCCGACTGGCGCTTATTCTCTATGCCCACGTACAAGACACCAGATCGGCTGTGCCATATACGGATATAGACTACAATGTTGTAACGGACGGCGCCCGGCTAGCTTTAGCCGGAGATACACCCTTTGCGCGGCACACATACCGTTACAGTCCCATTATGGCATATATTCAAATTCCAAATGTTATCTTGCATCCTGCATATGGAAAATTATTTTACGCGCTTTTCGATTTACTTCTTGGCATACTTATTTATGGCTTGGTGCGATTTGAATTGCAGCTGCAATATCAGACGGAACACAAATATTCACAAATTAAATGTGGTAAATCAATGGAGATAAAGCCACCGAAATCGCACAAAGAATGTAAAGAAACTGAAAAAATAGCACGGATTTCGGCCTGCTTTTGGCTCTACAATCCGCTGACGGCAGTAATATCAACTCGTGGTAACGGCGATAGCGTAACCAGCTTCTTTGTGTTGTTAAGCATATATCTACTGATAAAAATGGATCATCAAATACCATCCAAATCCTTGATTGCGCTCTGTGCCGGTCTGGTCCACGGATTCGTGATACACTTACGCCTTTATCCAATAGTTTTTAGTTTAACATACTATTTGAGCTTATCGGCTGTCGTTTCACGGAAACCTCGTGGACTCCTCCAAATGATTTTGCCCAACAAGCAGCAGATTTGCCTTGTGCTCGGAACAATATTGGGACTGGCAGTTTTCACCTGGACTTTTTATGCACTGTATGGATGGAAGTATATATACGAAGCCTATTTCTATCACCTTATACGAAAGGACGTGCGCCACAATTTTTCGCTGCATTTCCTGCTGCAATACCTAAGCAATGCGGACGGAGTTGATGAATCCAATGTTATAGTCAAACTGCTTGTGCTAGTGCCGCAGTTAATACTTATACTATACTTAAGTCTAAGTTTTGGTCGATTTCAGCAGACATTACCATTTTGTGCGTTTAGTTTGGCCTTTGTCATCGTCACTTATAATTCAGTTGTTACTTCACAGTACTTTATTTGGTATTTGGCTGTGCTACCGGTGTGCATTAAAAATTTTCAGGGTTTGTCTTTGGTCAGATGTGCATGCCTTCTTGTTCTTTGGTTATGCGGTCAAGCTCTGTGGCTTCTTCCCGCATATTTACTAGAGTTTAAAACATGGCATACTTTTTATTGGATTGGCATACAGAGTTCCGTGTTTTTTATAATTAACAGCTATATTTTATCCCAGCTGCTAAGGAACTATAGACTTAAATCCTTTAATATTAATTGTACAAAATGTTTATAAATAAATCAAAAGTAATATAAATATTAAATTGATGATTGGTTGATGAAACCAAGATACATTTTTTCGATAATGTTGCGGCTTTTGTAGTCCGAAAGGCTGAGTTTCATTTTTTACAAGTTTACAGTTTACAAAATTATCGAAAAATGTATCTTAGGAACATAATGATGTCATGGATTTTTTGGAGACGGTTAGCTTTCCATATGATTAATTTGTGGACATTTTAGCAAGATCCACAAAATTCAATGCGATTGGACCAATACACACAATGTGGAAAGCCAAGATCTCAGAAGATTTTCAAAGAAGCTTTGCCGATAAAAATGCAGTTATGCGAAAATATTTAAGAAATGGTACAATATTCAATGGGTTCAATGGATGGCTCGATATCATCTATGCCCCCTTTGCTATTTTTGTTGACAAATATAGTTTTTAAATCAAAAAATCAAGGATATTAAAAAACAAGATGGTTAAAAAACGATTTAACAGCAATTATCATATTTAACGTTCGTCTATTTAATTTTTTGTTGTTTACAAAAAAAAAAAAACAATAAAAATTAAAAAAAAAACAATGGCATGGAAATTTTAAGGCAGAATAATAAGGAAAAGATTGGTTTCTTATTTACTTATTTTTATTAACTGAAATGCGTACTTTTTATCAGGCCCGATAAAGTCGAAGTCGGTGTGAAAGATAGAAACGTTTTTTAAATTTAAATTAAAAAATGTGTTTTTTGTATGTAAGGAAAAATGTACATAACAAGCAGAAGGAAGCATCTCCTACCCTATAAATCAATTGGAACTAGCTACTAATTTAAGCCAAAATTTTAAAGCAATTGTCGTATACGAATAATCTAGAAGAAAAGAAGATATATTGTTGCAATTTGATCAAGATTGTTTTAGAAACAGAAATTATTTAAGGAAACGTGTGCGTGTAGATGAGCACGTGTTTGCGGCAGCTTACGGATTGCAAGAATTTCTTTCAATCATAATTCATACGCGTCTTTATTAAATTCTTAAAATAGCATGGAATTTGTTTATGTTTTCTGTGCAATGTTTTTAATGGTCTTTGCGATATCATTTTTACCCCTTCACTGTAAACTTTGAAAAATTTTTCAGCATCGGGATAGACACCACAAGTGTATATTTGGTTCCAACTTTAGGTTGATCATGAATTGTTTTTCAATTGTTTTTGACTTCATATATCTTTCTAAACTATAGATTGAGACATGAGATTTAGGGAAGTATGGTACATTTCGGTCTAAAATTTGATGTTAAGAACATGGACCGTGCAAACACCGGAAATACCAGCTAGTAAGTAGTATATATATATATTTTTTTATTTCGATTGAGGTTTTGAATAAACGCATATTTATTTGAAAACATAAAAACTGTATTCTTTAAAGTACCATTTGGTTGAAGTAAAGGCTTCACATTACGCCAAGTACAACTATTGTAACATATATAAATAAACCACCAGTAAATAGATAAATAAGATGGAGGTAAAAACTAAATAAAACCAGTTTCTTAACAAATAGTTTATACATATTCTTAGGGGTGAAGCTTTCTTTAATACGAAGTATTTAAGCTAAAATAAAATTAATGTGCAACGAGTTAAACTCACAGTTGGGTTTTTTGAAATTGAAAGTTTTTACCAAATGGAACAAATAAATGGCACTAAAACAATTATCATATATTGTTAGGAAAATGAAATGTTATTTTAAAATGTACATAACATTCTTTTAAGTAAAATGTTTTAGAATTTTTATTCAAATTTTAAAGCTGCTTAATTCGCTATCGGACGTTTTGATGTCAATTATTTTGTTTCTTTTATTTTTGTTTTTACATTTTTAACCCATTTGTTTCCAGTCTGCAACATCTGTTAAAGAAGACTATTGGATCTTTGTTTTATTTTTATATTACTATTTTTAATACATACAGTTAAGTTATGATTGTGTATATCCACAATATTATAGATATTAGTGTAGGTTTAATCTCCAGTCAAGTTGAATAACGTCAGGTGTTTTTTTGTTTTTATTGTAGAATACATTTTTCTTTGTTACCGCTAATGTCTACTTGTTCAAGCTCGCGCGCTATTTCATGGTCGTCTTCAATACTGTAAGAAACAAAATGATTTCAAGTGTTTTTTAAATATTTCTAGGGACAACACATACGCAATTTCTTGATTGTGTAAATGTTGCACCAGCTGATCTCTCTTATCAACAATGGTCACAAGCTCTTCTAACAACAGGCGCTCCTTTTCACGTTGCACCTCCGTTTTCCGCCAATCCTCAACAGATTGAGCAGCACGCAGCTCCTGATTAAGCATTGTGAATTTGCGCTCGAGATCCTTTTCCTGTTCACTATTAGAAAGAATTAACGTTAAATTGAATGTAATATTCGCTTGTTACGCTTATTCTTACAGAATGTTTAGCTGCATCTGCCGTCTAAGGAGTGCGTTTTTCTTGTTCACAAGTGTAAACCACTGTGAAAGCAATTGTTCTTCGGTTTCTTCAGTTTCTGTGGGAAAGCAAAATCTGTTTAAGACTGACTCCAAACTAACGAAAAAAGATTAATATTATTTAACACTTTAGAGTCTAACAAAGTCGGTAATAGAAAGTCAGTGGGTTTGGTTCTGTATTTTGTCGTCGTTGTCGGTGATTAGTGATATTTTGTTCATTGTGGTTATGGTAAAAGTTTTTTGTAAGGAATTTAGTTCGAGGCAAGTAAAGACTTAAAGTCTATTTTTAAACAAATGCAGCGCGTTGACTGAACTGGTTAAAAGCAAAAACACATAAACAGATATGCGAGCAGGCAGGCGTTTAGCTTTGGCGTGCTGTTGCGGGCATGGCAAAAGCATTTAACTTATTCGGCCTTTAAGACACGACATTACCACAAAAACTGCGGGGACGAGGGCGACGGTGTTTCTGCTGGGCTCTCTTGTGTTCATCACGTCGTTTCCGACAGAAGGCCATTTGATCAACCTTAGCATTGACATCTTCTGCACTAAGGGCTTGCAACTTGTCACAGAAGGATTGTCGGGAGGACGCAACTGAAGCAGAGTTACTTGGTAAATGACTATACGGTTCAACGTGATGAACGTGGTGAGAAACTTGGTTTGAGCCATGCTGATGACGACGATGACAATAATTTTCAGGTAATTGATGTTGATATGTAGGCCGAATCAGTGAATAGTTCAGATTCGTAGTCACAAAACAAGACTGAGCGCGCGGCCGTGACCGTGTTTGCATCTCTATTGCATGATCTTCTCGTCGCGGTCTCATTGCGAAAGTTTGTTGTTTCTCCTTCTTGCCAGAGTTGATGGAAGTGTCACTGTATGTCTCTTCGTCGTCCTGGTCGTCGTCATCAGTACCACTGCCAGCACCGCTTGCACCACTACCAAATAAACTTTCATCATCCCAGTCAAGCAGCTTAATACGTATGACATCACCGCCACCAATGCTATTGCGTATTAACCTAAGGAAGGGATTTGTACCAGTTTTATTATTACTTGGATTACCGCCCATAACTGCACGTAATTTGGCCTCCAGACTGCTAGCCTTTTGGTCGATTGCCTCTTGTTCGCGTTCCAATGCTTCCAGCTCAGATTCAATGTATGTAAGCCTATCATTCTGAAAAATAAACTTTAATACAATACATAAAACACAAGTATCTTCGAACGCCGAAATTTATAAGCGTATACTCTTGCAAAATAGTTTTGTAAATATTTTCTAGATTGCCCAAGCAAATTCATAATTCAGGGGTGGATTTATCGTTAAAGTTATTGTTGTTAATTGGCAAAGACAACAAAAGACGCAAATAGAAAGGGATCAAAGATTTGATTTATCTTTTCAATAAAAGTAAGGTTTAATCGAAACAGCATTTACAATTTAAAATAAAATAAAATCATAGTAGATTGTATGGCGCATCAAGCCGCTACTTACTTTCTTTTCATGCTTTGGTGAGATCCTTTCCACGACTGCGTTAAAGGATTGCAATGGAGTGATGTTACCGTCGCTTAATCTATGACTAGGACTCGTATGGTTAACGTAGTGATCAGGTTTTTCCCGTATAAGAGCTATTTTATTTGACGGCACGTCAATGAAAGACTCTCCGTTGCTACTGCCGTTATGTATAGGTGAAATAGTACGTTCCGGCGTATAGTTGAATCGCTTGAGCTTAGTTGGGGTTGTTGGACTGTCCACACCGCTATTTACAGGTCCTGCTATCTTATTTCGTGTTTCTAATATAAGTCGTCGTGCCTGCTCTCTTAATCGCTGCTGTCGATCCTCCTGTTGAAAATTAAAAAAGCAATTAAATAAACATTGGATTATTTTGATTCAAAATTAAAAATACACGCTGCATGCAGGCTCAACTAGCAATATGCAAAAAGTGCCCATGTCTACTTACATCGTTCGCATCGGGGCGCTCGTCACAATTTGAAATTTTTAATTTTTCCATCATCAGTTTAGCTTTTTCGCTCATTTCTTTGTGGCGCGTTAAAATTCGCTACGAAAATAAAAACGAACAAAACCAAAAAACAGAAGCAAAAGCCGAGGTCAAAGCAGATGCAAAAATAAATTTAAATTTATAAATAAAAGTAAAGTAAGGCAAACGAACAAATAATAACATAATATTCAGCAAATTTACATGGCTCTTAGCTTTCGAATGCCAATAAACCTTTCTATGCGCAAAGATCAAATTGAAATGAATGCATAAAAGTAAAGTAAGGCAAACGAGCAAACAATAAAATTATATTCTGCAAATTCACATGGCTTAAAATGAATGCTTAAATGCCGAAAATTCGAGCTGCAGAATTGATATACCTTTCTATGCGCAAAGAATAGCTAAGCAGTACTTAAGCTAATTTGGCTAAAGCCCAACTTACATTTGTCGCATTAGCATCTAACGACATGGGCGACGTGGGTTCCTTGTTAAGCTTTTGCATTTCCTCACAAGTATCGCCGTTGCCATCGATAGTAAGAGGAGGAGGAGTATGCCGTCCTAGTGAGGATTTAGTTGTCTGATTTGCGGTCTGTATTGCATTGACAATATTTTTGTCTTTAGTTGGGGAAAGAACTTTGCCCAAAATATTCTTTGAACTTGTCAATATAAGATTTTTGACGTCTTTTTTACTCGTGGGCGACAGCTGTTGCTGTTGCTGACAGATGTTTTCTTCGTCGAACGAATTCTGATGTAAAAGCTGTGTCTTCAGGTGCGAAAAGTTTATTAGATTTTGCGACAGATTGTCAGACTTGTAGTTGCCGATAACGTAGCTGGACTCATCCGATGTCGGGCCTGAATACAAAGTATATATATGTATACAATAACTGCGCTATTTATGTATAACTTACCAATTTGCTCAATTTGCAATTGTTTTCCTGTGAAGTGGGCCCGCAATTGGTGCAGGTACGTCATGACAGCCAATTTATCTGGTACTGTGAGCAAATTCATGTCTCGTGGCTCAATCACACGGGGTATGCCCAATGTTTCTGCCGCATCAAAAGCTATGCGGCAGTTACCAACAACGTCATGTGCACTTAACTTTGACATGTCTCTACGAATAACAATTGCGTTCAATTAATTTCTAACTAAAGTAAATTAATCAAGTACTTACATCAAACGTGGCATGAAATGGTGAATTATTGCGCAAAAGGCCATGCCATTGCGCCAACTGGTCGTCAAATTGGTCACTTTAACATTTGGATAATCTTTGGTTACTTCTTTGCACCATTCCAACAAATCTTGTCCTGGGGTGTTATCCTTCAGCACGATCTTCTCCACAGGCTTCGGAGCAGCATTCTTTACTGTTGAAAATTTATTTATGGTCGGTGTTGACTCATAATTTTTCTTTAAATTCAGAGGCTGAAGTTCAGGCCGCTTGGCAATGGGTACTGTAGCCGGGTCCTCTATCGGCTTCGTTTGTTCCTCGATAGATTGTATGGGTTCAGTTTCCTCAGCAGTGGCAGATAATGTTTCTTTCAAGACTTCAGTTGATTCATCGTCATATGAATTAATATTCTGTGATTTTACTATGTCGACAGCGCTACAATCATGTTTCTCAAAGTTGAGCGCTTTGCTTGAGCTACTTTTAATTTTCACTGTAGCCTTTTGTGCTTCTATAGGCGTAGATGTGAGAACTTCCTGGAACCTTTCGTTTTGATTGGATTTCAACGGTTCAATAGCAATTTGATTATCTTCTTTCATCGGATCAGTTTCTTTAATAGGTGTCCTGAGAGTAACCAGTTGTGAATTATGTGCACTAGGAGTATTTAATGGCTCATCCGCTTTAACGATCGAAAAAGGCTGAACGTTTTTATGGTCCGCTTCATGCTCAAAATGTAAAGGGTTAAACGACTCGGCCAATGGAGTTGGATCTTCTGACAATGAGGGAACTATCCACACCAGCATCATAGAAAAGGAATGTTGATCATATTGTCAAACAATTTTGTGTTTCGTGTCGGATCGAAAAAGAAAGAAAATGTGGTTTTATTATGTATACTTTTTGAAATCATTCGAGACCTATTTTGTAATGATTTTTTGTGTTTGTTTGCGCTACAATTATCACTACAAACTTTTACAAAATATCCATATAAAAATACATAGTTTTGCAGGATTTGTTTGTTTGTTTCCTTGATATCTTCAAAAGTATGTAATAATTTAATCAACCAGAGCTTGCAATAATACAGCCCGGTGCAGTTTACCATTTGCATTTAAAAAGATTTAGGTTTTCTATATTTTGTTAAAGTTTTCCAGTATAGTTTCATACGAACTTTGTGAAGATCTTTGAAAAAGGTGGGTTTACCGAAAAAATCAAGTTAATACTCACCGCTCAAAGGCGTTGGAACATCCGTACAACCATTTAAACTTGTTGTCATTTGCTCCAACTGTTGCGTGAAATCATATAGATTATCCGAGATGTCGCCGGAGTTTTCCAAGTCTGGTATATCCTCTAAGTCGTCAAGAGGCGCTACATCACAGTTGTTATTCACGGACATAAATGAGACAACGCTTTGCATATCTTCATCACTGCAATTGCCAAATTAGGCAAATTATTTTCGTGCTTAAAGGGGTAGTTTTAATAGTTAAACTCACGTTGCTTTCCCCTCACGCAAAAAAACACAACTAATAGTCAATTCCAAATCGGCGGCTGTTATCTTTCGAGAAACTGGCTTCAGGCTCAGCGTAAAACTCTGCTGTGTTGACTCAACACTAGCATATTTACGCATATTGATGCTTGCATTTGCCAATACTCGCTTTTTACCCAGTAGTGATATCTATATAAATGTATAATATAATTTAATATTCAGAAAGCTACTTCAATACACAATAAACTATAAAACTAACGTGGTTGGGATAAATCTCGAGAAGAAACTTGAATACAACTTTTTTGTTTACCAACCGACCGGCATTATAACTTCTTTTCACATATCTTTGTACAAATGAAATTGAAGTTTCAGGCTCAAAGTTAATTTCCACGGATCTATGTAAAAATTCATTTGAGTCATGGAAGTTGCGAATCAAAAGAAGATAAATATGTGTTCCAACGATTTTGGAAATTCCACCCCTAACTGTGGTTATTGGCGAAAAACGGAAAGCTTTTTCTTTATGCAATACCCGATCGGCATCAAAGCTCATTTTCAAATACCTTTGATCGAATTGATTTAAGGGGTGTTTCACACAATTCGTAAAATCCTATCCGATTCAAACATTTTTTGATCGAATTTTTCAGTTCTGTCCGATTTTAAGCAACTTAACGAACATGTGTTTTAGGATAATGGAAATTTTACACGCAACTGTGGTAAACGGTTGTTAAAAGGGGTTTGTTTGCTATCCGATTAAATTAAAAATCACTCTCAAAGATATTTGTGAAAATTCATTTGGGTCGTGTTTCACGCACAAAATTCGCTTCTCCCTCAAGATAATTGCGTGTCAACAGTTAATTGGGCGAACTTTTAAGTTTCATTCCATTGGCCTTCAATTTATTTTGAAATCACAACATGCTTTGATTTCAGGCGAATTTCACCCGCGACTGTGGAAATCTGACGGAAAAGTTGCAAGTTATCGGATTGGCTGCAAACTCATTTTCGATAATCTTTTCCAATCTTTGTTCTCCCCTCATGAATAGATACCGTATATGCAAGGTTTAATGAACGAAAGTTTATTATATTATTCACCACAAGACTTTTCGTTCTTAATTCGAAAGATATTCTCAAGTTGACTTTAAAATAGTAGGAAATAGTGAAATAGTAGTCACGGGCGGGACGGGGTTAACAAATTTAGATATAATAATTATAGGCACAAAACTTGCCACGGGCAAGGCAGGGGAACGCTTAAATTGTATAAATTTACTTCTGCCAGGAATGTGATAAAATAAACGTTTTTGCATGCGACTACTTACATCTTCGACTACAAATGTCCAGTCTTTGTCTTCAAGTTCATGAGTGCGTGGATCCTTGAACAATGTTACCGAAATCGCGTGATTGTCTGGCACTGGCCACGATATGTTTCCCACCAGCGGGTTCATCATGTCCGGCTCCCATGGCTGCGGTAAGCTAGCAACACGCCTCGAACGTCTCGTCCAGACCACCGAAAGATTTGAAGGGCGCCTTTGAAATCAAATAATAAAAATACTTTCATTAGGAACATCCACCTGTTAAAATAACATCCACCTGTTAAAATAACATCGAGGCAAAAATAAAATAATGTACTGATGTTATTCTGTACAATATCGCATAAATACAAAAAGCATAATTGGTAAAGTATTTACTATTCGAAAGATAAATTATATTTATACATTTATGAGGCACAGACTCACAACTAAAATGTATATGTAAGTGTATGTATTTTGTATATAAAACTTGAAGATATACTGTTTGTTGATAACAACAATTGGATATATTTGTTTCAAAGACTGCAATGGTGCCTGCTGGTATCAAGAAACTGCGGGCACCAAACTGTAAGTAATGCAGAGGCATTGACTCACTTACACATATACATATTAAACTCGCTTATATTAAAGACGACTGTGTGTATAAAGTTAACAGGAAATGGAAATCATCTTTATACCCTATACTTGAAATGTTAATAAGACATTAACACTAACATTAACATTAACACATGTATATTGAAAGGCAAGCAATGTTATGTATATTTTAAGGGCATTTTTTCCCGACCAAAATAATGATAGTTAAATAAAACTATACTGATTAAAATTAATATAATAAAAATAATCTCACCACTTGGCGGTGGTCTCCAATCGAAGATCATGATAGGAGGCAGTGAACTGAAATTTCGCCGCACGTTTGTTAACTCGCTGCAAACGTTTCCAGACGCTGCCCATTGCGACCCAAAATCAGTTTAGCGTCTAAACTAAGGCACACACTCAATCCACATTCGATGATTGCTCTAATTTTCGTATGTTATGATCCCGTTGAATACACACTGAACGGAAATATTTCTCTTGCGGTTGATAGATGTTATTTTGGATTATTTCCCTTATTATATATATATATATATGTCAGAGCTCCTGTAAAAATGAACCGAATATATACGACAAATTTAAGATTAATTATTAAACTGAAAGTAGTTACAATACTACATTTTTTAACATAAATATGATAGTTTGATACTCTTTGAGAAAGAAAAAGAAATGCAAGTGTCAGTTTTATCAATCTTTAAATGCAGATACAAGCATATCTACATACTTCGATCAACACGATGCTTCGGCTTTGGCTGCGAAGCCCCTCACGCAGCACTAGAAACTGTTTGCGGTCCCTTTAATTTTTTTATAAGATATACCTACATACATACATGTGTATGTGTCTAAGAATGCACATTTGGTGACCTTTAGATGTCAGTGTTGTGTTTTGCGTTTCTTAAATTTAAAAAAAAAAACATAAAAGCTGCATAAAACGATGATGACTATTCTCTTTATCCTTCTAGCTTGTATGTACACAAATACATACAATGTTATTATGTTACACCCACAGATATTCATGCCAGACACTTTTAAGATATGTAACATACATGTACGTGAGTATTGTGTGCACATACATATGTATATGAATGCTTCAATATATAGCACCACAATGACATCACGCTCGTTTGGAGCCAAATTTTTTATGTGTTCATTTCTGTTCATCGATGTCAAGCAACACCTTGACGCACTTATTTTAAACACGACACTGGTTATTTCGCATCAAACATTTTTAACATTATTTATAATAACTTGCAATTCTTGAGACCCAAACAGAACACATAAAGGGCGAAGAGCGCATAAATGAGTTACAAAACGCAAATATGATCCGATATGTATCGAATATTATCGATACCTTCATACAGAAGCTCAGAGCGCCATTATCCACATTCAACTACTCCAAGTACCCACATATCTAGCCAATAAGTTACTTGAGAGACGGTCGCGATTCAAAGGTTTATTTATATATATTTAAATCGTTTTGTTTAACATTAATTAAAATTAATTAAAAAATTAAGCGTGGCTGTTGTTTTTAAATTTATATGATCAAGAGAATGCAATTTAAATTGAATGTGTTGCAGTTATGAATCTACATATGTATGGATGTGTGTAGGCATACGAATACTATTTGTACGAGTCTCAAAAAGTGTTTCGTGTTATAACGCATCGGCGTGGCAGGAAGGTTAGAGAAAATGTAAGGATTTTTTTTTAAATGTGTACCTATTCCATAAAAACAAGGTATTTAAAATATTGAGAAGTGCTTCTGAATGTGCCGTTACTAAGATCTGCGCACACATATACACACACACATGAACATAAATATGTATGTTATACAAAAGCTAAGCATAGATGTCATATATCACAAATAATTTGTAACCAATTAAAATTAAAAAAAATTTGTAAAAACAAAAAAATTCAAATTGCAACTACACAACCAATAATTTGTCAGGTATCCCCTCTTTAAATATGTGAGTATACTTAAAATGTATCCTTACTGCCACGCCAAATAAACACATTTTTTTCACACATACAAAATCTAAGATTTCTTGTTTGCCTGCGATTGTTTTCCTTGTTTGCAGAAGTCCTTGTAAGCACGCTCAGTCTCTTCGTCCATTTCCGGGTCGAGATCCAAATCGTTATCTCTTACATCAAATTCGTCTCCATCGCTGCCGGCGGCATCGTCTTCAGCAGCAAGAAAATCAGTTTCCTCGGCCGTAAGCTCGCGTCCATCTGGGCCATAAAAGACGGGCTCATCGCTCAAGCGTGGTGGCTCTGGTGGCTTGGCAACAACATCATCATCTCCGCCAAGAGCATTCGATACCTTCCGTCCCCAATTGTTTTGTTGCAATGCAATAACATTGGCAACCATAGCGTATTTACCAGGTGACTTAAACTCAAACGCCTGTAATGAAGCAATTATATATTGCATGTCCTGTTTGCAATCAGCACTTAGGTCGTATCCGGCCAACTTCAATGTCTGGCAAATACAGCGCACATTTTCTGAGCTCTCATATGCCAAAAGTTGCTTCAGCGAGTACACAATATTAACGGCAATGAGCTGGATACGGGCGTCATCATCGCCACGCAATTGCATGTACAATTCGGCCAAAAAGAGGGCTGTCTCCCGCACCTTTTGCTGCTGCTCTACCGATTGCATATACTTATCAACCTCGGCACGGTGATAGTCAAGCTTGCATTTAAGCAAGGTGTGAAACAGCGAATCCGGCTTGAGATTGAGCATATGCAGTAGATTATACAATTTAGCTCCCATGTACCGAAAATTTGGTTGTTCAATTGATTTTTCAAATATATCCTCCATGGCGATTGAGAGCACATAGTTATTACTCTCCATGCCATCAAAGATTGTTAGGAAACGTGATGCAATTGTATCGAATTGTCCGGGATTCTGGATGAAAATATATTTGAAAATTAAGAAATTTATGATTATATGAAGTATGGTTTTGTTATTTAATTTGTTACTCACCTGGTTAAGGCAATGTATTACAGTATCAAGATATTCTAAAGCAATTGTTTCCATGTCAGGATGGGACGAGGCCGACGAAGTCGAAACAGCAGCCGATGAAGTCGATGGTTGTGGTTGCTGGTGGAAATATTGCTGCTGCTGCTGTTGCTGCGGCTGTTGTGCAATTTGTTGGAATGAATTATTTAAATGCGCATGACGTTGAAATTTCGATTGTTGTGTGTGTTGTTGGTGTTGCAGTGTTTGTACCTGCTGCTGCTGTTGTTGATAGTAATTGTTCATTGCACCATTATGATGCGGTGGCGGCTGTTGGCCAATATGCAGACGAGCCTGAACCGAGTTTGACAGTTTTTGCATATCATTGTTATACTGCAGATTTTGCTGGTGATGATTGTAATTCTTTTGCTGCTGATGCTGTTGCTTGAGACCATTCAAATAGCGCTGTTGGTGCTGTTGAGCATAAGGTGCTGCTGGCCCAGATGATTGAAGTTGATATTGCTGTTGCTGCGGTGGCGGTCCACGCTTACCTATATTGCTGTTACTCGATTGGTTGGGTATGAAAACAGTCGCGCTAGCCGAAAGCTTTGACTGCCCGAATCCGCTCGCCACGTCGGCCATAATTGGGGCCTGTGAGGGAGCTGCAAAACCAACAGGCGGACCTGGTGCAAATGCAGCCGGAGCATAGCCAACGGAGGCAAATTCATTAAAAAGGTGCGCCTGTTGTTGTTCCAGAGGCAAAGCAGTGGCGAGTTGTGGCGCAATGGGAATGGCAGCACCAGGTCCAGGATTCGGTCGGCGCAACTGCTCGTATTGTTCCTCGGGTTGAAAGGGTGCACGGCATGACATAGCGGTAGCGGCGTCGGACTCAAAAACTAAAAATAAATGTGTACGTGAAAGCCTATTTCATTTAAATCTTTGTACAAATTAAAAATGCAAATCACATTCACGCTCCATTGCGGTTACGTCGAGTGTCGCTAATTCGGTCAAAGCAGCGGACATTTTGTTTTCTTCGTTTAAAAAATTACTTGTATTTTTATTATTTGCACTAAGCTGGTCTTCAATCCAAATCAACGATGACTGGACTAATATTTTTGCTAAACATTTGATGTCACATGCATTTAATGTTATTTTCATTGCCTACCTTAATTGTCTTAAAAATTTACGTATACGTAGATATTTTTTTTTGCTTCGTCTTGCTTGCGTCGTCACCTTTAGCTGCCAATTGAACTTTCTATTCGCGTGTGTTTAAGGAATATAAATGTATACCTGATTTAATATTAGAGAGCCATATTGTATATTGTTGCGTTAAGTGAATATTTAATTTATAATTAAGAGTTCTTACCAGTTCAGTTTTTCCTTTTCAGAAATTTGTTGCAATAAAGTGCGAATAACTTGTTTTCACCGCGACAGCTACATAGAGTTGATATTTAAGTGTTATCGATATGTTGATGTTTGGTATAACAAGTTCGTATTTTTCAACAATTATCATGTTTTTCAATGATTAGGTGATATTAAAAGAAAATAACCAGTATTTACAGCAATTTCTGTATTGTTGCTGCATAAAATATCGCCCAATTTGTAGTTGTCAGTATTTTGTGGTAGCTAAATAGTTTTTTCTTACTTCGGTCACACTGTCAGAACAATATAAAATATATAAACAAGTCATATCAATAGTGATTTCCATTAGCTCGGCACTTACATATGTACATATATGTTTCTGCATGTTTTCCTAGTGTTCAGATCTTGTTAAAAATATCATAACTATAAGAGACGAAAATATATATGTGATACGATTATAATGGCAATATGCATATGTATGTAACAAAGCATGTGTACCTTGGCTGTGCATCTCGTGTTTGTAAATTAATAAATTAATAAACTATTTCATATCACTTGTTATTTGCAATATTTACAAAAATTGTAAGTATATTTTATCCAACTCAGTAAATTACAATATTAACTTAGACGTTCCGACGTATAAACATATATATACAAAAATATACATACATATTAAAAGTCAATGAACTTACTCATACCCTGAGCAGTTAAACGAATAACAAAAAGGTATTATGATTTTATACATCCAAAATAGTAGCATACTTGTATATTGTATGAAATATAGATCAAAGAGACCAACGTATTTTTTTTTTAGATAAATACCAACCGATTTTGATACATATTATTAGCAAGCAGTATTTTGGGTCAAGTACGATGAGTGAGAGAACGAACAGAGAAATAACGAGACAGAGGACAGGGTATAGCTGAGTCGTCAGCTTTTGAATAGAATAATACAAACAAAAAAAAAACAGTCTTAGTTGATTATTTGGGTTAGATGCGAATGTATTTCAAGTTGTACATCTAAATTTTAGCACAGCTTGATGAGTCGTTCGCACAAAAACCACATTTTCAGGCATATCAGAAACGACATTAAACAAAATCCTTGAGGCTTTTTTAAGTAACCCTCAAGCACGACCCTGGACAACCATACCAAAAGCAGCGATAAAAAATCTAACTTTTCCTTTTATATGATTTTTTTTTTTAATTATGTGCACGTTCAACATTTATATGTAATTTGGATCGCTGTACAAAGCAAGAAACTTGAGTATTCAATTATTTATCTTGACCAAGTTCAACAAATTTTTTAAAGTTCTAAATTTCATAAATATTTTAACAAATCTTCATAGTCTTCCCATAGAAATAAGGTATAATTTCTGAGATTTTATAACCTTTCTAATATGTTATTAAGCTCGAAATTTCTTGAATTTCGACCAGGGAATAGTACTAAACATTAAGTTGTTATATGTATTGACTTTTCTTAAAAAATGTTTTAAATGAATTACTATAAAATAGCCAACTATATTATATTTATTGCAGGACTGATCGATTAAAATGAGTTGCTGCAACAGTGTGAATGAGCAGCATAGCTATGGGGATATAATTCCGGTTTTTCTGGAAGATTTTAAAAAGGATTTTGATTGCAAGGATATTGAGGATAATTTGCGAATAATATTTAAAAAAAAAGAGGTCGATGATATTGTGAAAATGCCCCATCCAATGCAAACATATCGTTTATTTTGGACGCTGCGGAACCAACAACAGGAAACTGTCAAAAAGTTCGTCGAAGAAGGACTTAAGGACTCACACGGGCCCAATTATGGTTTTCTAATGGCCGCCATCCAGAAGGAATGTACTGATCCCAGCTTAGACACGGAAATTTACATTCAGGAAGTCGATCGCCTGTATAATGACAATCAGGAATTCACAAAATATAATGTACCAAGGATTGAACCATACCTGGAACTGCAGAAGGCGTTGCTTGCGCTAAGGCCGTCGAAAAATGTCGTAGTCGAAGGCGATCTTGGAGCTGGCAAACAATGGCTGGTTTTAGACGTTTGTTCCTCATACGTTGTGCAGCGGAAAATGGACTTTAAGATATTTTGGCTAGACGTGCGCAGTTGCCTTTGCCCCGAAAGACGTTTGGAAATGCTGCAGTCATTTCTTTACCAAATTGCACCCAATTTGTTCAGTTACTGCAACCAAAGTGTGCCATTGCGCATCGAAAGTGTGCAAACTCAGCTGAGAAATATACTTAACAATAAGCCCTACAAAAATTGTCTACTGGTTTTGCGCAATGTTCCGAACAAAGAAACGTGGCAAGCCTTTAACTTGGGATGCAAGATCCTGCTGACCACCCGGGACAAGAGCGTGGTTAATTTTCTGTCGCCAACAACTACAACTCATGTCACTGTCCATGATGTCCTCACACTATCCGAGATGGAGTCTTTATTTGCAAAATATCTTTCTGAAAATCTGAACGATTCGCTCGAGGACTTAACGGTCGCACTTTATCGTGAGCAAATAAGAAATCCCCTCCAACTGAGCGTAATAGCAGAGAGCATACGGGATGGTCTTTGTACAATTGACAATTGGAAACAGTAAGTAGCTAATATCTTATCTTATAAATTTATAAATATGACTATTCTAATCACTTTGCACAGAATAAACTCTGCTAAATTGACTACTATAATTAAAACCTCCTTAAATGTATTGGAGCCCAACGACAGGCAACTATATGAAGCTCTATTTATATTTCCCGACTCCGCCCATATACCTATTCATGTGAGTAGAGTGAGTATTCAGTGATAAAACTCCCATTTGATCAATTTTCTAATACAGCTATTGCGCGCCGTTTGGTCAGTTACGGACCCGATAGACGTCGTCAATAAATTATATAAGTATTCTTTGGTAAAAAAGCATAGAGATAAGCAGAATCGACTGACGATAACTCTACCCAGCATATACAGAGAGTTAAAACTACCGATTAAGAATGAAGCTGCCTTAAACAGGAAAATTATTGATCATTATAAGTAAGTTATTTGAACACTGGTTTCTTAGTTTTTTAATTTTAAATGATTATTTTTGCTGTTTAGCATACCTCAAGTTTTCGACAATTTCAATGGCCTGACTTTACCCCATCTGGACAACTATTTTTATTGTCACATTGGCGACCATTTAAGCAAACTCAATAACAGTCGCGATAAAAGGGTTTTATTTCGAAAAATATTTCTTGATTTTCGTTTTCTCGATCAAAAAATACGTAACGATTCTACGCCGTGGAATGCTCGAGGATCCGTTCTACATACTTTGCAGGTGCTAAGGTTCTACAGACTGCAGATAGCTGGTAAGAAAACCAATCAAGTATATGCATACGTGATCTAAAGATTTCTTTATTCAAATAGATAATGATCTGCTTAATTCGCTTTTGGATTTTTTGCTTAATGCCGAGGAAAAGTTAATAAGATCGGAATTTACTTGCTTGTTGCAAATTGCATTAATGACGGCGGAAGGCACGCTTTATGATGAAGCGTATCGACAAGCGCAACTTTTTCCAAATTATGTATGGTTTACAGAACGGTAAATATGTTTTTATATATTTATATATATAATATAATATATGTATATTTTTTGCATGCATTTTAGTGGACGGTTTAACCAACATCGCCAAATTATAAATTTGGGAGACAATGAAGTGCAACATGCAATTTATCTGGACAATGATTATTGTCTGATGGCACTAAGCAATCAGCAGCTATTACTAACTGATGTATCGTTAGAGGGAGATATGACCTATCAGCTAAGCGATGAAAATAATCCCTGTGATATTATCGAGATGCGTGTGTTTAACAACCAGTCACACCTCTTAACCCTGTACAGCAACGGATGCTTAAAACTGTGGTCGCTGCAGCAGTTGCTTCACCGAAGCTGTGGCTGTGAAAGGCCGCAACTTGCCCAACCACCTAAACATTCAAAACCACTGTGCAATGTGCAGTTTGTAAATAGCGCTGTTCAACGTTTGACTAATAGCCACGCGGATCAAAATGTGTCCTCATTTTATCTCGACGAAAAAGATCAGGAGGATGAAAACCATTTTATTCAACTTCATGTAGCATTTACCAACGGAGATATTTGCATATGCGACTGGGAAAAGAAGGAGGAAAAATTCAGGCAATCGCATACACCGATTCTAAAGACACAACAGCGACACGTGAGATGTTTTTCAAAAGTCTTGGATCGGTATTATGTTCTTTGCACAGGTGATTGCACATTAACTGTTTGGGATCTGGTCCGCGGATCAAAGGAAACGGAACAGATGTTTCAAACTGAAGAAGCGCTTACAATGCAAACCTATATCGACAGACTCGATGATGGCAGCCTTCATACAATGTTGTTGTTAATATTTAAGTCTAGCGTCTGGCGACTTAGATTCAAGCACGCAGACAGAAATTCAATTAATCCGCTAAATCAAGAAGCGTTAAAGTTTTCGGATATAGGCACAGTATCTATAACATGTGGCCGACTATCTAAAGACGGACGTTATCTAGTTCTTGGAACGTTAGAAGGTCTTATTGTGTACGATTTAAAATTGTCCGAACCCGTTCTGCGAAGCAACGTCAGCGAGCACATTGTTTGTTTGGATGTCTATGATCTGAATGACCCTATATTGAAGTACATTGTTTTATGTGGTGCAGCTGGAAAAAATGTTTTACACTTGCATACCCTGCGAAACGTTCCAGGCATTGACAAACATGCTATAACATGGATTCACAATGCCAATAGAGAACAATTTGAACCAAACGTATACCTGCGGCCGCTCCTAAAAATGACCGATGATGGCACGCTATTTATTGTAGACTCAAAATCACGTATTTATCAAATACCAACAGAAGTTGGCAAAAGGCATAGCGGCGCCTATTGGTCAACAATTTCAACACCGGCAATGGATGGGAACAACCACATCACAGCTTTACACGTTTCCGAAAATAAGACAATTTATGCCGGCTATAATAATGGTAAAATATTCAACATTACCGAAAACAAAGAGCTACTACACGAGTATACGATCGAAAAAGTCGACTATATAAAGATGATTAATTCGGAGATATTAATTGTGTCATCTCGCAGCAAATGCATAACTTTAGTTTTCAATTTGTCGAAATTCGAGGGTAAAACAACATTAAACTCAATTTGGGCGGACAATTTTGCGATATATACATTGTATGCGCGAGTGTTTGACGAGCACTTTCTGCTTATATTTTCAGAGGAGGGTATTTTTGTAAGTAGACTGTAATATTTAACTCGAAAGCATTCCATTTTGATTCAAACTTATTCTCCAATTAGTATATAGATTTATTAAACCCTAAACTACAACACTTTGGTGAACTTAATGGTCATTTGGTCGGATTCGATCTGAAAGATAATCTGATTTTTTTAGCGTTTAGAGACGGAACAATAAAGGTAAGCCCTAAAGCACATTTTATTTTAAAAGCAACTGAAATAAACGAATATGTTTACAGATTTGTGATTTGAGCACCACAACCGATAAAGTATATTCTCAGCTACTCTGCAAAGAAAACATAAAAAGTCAATCAATAATTAATAACCTCACAGTCACAAATGATGGTAAAATACTTGCCATTGGATTTTATAATGGACACATTAAGGTAAAAGCAACAATGGGCTTATATACAATCAGGAATACATTTAAAGGTTTATTCATATTTATTTGCAGATTTACACACATGAAAAATTTCGATTACAACATATATATACAATATCACAGGGACATGAGCCGTGCCATGTAATGAAACTGCGTTTTTCGCCGTGCCAACAGATTCTTGTTAGTTGTGCGGAACAATTGTGTTTTTGGAATGTGCGGCATGTTCTTAACAATCGGGTGGTTCCATATCGTCGCAACATGAGATTAAGACAGGGTCAGTCTCAGTTCAGCACAGCCGAGACTCGGGAGGAAGTGGACGCATCGCCTTGCTTGGACCTATCAGAGGATCCGAAAAATGCGAAGCCACCGATGCCACTGGATGGCCATAGACATGTAGACAAAAGCAAAGCACATCTTTGGAGGAACAAGCAGGGCAACGCCAAATTGCCAGAGCTGCTAGCGTGTATAAAATATGTAGGAAACGTGGCTCGTCATTTCTATGCGAGTGCCGACTTCACACAATTTTTTGCCTTAGACGACGAGGGTGTTTTTTATCACCTTAAGGTACTGGAATTTTCAAGCCCAAATAAACTGGCGATTGCGGCTGCACAAATCTTGCTTGAAATAGATCATCAAACTAGTATTAATCAGACTGAAATGCCAATGCTGCGTATCGATGATATGGCTAGACAAGATGACGACGATGGCATCGATGTCGTTGGAAATTCCCCTTTATACCCTTTGACATCTGCGACCACTTCACAAACTGAACTGAACCATGAACCGAACGTTATTTGACGCCAAATGTGTGCCATATTTTGGCACACACAAAACGGTTATCGATTTTACCAAATCGCATTAATAGGATTAATTCTATATTATCTAGTGATATTAGTGTTTTATTGCGTCAACTTGATTTTAAGCACATGACCGTATGGTAAAATAGTTCAAATGCCGTATGTATTACAAGTTTAGACGATTTGTTTTCAAAACAAAAACGAAAAAGTTAAGACATTTGATTAACATATATGTTTATAAATAGATATTAACTAAATTAACTAACTATTAATATATATTAAACCAAACCTACACGACATATTTGACCCATTTTTGTAAATCCTCTTTTTATTAGAACGTCAATAGAGTCGATTCATTAAACTCAGGCTCTGGATCAAGTTTTAAGAAACAATTCTTAGTTTTTATTCAATAATAAATAAGGTGAAAACTTCCAGATTTAATGAATTTTATGGAAACTTCAAAAGCCTGGATATAATTAATATTAGCGGCAAACTTCAATGATTATTTGGAAACTAGTTTATAAATTATCTGAAACAAAGCGATTGAAGACAAATTAAATCATCGGGGTTGTGATAATATGCTATGTAAATACGTTTATGTATATGTTTTTTAATTAAATGCAACTTTGGCGGACATGATGGATTTATATTATTTTGTTTATAAGTTGTCCCACAAATTACCCAGAGCTGATGAGTTATTAAATTAATGGTACCTGAAGCTTTGTGGAAATAATTTATATATGACATTTGGAAATGACTCATGTTAATAATATATGTTAGTGCCAATTGCTAAAAGTCTGCTACCTAAGAAAAATATAATTAAAAAATTAGAAATTTGAGTTTACGCAGTTTTTACTTTATATCGTTTTCCTTGTTGTCTACTTTCTTGTTATTGTATAGCAAACATTTGAAGTAGCCGTAAAAAAAAAATAACTAAATAGTCGTTAATAAAGGGTGTTAACAGTATTTAGTGTGCCCATATATATTTAAAAGTCTTGTGCTAAGTGTACTTTAACCGATATCTTATGTTTTATCGATATATTGCTCATCTCTGATAACATCGTTCATTTTGAGTATAACATAGTATCAATTTAGCGTTTATTGCGTTCGGTTTGTGCGACAAAAGTAAAACTAAGGTTTTTAGTACATTTCTTAGTAAAAAAATATAGAAAGTAATATTAAACATATAATAATAATATATAAACTGATACTGTAATGAGTGCATGCGAAAAGAGTGCCTGCTTCACAACGCGTAAAAGAATTATGCGCAGTGCGCTAGGTATTGAATCAAGCCCCATAAAAGAAAAAGGCAGCATTCGAATGCGCGAGTGTGAGTGTATATAAACTAGCATATGAATAAACACATATGTGTATATATATGTATGCATATTTACTTGGTGAGTGTGATGATCCAACCAGAGGTGCGTTCGTGTCGGGCTTTTTTTTTTTGTATTCGTGACAATATGGGTATGTGTGGATGCTCATGCAGTATAATTCTCAGATACAAACATATTTATCGCATTAAATACTTTACTAATGATTAAATGCGATTATAGTAAAGTTTCCGACATTGTTTGTATGCAATAATCGAAATTAAATAATGAATGTGTTAACAAATATTTTGTGTTTCCCGTGTGTCGTCCCGTGTCAAAATATTCGTCACGCCCGCACCTCTCGAATCAGCAGCAGCAGCAGCAGCACAGTGCAAAACAATATGGCTGCCACCACCACTTGTTGGATGTTTGAGCGTATTAACTGTGCAGATTAAAAAGTACTTTTTGTATATGTTTTACTTAATATTAAACAAAAATTTTATTCAAATAATCACGTTCGCATTCCCAATTGTTTTGAACGCTATTTTAAGCATATGTAGTATGCTCAGAATTTTTGTTTTGTGTGTGTACATTAATACATATGTATATGAATATGTTTTAATAGTGTTTCGTACTAGCCCACAATGTACGATGTACGTGTGTGAAATCATTTTCAATTAAAAATTCGCACCCCACAATGCAATGGATCCTTCATTGAATGCATGCTACGAGTGCTCTTATAATTCAATTTCCATCGAAAACATAATACATACCGATATAAAAAACATTTTGGCTATGTAAATAAATTTGTTTTGTCTACAATCTTTGATTGTGGGTGGTTTTTTCTTTTTCGAAAAACTAGTTCCTGGCGCGACACGCCTTTAGTTCAATTAATTTTGCCCTGCTTTTAGTATAAACTAACCAACATCAATCATATACAATACGAGCGTAAACTTATCTACTGTTTTTTAAAGAGTTCCAGAGCAAAGCAAATAGGTCGCAATCAGAGTTGGCAAAAACGACTTAACACGAAAATCCAAATATCGGACGTGTTCGTGTATAAAGCACATCTCTAATTATAAAAGAGATTTGATGAACAAAGAATATAATTTCAAATCCAACACGAATTTCTAAACATTGCTTTCTAATTAAAAATAGTGCAAATAATCTAATTATTAAAAAGTAATGATATAATTGATGGGATTGCAATTATTTGTAAAAGTCCTGCGAATTATGTTGTGCTAATTGCTGAACAGGGACTTCCCTTTTAAGAACAAGAAGCATTAAGTTATTCCAATTGTCCAGGTTAGATTTCACATTTCGAGTTGATTATTTGTTAAGATATTAATTAATTAATTCACATTATTAAACAACAAATCAACCGATTATTATTGTGGATATGTAAAATAACAAAAACGAAAAAAGGCCGTGTTTCGAAAGTGAAATTTTGATTACCCCAAACGTTTTTCGCTCGGAGATTCATTGTGTTTCAGACGCCTTTTTAGGATCAGAGACACATGTGAATACGGATTCTTTCGACTATTTACAAGTATTTACTGCAAATCGCAGCAATATTTCGATATTTTATTTTAAAGACCATTGCGGGACTCTATGGATGACCCATCAATCAAAAAGCGGTAAGTTCAAATGTAACTTTCTTCAAGGGCACATTTTGCTTCAGACAATAAGAATCTGTTGAATGACATTATTAGAACAAGAGAAGATACTTAAAATAAGTAACAGGTCTTTCAAGAAAGATGTATCTGTACTTAATGTTGCGGTACTAAATATGCGGAGAGTCTAAAAAGATACATCAAAAAGATGTACAAAATACAATTCCACTCACGAAACCTCTCACACAAATTTCATTAATGTCGCCCCAGGTGGATAGTTGTTATTTTCATATATATGTTTATTGAATTGAATCTAAAATAACATACATTTTTATTACAACAGACAGTCCTCAGACAGTGTTTCAGTATAAAGTATGATAGATAGGACGACGATGCTTACTTTTACCTGTTGGATCTTGGCGTGCTTTTGTCCTCATTAGGTAATACTAATTTCAAATAGTTCTAAACAAAGCATGTTTGAGAGTACGTCAGCTTGTTATTATATAGTTTTAAATACACAGAAAGGTTATTGATATTATCTGAGGTTTTAAGATTTCAAATGATTGAAACTCGCATCGTTAGTTTTCTACCTCCAGTGAAAGGTTGTGTATGTTGAAATTGTGATAGACTAGAACGAATTTTTGCAACAAAAAAACGTTTAGAAATTAATTTGTATCTATTTTATGGCTAATTTAATTTGTGCTCAATTAAAAAAGGTCAAACAGTGGTCACTTTGTTTGGTGAGTTGATCTCGTGGCTTTGGCTTGTTACTGGCATGATTTTTTTCGATTGCGAGCTCTTGCCCATTTACTAGATCTAAAAATACGAGCTTTACCTAAAACCACCCCATCGAAATTAGCATTTGAGTGTTATTCCAGCTTAGCGTCAGCGTTAGTATGCGACCTCTGTGAGGGGCTTTTATAATTGCATTGTACTATGTGGGATTAAAAGCGTCGGGACGTCATTGTTATGTATTTTTGTTGATCGCGAATGGAAAGCCTTAGCAGACCGACCGACCGGGTGGTGTAATGCTCTTCTTATACCCTGAACACATTGAAAATGGGTAAAAAGGGTATAATCTATTTGTGCAAATGTATGTAACAGGCAGAAGGAAGCATCTCCGACCCCATATTTTATATATATATTCTTGATCAGCATCAATAGCCGAGTCGACCTAGCTATGTTCATAGCCATAGTATTCACCACCTCCCCGCTACTACGTCATAGCTATACATGATTTTTTTTTTTTAAATTTATCATTATTATGACAAAGAAGCGCATAGCGCGTGCTGCATTTTGTGTTGGAATAAGAGGGTTCAGGGTATCCCCTAGTCGGGTGCTCCAGACTAGAACCTCTTACTTGTAACTAATTGTTGTTAATTTTAAAGATTGATTGATTTCGGTACCGACGACCATGAGTACGATGAAGTCCATGAACTACCAGAGGAATCAAACAATCAGTTATTGCAGTCAACATCAACTTCACAAAATTGCCATATTGGAGACAACAACGTCGCAGCATCAAGCGTTGGGGGCACAGCAACTGAGGATTCGCTGCCAGAGTTGCCACCGCCAAAGCAGAAATCTGTAAAGAATTCGAAGAATAAACAAAAGCAGAAATCAGCCGCCAACAAATCAAAAATACCACGATCTCCGTCTTTGGCGAGCAGCTTTAGTAGCTTGGCCAGCAGCTTTAGTGGCAGTCATAACAATAATAACAACGTACCACCACAGACGCCTCCATTGCCAAGCAGTTATCAGCAGCAGAATAAAAAGAATAAGGCGAAACATATGAATGGTGCGGAGAACTCGGATTGTGCAAGTGCTGCAAAGCCAGGGGCTGCACTTGCCTCACCCGGACCATGTGAGAGCAATCTAATGGCAACTGGTGTCCTATTAAGTCCAGTTCTTACACCCGATGGCGACGTGGGAGCTAGCCCGTGTTCAACGGGTAGTCGTCCTCAGACACAATTAACTCCAATTGCTGCACCAGTGCAAAAACCAATGACTCCCAACCCAGCATCACCAAAAAATTTTCAGTATTTAACCTTAACTGTTCGAAAGGATGATAATGGCTATGGCATGAAAGTAAGTGAATCAACGAGTTAGCCAGCATTACAATTAATAATTGCCACTATATATATATATATATATATATATAGGTATCCGGCGACAATCCGGTTTTTGTGGAAAGCGTAAAGCCTGGTGGAGCTGCACAAATTGCTGGTTTAGTTGCCGGAGACATGATCTTGAAGGTTTGCTATTAATACCTAAAGTTTAAAATTTATTTTAAACATTAATTTTGAAATCTGATTATTTTTAGGTAAATGGACAAGAAGTGCGGCTGGAAAAGCACCCGACTGTTGTGAGTTTAATAAAAGGTTTGTATATAACCTTAACATATTGATGTCCTTTACACAGGTGTGACGGATGGCCAACACTCATTTATTTCTCCACCGCGATTTTTGTTGTTGCGTCAATTATGTTTACGAGTTGCAATGGGCTCCTTCAGACCGGTTTTACAATTGCATTTATCCTGTGCCTCTTTAAACTGTGCTACGGACTGTCTGTCAGATGAGCCACGGTTCGGGCACTTGGGCTTGTTATCCAACCACCCGTCTGCCTCTCTAATGCCGCATTTGGGGCACTTGCACCTTTCTTTTGGCTCCACAGGATAAGAGGGAGGAATCGTTGAGGGTTTTGGACAAGTGCTCTTTTTAGGTGTCGTGGGTTCTGTTAACTTCTTACGGCTCTTCGCATCAGGGTTTGGTTCCACAGGTTGTACTAGTGCCCGTTCGTCAATGCATCTTTTACGCTCTTTCCGTTCAACTTCTTCTGCACGTTGTTTTTTATATTTATCGTATTGTTCACGTGCGCGTCTCGCAATATTGCTCACAAAACCTGGAACCAGTTCTAAAACACCATGTACATACGTGGGACCCATATTAAGCAAGTCGACTATAGTCATAACTGTCTGATTATATAAGTAAACACCCAGATACGACACCCCACTTTGCGGGGGGAGCGGTGGTAAATGGATGTTCAGATAGTCACAAGTTTGCCTGGCATACGGAGTGGCCCAATTTACTGTTGAGTGGTAAACTTCTTGCGCTTCATCCGACGAATCCCAAATTTCATAGCGTTTGGTGGCCATTATAACAGCAACGACGATTCCAGTGCGTAATGCGAGATCTATAATCATTATGGAGAAAGGACAAATTTAAAAAAAAAGAAATAGAATTGGACTAATTTATGTATGTACTTCAAATTTTGACAGTAGAAATATTTGGCCGCCTAAGCATGTACTCGTTTCCCACAAGTTATATCGTCCTTGATTTTTGGTAGTTTTATTAAGCGATTGCCATCAATGTTGACCGTAGAGTATTCGTCAGGGTTACAGACAATATTAATGCTGTGCCCAAGAGCGTTACCTTCACTGACGAGTGAAGAGTGATGGTCCCATGATCGATGTATTTCGTTGGTACCCTTCTTAAATTCATTTTCGTCCAGTATTTCTTTGGTATGCTTTAAAAATTCAGTTGTCCAGTCGGGCATGCGATAGGCAAAATAGAAACCCCGCTTAATTGCCTTATTATAGTCTTGTTGAGCTACAAAACCGGGATGCCGTGTCGTATTTTCATATTTATTTCCAGAACTATTGGTGATATTTTTCATTTTTCTTGACACACGTTCCGTTAATTCATATGCCGCATCTGGCTCCGCCCAAACCCCTATATGTGTGGTATAAAGGAGAACCCCTGTAAGAAAGCCCAAACGTGTTAGAAATTTATATGCCATATTGGTGGTCATGTATTTGAATAAGTCTAATAAACAGAAATTTTGTCCGTATTAGATACACATACTTTTTGTCTGAATTATATTTGGAATTTGCCATGTTGATGATCGCCTACTTCGTTGAATTGTTATAAAATAACTGATTGATTGTCTTCTGAACATCATCTGTAAAGCGAGAACAATAGTTAGGTAATTGGCTGACTACTTGAAAGCCTTCTCTTATGCTATCGTTCCAGCCATCAACAAAGGATTCACGCCATGGCTTTGTGGGATTGTTGATTCCACAATACCTAGTGCAGTATCTTTCTTTTAGATCGTCTGCATAAGGCTTTATTTGACATTTAACATCCTCGTATATTGCAGCTGTCGTATCAGGGCCATCCCAAACACCTAGATCTCTAGTTAGCCAAACTGTTCCAGCTACAAGAGCTACTTTTATGAGTATAATAATGACCATTGGTCCGATTGCCAGCAATTTTATGTAGTGGACGAAAAATGCCAAAATGTTTAGAAAGCTGTTCAATTTTGATAAAATCTACAAATAATTTAAATTGGATTTTTTTTATGGCCTACTTGTCACTTTTAAAAAACTGCTGAATGCCTTCCTGGATGGACTGCGTTAAGCGTCGCCAGTGACCAGGAACAGTTTGGAGTGCATCCAAAGATTTATTCCATGCCTTTTCCAATTCTTCGCTCCAAGTATTGGGTTCCGGCTTACATTCGCATTTCGAGTCTTTATCTGTGTTTGAACAGTTAATCGTGTGTTCTGAGTCCTTTTTATTGTCTCTATCATCTATTATTAGATTCGACTCTTTATTTGTATTCTTATCGCTTTCTATTGGCTCCAATTTATTGATTTGCATCGTTCGTCGGTGCTTTTCGAACATGCCTAACTCCTTAGCTAAATATAATGATCCAGAGGCTAATACAAAATTTAACAAAGCTTTTAGGGCCATTCTCAAAATTATACTTGAGGCAATATAAAATATGCGATACAAATTTTAAATTTTGACAATTTTATTAACGCCTATATATACACTTATATTCATTATCTTTACAAAAGCTTCCACAATTGTGGAACTGTCTGTGAAGCGCAGTCAAAAGATGTCTAGGCCCACATCTGTGGGAATTGTGCCAACGACACCGGTACTCTCGGGCCGCGATCGCACAGCCTCAATTACTGGACCCCAACCTGTTGATGTACGTAACTTTACTTTTACTAATAACACGAACAAATTATCATATTTCTATTTGGTTTGCAGAGTATCAAACGACGAGAGATGGAAACGTACAAGATTCAAACCCTACAAAAAATGTTGGAGCAAGAAAAATTAAATCTGGAGCGTCTCAAAGGGGACACAAATAATCCCAGCTATAAACTGTCGGAGGCAAACATACGAAAACTGCGTGAACAGTTACGACAAGTTGGAGCTGAGGTGAGTAAATTACATCTGACAGTCCAAATTCTCACTTGTTTACCTGTTCGTATTAGTGTACATATATGCATTCATATGTGTATGATGTATATTCAATATAGTTATGTATATTTTTTAATTGTCGATCTTCGCATGTATACATTTTTTTATATTGTAATAATAACTACCAAAGTCTTCTCCACGTACACCTATACACATATTGTTTTCCGTCTGCTAGCTTTATAACTTATGCTAAATTTATAGTGCAGTACACATCATCCTTACATTAACGTTCTTGTGTGGGCGGAGAGATATTCTTGTCTACTTTTAGCTATATCTCGTGTCTTAAGTGTATACATATGTGTCGTTCAAGCTCTTATAAAATTGCGCTTTTATTTATTTACATTTGTTGTAAAATTTGACAACTTACTGTTTGGAAAGAAATTAAACATTTTACAAATTTAAACAATTAATAATACCAAAAACAAAAAAAAAAGTTTGATAACATTAGAATTAATATATTAGTGAAAGGTCGGTGATCAAAACCTATTCAGGTCCACTAGTAAGGTCTTATGTATATATGTACATCCGATATATATATATATATATGTATATGTATATGCTTACGAACTATTTTAAAATATTTGTAAACTCTTTAATTTGATCAACTTAAATGAATTGACTGCAGAATATGCCAGCAATTAAATGTCAAACCGCTGCAATCGACAAAAATACTGATTTACTAATACACAATCAAAATCCAAATTTGTCTGTTGTCACCACTCATCACAATCAGCAGCACCATCTTCACAACAACAACAACAATCATCACCAGCAACAGGCTAGCACACCACAGTCGCAATCAACACAACACACATCACCCGCATTCCTATCGCTACTGCCACGCTCACTTTCGTCTCTTTCGCTGGGTACGCGAAAGAATAAGATAGACAAAGATTTGCTTACCTCGACACTAAATAATACAACGGACGTGTTACCTCAGCAGCGAATTCAAGATGCTTTTAATCCAATGTCGCAGTCCTTTTACCATCATGTCCAAACGAACACGTCAAATATGCATCCGAATACGCAGCGTAGCTTGCAACAACAATATGTTTATCAGCAGCAACGATTAAGAGAAAATTTAAAATCAACATCAGGATCAAAGTGTAAAAATATGTTTACAATATCAAAGAGCTTGATCGAGGAAGATATTCCGCCGCCCCTACCACAACGAAACCCAACAACAAGGCAACTTACCTTGGATTTGGGTAATGCAAACTGTAACCAGCTTTTTGCCCCGATTTCCGACTTGGATCGTGCTGGCAGTCCCCAGCGAAGTTCCCCGATGTCGAGCGCAAATACAAACGAGAACTGTGGTCCTGTAAATAATAACAATAACAATAACAGCAGTGCCAAGGCAAAGCGATCAAAAGTCAAAGCTAAAGCCTTATCGGATCCAAAAATGACAACGCAAATGTTTTTACAAATGGAAACAACTAATAGGTCTCTTGTCACTGAAGATGTGAGTAATTGTGGCAACATGGAAGTTGACAATGTGCCCCCGCCTTTGCCTCCACGGCAGCCGGGAATGTTGTCAGAAGAGATAAATCGTGGCAGCTGCCAGAACCTAAATACTGGACGTGCACAACCAAATTCTGTAGGTGCTGGCTACAATTATCCACTTGTTTCGACATGTACTGCAGTTCAAAGCGACAATATTAAGGCGGCTTTTCCATTATCGCAACGCCCAAACATAGTTAAGAAATTACAACAAAACCAACAGCAACAACAACAACAGCCACTCGGCGGTATGTCCACAGCAGTAAGTAATTAAAGTAATCTCTCACTCCCTCTATTCATAAATAAGTTAATATCCCTTTTTGTTACAATACATCTACTTTCATTGCAAATTACTATTTTTTCACTGCTACATAAATTTTTTCTAAATCATATCATGACTGTAGGCAACTGAATTCCTTGACAAACATCTGCATAAGCTGCCATAATTGTGCTCCATCAGTTTATCATGTACATAGTTTTAAAAAAGTTTAATTTGCTTTCACATTTACCAATAACAGAACAGCACAAAGCTATTAATTATTCAGCTTTTTCGTTATTTTTTAATAATCCTCACAGATTGTCTATGTCACCACATTGCCAAAATTGGTATATAATTATCTCCATGTTACAATAGATCATGTCTATCGTATCCCTTGATCAATGTAAACGAATCTGCCAGCCTGAATATATAAGCAGGTGTAAGAACTAGGAGCAGGGTATCTTTAAGATGCGAATTTCGGCTAGGGATTAATTGGGAAAAGTATTTAGAAAGGTATTTCTGCCTTCCATATAGTACATATGCATGTATATTTCAGAGAAGTACAGTGTAATTTGGATTTATATTTCGTTCATTACAGCTTAGAAACCTTCATCGTAGAAACATTTGAACAGGGCTTGCAATATGTTTGTTTATTTATTTAAATGTTAAAAATTAAAATGTAATCAATTTCTGCATAAATAACTGACTATTGCAACGTATTTTGTCTGCCCTAACGTAATATTGACAGCTCTTAAACAGAAATCGTTTTCTAAAAGCTTTTTTTATAAATAAGCACAAGAAAAACAAAGAATCATCATATGTATACCTTATTATATATCTATGCAAATACAAAAATAAATGCAATTGGTGATAAGGAGCTATTATATGTGTATATATGTGCATAACCAAATGTTGCAAATATTGCTGTTAAATGAAGCACGTTGAATAAATATATTTGTCTTTTTACGTATAGAAACACATTTTTATTAACTTTCACGTTGTAATTGGTGTTTGATTGTTTTTTTATTTACCATTTAATAGGTCCTAGGTCAAACACCCCCACTGAATCAAATGAAACATCGACGCGTTGGCTCTTCACCGGACAACATGCATCCAAGACACCCGGGTAACGATTTAATTTGTTGTTTTTTCGATCATTCAAATGTGTAAATGTATATACTCTGTATAATATGTATGTATATATAAAATTACATTCCCATAAAATTATGAATGTAATTTTAGACGATATTAGACAGTTTTGTTAAGAAGCATACTTATTGAATTTTTTTTAACACTCTACAGATAGATTAGTAAAAACGACGTCTGGCTCTTGGGAAATCGTCGAGAAAGATACTGAGATAACGCCACCTGGTACTCCACCGCCGCCTTACTTAACAAGTTCACACATGCCCGTACTTGAAGATCCAAATGAAAGCTGCAGTGGCGGAGCGGGAATATTTATAGAAGCGCATCACTTTACGCCGCTGGCGTCACCTTCGCAGCAGCCTCTACATTCCAGCCGCATACAGGCGGCTCAATCAACTGACACTCAGAAGGAAATTATATCAATGGAAGACGAAAACTCCTCTGATCAGGAAGAACCATTTATCGATGAGAATGGACCATTTAACAACTTAACCCGGCTGCTTGAGTCCGAAAATGTTGTTTTTCTAGCTGTCTTCCTTAACTATGTTTTATCCAATTCCGAACCAGCGCCACTTCTTTTCTACCTTATAACTGAACTATACAAGGAGGGTACTTCCAAGGACATGCGAAAATGGGCCTATGAAATACACTCAACTTTCCTTGTACCGCGTGCACCGCTGTCTTGGTATCGACAAGACGAGTCTTTAGCGAGAGAAGTAGACAATGTGCTACAGTTGGAATTCGATAAAGTGGAAATATTGCGCACTGTGTTTTTACGCAGTCGCAAGCGCGCCAAGGACCTAATTAGCGAACAGTTACGAGAATTTCAGCAGAAACGCACAGCCGGCCTGGGAACCATATATGGACCTACCGACGACAAGCTTGCTGAAGCCAAGGGGGACAAGCAGAGGGAACAAATTATCGACAAATATCTTATGCCTAACCTGCAATTGTTAATGCAAGTACTCGGCGCCACTGTCTCTTATATGATGTTAAATTTAGTTTTTTATAGTGAAGAGTTTGAAAAGGATTTGCCACAAGAAGATGCTCGGAAACTTGCCTTGTGCTCTGCTCTTTCAACGGTGATACACCGCATATTTACTACGCGTTCGCACCCAAACAGTATAGTTGATCGTGTTCACCATTTCGTTAGCCGTGAAAAGAGCTTTAAATCACGAATAATGGGCAAAAATCGAAAGGTTCGTTTCTACTATTATTCAAAAATGTATCTGTAATTAGCTTATATAAATTCAAATAATCGATCTATTAACGTTGTAACCTTTACCCAGCATTCTTAAATTTATCTGCAACTAGTTTATTTAAATTGAGATCTTCAATCTATTCTCTTGCATAATGTATAAGTCCTGGAATGCTTTACTTAGGCATTCAAAAATTTGTCTCCAACTAGTTTATTAAAATTGAGATAGTCGATATATTACCCTCCCACTATTTATGTTAACTTTTTTATATAACTTTCTAATATTTTTCGATTAGATGATTGTACGAGGTCATCCATTAGTATTACGACAATACTACGAAGTGACACATTGTAATCATTGCCAAACGATTATATGGGGTGTGAGCCCGCAAGGTTATCATTGCACAGGTAAATTCCATTATCCATTTTTCTTAAGAGTTTGTAATCATGAGTTATCTATATTTTCATTGTAGACTGTAAATTAAACATTCACCGTCCGTGCTCGAAAGTGTTAGATGAAAGCTGCCCGGGACCTCTTCCTCAAGCAAAACGACATCCGCACAACGACAATAAAATTAGTAAATTTATGGGTAAAATAAGGCCTCGGACAAGTGATTTCATAGCAAGTGCGTTTGTTTTATTTGCTTATATGGCCTATATTGATTTGATCAATTTCAGATGAGAAACGCGCTCGTCAGGATGAGGACATGGATGCAGATCCAATTGCCGGTAAGTGTTGGACTTTCAATAATTATTAACTTGTTTATTGCCCATGACGTCCGCCGAGATTATTATGATCAAGAAATGCTTTAGGTATTACGACATAAAACCCAAATAATTACATATTTATTTTGACGCTTCAAGATCAATTTTATAGTTATCTTCTGTTGAAGTATTCGTGTTTTCTTTATTATTGTGTAAATAAATTTAAGTCAGGAGAAGGTATCCCGACGTTAATAATAAAAATGGTAGAAGGGCTCTCTCTCCCAGATCCGGAATATTTAAATTTTTGGCTATCTCTTTGTGCTCATCACAAAAAATAAAAACCCGTTGCCATTTGGTTATACACACATTTGGGTGCCACATTTATGACCTGAAAATTACTTAAAGGTCAGACTATAAGCACAAAATCTATTAAAGAGTACATATTCCATAAAGCAAAGCCAAATGAAAAAGTACAGCCGCCGGTAGACTGCGCAATAAGCGGTGTGCATTTAAGTTTTTGTATATGTATTCATTGCATGCTATCCATAGAATTAAGCTTGCATTTTTGCTGTATTAGCTCTTGTTATGAACATTCGGAACCTATTTTCGTTTTAGTTTTTGCAAATTTTATTAATAAACGATTTGCATTAAAAATTAAATACTTGTGTGTGTATGTATAGATATAATACAACTGCTTCTAAGCCTTCTAATGTTGATCCAGCATAATCTAAAAGTAACTAATATTGCGAAAACCTTTACTTATAGTGCTTGCATCAAACTAAAAAGTTACATGCCTTATATACCAGAACAGCAAATTGATTTTTTTTTTGTATTTTGAACTTTGTTTACTTTTCCTAAATAAACAAAATATAATAATAAACACACATACTTGTGTATGTGTGTAATACATAGCATGGATCTTTATATGTACCAAATTTATGCATGTATTTAGATAGCTCTGTCCGAAGCAGTTGACTAGACGATACCCTGTGATAGCCCTAATATTCAATCATATTTGCATATACAGTGAACCAATAATGTCTTTATACAGCGAATAAGATATTCATTAGTAACGAAAATAACTAACTTGCAGAAGAGCATCGAAAAAGCTTTAAATGCATTATGCAATTTTTACTTATAACTTTTATATTATTGAAAATATTTCTGTATCGGAGATATGCGCGGGCTTTATTATTAAAGCCCACGCTGGGACAAGCACGAAACATGAGAAAACCAAAACCTTTAATAGCGCACTAAGATGTCATCTAGCTGCTAAAAGAACAGCTAAAGAAAAAGAGCTGGCAGCATGAGCTTCTTCTGGTGTTGGTAGAAGAGAAGTTCAGGGTATCACCTAGTCGGGAAGCTTCCTTCTTGTGTATAATAATTTTGTCCATAGCTTACCTCCAATTGATGGTCGATTTTCAAAAAACCGTGTCTTTTTCGATCCAAAAGAAAACTCAAGGAAAGATTTTAACTTCGTATATTTGGATATGTGCATCACCGTTTATTCAATCAGTTAGCATAAACTCAAAACCATGGCAAGTTTTGTGCTATAAATGATAGATATTCCTTCTTTCCCCAGTTTCCGCCCGTGGAAAATATAACTGTGTACACTATATAGCAGGTGGTTCCTAAATCGCCGAACACGCATATTAATTTAGTTTCTTATGTATTGCTTTAAATAAAATTACCCGTTTAAACGTCCACCCGTAGGAAGGCTACATTTATATCTTTAAAAATGATTTTGGAGCCAAATAGATGGTAAACTAAAATCTTTCATACAACCGTTTTCCGCCATTTAACCACAGTTATGGATGGCATTTCCAAAGTACGTATTCGTACAATCCTTGTGTTAAAGTTTTAAATTAAGTTTGAAGTAAATCGGACAAAATTAAAAATTAGCCAAAAAAAAATTGTAGATCCGCGATTTCCTTCGACGAAACATAGACTCTGCAAAAAGTGTAAAATACTTCTCAAATGATAAGGATTCTAAGAAATGAATTTTATTCTGAAACATCACCCACCAAATCTTATATAAACGTTTTTCGCGATTTTTTCACACGGGTGCGGGTGGAATTTCCCGAACCCCTGTCTTAGTATGCACCTTCGCAACATAAGGTAAGCTCTTAGGACTGTGCGTTGATCACCAATATATAGATACTAAAAACTAAAATAAAAGCATTGTAGATAATAATTGAATTTGAGAATGTTTTTTAAATTTTGCCATCGGCTAAAATATATATATTTTCTACCGACTGAACCTCAGTACACAAAATTTGCGATGTATATATTGCTCGCAGAGCTGAAACTGATTACACATTCTATTTTTACCATTTAAAGGTCTTTAAGCTGTCAGAGCGCAAAGGCACCGATTTCGTTTTTGTTCCCAATTTTAAGAAAATCAAGTAACATTTTGTTTGTACGCATTACTCGTCTTAGTATTTATATTGTTTTCGATGAGTATGTGTATTTATAAAACGAAGTTCGAATATGAGGGACAGAATCTAGACACTATACACTGGGTATCTCCGAGTCGGGCCTTCCTCCTATAATTGTACATGAACATTCACCCGTTCATTTATTTAATAAACAGTTCATTTGCCAAGCTTTAAAAATAGATTTATGAGTTCGGCTAATATCTTCTTCTACACCAAACCGAAAATTTTCAAAAATTGTATATTTTTACGCGCAAGTTTATTTTACATTCATGTGAATGTGCATTAAGACGTACAAATCAATTTGCTCCCGTATTTTTATGTATAACGGTTTTTATATGCACATACGTATTGGAAGATGGTCTTATTGAAAATGTGTGATCATCTGTTATTTTTTTCCCTGGTGTACTGCATGTTGGTATACGCACAAGCTTGCTTACTGAAAAAACACATAACACATATATACAGGCACAAAGATTGCAAGATATGTATGTGCAGAGTTAAAAAAATTTGTATTACGTGATTATAAATAAACCTTGAAGGGTTTACGAAAAACCCTTGAGTGTCGGCTGCGTAGTGGATACACCTTATAGTCCTAGATTAGTCTAACTTTTTTTTTTGCTCATTTTGACATTTGTTTTTCTTTGCGTAGCGCTACACCAACTTTCTGTGCTATTTCGTAATAATGTACATTTTCGTTTATTTTTTAGACCGCGTACACTCATCAATTGTTCGCCAGCCATCAGACCGCAGGCTTGATGTTAACATATCGATTCGCTCTAATGGCAATACATCCAGTAGCACCTCCGTGCTTAACAGTAGCGACTTGCAAAATTCTTTTCACGCTACCAGCAACCCTAACGAAAGTGCTACCAGTAGTGGTGGGTTCGTAGGTGTCTCAGATCTTACTATAAGCTCGGGCTCTACGACTTTATCGAGTTGTTTGACAGGCGGGACTGGTATGACTTCTGTAAGCGATTTGAATGCACCTGAATCGGCCGATAGTAAGGATGCGCGGAGGGAAACGTATGTTGTCTTGTAAACATTAAAGAAATCCGTATATTCACTAATTTTTTCTTATATTTTTACTTTTTGCAGATTTTACCAACATAACAAAAGCGCACCGGTATCGGTAAACCGCTCAGAGTCGTACAAGGAACGACTTTCAAACAAGCGGATCCGTAATAGCCGTCGCAAAACTTCAGACCCGAGCTTATCATCGCGAACCAAGTAAGGAAACTTAATGAATTTAAATACTCTACCAAGCAAGTAATATTTATCTTTGATCGGGCAGAATTTCTATTATTATATTTAAAGTCCGAGTTCGCTGATTTTCAATATCTGTGAACTCTTGAACGACAGTTTCAGAACGGCTTCAAAATATTTTTTAAAAGTCTTGAAGCCCTTTTTCGGATCAACCCTCATTTAAATATAAGATCTAAGGGTGTATATACAAAAATTAGGGTTTCGTCATATGTGCATTAAATTAATCGCGCAAGCCTTGGTAAAGTAAGAAATTAAGAAATTTTCTTTCTGTATGCATGCGTAGGAGAGTATTGCATAAACAACAGCGCAGTGGACAAGCCGCCGCCAGGTACGAAATTAATTATATTAGCTTGTCTCTAAGTCGCCGTATGGCTCGTGTATTATAATGCATGACAGCATAATATGGGCCACGTCTAGCCATCACATTAGTTTTGCTTCCGTTCCTTTATTAAACTGTCTCACTTACTGACTGAGGGGCTTTTATATTATCTTACTGACAACCCCAACTTTAAATCAACATTACGAATTAGACTTATTGACTGGCTGCACCTCTTTTGTTCATATATGTATGTTCAGTGGCAGTCCTCGCACTCGATTCAACTAGAACGGTGCTGAAACGGCACATACACAAAACAATTTAAGAAAATTTGCAGTGTCATGTTATAAAGAATACAATGAAAAGCCAAGTTCGTTATATTCGTAGTAAAAGTTTTAAGGAGCTGGTGTCCCAGAATAACGATAAGTATGTGCTATTTTGTTTTGTTTTCTTGAGCTAAGGCTGTAAATAGGCCAGGGTCAAATCAATATTCATAAGTTTCCCTGCAAAGTAAAAAGATAAAAATATACTAATCAAATTCACAGTGATGACCAAGCAGACCTGGGCCTCTCAACATCAAACTATACGGGAAGCTCAAGTTCTAGTCTCTCTTCGGGAGGTGGCTCTGATAGTCCAAGTACCTCAATGGAACAGGTTGCTAGTGGTATTGCCGCAGCGACCATTGGGACAGGCGTCATATCCAGTGCAGCCAATTGTCACCAGCATCCTCACATTCTTATGCAGCAGCACGCAAATCAGCACAGTCAGCAAGATTCGTTTCAAGGTAGCGTAGGAAGTAACAGTAGTGCCAGTAACACAAGCTTCTGGAATGCCGGACAACCTGTGCAACGTCAGTGGAATTTTGAAAGCGATGATGACGATCTCAATGAAGCCGACTGGAGTTCAATAGTTGCTGTTGAGATGCTTGCAGCGCTAACAGATGCTGAAAAAAAGCGACAAGAAATTATAAATGGTAAGCTGAAATAAATTTCTAAATATTAAAAAAGCGACTAAATTCTCTTATTTTTACCATACATAGAAATCTATCAAACAGAACGGAATCACGTCCGCACTCTTAGATTATTGGATCGTTTGTTCTTTTTGCCTCTATATGACAGTGGTTTGCTGACCCAAGACCATTTATTGCTATTATTTCCCCCTGCATTGCTGTCGTTGCGTGAGCTTCATGGTGCCTTCGAACAAAAGCTTAAGCAACGTCGTGTAGAACATAATCACGTTGTACAACACGTAGGTGATTTGCTCTCGGACATGTTTGATGGTAAATCTGGTGAGGTGCTATGTGAACACGCTGCTTCATTTTGCGCGCGCCAGCAAATAGCACTTGAAGCATTAAAAGAAAAGCGACACAAGGACGAACAATTGCAAAAATTGCTTAAAAAATCAGAGTCACATAAAGCTTGTCGTCGACTAGAGCTGAAGGACTTATTGCCCACGGTATTACAGCGACTGACCAAATATCCTCTTTTGTTTGAGAATCTTTATAAGGTCACTATTCGAGTACAACCTGAAAACACCACTGAAGCAGACGCTATACAGCGTGCTGTGGAATCGTCAAAGAAGATTCTTGTTGAAGTAAACAAGGCTGTCAAAACGGCTGAAGATGCTCACAAGTAAGCAAATATTACCAAATTATGTAAAATATAAAATAATTAAATTTGGGCGGACGCTTTTTTTTTTCTTAAAGGTTGCAGAACATTCAACGCAAATTAGACAAATCTTCATATGATAAAGACGAATTTAAAAAACTAGATTTAACACAACATCGGCTCGTTCATGACGGTAACTTAACGATGAAAAAGAATCCTAGTATTCAACTTCATGGACTGCTTTTTGAAAACATGATAGTTTTGCTAACAAAACAGGTAAGTCAAAATAAAATTCCTTCTGCTGATAATCTTAGCATATGAACCATTTACTTTGATGTGTCTTTTTACAGGACGACAAATATCTACTAAAGAATCTTCATACACCACTAGCAGTCAGTAACAAGCCTGTAAGCCCCATTATGAATATTGACTCGGAGACTTTAGTGCGTCAGGAAGCCGCTGATAAGAATTCATTCTTCTTAATAAAGACAAAGACCTCTCAAATGCTAGAGCTTCGGGCGCCTAGCAGCTCTGAGTGCAAAACGTAAGTTAAATAAATTTTCTGCTAAACTTCATTCGTGTAAACAGAAGGGTATCACAAAGTTGTAAATATGACCTGAACAGAAAGAAATGCATATCTTTATTCATCAGGTTGGTGGTACGATTTTACCTAGCTTTGTTCTTCGATTCATCTGCAGCGGTTCATATACATATATGCAATAAGCTAAGGAAAGCTAAAAGTATATATATATTTAAATCAGGGCGACAGCTGCATTAATTCATCCATGTTCGGATTTAAGATTTGTAATGCATTTTTTTGTATATCATATAAAGACAAATATTATATTTTTTCCAAATGGGCGACAACTTTTCTTCTTCTCTTTAATATAAAATATTTTAATTGTTATGTTAATTTAAAATATGTCATGATGAAAACCTTACAATATGTATAATTCCTTGTTCTTGCAGGTGGTTTAAACACATATCTGATGCTGCTGCACAACAATATAAGCCTCGATCGAAAAATGCTAACAATCAAGATGCGCCTAGCGATGACCATGTTATCCCCACAACACCACAGTCACATACCAGAGAGTCAGTGGACCCAACGCCTGACCGTTCCCAACCAACAAGCGCTACTGCAATTGTTACAACAACGCCTCTGGCACCGCTTCTCCCAATAGCTACTGTAGCACCGGCCCCAACCACAAGTAATAACTATGAGAGCGGTGCTCAGCTAAGTAATTGCCGCCGCGAAAGCACTAACACTGATAACGAAGGCTATTACAACATAATGGCTAAGCGACGTCTCAGCCAAAACGACACAAGCGCAACCATAGGTCGTACTATGTCCACGCGTAGCTGTGGAGAGTCGAACAATAACTATCCCACGACTACTCAGGATATAAACGCTGTATGTTTGCGTCACACCCAATCAGCACGTGAGGCCAATAACGAGGACCGCGCAATGAACTACGAGTTGGTAGGCGGACAGTCAAAGCGCGACAGCGCGAGCATCGTTTGTTCGAATAACTCTAATAACACACGCACATTACTCATGCAGTCACCCCTTGTTGATCCAACCGCGATTCAAATTAGTATAAGCCCTGCGCACACTGCCGAGCCGGTGTTGACGCCAGCTGAGAGATTACGACGCCTAGATGCTTCTATTCGAAACGGTTTACTGGAGAAGCAGAGAATTATTTGTGATATATTTCGCTTGCCAGTGGAGCATTTTAACGAAATTGTTGATATTGCTATGATGCCAGAAGCACCCAAAGACAGCGCTGATATTGCACTAGCTGCCTATGATCAAGTTCAGATGTTGACCAAAATCTTAAATGATTACATGCATGTGTCTCCGGAAATGGAGATATCAGCTGTATCGACGGCTGTGTGTGACCATTGTCACGAAAAGGAAAGGCTTCTCAATATTGCAATGTCTCCTCCACCATTACCGAAACCAAAAAAGCAACAACAGGCTCAACAGCAAACACCGCAGCTAAAGAAAACATCAAAACACAAATCACATCTTGTTGAAGAGGTAGCTATACATGAAGATGACGACGGATATTGCGAAATTGACGAGTTGCGTTTGCCATCTATTCCTGCAAAGCCATCAGATTCAGCTACCCCGTTGGCGCCCTTTAATTTTTCAAATGTGCCAGCTACAGAAAATAGTTTGATATTGTCTCAGTCAAACAGCAATAATACTGATATAGACAAAAGACAAAGCACCAGCATTAGTGGTGTTGATGGCATTTGTGGAGAATCGTCCGATGAGTTGCAATCAGAGGCATCAATAGCACTTAAAGCACCACAATTAAATGAAGCAACTGAAATACTTGAGCACATAACTATATCTGAACTTAACGATAAAAATCAAATACTAGCAACAAAAATGACAAATCAGGCGACTCAACCGACGGGAGACTCGTATACCTTTGATGCGAAGCAAAGTGAGGAATCTGCAGACAAAAGTGACCACATCGAAATTAATGATGTGTATGATCATTTGGTGAGTTTCATAGAATAGCATGAAAAATGCATGTGTAATTTTTATATTTACTTAATGTTCTTTGCAGGTTGAACTTAATAGGACTCACACAAGATTATCCACAGATGACATTTCCCCAAAAACAATACAGGCAATGCCTCCAGGTGAAGTGGAAAAAGGGGCAGGCTCGACACCGACTGTGGGAAACTTATGTAGACTTAACCGCATTCAGCACGCTAATTCTTTAGAGCCAAGCGTTCCATGTCATGCTCTCAGCAGTATTGTAAATGTGTTGAATGAGCAAATTTCTCTACTTTTGGTAAGGGGATCATAATCCATGTAGTTAACAAAAAAAAATAATTGACTTACACTATTGTTCCAGCCCAAAATTAATGAACGCGATGTTGAGCGCGAGCGTTTACGCAAGGAAAATCAACATTTACGTGAACTTTTAAGTGCCATGCATGATCGTCAGCGAGTTGATGTAATACAGGTACCTTTCTTTTAAACATTTAATATTATAAAACAACAATTCAAAAAGTACATACATTTATAAATAATTATATACTATTTTGTGATTACCTTAAATTTCGATTCTATTTTGTACAGTTTTTGACCGTCTACATAGACTTCAGTCTCATAGAATAGTCTCTAACCAGGTAGAAAAAAAAACTACAAAATACACAATATTATATATGTTTGCATGGATTAGGAAACGTTTTTACTGTTTTGGCCAAACCTGGCGGTTATTTGTTTTACTATGATCCCTGCATATTAGCAAAATCTGTCGTGTTTAAAAAAAATTGTTTGGTTTATTAGTTTTACCATTTTACTACCAAATCTTTTCAACATGGAATCAACATTAAATCTACATGGGAATTTTGTTGCAAATATAGTAATTTTTTTTTATTGTTGTAATATTTTTTGATTTAATGGGTGTATTTTCATATTGTATAGTTTTTCTTGTCTCAATTCAACCGCTATTACCTGCTAAGCATGTGTTTAATAATTTAACTTTGTCACGAAATGTATAACGCATAGAGTGATCGCCTCGTCAGTCTGTTTCTATGCAAAGTGATTCCTCAATTTAAACTATATTAAAGTAACTTGGCATAGATCCACCTAATTGTTTTTGACGGTACATTTGTTAATGTTGACAAAATCAAATTCGGACTACTTATATAGTTTTTAGAGGAACAATTGGTGGAAAATTGTTTATTCGTACCTACACATTGTGGCAGGGTTAAGAATCATAACGCAAAGCTGTTATACTTGCAATGAATTACAACATTCGATAATTGATGGTGATTGTTCTTTCTTATTGTAAAACCAATGTTCATTTTTAATTTAAGCACACTCCAACCGATATCCTGACGATTATGCAAGCGGCTGACGCAGAATTCGAAGATGATATTGACTCAATTTCCAACATATCCCTTACACCAACACCCACACCTATACCTTCTGATTCTACTATCGAAGCAAAGGTAGATTCGCAGGATCTGGAAACCAAGGATTCTAAACAAAACGTTGACCGTGATATTCAATTGCCAGGCGATTCTCACAGGCAACCTGAAACCTTATTAGATGCCGCCGATGAAAGTAACAGAATGGAGCAGGAACGCGAAGATAAAAGCGTTAAGAACTAGGTAAGTAACACTAATCATTTTCTTTTATATATATTCAAAATACCATTAACTTCAATGCCCTTATTAGCGAAAGAATGCAACACCTTGCCTGGTGTTAAACATTCCGCATTGTCTTTTGCGAAAATGATGCGGTGGACCTACAATACTGTGACGGCTCCTTCATGCAATGTATTAAGAAAGCGTTGAAATAGACAATAGCTTCTTTTATGCAGGTTTAAGCACAAATCTTTGCAACGCCATTGTCCAATTGAATTGGCAGCGTCTGTGTTAATATGGCCTTATATTAAAACATTCAACTACTTATTATAGCTACTTTTGCTTTACTAAGTTGTAACTTGTAGTGGCTTAAGGGTGAAATAAGTTTTGCTTTAAAATACCTATGTAAATTCCATTTAGTGACATTAAATAATTTAATACAAATTTATATTAGTCATTTTGCGATAAAAAGCAATTATTGTATATGAAATATTACGAATATACTTGATGTAAAACAAACGCAACTTATAAACTTATAAAATGAAAAGTACATTACGCCTAATGCATTACATAAAGACCCCTAATTAAAACAAGCATTTTCGGCTTGCCGAAGATTAAAACCCTACCATATTATTTAACTATCCGACATATTATGTGTTTTTTAGTTTGGTTGTAACGTGAAGTGGAAAACTTATCTAATCATAGTTTAGCAAAAGAGTAAGATTTATCTTGTTGTTTTGTCTAATGGTACAGTTATAGCTAAAAAAAATATTTTTTTTTTTTTTTTTTTTTTAAAAACCCTTTCGTCTCTAGAGTAGCTTCAGCCTTTAACTATCGGTTAACCAAAATGTATGTGCTGACAAAAAATAAATAGTTTTTCCTTTCCCCCATACAATTCATTTAGTTTAATATAAGATTTGCTTACATTTCCGATCCACTTGTGTTTGTTAATATGTATAAAATATCAATCTAGCGATAGCGATTTTAGCATAACTTCCATCGTGTGGGTAACAAATATTTTTAAATTATTAGTTATCGTTTAAAGTTTTTTGCTCCTATATTACTAGTGAACAATTAACACACGGGCTCACAGCCGTTCCCGCTACATAAAATTAATATTAATATTAAGTATACTGCCTATTAAAGGGATGTAAGGATGTACTATGAAATAACAAAAGGTAAGTTTTTGCGCTCTTAAATACATATACACATATACATATATGTATAAGTTACCCGATTGCATAATTGACTATTTTCCTTAATAATTTAACTTAAATTTGGCATAATTTTTAATACAGGAGAGGCTCTCGGTGATGGTGAAATTTTACATATTTGTCTGTTGCAGGCAGTTTTTCTACCCTGCACCCAGAATCTAGATACTTCAAACGATGTTCGATAGCTTATCCGTTTCCAATCAATGCATAAAAGCCAATAACAAAATCCAGTTATTGAGAAAATCTCTTAAGAGCTTGAATCTCAAAACTTGACATTTAGCTTCTAGAATGTATGTGGATGGTCAAGTTACTTTCATTTTATAGTTATATAACTATAATTAAAATGACTAATTCAAATAGAATTAAATTAATTTTTATTGCAGCTTGTTTTAATTTATTTTTGTTACTGCTTAAACAAACAAGTTCAACGCGAGAGTTGTATTTGGTGTTCGTTGAAGAGGCTTCAGGGTATTCCCAAGTCGAGAACGCCCAACTAGAGCATTTTATTATGTATGCATCGGATCAAATAACCAAAAAGGATCGATCGATCGAAAACAGTTTGTTGTTGAAACAGATGTTGCCCTGTTGCCCTTGCAATTTCAAGTTGGACTTGCAATTTTTTCGATAGGTATAGCTCTGCTGCAGTCGGAATTATGGATCAGATAAAATTACCATCTATCGAAAACAGTTATATGAGCCTTAACTTTAATTTAGAGTCACAGTGATCATCATCTGTCCAGCTTATGGATAACTAATCAGTCCTTGTGCTGGTTTCTGTGGGATAACACTTGTTTGCATACATGGATAAGTGCAAATGTTGGTGATCCATTGATGGCAATACTGATTACATAGTACTTCGAGCTTTGTCTATCTGATGATTTTGCATCTTACTTTTCTGACTCTTTTAACACTGTCCAACCCTATAAAAGAAATTGAACAAACCTCAATGATCTGCAAATAGCATAACTAGCAGGGCAAAATTGTATATAATTCTGTGCTTTTAAACATTTTAAAGTTCCTTTTACCTTGTGGGATGCCATCTCTAATCGCACATATTTGTATACCCTTACAGAAGGTAAAGTCGTGAAATGTGTAACGCATAGAAGGCTATATCGTCGACCTCATAAAGTATATATGTTCATGACCAGTATCAACAGCCGAGTCGATATAGCCATGCCCGTCTGTCCGTTTCTATGCGAGCTACTCTCTCAGTTTTGAGAGAAATATTTTTGGCCACTTTTTTGCTTTTGACAATATTTTAACAGATCTCGGGATTTATTAGTTTTACTACGCTTCCTACATTAATTCAAAATAGTATACATCAGTATACTATATTATATAGTTGCCATAGGAACTTATGAAAAGTAAGTTGTTATATGGAAAAACTTTTTGTTTTTCAACATGTCAACCATACTCGGCATTAATTATTATCCCTGTGCTTCTTAGACCGGGCAAAGCACTATGAGCATTATGAAAAGGTTGGCTCTGCAGGGGTATTAAATCTTCGGCGTACTGAAGATAGCCTTGCTTCCTCATTACATTTACTTTCATTTTCAAACTATATTTGTCCAAAGTTTTTCAATTACGTTTTGCTTTGTTCTTCTATAAGGATATATTTCAACAAAGCAGCTTCTGCGAGTAGTAGAAGTAGAATTGCGATTATGGTGTTCATCGAAAACACCATTTTGTTTGTGTAATTGTTGATACGGACTCCATGTATCATTGAAAGTGCTCTTTTAATATAGTTAGCAGACTGACTGACTATTGATCAACGCACAGATCTTTGTTCAAATTAATTTAAAAAGTGTTCCACTTTTTTTTGAAAATGCATTTCTCCTTGGTGGAAATGGGTGTCAAATATTTGGTGGGTGACGTTTCGCGCTCAAATACATATCCATATATGAAAAATCATTTGAGACGTGTTTTCCATTTTCGCAGAATGAAAGCATTCTGGGTGGAATGTGGAATTTAGCGATATTTGGGCGAAATTTTGTCCGATTTGCTTTAAATTTATTTTGAAAGCTCTACATAAGAACTTAATGAATACATGTTTCATCGATTTTGGCAATTCTACCATCAACAGTGGTTAAATAACAAAAATCGTTTGAATGAAAGTTTTTTGTTATCATCCGATCGACTTCAATAACATTTTTATAGATCTTTAGCAAAATTTATATGATGAATGCTTTGCACTTTTTGGAAAATCCATCCCTCCTTGGTGGAAATGGAGATCAAAGATTTGGTGGGAGACATTTCGTTATCAAACTTATTTATTTATTTAAAATAATTTTTAAATCTTTTGAGAAAATTTATTTAATGTGTGCCATTGGTAAGCCCTGTAATAGTTGTTGTTTATGACTTGTTACCAATTTTCAAAAGAGGATAATGATAAATTAAGTAAAAATAATATAAGTAAATATTTAAGTAAAAATAAGTCAGCATCAGGGTCTCAGTTTGGCTTCCAGAAAGCGTAAGGCCGCAGTGCATTTATCGGCTGTTGAAAATACGAACATGCACCAAATTTTAAATAATACATGTATATATTATGTATGTATGTATTAAAGGTTAAGAAAGAAGAATATTTTCCCAAAAAATGTTATGATAGCTTCAACAGTTTGTAATGACCGGCTTACAAAATGGCTACCTGAATACAAACTATTTACTTTGGTAAGCTTACCTATCGAATACATTCAATTAGTTTTTTTTTATTCCGATAGTTCGGCTGCCAGTTAATTAGAGAAATGTTTAAATTAGCATCTCTAATTTTAGTTGTTTTTATCCACAATGCTACGGTTAGAATATACTAATTCAGCATTTCGTGTAACAACATGTCGGTAACAAATATTAACTTTATTGAAGTGGTTGTCTTGAGTTTTCTGTTAGTCTCCTATAATTCAGTTCAACAATATTATAAAACACGGAAATTGTTTTTTTATTATTCCGCACGGTCTCACAATCTTTTAAAATGTCATCGCTTATGGAAATAACGATACGTTCAATCGTTTTGCTTTGATATTTCAATTAAATTTTACATTCTCATCGAAAACTTATTTTAACAGCGGTTTTGTTCAAGTTTAATTAAAAAAAAAAAAAATTATTTAAGCAATATATACTTATTTATACTACATTCTTTTAATGTTTTAAATTTTTACATATTACATATCGATTTATTATTTTTATTAGAACTTGTAAAAAAGTATAAATCAAGATCCATTGCTTCAAACAATTTTTAAAAATAAAAATGATAAAGTATCCAGTTTTAATGAAGTCAGGAACATTTTATACTTATAATATTTATGGAGATAAGTAAAAAAAAATGCTATTACTTTGTCTGACGGCTCTTGGCAGCACAACGGTCTGCAATCGCGGGTTCATAGAATTTTCGGCAACCATCGAAAATCTATTTTATCTGCACTTCTTCATTAGCAACATGTATAAATAGAATTGGCCAAATATCTTATCAATTAAAGCAATGCATAAAAACATACTCTTGTGGAAGTATATAAAAAAAATTAAATCGAACAATTCAGATGGTTTAATGTTGATGCCCATGCACACGTATGTATGTAAGGCACTTAACGATTGTTAAACAATTCAAATATAATTAATAGTGTTACAAATTTTACTAAGTATAATCTTTCACTGTGTCTTACAATTGCAACATGCAAAATTACTTATGGCAACAAGTCTTAAAAATACCGCTGCTGCTAAAAAAATACCGCTTCTTAAAAGTACTAGATTCTTTGATTTTTTATAAAATATATCTTATCCTGTATCTTGGTTATATAAGAAATTTCAACTATAATGTACAATGTCTAATATATTTATAACTTAATATGAACTAATAATATGTAGAACATTAAAATTCCTCCCCCTGAGGAGAAAATTATTCAATTACATTTGCGCTGGAAAAGAAGTCAGAATTTGAAGACAGTAGAATGTGGCATTGGCAACTTCTCTGTATGTGGTGTTACTGGTAGGATCATTCTTAACAGAAATTTTTAAAGAATCTCAATTGGGTAGATAAAAATGTTAATTATAATACTTACTTATATATGTATATATGGCTAAATCCTGACCAATGCTCGAGTCTCTTTAATATTTGCATCGATTTAAAAACACAGATTTTCTACACAATATGCATTCATGTGTGAATAGAAATTTGGGATAGGTCGTGATCAGCGCTAGAAAACTAACAAAATTTATTTCCTTGCCAGCAAATGACAGAACAGTGAATAACAACACATTCAAATATTCTGTTATGTATGTGTGTTAACACACAACAGATATGCTAACATAATTGCTTGCACGGCCGAAGCTGAGAGAACATTCTATTTTTAGCTTTTTCGCTCTTTCAGCTGTGAGAGCGCAATGATTCTGATTTTGTTTTTGTTCTCAATTAAAAAAAATCAAGCTGCATAGCAGCCTTTCTTCTATGGCGTTACTCATCTTAACGTTAATATTGTCTTTGGTTCAACTGTTCAACAGATACATACAGTATATACATATATATATATATATATATATATATATACATATATATACATAGATATATATATATATATATATATATAGATATATATATATATATATATATATAGATATATATTATATATATATAGATATATATTATATATTTGCATATTTCCGTACAAACCTACACAGATAAATAGAAAGATTTGGACACAGACATAATATAAATATATTACAGCAGTCAACTTTATCTATTTGCTATGGTATATATGTATATATATAGCGGGTATTGCCCGGCCTTGTTCGTGGAACGTTTGTGCTGAGAATTGTAGATTTTAAATATGAATAACCCGTAACCCATCTAGATCTCCACTTTTATTTAAATATATGTTTAAAGTGTATCGAATAAAGAACCAGAAGTTGGAATCAGATGTTTTCGCCCTTGTTAGTCTTGTGGTAGGAATTTTGAGGCCGAATATAAGACTTTCGTTTACTGACCCGCATTTTCAATCTAAAAGCGGTGAACTTTGCGAAGGCGTGTCAAATAAGTTCTGATAGATCTTTGAAAACTTCAGCTTCCTGACTCTTATTGTATGGGCTGTGCGTTGATTACCAGTAAGTCATCCAGTCAGTCAGTCAGGACAAACAGTTTTGTATATAGCGACTTTTATTTTCTGATGAAGCTTTTGAAGACAGACAAAAATGCTTGGATATCAACATCGAACTTGACAGTATACTATGTATATTTTTAATGCATGCATGTTTATGCGCAACACTGTCAGACTACACTGTCTCAACAAAACTTAATACTTAACCCACAAAATCTTTGAATCGCATTTCTACCGAAGGAGTTTGGATTCAGCGAAAAGTGTGAAACACGTCTCAAATGATTTTTAATATATATCTTTGAAAATGAATTTGAGCGCGGAACGTCACCCACCAAATCTATGACCCCATTTCCATAAAGTAGGAATACATTTTTGGAAAAGTGTGAAACACCACTCAAATGAATTTGACCAAAGATCCTTGAAAATTTATATATGTATATGTATATGTATATGTAATTGTATATATATATGTATATGTATATGTATATGTATATGTATATGTATATGTATATGTATATGCATATGTATATGTATATGTATACGCATCTGCATATGAATATGTATATGTAAATGTAAATGTAAATGTAAATGTAAATGTAAATGTAAATGTAAATTTATATGTATATGTATATGTATATGTATATGTATATGTATATGTAAATGTAAATGTAAATGTAAATGTATATGTATATGTATATGTATATGTATATGTATATGTATATGTATATGTATATGTATATGTATATGTATATGTATATGTATATGTATATGTGTATGTATATGTATATGTATATGTATATGTATAGGTATAGGTATATGTAAATGTAAATGTAAATGTAAATGTAAATGTAAATGTAAATGTAAATGTATATGTATATGTATATGTATATGTATATGTATATGTATATGTATATGTATATGTATATGTATATGTATATGTATATGTATATATATATGTATATGTATATGTAAATGTAAATGTAAATGTAAATGTAAATGAAAATGTATATGCATATGTATATGTATATGTATATGTATATGTATATGTATATGTATATGTATATGTATATGTATATGTATATGTATATGTATATGTATATGTATATGTATATGTATATGTATATGTATATGTATATGTATATGTATATGTATATGTATATGTATATGTATATGTATATGTATATGTATATGTATATGTATATGTATACGTATATTTATATGTATATGTATATATATATGTATATGTATATGTATATGTAAATGTAAATGTAAATGTAAATGAAAATGTATATGCATATGTATATGTATATGTATATGTATATGTATATGTATATGTATATGTGTATGTATATGCAAATATGTATATGTATATGTATATATTTAGTATTGTCACAAATTTATCAATCTATACAGATATGTGGTGGTTCGTCTAAAAATGGGCCAAATGTAGTTATGTTCTTAATATATTGTAAGTAAATATATACATTTTCGTTCAGAGTAGTTCTTTGTACCTTTGCAAATAAATACACACATGCTCATTCATAAATAAACTTTTAGTGCATGTGCACTATTTTTAAATTGAGAATCTTTTATTTTTATTTTTTTTTAACGACAAATTTTTTTAACGGCAAATATCGATTTACATTTTCAGTCGCATTGATGTCGTTGAAGATTGCTGGTATAAGATAGTTTAATGTGTGACAGTTAAAATAGTATATATAATACAAAATTATTTCCTTAATTTGTATGCTTTCGAACAATTTCTTTATTATATATAAGTGTAACGAGAACACAATGTTGCGCAATATGAATTTTCCGAATCTCGAAGGAAAAAATGTACATGCATCATAAAAACTAAATGTGTGATACATTGTTGACATAAGAAAATTGAAACAAAAAATTGGTTTAAGAGTTACGAGTTTTCACAGTAATAATGAATAAAGTAAGTATTGGCATATATATATATAAATGTATTAGAGTGTATTGCCCGGCCGTGTCCGTAGAACGTTTTGTACTTAAGATTTTAGATATTACATTTCCACCAAGTACACACCTGTGCAAAATTGCAATCTTCACGAACCATCTTGATATCCACTTCGATATAAAAATAGGTTTTAAGTGCATCGAATAAAGCACCAAACATTGAAATCTGCGGTCGCCTCCCATGTTAGTCATGTGATGGGAATCTTGAAGACGGAAATAATTTATTTTTATAATTAAGCCTATGACACGCATTTTCCATCCAAGAGAAATTTCTTTGAAAATGAGTTTAAAGCCGAAAATAAACAACAATGTTGCAAATTTTCTGAAAGATCTTTCTACCCCGAAACTTTAATGATTCCACCTTTAATCCGCGCTTATCATCCAAGAAGAGTGGATTTGCGAGAAATGTTAAACGCGTCGCAAATGAATTTTCACAAAGATGAATTCAACTTTTTTCCGCTTATTTACCTCAGTTGCGGTTGGAAATTCCGAAATCGCTGAATGTGGTGCATTGAAATTTAGCTTAAAGCCAATCGAAAAAAATAAAAGCTTAAAGCCAATAAATGTTTGACATAAGGTACCTTCGGTAAGAATTTCAGTTTCCATTGATCACCAATCTGTGTGTCAGTCAGGACAAACAGTATTTAGAAATATAAGTTGACACCAAGTTGACCCACCCTAGCGATTGGTAGCCTTTAGCTCAGATTCAGATTATATTTGGCTTTGTAATTAACAACAAATTCCAATAAATATACTTCTCCGGCGGTGCCGAAAATAAAACTGCTTGATGTCGAGTCCATTTAACTCTGGTAGGAAGGGAGCCCAGGAGAGTGCGGTTTATCCCTGAACTACAGCTAATAGAATCTGGAACCTAGATCAACAGCTATATTATATGCCTTGTAAAATCAGGCAGGTGGTTTGTTCAACAGTGGCAAAGTGACTGTGAGAAATAGTCAATATACAATAAACTCGCATAAAACGAACGCTCGAATTTATATATCAGTCTGGATAAAGGCCGACCGTACATAGACGGCCATAATATATTTATAAAGCAACTAATTATTTAATGAAACTAGAGGAAATCGCAATAAAATTAATGAGTTTCGTTAAAGCATAAATGGAAGTTTGAAAAGATAATAACGATTGTGTGTTCCTTTAGGTGCGAGCCCTGAATCAAAGTGCATTAGTTAGGCAGCGAGTTTTAAGAAAGCTGCGAGAAGTCAGAAGATCAGCAGTTTGCAATTAGAAGCGCTCCAGGCGGAAGCTTATCAAAGAACGTTCGACCTCAGATGCGAGGGGAAGCAGAAAAAAAACGAGTTCTGGCGTCTAGCGTTCGGAGTGAAAAATTCGGGAAGCTTTTTTCATGGGGCAATCGATGATGTCTTGAATTTTGTCTTTGTCTTCTTTGTCTCTGACGCTAACATGAGAGTAGCGAGAGAAAAAGGCGACTTAACAGCCACACCAGCCGGAAAATAAAAAATATAGGTAGGGCTCGAGCTCGAGACAGACCGCACCACTTACCACTGCCTCTGCTCTACAAAATATCAGCACAGAAAACAATCGCAATTGCATTGCTGTTGATAGAATTCAAAGAAAATGCCCAAGAATTTGTGTTTGTACATGTATACAGAAATTCTTGGAATTTGCGCTTGCTGCCCCAAACTCGAGGCCAGCAAAAATACATTATAAAAAGTCAATTGTATTAGAATTGTGGCTTATATTGGTTGGCAGCATAAATTGGTTTATTAACTTGATTTATAGCTATGAGGTAGTAGCGGGTAGGTGACATTAGGCATAAAATGAAGGATACGTGACATATATATACTAATTTAGAAGCAACATATCAAGTTTGGTGACTCTAGCTCTTATTATTTATTTTATTATTTACCCAACACAGTACATCGATATCGATTTCGGAGTTAATTATCATATATCGGAAACAAACTCGATCTTGAGATAAAGAACCTACAGCTAAAATTTAAAGTCTCTAGCTCTTATAGGTTCTGATATCCTTGCGTTAATACGGACGGCCAGACAGATGGACATGGCTAGATCGACTCAGTTATTGATGCTTCTATCTGCCTGTTACATACATTTGCACAAATACATTATGCCCTTTTTACCCATTAATTATAAAAGGTAAGGGCAACACAAGAATACGTAGAGCCAAAGAATTTGTTTGCCCTCAGATAGTATCTTGGTCTTGCCAGTTTAACCTAAACGATTTCTTAGTCAAAGATAGAGTGTTCGTTAGGAATAGCAGACGATATCGAAACAAGTTAACCACAATTTGCACAGAGGAAAAAACATAAGCACAACTGGGAACGCCTGTTCTCATTTCGGGGAGGGTGGTCCATGAGGACAACCTAATTTATCGATTAGGCAATTTTTAATTCCTTTGCATATATAACGTTATAGATTAATGCATAGATCTAGAGTTTTCTTTAGGCAAGGCTCTCTCGATTTACAGGATCGCTGGCATACCCCTTACTGATTATTCCCATTTACCATTTACCCGTAGTGTTTGGTAAGGCACTCAAGAAATCTCTCTGAATATCTTAATCTCAACCCTGATTGCGAAGACAATTATATGTTGACATTGAGGATGCAACCTATTTTCCGGACTTCCGTACATTTGGAGAAAAAAAGGAAAATTGCCAAGCTTCAGGTTATCAACTCAAACAATAGAGAGTTAGTAATTAGCTTAATAATGCAGAAACACATTAACCAGCTCACTGATGCAGTTAACAGAATACGGAAAGAGAGAGAAGACAATCTGGTTGACTTCTCGTATCTATTGAAACATTGCTGGCCAGAAATAGAATGATAACTGAAATACAAAATCTAATGCTCACAGTCATTAGGACATTTTACCAAATCGTTGAAACACGAATTCATTATATTGTTATGCATGGCTTTGAAAGTAAGTTTAAGGCCGATCCGATGAAACCTAAACCTACCATATACTACTTTAAGATCTTACACTCGGAACTTCGCCCACTCAACCTTTAATCGACATTTATCATTTAAGAGGAGCTAATTTTGCGAAATCTTTAAAATACGTCTTAAATAAATTTTCACAGATATTTGAAAATTATTTTGAAGTCGTTTGGATGGCAAGATTTTTATGTTTTTACCACAGCCGTCTATGGAATTTCCGAGATCGCGAAAAAACGATAGGTTTTAATGTGGTGCTTTAAAAACAATATTGTAGCTAATCGTCTTTAAATTGCATTTACCACCGACTCGGATTCTACAAAAAATGTGAAACACGTCTGAAATTTGAACCCAAATCTTCGATCCCATATCTGGCAAGGAGGGATGGATTGTCAGAAAAGTATTAAACACTTTTCAAATGAAGGTTAAGCATCTTTGAAAATGAATTTAATACCGATCGCTCCTTGACATTTCTACACTTGAGGGTGGGATTTCCCAAAGCCCGATCTTAGAGTGCACCTCCATCACGTAAAAATAGTAATAGTAGTAAAATGTCAGCCTCGGAGCTCCTTAGCTTCTCAACATAAAGTATGTTTCTACTAAATTTTTAGTCTTAAGCTGAGCATTAGTTATACTCCGCGCTCAAAAATTACTCGCGTTGTTATTTAATACTTTATTTCGGCGTTAACCTTAGTGATAATATTACGGGTCATAGGACACTAAAAACATTAAACCCTTTCAATGGGCTCAGGGTATAAAAATCTAGTCGCATTTCCTTGCAGATTCCCTTCTACTGCTCCGACAAGAATGTGCTGCTGTCACGTGTCGTCCATCTCGTAGAAAGATAGTATATAATAAACTCTGCTGTTGAAGGTGTAATAAATAATGAAATAAAGAACACGAAATCGAAAATTACCACCTACACTATTCGGTATCGATGGACTTGCGATCTTTAGTTAATATCGCACAAAATGGGGGCTTCAATGAAGAACATGAAGATAAAAATTAATAAAAGCACAAAATCAATATCCAAATACGAATCAATTTAACTAATCAAGCTAAATATCAACTAAGATATCCACAATATTCTCAACCCTTACAGCTCAATTTTAACCCACCCCAGTACTCACCCAGATCGACCTATGCACCAGAAAATATTAATATACAGCCCATGACGTACGGAGGAAACCAATTTCGTCCCAATAGAATTGAATAGAATAAAATCACAACCTAAGTCTAGAATCCAAAAGAATCCGACCTAAATGTCTATTGACGTGGTGAGACTACAGAATGCTGCGACTACAATCACAACGAAGAGAACTAAGACCAACAGATGTATGAACAGGAGTACTATGACTACATTCAGTACCAAGATCAGGTTGACAAATTCTAATACGAGACATCAGCTGAACAAAATCCAAATGACTTAGAATTCAACGAAAAGGTTCCGATAACAGCCTCGGACAATACCAGTATCTAGAAATATCATATAAGTGTCATAAATACCAATGCCCAGTTGATATAGGGTCTACAATTAACATGATGCTAGAAAATATTTAATTCCTTCCAATTAAGAATTCAAAATGTGATATAATTCAAATGTGAATAAATAAATAAGTTATCTTAACATTAATCATCAAAAGCCTGCAAATATACTATTTGCATAATTTAGAAGATTGCTTTTATAAATAAGAAAAAACGCACAGTTACACTTTTTGACAGAGCATACCAATTGATTAATTCAGGTCCAGAAGAAGATCAAGCTTTTACTATACAAAAAACACTAATATCCAATGAAAAATCAGTTTCCATGATAAGTATAAGCATAAGTATAAGTATATAAATTTTGAACAATTTTGATTGGATTATTTCAACCAAGAGGAAGGCTCTGCAATTTACTAAAAATAATATCCACAAGCACGATTGCACAAAATAGAGGTTGAGGGACAGCTACAGGAAATGATTGTACAACGATTAATTGGAGACAGCAATTCACCCTATAAAAGCCCCACTTGGGTTGTATCTAAGAAACCTGACGCTTTAGGTAACTTAAAATACAGAGTGGTAATTGATTAACGAAAACTACATGAAGTAAGCATTCCGGACAGATATGCCATACCCAACATGGACGAAATTCTCGGTACATTAGAAAGGTGTCAGTATTTTGCAACAGTCGATTTGGGGAAAGGCGTTCATCACATTGAAATGGATCCGGAAGAAGAATGGTCATTACGAATACATTCGCGTGCCATTTGGTTTGAGAACTGCAGTCGCTACATTTCAAAGATATATGAACAACATACTTCGGCTACTTCTTAATAAACATTGTCTAGTTTACCTAGACGGTATAATTATTTCTTCTACATATCTCGATGAACATTTACCTATTACAAATAGCTTTAAAAACATTATCCGAACACAAATTAAAATTGCATTTAGACAAGTGCGAGTTCTTGAAAATGGAAGCAAACTTCCTTGGTCATCTCATGACTCCCAATGGAATAAAACATAATTCTCTCAAAATTAAGGCCATAGTTTCCTACCCAAATCCAACAATAGTAAAAGAGATTAGAACATTCCTTGGATAGATAGGTTTTTATCGTAAATTCATCCCAAATTACCCTGACGTGGCAAAATCATTGTTACGTTATTTGAAAAACGAGCTAAGTTAGACACAGAAAACCACGATTGTGTACAGGGATTCGAAGAACTTAAAGCTTTAATAACAAGTGAACCAATTTTAAAACTCCTTGATTTCGGACCAAGGTTCGCATTCATTTCAAATGTAATTGTAATTTAGCCCTTGGGAAGGTACTTTCTCAAAACGGTCATCCCTTATCATTCATTAACAGAACACTAAACGAACACAAATTAAATTAGAGGGCTTTCGGAAAAACTGAATCGCCATAGTTTGGGCCACTAAAAAGAAAACAACTTTAAACTTATATGAAAATTTAAAATACTACTTGGTCTACTATTAACTCTAATATAAAATAAAAAAAGTTAGGGTGAACCGACCTGGGAGAACGATTGGATGAGACCTCCACAATCTCTTTCGCATTCGGACTCCTCCAACTCTATGCTTCCTTAGAAGGTGCCTATTCAGACGATTTGGATGGCTTCCCAGTCGCGTTATGTAGATTGTAACCTGTATGTTTATGACGTCCCCGACTTTGAGCACTCCTTTCTTACTCCAATTCGGAAGTTCGCATATACAAGAGGGCACCAGACAGATATTTGAATACCATGTTAACTAAAAATTAAACGCTTGTCTAGGTGCATCCCTAGATAATTGTAGGTGTTGTGGTGCATCAACAAATGACCACGCAAGAAAACTGCCGGATATGTATATCTGTGGACCCCAAAAATTATTTGTACAAGCCCATGTCCGATGGCAACAAACCTATAGCTTCTATTAATAATGTATAAATTAGGTTATTAACATATCAATTCAATAATCACAACTAAGTGAATTAGTCACCACCCCGACTCATTTGGACGTTCCTTATGTGGGAACGTAGTACCTCCTAGTGCATGCGTACTACGAATTTGTCTCCGATAATCCACAAATTGCCCCGTTTCTAAGTAATCGGAATCGTGTTTCGTTGAGCAAATCTCTAGGTTTTAAGAGCTAGAGTCACCAAAATCGTTATGTAGCTTTTAGAATGGTATATATATCAAACATCTGTCATTTCATAGCTATCGCCACTACCGCTAAACACTAATATGTTTTGGCTGCGCAAGTGTTAGCAGCAGCTAGCGCAAAGATTGCATGAATTTCTGTACACATGTACACACACATTCATGCGCGTCTTCTTTGAATTCTATCAACATCATTGCAATTGCGATTGTATTGTTTTCTGTGCTGTACTTAAGTCCATTTTATTCTCATCAAGACTCGATTCTTGGTATGGCTGTTGAGTAGGGGTGTTTGCAAGAAGTGCTTTCTGTCGCGTGTTCGAATCCTATTAAGTGGTCTATTTGTTTTATACCCTGAACCCATAAAGAATGGTTAAAAGCCACTTTCGTAGTACGAAAAAGTGTCTTTTTTTAAATGTATTTTTATTGCTGCTAAAGCAAACGAGCTCGTTACGCGAGCTGGTGTTGCTACAAAGTTCAGGGTGTTCCCTCGTCGGGAGCTCCCGACGAGAGCCTCTTAGTTGTTTAGCTTTAATTGACTAATTTATAAACTATGATAGACACACAGTCATCAATCTAAGAACTAATGAATTTTTACCTCAAAAGCAGAGTTATATATTGCGATAACGAGCCATCCCTACCTAAGGAAAGATCAATTTACTTTTAAGAAATCGTTTCAAAGCCTAAATTGTTAATTTCCCACCATTCCATAGTACATAGTTTATCTACACCAGAATTTGAATCACAAATAGGGTACAAAATTAATAAAGCCTAAGGACTGCAGCATCAAAGATGAGACAGTCAAAACAGAACTTTCCAAGTAGTTGATAAAGTGAACAACAAGTAATGATAGAAAATGACTTGGGAACAACGGTTTTTATGAATGGAAAAGAGGTCATAAGGACATGTTAAGATAAGCTTTTATTACGCTTTAATATTTTTTACATTCTTAATACCTCTTATAGGATTTCGACTGTGTTACTCTCCTGACAATAACTAACACCAAGCTAACTGATTACTCAAACTTGGACTACACGTCATTGATGGACGGAAATGCATTTATCTGACAAAACTTCAAATACCTCAGACACTCATCGAACTTAGGCATATACTCGGAAATAGGCGAAGGAAAAAGATTGATTATGAACCATTTGCCTTGTCTCCTATGAAATGATGAAAGAGGCACTAGTCGGGAGCTCCCGAGTAGGGTATACCTGTTGCTGCGGCGGCAACAGCCGCCTAATAATTGAGTCTTTATAAGAAAAAATGGATTAAAATAGCAGACCAGAAAACAATACAATCACAGTTTCAATGCTGTTTATGGAATTCAAAGAAGACGCGCATGAATGTGTGTGATCATGTACACGGAAATGCTTGCAATTTTCGGTAGTTGGCTCAAGTACGAGGCCAGCTAAAACAAATTTTCCTTACTAACTTTTGTGCTTCTTAACCGATCTTGATGAAGCTTTAAAAAGGAGGGTACTTGATATAAAAAGAATAATTGTTGGCTGTCTCGAGTTACGGGTTTGTAAGAACAAACATTGAAACAATTTTATTCAAATTCTGCATCCAATATATTTCGGTTGCACATCGACAAACCTTCTTCAGGGCACTAACACCAAGATACAAAAAACCATTAACAATTAAATTACATTAAGATCAAACATTAATTTGAACATTTTATTATTACATTTACATTTTACGTCTGCGGTTTCTGACGTGGAGATTGAAAACTGAGGCTGTTTGGCGTTTTAAGAGATGTCTGTACAAGTGAGCGCAATTTTCTGTGTGTGTCTTGTTTAGTCGTTTGTTGGTGGGTGTGTTAATTATGTGTAGCATTTCCAATGTGTGTCGTTTGATATTTGATATTAAATTTGATATGTTTGTAAAAGGAATTCAATTCTTTTAGAATTTTGTGTATTTCCGTTATGTCAAAAAAGTCATCAACATATGTGGTCAAAAGTCTTGGTTTATTTTTAATTCATCTGTAATATTATCCAACAGTACCTGCGATTACTTGGGATTGGCATTCCGTCGGCATTCCTTTTAGTTGTGTGTGTATTTTGTCCTAGTATTTGAAATATAGGGTTTCCTGAATGCACAATCTTACTATGTCCATATATAGTTGTTTTGGTATATTAGTGTGTTCTTCCAATTTGGTCCATTTTTGTCTCATTCTGTCAAGTGCTTATTGTGTCAAGTGCTAATTACATTGATAAGCTGGGAAACACGGGTACTACGTCAAATATACTTATGTTTCTTCTTCTCTAATGTGGGAATTGTTAACTTTGTCTTTAAAATCTTCCGCGTTCTAAATCTTGAACCTAGAGTCCGTTTTCAGTTTCTTAAATATTTTTATCATGTATTTGCACAGCCCGAAAGATGGATAATCCGATGAGGGTCCTCGGAGGTTGTTGTTGTAGTCATCGTAGTTCTTTCGTCCTTGGAAATAAGACTCATCCTGAATAGTTGTGCCACGAAGTTGTTATTCTTTGTGGTCTTGATGTAGCATCATGTCAGTGCTCTGTGCGCCTAAGTCGTCTAAAATATTTTCTATTTTATTTTTATAATCGACCCAAATCATTGCTACGGTTTTCTTACCCTTATCCGACGATAGAATTTTAATATTTTTATATTTTTTCAATAATTTTCGTGTCGGTTCCACTGTGTCCAGTATTGCTTGATCCTTAGTGTTTTAGTTGTTCTTGGTTTTATGCTCTTTCACTAATTAAGAGAATTTTTTGCGCGCCAACTCTTGTGTTTATTTTTCTTTTTATGGCTTGTACTAACTCTTTACCGTCAGCAATGTATTATTAGAGAGGAAAAGCTTTTTTGCTGATTGGGAAAGCGAACTTCGGCCCTTTAGCGAGTAACGCTTCTAAGTTTGGCGGGAATTCTATTTTTGTTTTGTTTATGAACCACTCTCTTTGATCCTTGTTATCCGCTAAGGCTAGGTTCCGTTGATCTCGTAACTTATCGTGTTTCGATTCTTGTCTTTTCTTAAGTGTTGTTACTATTTTGTTTTCTATACTTTCTTCGCTCTCAAAAAACGCTTTAACGTCATCTGAGATCATCAGTTGTTCTATTTTTGTTTTTGCTTTTTCCATGTGTTTTGTTTGTTCTTGTAATAGGTTGTTTTTGCGTTTTTTTTTAAAAGTAAGTTTAATATTTTGGTATGATAAAAATGTGTCTGTGTCTAGTCAATGTTCTTTTTATGTCCGAATGGGGTTTGTTGTCAGTGGTCAGTATGGACAAATGCTGTGCCAAGTTTTTGATGAAGTTATTATATTAAATTGGATTTTCTACATTCCAACAATGGTTGATAGTTTTGGTGACCTTTCCATATGTAAAATATTTGTTGGCTGGCCTATAAATCTAGAAATAGTTAATAGTTTCACTAATTTCATTGTAGTGTATGCGTAGTGTTTGCCTAGTCCCTGTGGATCACCGCTTGTCTTGTACTGCACTAGCTGTTGAGCCAGGTGTACCACTGGCTAAGGAAATCTACCGGCATGTAGACGATTTCAGGGGTTGTGCACTTCTTGCTTTTGCTGCAGAAGCTCGTCGAACGGGCCGTGGATTTTTTCCCTTGTCACACTAAACTGACACCATAAATGTAATAAAAGAAGTGCACTTTCTGTAGTTATGAAAAGGCTAAAGGGTGAATCTGTATGTTCCACTTAAACGAATTAATAACTGTCAAACAAAACTGACTGATGAATTAGAGTACTGAAGGTGTTAGTTGTACCCTGTTCTTTATCCACCCAACCTTGGCGGCACCTACGAGTTGTCTTGGGGCGCATAATGCATAATAGAGTTCATGTCGTACCGGCGACGAACACGTCGAATAGATTAAACTTTCATATTAAATTAACATCTGACAAAGTATTCATTTATTTCATTGCAAATTCTTTTAACTAATCGTGACTTCATATCATTATTAATTGATTATAGAAAAATAGCTGCTATCACCTTTCACAATTTATTCGGCTCACCATTCAATGCTTCTATAATTTGGAAACGATCGCTTTGTGGATGTCTCGTGATTAAAGAACTTGAGCTTTGCTTTTAAAAGGAGTACGGGGTCTAACATAACGCCCTCGAGTTAAGAACACTGTATCGAATCTTCTAAACTGTGCAGTTTCTTGTTCTTTTTTCTGGCGATGCGATTGAAAATTATGAGCAGCCTAGTCGAATGTTTTAAACGTATAGGGCAAACTGGCGTGATTGTTCTTTCGTCTGTTTTGCGCTGTTTGCTGATGTTGGTGCATGGGAGCCGTGATGGGGAACGAATTCGCCTGATCATTTGTCGCTTAACATGAAAGGTTATCGAGAGCCAAATCCGAACACTAACCAACTTGGCCATTGGTCATTACAATACATATTTAAAATCTCATCAAGAAATACTATTTTGTTTTTAAGATATTATATCCAAGCGTGGCGTTTGTTTGTTAAAGTGTTATCCATATATATGAGTCAAATTCTATCAATATCGGCGTGTCGAAGATATCCTTGCTTATTTGTTTTTATTTATAACTATTCCCTTTTCTTTTAGACATTCGATTTAGTTTTCGTAAATCAAAATTATCAGGCTCAAACATCTGATGCAGTCAGTGTTACCCGAGGCGATTTGGTTGAACTTGTAAATACAATATCTAATATTGGAGAAAAAAGGTAAGTTAGTAGATTTAGGAATGGATTATCAAACCTATTATGAATTATTATTATTATGAATAACAATACTTAATATTTGACTTAAATGTAACAATTCGGCTATTCTTTGAATTTAGATCGTCCCCGTATTCGTGTCGAATCTTAGCTTATGAAATTTTAATTACAATTACTTTTTTTTAACGTATTGACAGTATAAATTTAAGTATTACGATTTTAAAGGTTATAGGTAGATAGGTAGGTAGATTTAAATGTTTACTTAATACTAATTAGAGTGAGAGTAATTTTCGCACTGTTCACGCGCATCTGGCCATCTAAAGATTCTATCATTCAAAATCTTGCAATTCAAAGTTAATGTCATTGAGTTAAACGTGATTTCTTCTAAATAAATCCGATTTCGCTTGTGTAAAGTATGATCTTGGATGAAACTTGTTGACAGACTTTTTTTGAAATAAAACTTCCCCAAATCGAAATGTAATTTTGTTTTCTTTTTGTGTTGTACAGAGCCAATATTGTGGCAGAAACTAATCTTTCGCGTAACAATTAAAAAATAGCCCGAAATTTTTCATTTATTTCATATTTAGCATCTAATTTGACTACTTCATTTAATATCCCTATCTTTGAACAACTAGGCTTAAAATGTGTAAAATAAAAAATAAACTAAACCTCTTCGCACTTCAAAGGGATTATTCGGAATTGGAAGATCCTTAATTGCGGTAATATTTTCATAATTAGGGCTAATTCCATAATAAGCAAAATAAACACTCAAGTGTTTTCAAAAAAAAGTTGCATATAAGGTATTTTTAGTCAGGCATACCCTAGAATGTGTGTACCCTAGCAGAGGATTAGGGAAAAAAAGACATCAGATATGGGTAAAATGCAAGTCTAGGGTACATAGTTGAGCTTACCCTGTCAAGTGCATTTCATACCCTATGTTAGGCGATAAAGTGAACACCTGTTAGTCGACAAAAATATGTCCAATGTCGAGCACACAAAACGGAGAGCAGAAAGATAACGTTCGGCCGAAAAAGTACAGGGCGCGCGCGACTGACGGGCGACGTCGAAACCACGCTTGCACACGTGTGCACAAACGCGCGCCGCTGTCGACGTTGACGTCAAAGGGCCGGTAAATCGTCGCGGCAGCGGCGATACAATGGGACGAATTTAGTTTACGCGGTAAAAAGCTAAATTCGTCGGTACACTCGGCGAAAGCAATAACAATCAATAAAATTGAGTGAACAATAAGAACGGATAAGTAAGAGTTAAATGCAGGACGGCTAAAATTTAAAAGAACATCAAGTGTATATTGTTTTATTTCTTGTTGTTGATTGGTCAAAAGAAAAATAAAGAAGAGAAAACGAATTAAAGAATAAAACAATAAAAATGAGAAAAAAGCTCAATCTTCGGAACGCCGAAGATTTAATACCGTACTTTACCCGTATCTAAGAAGCACAGGGAAAATAGTTAATGCTGAGTTTGGTCAAGATATCTTGAAGAACAAAAAGTTTTTCATACAACTTAATTTTCGACCTATCGTTCGTATGGCAGCTATATGAAATAGTGGTCCGATCTTAATAGGATTTTGGATATATAGGAGGAGCATAGTAAAACTAATAAATGTTGAGTTTGGTCAAGATATCTTGATAAACAAAAATGTTTTTTATGCAACAACTTCACTTTCGACCGATCGATCCTGAAGCAGCTATATGATATAATGGTCCGATCCAGTTGGTTCCAACATATAAGCTGCGTGCAACAGAAGAAGGACTACTGCAAAGTTTTAATGAAGATAGCTTAATGTGGAGTGACAAAAACCAAGACAAAATGACTAAAATAAATTAAATACATAAATCATCGGGACCACAGGAGCAGAAAAGACGAGAGGGGCGACGCTGGCTACAGAGAAGGGCAAAAACGAGTAAGAAATACTAAAAAGGGAGGCAGGTGAGTGCCAAAATCCCGGGGTAGGCGTGCGCTGGATGCACCAGCGGCGCAAGGAGGAGCTGGTGGCGATCGCTTAGGAGATCGGGCTGGAACAGGAAGGGCGCGTGGAGGAGTTACGCAAGCGGCTATCCACTTTTGCGCAGGATAGCGGTCATTCATCCGAAATTAGGCCTCGGCTTGCCGAGTTAGAGTCCCGATATGTCAAAACGTTACAGCCGCTATCCTGGGGCGTCGCACCCGACGTTGGCGGACGGCCACTTCAGAATCGGAGCCCGACCTGATGAGCTCAAAACTGTACGAGCGTCCCCAGATACCGACCTCTAGCCTAGCCGTCACGGGTGTAGGGGAGCTCATGACGTCAGAAGAGATGGAGCCCGCCGAACAATAGCGATCGATACAGAGATAGGGCGAATATCTTTGGAACCGAGTTGTGTTACTACCAGGCCATTCCCTCAGTCGGAGGTAAGGCTACTTGCGAACGTCCCAGAACAAGTCCGGAAGTGGGGTATAAGGTATGATGGCCGCTCCGACCCGCTTGGGTTCCTAGAGGACCTAGAGGAACGCGCCATTACGTATGGTATTGCTCTTGATCGTTTACCTGAATCGTGCGACGACCAGATTTCTCCACCCTGTCTCAGCTGACGCAGATGGCTGTGGAGTATAAGACGCTTAAGAGGCAGAGATTGTCCGAAGAATCCGGCCATGCAGAGGATGATTGACGAACAGGTGAATGACCTGATCCAGGCAAATGCCATGGAGCCGTCGCGCAGTCGCCCCAATCGTCTTAGTCAAGAAGAAGACTGGCGAGTGGCGCATGTGCATCGACTACTGGTTACTCAATGCGCATTCCTTTCCAGATGCTTATCCTGTTTCTCGGAATAATCACATTCTTGAGCGGTAGTGCCACGCTCGGTTCATCTCAATTCAAGATATGAAGCACAGGCAGATACCGATTGCAGCCGACAGTCGGGAATGCACGGCATTTACCGTCCCAGGAAAAAGTCTTTTCCAATGGCGGGTGATGCCATTTGGCTTGCATTCGGCGTGTGCATTTTTTTAGCGAGCTTTGGACACGGTAATAGGGCCGGAGATGGAGCCTCATGCGTTTGCCTACCTAGACGATATCGTGGAAATAGGGGCAACGAAAGAGCAACATTTATAGAAGTTGAGAGAGGTATTCCGCCGGTTAAGGGCTGGCAGTCTCAGGCTGAACAGGAAGAAGTGCAGCTTCTTCAGGGAGGGGTTGTTCTATCTGGGACATGTCATTTGCGGGGAAGGAATACGTACGATCCAGGGAAGGTGTAGCCGATACGTAACCTGACGACCCCGACAACTTCGCGACTTAGGGGCAGCAATAAGGGTCGGGAATGGGCATGTGATCAAGAACAGGAGGAGGCATTACGTCAATTGATGAATAGCTAGACGGCTGCCCCTGTGTTGGCTTGTCCGGACTTTTTCGCCAAATTCGTCTTGCAGACTGACGCGAGTGAGTATGGCAGACGAAAGCGGGACAGGAGCGGATGATAGCGTAGGCAAGTCGGAAGTTGCTAAAAGGTGAGGTGAACTATTCCGCCACCGAGAAAAGTGACTGGCAATAGAATGGTCGATCCGTAAGTTGCACTGCTACCTAGAAGGGTACCGGTTCGCCGTGATAACGGATCATCTGGCATTCACGTGGCTCAATTCGATCGCGAGTCCTTCAGAAAGAATTGCGCGATGGGCATTAAAGCTGCAACAGTTCCAATTTGACGTTTACTACCGTCGAGGGAAGCTCACTGTCGTGGACAACGCACTATCAAGACATCCTCTAGAGACCTGTCAGCAAGCAGTGGTAGCCGCGAATGGGTCGAGAGTATGCGTGCAAGAATCGCCGAAGAGCCAGCCAAGTTCCCGGACTTCGGGCTACCGGACGAATGACAAGGACTACATTCCTTGGAAGCTAAGTGTCATGATGATCCAACGGCCAGGCATTAAGGCGTAAGAAAAACAGGTTGGCACAGAGGTACTACTGGCTGGGTATGTTCGGCGATGCCGCCAAGTACGTGAAGTGCTGCGGGAGTTTTCCAGAAGTTCAAGATCGATGAACTCAAGCCGGCTGGTCGCATGCTGACGAGACATGGCAACCCAATGTTACTGCTGCTCCATAATGCCTTTTCGAAGTGAGTGGAATTGGTCCCCCTCAGAAGGGCTACGGCGGCACACCTGCAGACAGCGTTCCGAGAGAGGATTTTGGGTATGTTCGGGGTTACTAAGAAGCTTGTGTGCGTCAGCGGGGTACATTTGACGAGTCATAGCTTTGAGTCATTTTTGGAGTAGATGGGTGTAGAGGGCCAGTATACCGCCCCGTACTGTTTGCAAGAGAATCCTACAGAGAGGTCCAACAGGGCCGTGAAGATTATGATTCAGTCCCGCTTTCCTGAGACACTGGTGGGAGCCGCGGTTGCTCGCTGCTCTGTACGACCAGGTGACTCCGGGGTCTGCAACTAGTGCGTTCGACCCTAGTACAAAGGCGAATAGATTGAAGGAAGTTTTTTATATAGTACACAGTAATCTCCAGCGTGCATCAAAGGACCAGGGGTGTCTGCCGAGACGAGAGTGGCGGCCTTCGTTGGACTCGATGGTCCTGTTGTAGCAACACAAACTGTCCAACGCCGCTGAGGGCATCGCTGTGAAATTGGCACCCAAATTTGATGGCCCCTATCGAGACACCAAGTTCGTGTCGCCTAACATGGTGTGCCTAGTGAGGCAAGTCGAGCCAAAGAGGAGAATGGCCAATATCTCGCAGCTGAAGCCGTTTTAACAAGAGACGACCGGAGACGGAGAGAAACCAGATCAGATGGATATGGAAGAAGATCGTTCGCAGCTGAGCTAGCTGGATAACCGAAGAATAAGAACAATAAGAAATAAGAATAGATAGAGTAGATTCCATATATTGTAAGCTGCACTGCTAGGATAGGGAATAACATAAGCAACGGATAAGCGATAAGTCGGTTAAGGAACCCAGAAGTCGTCGCCATAAGCCCCGACGAGGCCTCATAAGAATACACAATTTTCTAATAGCATCACCGGCCGATTGAGGTGTTTTATTTGCACGTCCGGCCAGCATTGCCCCGTTTCACAGCTAAGAAGAAGGGTGTTAGAAGAGAAAATAATATTCTTAAATAAGAATTAAAAATAATCTTATTTTACCATATTGTTATGGAAAATATAGTTAATAGGAAAATAGAAAGAAATAATAATAAAGTAATGAAATTTAAGTATATACATGGAGTAAGGTGGATAGTGATGGGAAATCACCGACTCAATGGGGGGAAATGTATAGCCTGTCCGGCAAGCTATGCCCATATCTAGCAACGATTTTATTAGGGTTGGAGAAAGTTCGCTGGAGAAAACGGGATATAAACTATGGTCATGTTTGCATAACACGCGAAGAAAATGTGCATAAGGTAATCTGTTGTGCACGTAGGTAGGAATAAGGGGCGATAATTTATTTAAGGACTGGACGGAGCAGAGAATTGAAGACGCACTAACAGAAAAGAAGAAGCTATTTCACCAACAATCAACTCATGTAGGAAGACAACACCGAGGGTTGTCCTACGGTTGGTTAACGACGGTAGATCAAGAAGAAGCCTGCTGTAGTAGAATGGCAACCGAAGATTAGGGTCCCAAATTAAACCTGGTAAGGTGAAAAGCTAAAATTGCTTCTGAACTGATTTAATACAATCCTGGCTATGGGCAAGATCAGTATTCAGGGATAGGGCGAACAAAAGAATTGTATAGGAGTTTGGTTATGAAAGCATCGTTAAACTCATTAGATTAACGGTTAATGAATCCAAGTACAGAAATAGTGATGGGATCTAAATGGAATGAAAAAATCATAAATCGTTAACTGTTGGTATACGTTGCAATGAAGTATGGTTTCTTACACCCATGTTTCCTTACCGCTTGTGCATGTCAAAAGTAATAGTATTAAGCTAATTATTATATATATATAATAGGGCTATAATTGTTTTGGTTTTCATCAAGCGATGATCAAGGAGTTTGACGATCCGATCCGTACACGACTAAGACCCTTTATATATCTTTGGAACGACCTAATCTAGAGTATGCCTCATGTATCTGGTCGCCACAATATAATATTCACCAAGACGGGTAAATCGGGTAAAACGGGTAATCGATTTTTCTAGGCTTCTAACCTCTCTATCCCTACTATACGAGCACGCAGTTTAACACTATTGGCGCTTAAATTCTGTTCACAACTATGTCTTGCATGAACCGTTCAGAGTCCTCCTTGATGATTTTTTCAATCATTATAGAATATTCTGCTAGGAGGCTGTTATTCCTCTTATAAAATCATACATTTTAAAGTTGTGTTTTTAGCCGGGGCTGCAGAACATAGTCTACCCGGACCCACCTATAAGACATTTACATTTTGCCGAGATGCTTTAAGAGGAATCGTGAACTGCTGGATCGCTCCACCGCATAGTAACTAACTTAATGGAAAGGGAGGGGCGCATATATTGCTCGGTCGTGGGGTGTGTTAGAGTTAATAAGCGTGATGGGGGTTGCTTGAAATTGGAAATAGACTGCCGGTAGTTAATCTTGATTATCGAACGACCAACAAAAACAACTAAAACTTCTGCGTATGTTTAAATATTATTCTATTTCTCTTTATTATTCAAATATCTGGCCCTAGCCCTGCCGTCATTAATTCTTTAAAAACTTTTAAACTTTTCCTAACTCGAGAGGTTAGAAATTTCCTAATTTCCTAGTTCCTAATTCTTCTTACATCCGCTACCTACTGATCAGTAACTTCGCCTTCTTACGACCCTCCATCGCGCTCTTTGGCATGCGGTTAGAGCTCGTTTCTTGCTCCTCTGCGCCTCATGTTATCATTTTAGGATCCAGAGTTACATCTAATTAAACTTAGGCTTTCATAGGTTTCCTATTTGTCTTTAATGAACCCTCTCCTTTCTATTTTCTTAATAATTAGTTTTATTCTATTTTGCTTCATGTCTATTTCTTACATTTAAAATACATTTTATAGCAGTCTTTTTTTATTTGCTATTGGTTATTTTTGTATCTTATCTCTTATGTATCTGTATCTTACCTCTTATCTTCCGCCTTTGCTGGGGTCTTCTTGGCAATTTCCTCGGCATGGCCCGTGATAAAGTTTCAGTTGGCGATGTTGGCTATCCGCCTCGTACGCTCGCCGTTGCGCGCCAATATTACAGTAATGGACGACACGAACTTCTTGACTCGGTTGGAGCCGTCAACCTTCTTTGCCAGTTTTGCTGCGAAACCATCGGCGGCCTTAGAAAGCTGATGCTGGCATAGACATACCCGTTCGTTGATAGTCATTGGCCATTCCCTCCGACGAAAGTTAAAGTGCCGGGAAGCACGCAGCAGGTTGTAACGGACGATGTCAAATACTTTCCTCAGACGCCCTGCCTTCTTATCTGGCGTTTGCGGGATAGTGGCGACGGCGGTAACCTCGATGTACAGACCGCTGAGAGGCGCAGTGCGGCTCGTCCGCTCGGTTGAGTTTTCCTGAGGGAAAACGGAACGGTGCAGTTTATTGCACCACTACGCCGATGAAACGCAAGAAAGCCTAGAAACATCCAGGTGTTGAACCGCACCCCATTTTCGCGTACGAAGGTGCGACTCCGAATCAACAGAGTTTTCGTTCTCGGAACACTCTCTGTAGATGCTCCGCTGTCGCATTTCTCAAAGGGACCAATTCCATATACTTTCTGAACGCGTCGTGGAATACCAAAAACATCGTATTCCCGTGCTGCGAGCATGATTAGAAGCTTACGAGTACAGCGCAGAGGATAGCCCAAGGTTCCGATACCCATCGCGTCAGCATCCGCCCGACCGGTCTTCCTTGTTCCACCTAAAACTTTTGGCATACTTTGCAGCATCTCACAAATCGTGCACCATCTCAGATTATTCCTGGCCGGAAGGTAGTACCTTTGTGCTAGTCGGGATAAGGTCTTCCTTACTCCTTAATGGCCTGCCGTAGGAGAATTGTGGCATCCCTGACACAATTTGCACGGGACGTAGTCCTCGTCATCGGCCCAGTATCAAAGGTGGCGATGAGGTTGGCCGTTTTCGATCACTCCTTACACCTTATCTCGCGAATCGACTATACTATGGCCAGGCACTCCTTTTCCGAAAAGTTCATCTGTGACTTTAAGAGCTGCCGACTGTCATACGCAATTACTCGTTCTTCTTCGTCGATGGCCTGCGTGGGGACAGCGCGGGACAGGCTGTGATCGCTTGCATCCGTCTCTCTCAGGGCTATAGCCAGAATGGTTCATTAATACCTTAAAGTCCACCAGGCACTGTCTGAACCCATCACACTCTAGTTGAGGGCGAGCCTGAATCTCATCCTCTAGTCCCTCAAAATACCGAGTTCGTTTATTGCCCTTGATAGCCTGTTCACGTCGGAATTCATACGATATAGCGCGATCTTCGAGAGCTTCTACGAAGGATAGCGGACCAGCCGTATTCCCCACCTCTTTACTTGTTCCGGCACAATGACCCATTATTTGGATATTTAGATTTGGATTGCCTGTTCCATTCGGGGGTCTGTGACTGGACCTTATGTTCCGGAGGCCGCGTATATTTGGCCCCTCATTTTATATAACGCACTATTATTGTTTCATTTTATTTGTTCTATAGTGGGACCCTAACACTTCACTTTTCCTATGCGGACCGGACCGGCTTTTTAGCTACTGTTGCCTTCTAGCCATGCTAATGCACCGCTTCTTCATGTCCCGGCGTCCCTGCTCGGGCGCCACTAGTAAAGTAGTGTTTTTTTGTCGGGGCTGTAGAGCTCTGAGAAGGAGGGCCGCAGGGATCACTCCGCCGTGGTGTATTTTAGGGTTAATAAGCGTGATGGTCGATGCTTAAAATAATAAATAAATTGTCGCTAGTCTGTCTCGAGTACCAAGCGATCATCACATAGAAATAAAACCACTGAGTATTTTCGAATATCTATTCAATTGCTCTTTATTATGTTAGTAAAATTATGGCTGTGTTGCACCGTAAATTCTCTAATTAACTTCTCCTTACCACTCGAATGCGTCCTAACGTTCCTAATTTGTATTAAGTTTTTTGCCGTGCGGCGAACACACTTTTCCTTAGTCTATTTGCGCCTCTGCTCCTCCTTTTTTTTCATATCTATTTCTTACATAGAAAAGAATTATTATAATCAAATATGTTGGTGTATGCCTTCGTGTCGTTCCTTATTTTCAATTGGTTATTTTTGGATCATATCTCTATTGTGAGCCTTACTGACACTATACTACCTACTACTAACTATGTAGGAAGTATATATTCTTTGCATATAGTCAAAGTTTATATTCGCACGTAACACAACTGCCCCGCGGGAGGTGGGATACAGCGCATTGGGACTCGCATGAAAAAAAAACTTTTGAATAAATTTAAATCTGTGTCTTTTTGTGTTTAAATATAATTTTATTTTATTTTATTACAGGTGCTTTATCAGAGTATTTGATGGAGTAAATTCGGTGAAAGAAGGCTTGGTTCCAATGGAAATATTAGAAGTTAATACGAACTCGTTAACCGTAGATACAAACACAAATGCTGCAGATTTGGAATTTAAAAAAAGGTAAGCATACTATAGCACTTTGATTCGAGTAAAGCTACACATACAATATCTTACCTCTATATAATATAGTTTAGGTTGAGAGGACACATCCCGAGCAATGCACTGACAAAGGCTGGTGTGGAGAAAACACGCCTTTTCTGTTTCATAGTTCAGCAATATTATTATAAACCTTTTGTTTATTAGCTGTTGCATTCAGATATCGAGTCATCGATATGTATCATATGGCTGCACTGATATAGACAATATTTCGATAGCTGACATAGATACGATCCGTCATAAATTAAGTTCTAGTATGAAAATTCGATTCAAGAAAGTCTGGATCTTAACAAATGTGCTTATTCCTAAACTTAAGTTTTTCTCATTTTCATCAAAAAGAGGTGTATTTTGCGAAAAGCCAATATGGGTAACATGGATTACTGTTTTTTAGGTTACTGTTTGCCTGAAATGCATACAATAAAGGAAAATCAATTAATCAGCATATTTTCCATTAAAAGCTACATGTTAAATTACTTTTAGCTATGCTCAAATATCAAAATTTTAATTTAAATTTTATTGAATGCTGGGAGTCGGGTAAAGTTATCTATAAGGACCTTAAGCTTCTGATCCGAATCTTTCATACATTAAGACAGATAAACGAACATATAATGATGACCACGAAAATTTATACTTTATAGATGGATCCTTCTATTTTTTACATGTATTTGCACATAACCATTACAACTTTTTTATTTCATTGCAGAGGATATTTTAATTTTTGTCTCCAAATGTGTAACGCACAGAAAGAGATATCGACCCTATATAGGTAGCCGAGTCGATATAGGCATGACCTTACACACATTTTAAAAATTGACACATTTTGAAAATAAAACAATATTATTATTAAACAAATTCAAACTTTTTTTTTTAATATTTTTAGAACCATCGTTGGGGAGCTAATTGAAACTGAAGAGGAATTTTCAAGAGATTTACAATATGTAGTCGATAAGTATATAAAATCCATTGATAAGCCTACTACTCCAAGGTCTATACGGGACAATAAAGATATTATCTTTTGTAACATTATGCAAATTTCGGAATTTCACAATATGTATGATACAAAAGTACATTTATCTATCAATTGATGCAGTAATTTCCATTTTATTCCAGGGTTCTAAAAGAAGGCCTTAAAAATTATAAACACCAACCTGAAATGATAGCAAAAACATTTTTAAGACTGGAGCGTGATTTTGATAAGCATGTGATTTATTGCCGAAATGAGCCACTTGCTCAAGAGTTTCTTTCGAACAATGTAGAAAGCCAAAGGTTTTTCCAGGTAAGTTACTGTATGCTTTTTACTTTTATATAAATTCAGAAAAACATATGAAGGAGAACAATTTTGTTTAACAAATTTAAAAAAGTTGTAAAGTATTTTTCGATGGGTGGTCGATCGAATTATAGTCATCAAAGCTATTAGACTGATAAAAAAACATAATCTCTTGCACAATTTGTTAAAATCGCCATTTTCGTAATCGTAGTTTGAAAGACAATATTCTGGGCTAACAGCCTTGTACTCATCAAATCATTTAATCCATATATTTTAACAACCCATATATTTGCCAAATGTGATTTATTCCTTCAAAAAGGGTTAAAAATGGTAACCCTATGTATAAAATTACAAAAGATGCAAATAAGAGTGCTCTAGTCGGGAGTGCCCGACTATTGGACACCCAGTACCCTCATCTTCTAAGTCCAGATGTAGATCATGCTATGCGCTCTCATATCTTATCTTTACACTTTTTACAAATGAAGTATCTGCCGTCGTCTCAAACCTTACAGCTACACTAACATATCGGCAAAAAATGAGAAAAAAGCAGCACATACATACTGCACATCATACAATATAATAGCAGTTGCCATTCTCTTTAAATATATAAAAAAATATACGTATGCGTCCGTGTCAATGAAGCACGTATGTTTAATTTAAATATTTATTATCGAGCAGAATGCCGCGATGGTTAACTTACATATGCATACAGACATTAATATATTTTGCGACATCTGCCTCGAGGCTTATCAACGTTATCTTTAATAATTTCTGTGTTACTTTATCGATATTGATAGCTCTGGAGTATATCTTATTAGGCCATTGAATATTGATGTATTCGCAAAAGTCTAAAAGCCTTTTTAGCAGTTTGGCTCAAATAGCAGTTTTTATACCCTGAGCCCATTGAAAATAGATTGAAAGTGTATAATGATTTTGAGAAAGTTTATAAAAAAAGCTAGATCACTCAACGCAACGTAATTGGTTAACCATTCCCCTTCTAATGTCTGACCATCCACGATCTTAGACTTCCTTCAAATTCCTTCATTTGGATGGTGTCTTGTCGCTTCCTGATGATTGTAAAGGAGCAGCCCCAAGCAGAATCCTCTTCAGGTTGTTATATCGCCGGAGAACTTGCTCTTTATATTTTCTATGAACTCTAAGTTTTTTGAGCACCGTGTTGTGGCCGCTAATATTCATCAGCGGGGATGATGCGACACCAGGTCGTCCTTGAGCGCTGTTGCGGTTGACAAATCTTTATTGCGTAGAGGTCAAATGTAACGATGTTCGTCCCAGCTACTTTGGGTTAAATGCCTATGTCCTAGCTGACAGTGGCCGGCCGGTCAGTAATGATACTGATGCCATTGTCTAACAAAGTCACCGGATCGAGGCTAGACTGTGTTTGGCAATGTTCCATTCCACTAGAATGTAAGCCGTTAGAGCACAGATTCTTTCTCTGCTTGTCTGCAGAAGGTTGTTGTCGTCGCTGTTGTGGAATTATTTAGAGCCAATACTGGATAATATAATGTTTTCTGGATGGTGCAGAGTAGAATATCGGGAAAATTGTCACCTATTCACACCCTTGCAGACGATACTATTATTTAATCTCGAAATGTGTAATGGTTAGAAGGAGAAGTGTCCGGCCCTATAAATTATAAATATTCTTGATCAGTATCAACTTCCGGGTCGATATAGCCATGAGCATCTGTCCGTCCGTCCATCAGACTTTTTTTGCAGAACGTAGCTCGTTTTGCGTGCTGTCAGAGGAAGGAAGATAAGGATCAAATGGAAAAACCTGGAATGATAGAATATAAATGTATAATGAAACGTAAAAAATATTCAAAGAGCCGTTTTCAAGGCAGCATACCGTTTTATTCGGAGGTTTTCCTTGTGGACCACCTTCCCTTTGATAAGTACAGTTGTCCCTTAATCAGCTTTACCATTTTCTTTCGAAAATAAGGGTGTAAGCTTACTCTCTAGCTTCCCGTTGATCTCGATTGGTACCTTTTCCCTTACCTCAAAAACACTGTTCGTCCTATCCCTCTTAACTCTTTGATTTTGGGTTGATAAGGCATTCAGAATTTTTCCAGCTATTCGTACCATGTACCAGGGGTTGGAGCGGGGAAAACGTCAACCAGTATTCTATTTGTAAAGAGTGCACCGATTTATTGGACTCCGTCGTGGTCTGGGGGATAAGGTTGGTCGTTTGCTCGACCCCCCACTGGAAGTTCATGAAGCTATGAAATCTCTCATCTTGGCCATTCGATGGGGGAAATTGTTGTGGGGAAAATTAGCAGTGCTGACTCCAACATTATTCAAAAGTAAACTATTGGTTACGGATTTGAATGTGGACTTCTTGTCCCAGTAGCCTGCCTAGCATAGGAAAATAAGTTCATCAGTACGGTAAGATTAAGAATAATTTGAATTTAAATTTGAACCAATTGATGAAAATAAGATATCGACATATCTAAGATATAACTGTAACTCTGTTAAATATAACTAGATGTATCGATTTGGAATAATTTGAATCTTAATTTGAACCAATTGGTTAAATTAACGTATCGATAAGTTCACACATGTAACTCTGTTCAATGTAATTATATGTATCGATTATAGCAAATGTAACAAGAGTCAAGAGTCGAAAGATTCTTGAACCAAAGACAATAGAAATACTAAGATAAGTAACACCCATACCTTTGAATGCGACGCAAAATCTCGCTTGGCTTTTCATCTGGCTTTTCCCGCTTCAAACGACACGCCAGCCGACTGGCTCTTAGCTCTCCATAAGTCAGACGGAACATCAACGAAGTAACAGGTTGCTGATGCTGACACGAGCAACGAAACTTATTCGCCAGCCTGCATTTAGCAAGCTGGACAACTTGCGGAGAGTGTTCGTATTCATATTTTTATCTAGTAGCCGATCGTTTTCCGAAAGATGACTTTTAATATTCCTTTCATACATGTTTAGCTCTTGTAGGAAACTTCGACCCTCTTAAATAAAAAAACGCTGGTCAAAGGTAATATAAACGAACTTTTTTTTTCGAGTTTCCAGCACGAGCCGAGAAATTCCATATTTTGTTCTTAGATCTATAAGGCTTCAAAATTATTTTCAGTAGTACTAATATTTAAAATATGAAGCAAGGAATTCTGGCATGCTTTTTAATTCGAGGCCCTCTAATTCTGTGCGTGAATACCGGTACAACAAGTAGCATACCCACCCTCCTGAGAAATCGGAAGAACGGAGTCGTGTAACGCGCGATACGGGTTGGGAAGGACGAGAACGAATACAAATGAAGTCCACGGACTGAGAATATCTCGTCAGTAAATTCTTTGGAAGAGGAAGAGAGCTGAATGCTCTTTAAAGTGTATTAATCACTCAAGAATGAATTTCTGAAATGAATACTTTTGGTTATACAAATATTTTTATTTTCTGAGAATCCTGGGAGGCTTGATTTGGTAAGCAGCTAGAGGTGATAGACTGAATCAAAAGCGTTACTGACATAGAATAGTTGACGTCTTGCATTCTTTCCCTAAGTCGTTTATTTACTATCGTAGTAAATCCAGAAAGATTGTTGATTATGATCTACCCTTAATAAGCTCTATAAGCGAATGCAGATAATATATAAAACTCAAAGCAACGGTGAAAAGTTCATAACCTCACCTTCTTTACCGGGCATTTTCAACATCACATGCAAAATGCATGGAACTCTAAGCCAAGTAAAAGGCACAATATACGCTCCATATCTCTCCGATATACCCAACGAAAAAATTATAGCAGAACTGCGATCCCACAAAGTCAGTGATATCTTCAAATTCACCAAATCAAGGACACAGGCACTAAACGCTCTGGAGGAATTCTGGTCACTTTTGATCTATACCACCTTCCCAACAAAATTGATAGTGCATGGCATGCAGGTACGGGAGTATATACCAAATCCAATGAGGTGCAGCCAAACACTGCAAAAATGAAACACGTTGTGTTATCTGCGCTTTACCTCCCCATTCGCCTGACAATGCCCCAAATATCAGCAGCAAAGAGAAATACTGAAAATCAGGACAAAACAATTAAGAGGTACTAGTCGGGAGCGCCAGACTAGGGGATACCCTGAGCCATCTTCTTCCAACACCAAATGCAGATATATATTCTAGAAGCTACATGTCTAGTTTGGTGAATCTAGCTCTTATTATTTACCAAAACTGCTCACAAAACGGGATGTCGGTTTCAATTTTTCGTAGGCACTGGGAGGACCTACAGTTAAAATTTCAAGTCTTAAAGGTTCTGATATCCTTGCGTTCATACATACGGACAGACGGACGAACGGGCGGGTAGTGATGCTGATCAAAAATATACATACTTTATGGGGTCGGGGATGCTTCCTTCTGTCTGTTACATACATTTACATTTTGCACAAAAACATTATACCCCTTTTACCCATTTTTAATGGGTTCAGGGTATAACATAAAGGGTATATATAAATAACACAAACCAAACAGTCGATGATGACTATGAGATTCTTGGATTGAACTTAACCTTTCCATTTTTATGAAGAGTGCAAAATGATTTTTTAGTTGTATTGGTGAGGATTAAGCAAAGTCAGGATGATTGAACTGGGACCAACCAATTATCAGAAGGAAGAATAGATTTACTACCGCAAATACAAAAGGTGGCTCAATGCGTTTTATTAAAAGTGTAGACTCAACCGATTAAATACTGCTCTTCCCAAACAGGAAACTCGATGGCAAATAGTTTATTTGGAAGGAATGGCTGAAGAATCAGTGATGTCAGCTTATAATCTCAACAAACGCGACAATTTAGAAATGAAAGATTCATTACATGTTGATATGATGACATTAAGGGATATAGTAAGTTAAGGCGTGAAAGTCGACATGAACTTCCAATAAAAACTCCCGAAAACCTCAAATACACTGTAATCGCATCAAATAACAACGAGAAAAAATCTCAGATTTCTCCTGTATTGCCGGGTACAACGCAGTACGTATAATATCTAAAAGCATCACCTCCATCACTAGCTGGCCTGCCACCCGTCCTCCTCTTGCCAATGCCTCAAAAAAATGCACAATGCGCGAATATAAATCAAGCAATCCAGCCCTTTTTCCTACGCTGCAGTAGCGAATGCGGGAGACCATAGTAACGTAAAAACATACGAACAAAAAACATCGAAAACAACAACACTAGCCCGAATCACAACAAACTACCCAAAGAAAACACAAAGACTGATTCAAATAAAGACACAACAACATCATTGAACACCTACTCTACGCCCCCGACATCAGCAAATTTAACACAAAAATAACAGTATTGGCCTCTCGCCTAAAACTATTCAATTTTTAAAACATCTTCAATTCACAAAACTAAAAGTATATCTAATTTAAACCTCCCAACTACTTCTACCTACTTAAAACAAAATGAATATAATACCATATTAGATGATTCTATGGATTATTCTGATATATAAATTGTACTTAACTTTTTCCATTGCATATAACATCCACTTTATCTCTTCCAATGACCCTTACAATTCTATAATGGAACATAAACGGATACTTCAACAATTACATTGAACTTTCACTATTAATTAAACAAGCCAATCCGGATATTAAATTCCTACAAGAGAATAATGTCAAATTTAATACTACGCAAGATGCAACTCCCCAACCATACTTTGGTTATTTTTTCAATAATTCTTTCATTCTCAATGCGAAGCATGTCATTGGTATACTTATACGGCAAAACATTCCACACAATACTATCAATTTGATCTTACTCACTTGCTCCATGGGCATTGAGCTTTTATCCCACCCGAATATGATAATATTTGACTCTTATACATTCCCAACCAAAGACTATTAGCGACGGATTTAATAAATATTGTAGTCAGCTTAAAACCTATACTTTTTGTCGGGGACTTTAAAGCTTTGTGTCCGCTTTGGGGGTCCTGCTCCCGCAATTTTAAATGTTATCAAAGTGAAGGTCTCAAATTCAGTCGACCTGAGGCGACTTCCGCAACCCTGCTTCCATACAGTAAATAGTCCATTGGCTATAACTTATACGGGAGCGATCATTTCCCTATTACTATTAACCTTCTCACCCATATTAAACCTGAAAAATTCCCGCCTTTAATTAGGTTCAAAACTGACCATTCCAACTGTTTGCAAAAACAACTTTCAGTTCCCCTCGAAAAACGATCTGAACCTCTTCGGTGCCAGAATTACGATAACCATAAAAACAGCAGCTAACGTAGTTATTCCACAAGCAAATCCTAAAAACAGATAAGAAACTCTGTTTGGTTCAGCCCAAGTCTCCAAGGTCTGAAAAAAGAAAGGCAAGTTCCTTGGCATAACTATAAATCCTTTCAAAACTGTACCAATTTAGTGGCTTATAAAAAAGCGAGAGTCTTGTTAAAAAGAGAAGCTATTAAAGCAAATCGAGGATCTTTTAGCATTTTCACCTCTAACATAAATACACTTTCCACAACCAAATAAATATGGGCCGATATCAACAAATTAGTTAGGGATTTTCCCAGGGCCTCTTAAATCCATCAGAGGCAATAATGTAGAGCTCCAAAACTCGGTAGACATTGGCAATGCATTTGGAGCTATGTGGTCCAATTATTGCAGGGATGATAACTTCTCTAATGTGTAAAAAGTTTATAAGGAAAACTTTGGCATATCTGCCTAATATTCTCACCTTGAATCTCAGATCACACTGATTGAACTAGAATATGCCCTGCGGCACGCTAATGGGAAAACACCTGGTTATGATCGCCTCTCGTACACTATGCTTCGAAGCTTACTGATAGAAGGAAAGCAAAGAATTCGTTAAATTTACAACAAAATGTTAGATGCGGGTAGCTATGCGCATACTTGGAGAACGGCAACAATAATCCCAATCCTTAAGCCAAACAAACCCTTCCACGAATTATAATCCTTTCGTCCCATATCCCTACTCTCCTGCTTGAGAAAAACATTGGAAGTAATTCTTGCCGAAAGGATCATGTGGCTTATATCCAAAAATAAACTTATCAGCCCAAACCAAACCGCATTCAAACAACACCACAGTACCATAAGCGCGTCAGATGCCTTTTCCATGTACCCTACTGATTTCGAAAGGGTATTTGAGCGCGTTGAACTGCACACAGTACTGGAGGAACTTTCCCGGTGGGGGTAGGTCCTAAGATTTTTAACCTCGTGAAGGCTTTCATGACCAAGCGATCCATCCCTGTTAGAGTTAATAACACCTTAACTAACCAATTTAAATTACACAACGGCAATCCACAAGGGTCTCCACTCTCTGTGGTATTGTTTATGATTGCCTTCAATTCCCTCAATAATATAATACTTATGCACAAAAAGAAATTAAACTCTCTGCGAGCTGTAAACAGATGTAACCTATTCCATATTTGTAAAAAACAACATTGTATATATCCAAATTTAACTATAAATAACATAGCAATATAATATAAGTTAACACAAACAAGTGAGCAAGTGTCGTTGACACTTGAGAAATACGACTCCGGTCAAATTGCTGATCCAGCATTGGACCGGAAGTCTTGCACGAGCCGGCAAACACTGCATATTTGCGTGGCCGCTGTGAATCGTTTTAAGTTTATAAAATAGAATAAGTGATCAGTCTAGAATTGGTATTCAAGCCAGAAGCTCCGCTTCGGCTTAACAATTGAACAACTCACCAAAGCTCGAAGCTCCGCTTCAGCTACTAATCGATTTATATTCAATAATTAATGTAATACAAAAAGTTTGAATAAATAACTGAAATATAAAATCAAAAAATAATGATTGGCGCCCAACTAGTGGTAATACTATTTACCCACGCGAGTGTGCACGATCAAATTAAAAATCAAAAACTAAAAATCGTGTGAACTCTCAGTGACATAGTGCCCTTCGCTTAACTCAAATAAAAAAGGCGTTGTGAGCAGTGTCATACAAAACCAAAAGCTGACCTACACTAACTCAGGCGGCAAACTTCAGTGCAACCAAACAGAGCGCTTAAGCGTCGTTGAATTTCATCCAATTGTACACCGAAGCCGCGGGAGCTCTTCGGGCAGCGACTTATCGCCAAGTAGCGCGCTAGTTACTTGGACAGCTGAGACTGCGGCGTTGGAGGCAGTGGTTCCAGTTACAACTCAACATTTAATTTCGTCTGTGACAGCAGCACGGGATACTATTTGTCTAACTAAATTCACAGAAAGCATGTAAGTGGTAACCTCGACCCAGTCGTTTATTAAGTCTGTGTAAAAATAAAAAACTATAGTTAAAATATAGCACGCGTAAAGTTTAAAACAGTGATTTTTGCAAATCAAATCAAGCTACTATCTAACGGCTCGCATTTAAATACTTCATTTCGAAATATTGTCACTAACCCTGTGTTTAATAAATAAAAATTGCAATCGAATTTAATTTTATTGCACAATACATTTTTTTTCTCTGTTCTGCAACATTGTACTCGTGCGCCTCACCACAGTGTCACTTGACACCCGCATTCTTTTCGTCGCGTTTGTCTGTTGTTTGTGTTGCGTTTTTTTTTTTATTTATTTATCGTTCGTTTTGGTTGTTTATTTTCTCAAGTCCGTCTGCTTATGAATTCCCAGTTTCGGCAGTATAGAGACGTCAGGCACCTCGCCAGCGATTCAGAATCTGAGGTTGAGGGTAGAATTTCAAACTCCATACCAAAGCGCTCGCAAACGGGCTCTTATAGAACAAACACAATGGACCCCGAGCAGCTCCAAGTCTTCGTACAGGCAGCGATAAGCAATGCCTTAGCAGAACAATCTGCTAGAGCCGTAGAAAGAGAGAGAACTTTAGAACAGAGAATAGAGTCTTTAGCCAATCAGCTAGCTTCAGTTCGCGCAGGCCCAGCGCCAGCGCTGGAGATTCAGACTTATTCAGAAATTGAAATAAGAAACGACATTCGGTGTGACGAGCCACTTGATGCCGTAAAATGTCTCCCTGAGTTCTCAGGGGCCCAAGAGTCTTACGTGTCTTGGAGGCAAGCGGCCCTCGCCGCATACCGCTTATTTAGGCCCTTTAATGGCAGCTCCCGCCACTATCAGGCAGTCATAATTATAAGAAATAAGGTCAGAGGGGCCGCTGACACAGTGTTGGCTTCGTTCGGCACAGTGCTGAACTTCGACGCAATATTAAGTCGCCTCGACTTCACTTATAATGACAAAAGGCCGATGCACGTCATCGAGCAACAGTTAGGCACACTGCGGCAGGGTGACCTTACTATTCTTCAGTATTACGATGAAGTAGAAAAAAAGCTGACGTTGTTGACCAATAAAGTCAACATGTCATATGATCCCATATTGGCACAGGGCATGTGTGTAAAATTCCGCAACGATGCGTTGCGAGTATTTATCTCAGGCCTTAAGCGAAGCCTAACTGATGTGCTGTTCGCGGCAAAGCCCTCAGACTTGCCGTCAGCACTGGCACTAGCACAAGAGGTGGAGTCCAACCACGAGCGCTACGCGTTCGCTGCAAATTTTGCTAGGAGTCAAGAAGACAGGGATCGAAAACCCAATGCCAAAACACAGGGTCGTCAGCACGACAAAAGTTCACAGCAAGCTGACCCACAGTCGAGTGGTCAGAAAAATCCACACTATCGACAACAAAAACCTCAGGTCTCTTCAGACCAACGTAGTGCTAGGCATCAGGCCGGCAACAACCAACAAGAACCAATGGAAGTAGATCCGTCACTTTCTAGGATGATTCAGAATCCGCAGGCTGCGTCGTACCAAAATAAGAGGTCTGCCGTTTCCGAGCGCACAGGCGCAATCAAAAAGCAGCAAAGATTGAACCATGTCACTCAGAGTACAAAGCTAGATGCAGAAGCATATGCGCGCCTGGCAGCGCTTGAAGAGGAGAAAATTGCCGACGCCATTGGTGAATATGACTCCGACTCAGTCAATTTTTTAGGGGTAAGTCCCTGCTACCCGTCCTCAGAAGGCGAGTAGCGGGAAGGGAAATGCACTTCCTTATCGACACGGGCGCCTCTAAGAACTTCATCAAGCCGCATAGCGGGTTGCGGGGTGTCCGTCCAGTAGAGTCGCCTTTTACCATCCATTCTCTTCATGGCGCAACCAAAATCACTAGTAAATGCCTCGTGGCTCTCTTCAATCTGAAGGCTACTTTCTTTCTTCTACCAGACTTGGCAACATTCGATGGCATAATAGGCCTTGACTTGCTTAAACAAGCGGGGGCTTCACTTTGCCTAGACTCATGCCAGCTCAAATGGGGCTCGCAAGTCGAGCCGATATATTTCTACTCGTGCTCCGATGTCAACTTCACTAGCGTGGATTGTCCGGACGCACCCGCGTCTGTAAAGAAAGATTTCCTGACCATGTTAAATAAAAGAAAAAAGGCTTTTGCAGACCCAAACGAAGCCTTGCCTTTTAACACTTCAGTAGTGGCCACCATTAGAACCACGAGCGAAGAGCCCATTTACGCAAAATTTTACCCTTACCCCATGGGCGCAGCAGATTTCGTCAACAACGAAATCCAAGATCTGCTAAAAAACGGGATAATTCAAAAGTCAGCCTCCCCTTACAACAACCCTGTAGTGGTTGTAAGTAAAAAGGGCACTGACGAGGCAGGTAACCCAAACATGCGACTTGTGATAGACTTTCGCAAACTGAACGAAAGAACAATAGCCGACAAGTACCCCATACCTAATATCTCAATGATATTAGGTAACTTAGGCAAAGCCAAGTATTTTTCGACATTGGATCTTAAGTCAGGTTACCACCAAATCACGCTTGCGGAGCGTGATCGGGAGAAAACTTCCTTCTCGGTAAACGGGGGGAAGTACGAGTTCCGAAGGCTCCCTTTTGGTTTGAGGAACGCGTCTAGCATCTTCCAAAGGGCCATCGATGACATTCTCAGAGAACAAATAGGGAAGTTCTGTTACGTCTATGTTGATGACGTGATCATCTTCTCAGAGGACGAAGACTCCCACCTTAAGCACGTTGACTGGGTTCTAAAGACCATTCACGAAGCTAACATGAGGGTATCTCTAAAAAAATCATGCTTTTTTAAGAAAAGCGTGAGCTTCCTAGGCTTCATAGTGACCAGCAATGGGACCACAACAGACCCGGAAAAGGTCAAAGCCATTAAGGAATTTCCAGAGCCCAGAACCATCTTTGAGGTGAGGTCTTTCCTTGGCATTGCAAGCTATTACAGATGCTTCATAAGGGACTTTGCAGCTATAGCAAGGCCCATTTCAAACATTTTAAAGGGCGAAAACGGTAACGTGAGTAGACATCGATCAAAGAAGATCGAAGTAAATTTCAACAAAGACCAGCGAGTAGCGTTTCAAAAGCTACGCAATATCTTAGCATCCGAAGATGTGATGCTGAGGTACCCAGATTACAGAAAGGCATTCGATCTAACGACGGATGCCTCTGCATTTGGCATTGGCGCGGTTCTTTCCCAAGAAGGACGTCCCATTACAATGATCTCAAGGACATTGAGGGACAGGGAAATTAACTACGCCACCAATGAAAGGGAGTTGTTGGCCATTGTATGGGCCATGGCGAAACTGCGACACTATTTATACGCAGTCAAAGATATAAATATCTTTACAGACCATCAGCCATTGGCATTTGCCGTGTCGGAGTCCAATCCCAACGCGAAGATTAAAAGGTGGAAATCACGCATTGATGAAACCGGGGCGCGCATCTTTTATAAGCCTGGCAAAGAGAACTTGGTGGCTGATGCCTTGTCGAGGCAGCAGTTCAATGCCCTTCAAGGAGAAGAGGCAGACTCTTGCGCAGCGACCATTCACAGTGAGTTATCTCTGACGCACGTCATTGAAGCCACTGACAAGCCCGTGAATTGCTTCCAGAATCAGATGATTCTGGAGCAGGCCGAGTGCCCACAGAAGCGTACGTTTGTTCTGTTTGGGAACAAAAGGCGCCATTTTATTAGTTTCACCTGTGAGGATTCGTTGCTCGACGAACTCGCAGACACAGTTGTACCCAAGGGCGTGAACGCCCTACACTGCGACTTGCATACCCTTGCAGTGGTGCAGGACGCGCTAGTTCGGAAATTTCCGGCTACCAAATTCTGGTATTGCAAGAACTTAGTAACGGATATATTTGCAGTCGGGGAAAGAAGGGAGATACTCACGACCGAGCACGCTAGAGCCCATAGATCGGCCCAAGAGAACGTGAAGCAGGTACTCTCCGAATACTACTTCCCAAAGATGGCGAAGCTGGCCAGTGAAATTGCTCAGAACTGTAAAACTTGCGCGAGAGCCAAGTATGACAGACACCCAAAGAAACAAGAGATCGGCGAAACACCGATTCCGTCGCATGTGGGAGAGATGCTACACGTAGACATCTTCTCCACTGACAAAAAGTACTTCCTTACTTGCGTGGACAAGTTCTCCAAGTTTGCGGTGGTGCAACATGTTCCCTCGAGAACAATTGAGGACTTAAAGCCTGCAATCATACAGCTCATGAACTTTTTCCCGAAGGCAAAGGCAATCTACTGTGACAATGAGCCATCATTGAATTCGAGTACAATTGCTGCACTGTTGGAAAACCACTTCGGCGTTTGCATCTCAAATGCACCGCCCCTTCATAGTCTCTCCAATGGTCAAGTGGAACGTTTCCACAGCACTTTGACAGAAATAGCCAGATGCCTTAAATTAAGCAGTGGTATAAGCGACACAGTAGAATTAATCCTGTTAGCCACCACAAAATACAACAAATCCTTCCACTCGGTCGTCGACAAGAGGCCAGCGGACATAGTGCAGATTTGCCCAGACGTCCCTCTCCCGGGGGTCCAAGAGAAAATCCAGAACGCGCAAAACGCGACCAGAGCAAGGGAAAATGCGTCGCGTCAAAATAGAGTCTTTGAGGTAGGCAAAAAAGTGTTGGTAAAGTCAAACCGAAGACTGGGCAACAAACTTACACCCTTATGTGAGGAGAAGGTTGTAGAGGCAGACCTGGGGACCACGGTCCTCATTAAGGGGAGGGTGGTCCACAAGGACAATCTGAAATAAGCAGCAGTATCGTTGTCCCGTGGTTGTTTTTTCCATATTTTTTATCTTTTCATTCTTTCATATTTACTAGCTCTAAGTCGTTGCCCTTGGCATCAATTCGTAGTTTCTTAAGTTAAACAATCGGTGGTGGGCTACCTCTATGTTAGCAAAAAAATAGCTAAAAAATTCCGTTCCACAGGTGCGGACTCTTCATCCTCTTATCCTTGTCCTTAGTGTCGGCACGCATAACCGATTACTCTCAGGCAAAATACATTCCCATCGTTGACGGCAAAGTCTTGGTGTGGGAGGAGTATGCCTATGCCACACACACAGCGAATCTGTCAGAGTACACGCGCATTCTGGAAGAGACAGCAGGCATGAGCGACATGTTTCCACAGTCGCACATGAGAAAACTCTTGGATGTGGATACTGCGCACTTGCGAGACCTTTTAGATTCGTTGGGGGTGCACCACAGGGTGGCCAGGAGTTTAGACTTTTTAGGGTCAATGTTAAAGGTCGTAGCTGGGACACCGGATGCCAGTGACTTAGAAAGAATCAAGTTCACTGAGTTACAACTGATCAATTCAAACAATAGACAAATAAAAATTAATACTAACGTTCAAAACCAAATTAATCAGTTAACTTCCGCCGTCAACAGCATTCTTAAATCGGCAAAAAGCACGCAAGTTGACACCAGCCATCTATATGAAACTCTGCTTGCCAGAAACAGAATGCTGATGATGGAGTTACAAAACCTAATGCTTGCCATAACCCTTGCAAAAATCAACGTTGTTAGTCCGGTTATCTTAGACCATGCAGACTTAAAAGCGATTTGGCTCGAGGAGCCCACCAACACCCCCATAGGGGATCTCATTTCCGTCTCGTCCGTTAGAATTTTACAATCCGTTAACGCCTTACACTTTATAATTAAGTTTCCAAAAATTCAATTAGCGTGTAAGAAACTAACCATCTACCCAGTCTCACATGAGAACCAGATGCTCCGAATCGTCGATAACGTAATAGCAGAGTGCGGCGAAGAGTTCCACGCAATCGAGGATTGCACTGAGGCGCCATCAGCAACGTTCTGCAAATTATCAACGAGAAGCTCCTGCGCCAAAGAGCTGCATGCGGGAGGAGTTGCGCATTGTGGCATACAGCCGAGTGATGTTCAACCGGTTGCCGTCATAGACGAAGGAATCATCATCATAAACGATCGTTCAGCCAAGGTGCAATTGGACGGCAGCCCCGAAGTCTGGGTCCATGGCACCCATCTCATTACCTTTGAGGACCATGTTGCGATAAATGAGTCAACATTTGTCAATCACAACAAGGTTCAGAAGCGAGCTCCAGGTGTAGCAGCAACACCGCTATTGAACATCACTAGCGAACTGGATGTTCTCAGTCTCCCTTATCTTCACCGTTTGAGTGAACGTAATCTGGAGTACATTAGGCAGTTTGCAGAAGACATCGAATCTCGCCATCCGTACCAAATCGCAATCATGGTAGGAGCAGCATGCTGCATGTTATTGGGCATCAGTTACGTCTTGTACCGCCGGTTCAAAACCAGGGCCACCACGATCCAGATGGAGAATATGATTGCAGAACTAACATCGGCCGAGGGCGGCCACAGGCTTGAAGGGGGGGTAGTTAACACAAACAAGTGAGCAAGTGTCGTTGACACTTGAGAAATACGACTCCGGTCAAATTGCTGATCCAGCATTGGACCGGAAGTCTTGCACGAGCCGGCAAACACTGCATATTTGCGTGGCCGCTGTGAATCGTTTTAAGTTTATAAAATAGAATAAGTGATCAGTCTAGAATTGGTATTCAAGCCAGAAGCTCCGCTTCGGCTTAACAATTGAACAACTCACCAAAGCTCGAAGCTCCGCTTCAGCTACTAATCGATTTATATTCAATAATTAATGTAATACAAAAAGTTTGAATAAATAACTGAAATATAAAATCAAAAAATAATGATTTATACATCTAGTATTAAAGTTCTTGGCCTTACGCTCGACAGAAGATTCACGTTTAAGCAAAGTGAATGTTTTCGACCAAAGTTTGCCTCGCACTACTTCTATATTATCTACTCAACCGAGCCGCAGCCCTGTTCTACCTAATCTGGCGGGTCGTAGCCTCGCCCATCTATGCTAGCGGGTCTTGGCCTCGCATCAACTACCCTAGCGGGTCTTGGCCTCGCACCAACTGCACTAGCGGGCCTTGGCCTCGCACTAACTACATTAGCGGGTCTTGGCATCGCACCTACTACACTATCGCCCTAGGTTAGGGTAAACATCGATCATTTCCGATGTTTAGCACAAGGAGTACCGCCCGAGAGTACAAAGATTTACATTTCTCTTCATTGCTTTAACCACATTCACTTTATTCATTAGTTTGATTAACTTCTACCCTACCGAGTTCCTCAACTATGGCCCTACCGCACTGTCTTGGAGCCTTAGCGCTCCGCCGTACACTTTACTTTTTCTCGTGGTCACGCCTCTTCTTAGCACGTTTACTCACTGCAATAGTTCTCCAAAAAGTGCCAGCTCGCTCGCTAGCGATCCATGCGCTTGCCTCGGCCGCTCAACTTCACCGCGAGTTTTCGCAACTTCGCTTCGGAGCTTTCGCTCTTCGCCGCCGAATTGAAGGCGGTGTTGAGCAACCGATCAGCAACGCACGGTTGAAGCGGCGGCCGGCGGTTAAATTCGAATTATGAAAGGCTTCTTTCCTATAACTATGCGCTTATTCTACAAATACTGAAACTATGTGGTCGGCGGCTCCTGGCCTCTTAATGTTACTTAATTATGCCTCTTACAAATCTATTATCTTATACTATTACATATTACAACTATTTTTACACTCTGCCAAATAATGCGGCTCTTTGCCAAATTATCAAATAATACGGCTCCTTGCCGTTAGTTCAAAACTGTGGGGAGACTAATCCTAGCAGCCTCCTCACACCCCCCCTTACGTCGGGCAGGTGACGGTAACGTCGCCTCTGGCGTTTAGCGTCACGTAGTGCTCCTCTCCGTCCGAAACTTGGAAGCGCGTGCGTCTGCATCGGAAGCGGCGGACCTCTGCCTCCCTTGTGATGAGTCGTACCACGCCCGAGGGCAATAGCGTCCCGCGGGGAAAGACCTTCCAGCCCGGAGGGGTGGAGTCCGGCAGGAGTTTTCTGGCGGGGCTCTCAACGACTTTTGTTGGCATGAGGCCCCTCGGTGCGACCTCAGGGCCGACACTGCGTGCGTCCGTCTCGGTATCGAAGTCAGGCTCTTCATCGAGTACCGACTCCAAACTGGTATCCCACCCGTCTATCCCATCAAACAGGTCCACGATGTCCTCCCACAACTCGCTCTCGGTGGGGGTCTTCGGGACACTTGGGACAGGACCCTCGGTCGGACTGCTCGGCTTGGGTGACGGGGCATCACTGTTGTGTCCTTGTTCTCTGACCATACTTCGGCCACCTTGTTTTGGCGAGTGGCAAGGGATACCTTTGCTTGTGGCGTCTCGCTTTCCGGACCGAACCAAGCGTCTTCCAACTCCTTTCGCGAGTCAGTGCCGGGCGTCTCGGCGCGCGTTATGGGCACGAGTGGGGGCATCACGTCCTCGTGGCCGAACCGTCGCTATTCCTCCACGTCCATCTGGCAGACTGAAATTGCCGCCAACCAGTGTTCGGAATGCCCATCTCGAAGAATCGTCATGGCTCCGCAGCTGCGGTTATCCTTTCCGGGCTGGGAAGGACCCTGCTGGCGCTCGCGGGGCGAACGCGCCATGCGCAGCTGCGGGCCTCCGGGCTTCTCGGTCTCTGGGCGCCATTTCTTCTGGGCCGGTGTTGTCGTTTCCGCAGGACTGGGCTGGCGTTGGCTCCCGCTTTGACGGCGCTTACTCTGGGCGACCGTTTGTCGGTGGTGTCGGTTTCGTCGGCGTTTTCCATCAGGGCCTTCTCCTAACCTCATCCTCCCACGCTTCGGGGGTCCAGAACGTGGTGCCCTGGCCTCCTCGGGAACCTTCGGCAGATAGCGCAGCGTTATCCGGGGGAACTCGCTCTCGGGGTCTACCTCTAGACGGTGGGTGGTGAAGCGGCGGCGGAATGCCGGTTTGTCTTCCGCGTCCGACGCGGGCTCCGGTGCCATCGGGTTACCTTCCGCTCCGGGGTCCAGACCGCGGTAGATCTGGTCCATTTCCGTACGGGCCCCTGGAACGTCGCTTGTTACCTCCGTCGGGGGCGACTCTCCTAGTGCCGACGGGGAGATTCCCTCTTCCTCTGCTTCGGCCACTCCTGACTTTGGCACCGACGACTCGTGCCTGCCTATCGCGAGCGGTGAGAGCTCCTCCTCGTCCACGGGATCATCCACCTCGCCGGTTGTTATCGGGGTTGCCGTTCCGGACGACCTTGGCGAGCGGGATGCCAGCAGGGGGGACGGAGGCTCCTCCGCATACGGCGGCGAATTCCGCGAAAACGGTGCCTCCACGAACATAGTCGTGACTTCGACGGCCAATAGCAAGACCATCCCGTCCAGCCTCTCCATGAAGTTGGTCCGCCGAGAGTAGAGAGTGTGGCGGAACTGGCGAGGGAATTCTTCCTGCCGTCCTCTCAAGTAGTTTCGGCGACCCTGACGGGGGTCACGCGGGCGATCCTCAGCACCCAGCCCAGGGAAGTGCTCAGTATTCACACTGCTGTCGTCCTCGTCTGAGGAAATTGTAATGATCTCGGGTTCCATCTGTAAATGTAACTTACTTGTTAACTTATTCATTGCTTATTCGTTAATGCCTCATCCTCACAGTGCGGCTGACATCTCACTATGCCTATTCTAATTATACTACTAGTGTTATTTTAATTAAATTTGGTACGTTAGTAGCGTTGGCGACTGGCGTCGCTCTCACCCTTCGCCTACTCGTGGGCATCCCTGTGCCCTGGGTCATCCCCTTCATCCTCCGTCGTCTCTTTGTGCAATGGTTTCAGTTGAGAGATGTTGGCCACCCTCTTCTTATGCTCGCCCGGTTTCACCAGGCACACAATATTGGGGGATATGGATTTGATGACCCTATATGGGCCGTCAAACTTAGGTGCCAACTTTGCTGCGAAACCCTCGGCAGCGTTGGACAGCTGGTGCTGTCTTAACAGGACCATCGAGTCCAATGTAGGCCGCCACTCTCGTCTTCTCAAGTCGTAATGTCTGCCCTGGTCCCTTGATGCGCGCACAGTACTGCCATCGGCTCTGCCACCTGCCTCGTCAACATGCGTCCAGCCGGTTTAAGTTTCTCGCTCTTGAACTTTAGGCAGGTGTCGCAACATTTCACGTACTTGGCGACGTCACGAAACGTGGAACCTTTGTGCTAGCCTCGACACTATCTTCCTCACGCCTTGATGTCTGGCCGTGGGGCGTCGTGACATTCCGCCAATACCCTCTGCCGTTGACCACTGGCCACACATAGCTTCCAGGGAATGTAATCCTCGTCGTCCGACCGGTGGCCCAAATGTCTATATAGCTGCCCATTCTCTTCTACGAAGTCCGGGAACTTGGCTGGCTCTTCGGCGATCCTGGCACGCATACTCGCGACCCATTTGCAGGGAGGCTCGGCCACCACTTTTTGCTGACAGGTCTCTAGAGGATGCCTTGATAGTGCGTCGGCCACGACGTTGAGCTTCTCTCGTCGGTAGTGAACGTCAAATTGGAATTGTTGCAGCTCCAATGCCCATCGCGCGATCATTCCTGATGGGCTCTCAATCGAATTAAGCCACTTGAGGGCCAAATGGTCCGTAATCACGTCGAACCGGTACCATTCTAGGTAGCAACGCAGCTTCCGTATCGACCAAACAATTGCCAGGCACTCCTTCTCGGTGGCGGAGTAGTTACTTCGGCCTTCAGCAACTTTCTGCTGGCGTACGCTATCACCCGCTCCTGCCCTTCTATCGTCTGCGTCAGCACTGCGCCGAGTCCGTACTCGCTCGCGTCAGACTGGAGGACGAATCTGGACAAGCCAACACAGGGGCAGTCGTCAAGCTGTTCTTCAATTGACGCAATGCCTCCTTCTGTTCTTGGTCCCATGCCCATTTCCGCCCCTTCTTTAAGAGCGCTGTTAGCGGCTGTACCTGCGTCGCGAAGTAAGGAACTAAGCGCCTGTACCATGACGCCATACCGAGACACTGCCGCAACTCCTTACAATTTGTCGGGGCCCTCAGGTTACGTATCGCCTCCACCTTCTCTGGATCGTTACGTATGCCTTCCCCACAAATAACATGTCATAGGTAGACCAACCTCTCCCGGACGAAACTGCACTTCTTCCTATTCAGTTTGAGATTAGCCGCCCTTAACCGGCGGAACACCTCCCTCAACTTCTCTACGTGTTGCTCCTTCGTTGCCCCTATTACCACGATGTCGACTAGGTAGGCAAACGCATGAGGCTCCATTTCCGGACCTATGACCATGTCTAGGGCTCGCTGGAAAGTCGCACACGCTGAGTGTAAGCCAAATAGCATTACCCGCCATTGGAAAAGACCTCTTCCGGGGACTGTGAACGCCGTACATTCCCTGCCATAGGTATCTGCCAGTATACCGTGTCCGTGTGGATATGAACCGGGCGTGACGCAACCGCTCAAGGATGTGATTGATTCGGGGAACAGGATAAGCATCTGGGACGGAATGCGCGTTGAGTTGTCGATAGTCGATACACATGCGCCACTCGCCAGTCTTCTTCTTGACTAAGACGATTGGGGAGCTGTATGGACTACGCGACGGCTCAATGGCACCTACCTGGATCAGCTCGTGCACCTGTTCATCACTCACCCTTTGCATGGCCGGGTTGGTTCTTCGGGTAATATCTATTTTAATGGCTTATCATCCTTAAGCCTGATCCTGTGCTCTGCGATGTGCGAGACTCCCTGCAGCCCTTCGAAGAGTGCCAGTTCCGACTCCAGGAAATCCTTAAGTTCCGGATCCAAATCCGCTGGCCACTCAGCCTCTTCGAGGCTGGGCTTGCCCTGCGGCTCGCCTTCCCCAGGCACCACTCCGACTCCAAATAGAGCTCCTTGACCGCTCGATTCTGTCAGCCGTTCCGGATTCCCTGTGCCCGTGTGGATTCGAGCCGTTGCTCCTAGTCCCTCAGTTCTCTGGCACACTGCCGTCGTGCCGCCGGCATGACCGGCGTGGATCTGCCTTTGCAGATCTACACGCCGCCTTTTTGGCTCCTCAAACTGTCGGCCCAATCCCGAGTGAGACTCATTTTTCATGTGTACCGGCGTCGACCCGACCCTGACCTAGGCGACGCCGTTGCCCGTTTCCCGCCTCCACATGCGGCGACAACAATCCTGGCTACTTCTGCCCCGGTGTCCACATACCCAACAAAACAAAACGGGCGCATTGGGACATTCCCTGGCAAAGTGCCCCTCCAGTGCGCACCTGCGACATGTTCGTCGAGGATCGTACCCGGTTCCGGTCTCTTGGCTCATCATTCGGTGGGCCACCTCCGCAGGGGTCGTTGCCGGCGGGGCGGGGACTTGCGTATCCACAACGATCGCTCTGGATCCGTTGGGAGCAGACCGGAATGGGTTAGAGTGTCCCCCGGGCACTGTACCGTCCTTCCCCACTCCGCGCTACCTGAGCTCGTGGCCACCTGACTCTCTGTCCTGCTTCCGGAGTATTCCGCTTGCTGCCTCATCACCGTCTCGTATTCCACAGCGAGTTGAGTCAGCTGGGACAGGGTGGAAAAATCTTGCCGTCGAACGTAAAGCCTGTATTCGGGGGCGTCATTTTCATAAATCCGGTGCAACTCCTGCGCCGGCTCATACCGGGCGTGGTGCATCAAAGCCCTCAGCTCTATTAGGTATTCTTTGAATTCTTCCCCCACACGCTGCCTACCGGATCGGATTTCGGCTTCCAGCCTCTCGAAGTAGCGGGGTGATAAAAAGAATGCCAAGAAATCTCTTCAAAACACCGGCCATGGCACGTCCCTCAGCCCACTACTCAAAAACCAACGAGCGGCCCGGTCGCAGAACACCTCGCTCATGCCCGAGGCAATCGATCGATGGCTATGCCGTACGTAATTACACGCTCCTCTAGGTCCTCTAGGAACCCAAGGGGGTCGGAACGGCCATCGTACCTCATGCCCCACTTTCGGACTTGCTCCGGAACGATTGCGAGAAGCTTTGCCTCTGACTGAGGATACGGCCGGGGAACATAAGAGTCACTATTGCCTACCACCTCGCGAGCCTCCGCTACTCCCGTGACGGCTAAGCTAGGGGCCAGGTCTGCGAACGATCATATAGACGTGAGCTTCTCAGGTCCGGTTCCGATTTTTGACGCGGCTGACCGTCAGCGTCGGGTAAGGCGCTCCAGGGAAGCGGCTCTAATATTTTGGCAGTCTGAGATTCTAACTCGGCAAGCCCAGCTCAAATCCCAGATGTATGGCCGCCAACCTGCACAAAAGTGGATAGCCGCTTATGCAGCTCCTCCACTCGCCCCTCCTTTTCCAACCCGAACTTATGGGCGATCACTGCCAACTCGTCCTTGCGTCGCTGGTCGCTCACCCATTTTGAGCTCTTAGTAATAGTGAGTAACCACTCTAGGTGCTCACTTTGACTTCTCTATTTTGTGGGTTCTTGTTCAGTTTATTTATCCTTGTTATTATCCTTGCGTATTTCCTTTTATTTCACAAAACTGTTTCTTATTATTATTATTATTTTTTTTTTGGGTCACTTCACAAAAAAAAAATAATTCACTTAATGTTCTTTTAACTTGTAATCCTCGTCTATTTAAACTGTTTTGTGCTTATCTGTTTTTATTGTTCACTTAATGTTTTGTTGTTTCTCAGTTGTGACGCCTTAGCGGCCCTTCGACGCCGACGTCAACTGCGACGTGCGTTTGTGCACACGTGTGCGTGCGCCCATGATCTGCCCATACACACACATTTGTGTGTGTGTGTCTGTGTGTAGAAGGCGAATATCAAAAATGAATGTTTTCGACCAAAGTTTGCCTCGCACTACTTCTATCTTATCTACTCTACCGAGCCGCAGCGCTGTTCTACCTAATCTGGCGGGTCGTAGCCTCGCCCATCTATGCTAGCGGGTCTTGGCCTCGCATCAACTTCCCTAGCGGGCCTTGGCATCGCACCATCTACACTTGCGGGTCTTGGATCGCACTAGCTACACTGGCGGGTCTTGGCCTCGCACCAACTGCACTAGCGGGCCTTGGCCTCGCACTAACTACACTAGCGGGTCTTGGCCTCGCACCTACTACACTATCGCCCTAGGTTAGGGTGAACATCGATCATTTCCGATGTTTAGCACAGGGAATACCGCCCGAGAGTACGAAGATTTACATTTATCTTCAATGCTTTAACCACATTCACTTTATTCGTTAGTTTGATTAACTTCTACCCTACCGAGTTCCTCAACTATGGCCCTACCGCACTGTCTTGGAGCCCTAGCGCTCCGCCGTACACTTAACTTTTTCTCGTGGGCACGCCTCTTCTTAGCACGTCTACTCACCGCAATAGTTCTCCCAAAAGTGCCAGCTCGCTCGCTAGCGAGCCTACGCTTGCCTCGGCCGCTCAACTTCGCCGCGAGCTTTCGCAACTTCGCTTCGGAGCTTTCGCTCTTCGCCGCCGAATTGAAGGCGGTGTTGAGCAACCGATCAGCAACGCACGGTTGCAGCGGCGGCCGGCGGTTAAATTCGAATTATGAAAGGCTTCTTTCCTATAACTATGCGCTTATTCTACAAATATACTGAAACTATGTGGTCGGCGGCTCCTGGCCTTTTAATGCTACTTAATTATGCCTCTTACAAATCTATTATCTTATACTATTACATTTACAACTTTTATTACACTCTACCAATAAATGCGGCTCCTTGCCAAATTATCAAATAATACGGCTCCTTGCCGTTAGTTCAAAACTGTGGGGAGGAGGCTAATCCTAGTAGCCTTATATGCCTTTTAGCTGAATCGGTCCTTAAACACCCAAAAGTATATTTCAACAAATGCTAGTTGCCGAAACGGAAAAATTCCGCAACTGGAGTTGGCTATACAGTGACGGATCGAAAAGAATTGACCCTACTAGCTTCGCACTCGTGAGCCAATCATGAACTTTTGTCTCTTCAGGAGCGCTCCCTGCATACTTTTCAATATGATCCGCCGAAACTGTAGCTGTTCTAAAAGCAATTACACATGCTATCGAGCTTAAGGGCAAATTCATAATATGCGGCGACAGTCTTTCTACCCTTAATGCCATTAAAAACATAATAACCGTCTCAGAATGAGTCACACCGCCTTGAACGACGACCACCTTCTTAAAGGAAAATCAAAGCACAAAATGCGGGGTAGAATTATCAATCCAACACAAATTGAATAGCTGCCGGCAACTTATTAATATTAGGACTTGTCTATTCGGCGAAATCCCAGCTTCCTCTCTTCTTACCACACGTTTTCACAATAATGATAAATTGCTAATTAAATTCTTAGACACCAATAACATACTAAATAGAATATAATAATAAACGTTTCCCGACATTTGACCACTGTTGTATGTGGAATTTTCCAAATCGCTGAAACGCGGTTTCAATAAATTCTTATTTACAGCTTTGAAAATAAGTTTGATGCAAATTGGACACAACTTAAAATTCACCAAAAACATCTTTAAAATGCACTTTCCACCGAAGAAGTTTAGATATTGCGCAAAATGTGAAACACTTCTCAAATTCTTTTTATGTAGATCCATGGAAATGAATTTGATGGCGGAAGGCCACCCGCCAAATATTTGACTCCCATTTCCACCAGAGAGGAATGGATTTTTCGAAAATTGCGAAACACCCCTCAAATGAATTTGAACAAACATCTTTGAAAATGAGTTTGAGGACGATCGCATGGGTAACAAAAAACTTGGTCACAAACGTTTTTCGGTAACTTACCATTATTGTGGGTGGCATTTCCCAAATCGCTGAAACATGTATTTATTAAGTCCTTTTGTAGAGTTCTGAAAAAAACTCAAAGAATCGCACATTTTACCGATGATTCTTTAATTCTGCGAAAAATGTGAAACACGTCTCAAATAATTTTTCATATAGATCCTTGAAAATTTGAGCGCAAATCGTCACCCACCAAATCTTTGTCCCCCATTTAAACCAAGGAGGGATGGGGTTTCCAATATGTGGAGAACACCCCTCGAATGAATTTGACCAAACAACTTTGAAATAGAGTTTAATGCCGATGAGATGGTAAGCAAAAAAGTTTCATACAAACTTTTTCGCGATTTTCCCATACTTGCGGGTAGAATTTGCCCCGTCTTAACGTGCATCTTCATCACATAAGGCAACTACAGTGAAAATTTCAGCTTCCTAGCTGTTACGGTTATATATAGAGATAATATAATATACTCTAATACTATATATAATCTAGCCGTGGAGTCGATGTACTTAGAAGCTAGCACCCTCCCTTTAGTTACTATATTATTTTTTTGTATAATAATTATTCACGTAAATAAATAAATATTTCAGGTGGAATACATACTTAATGGATAGACATACTTAAATTTTGACTCCGCTGAACTTGGGTCTTGTAAGCCTGCATTACAGCTTTATCAGCAGATGACAAGAAACAAAAACATGATTTGATGGTGTCATGGATTGGTATGATAGTGGGACCAAAATTTGTTGTGTTGTGGACAGCTCAGGGCAGGCGTCTCTTTGCTGCCGTGATGATGATCCCACAAGTGCATGTAGCTTAGATGTTACCTGGCCTCCCAATGACGAATGCAAAACACCAACAAGTTAGAAGATGGAACCCAGAACTGATCAAATCACGAAAATTTAAACTCTCTTGTTTGATTCACTTGGATTGACTGCAAAACTGATTTTTGTAACAGCTTTGGATAGACGTATTCAATTTGGAGACTCCACTATCACCCAAATTGAAAGCACACAAATCTCTCCAAGGTGCTAACTAATAGGTGAATGAGCATACGTAGACCAGCATCCACACACAGCTTCAGTCTTTGTTGGCACATCAAAAAAGATCTGTGTATGAGCCCCTGTCCAAGCCTGTACTGTATGTTTGATTCACTGCCAAGCCGATATAACATATTTCTCGAATCATCAAGCCCAGTATGATATATTTGCCAAGTGAGAGCCATCATATAAGTCCGAAATGGGTATAATGGTTTTGTGCACATATATGTGACAGTATAAAGTAAATATATTTTTGTACAGCATCAAGAGCCGAGTTGATTAACAGAGTAGTGCCCGTCTGTCTCTCTGTGTGTTTGGTTGAGTCGATTTCCAAGACCAGTGAAATGAGATGCCTAAAGTTTTAAATGTAAGTAGAAGGAAGCTGTGTGTCAAATGTATTTAGCTCGATTATTTATATGACACTAATTTATGACCATACCATTTCATGGGGAGTGGTGGAAGATCCTAATTAAAATCTATCTGCTTGATATAGAAAGAAGGAATGGGGTGGCGTGTGTGTGTTGTTAATTGTTTTCCTTTTTTTAAGTGGTGGGAAAATGCTTTATTGTGTGCACCACGCAGATACAAAGTAACAGGAGTTTAAATTGCCTTTTTATGCATCTTTCTAAGTAGAAAAATATGGATAAATAGCATAAAATTTCACTAATCATTTAATTTCTATGTGTTGCTGGAAAAAGTTAAGCGACATCAAGACATTAAGAGACATCCCAAACTGTGGGCGCTCGTCTAAAAGTAAAGAAACTGTGTTGATCCCTAACTGTAACATCTACTGTGCTGCACGAGTACTGGTAGGCAGCTCAATATGAAGGGTAAGTAAGGACCGACAACCTATTTGAGAATATCATCCCCATGAGTTACAGGCTTTCAGACTCATAACTAAAAACCTGGCTGAGTACATACTGGGAATCCTCTTTTGTCAGATGGCTACTATTAGCCCCGTATTAAATACTTAACAAATTTTTTGAATTAACATATTAGCTTTCTTAAGTCTTAAATTCTAACTGGGTACTACGAAGAATAAGACACAACTAAGTTTGCCTTTGTGTATCAATTTTAAGTGACAATCTAATGTGTCACACTTAGTTTGCATCTGATGAACATGGACATATTTATAAATGATCTTCAAATTTTGATGAAGCAATGGTATGGTATTTGGCGTTTTTTTTTCAAATATTCTATAGTTCAAGTGCAACTTTTGGTCCTCTGGAAATGAATTGTATTGTTTCGCTTTTAACAAGAATTAATTGTTTTAGGAATACATTTCTATACTCTTTGATAATTACTTTTATTTTTTTTAAGCCTTAATAATAAATAAAAGCTAACAAACTAGTAATTCTAACCTTTATAATATTATTTCCTCTAGCTATATACTTCCTCCTATTATTTCCCAATGCTCTCTCGCCTTTCTGCTATAACATTTTTAAAATCTTCCTCTCCCGGGCCAGACAATATTCCGAGTTGTCAACTCAAGGTTGTGGTTTTCCATCTCTTTGAATGATATCTTATATCATCCTCTTCACAAGAAATGTCTTATATACAAAATTAAATTGTAAAACTGTCCGATATTCATAAATAATTTAAAAGAATATGCACTTGTAACTTGCAGCATTTCCGTAAATCAGTTGTCTCCCCTGATCAACATGGATTCCTAAAAAATCGGTGCACTACGACCAACCTGCTTCAATTTACTTCCTTGGTAAACGATGCTTTCCTCTCCAAAATGAACTCATGTAGGTCATCCGGAGTGGGGATGTCTGCCGTGTACAAATTGAAGGGAAAGGGGCCCAGCTCGCTGCTTTGAGGGACACTTTCCTTCATATTGCGAACAGGAGAGATTGCTGTCATGATTTTGACTTCAAACTTTCGCTCCATTAGATAAGGCGCAGAAGTAGAAAGACGGGGCGGGAAGACTCATCTTGGTTTTCTAAAACAATCCATCAAATCCAGACTTGGCTTAACGTTACAAAGACTCCATAGCAATTGTCTTTGTCGTCGTGAGCCTTAAGAATATCGTTAATCGTTCTGTGAGCCTGTTCAACAACGCCATGCCCACCCCTGTACCGAAATTGGTGATCAGTAAGAATGGCCATTTGATCCATAAGCCTAGCAAGTCAGGCGACAGTCAATCGACCGATATGATTCAGGGTCGTATTCCGGTTTGTCCGACTTATGGATCATATGGATCCTCGCTAACTTCCACTGGGCAGGGAAGTGTTGCGTCCTTTATATGGCGTTGAAGATGAACGTTTTGAAATGGAGCACTCGAATTGGCAGGGCCTTCAGAGTGGTTTGGCAAATTCCATTTTGGCCCTGTGCTTTAGCCCTGAGAAGGGCTTCGACGACGTTGATCACCTCTTCCATGCCCACGGGGCCGATTGGTGCTGACATCTGAAGCGGAGTCTCTAACACTCGGCAAGTCTCATCGAGCTCTTCTGGGGAGGTCAAATCGAAAGATGTGAGCCGTTCCTCCATGTGGCTGGCGAAGGTATCAGCTTACTTTTCATCTGTAAGGCAGTATGCTCCATTGTGGTAAAGAAGGGGAACGGTTCTCCAGGGTTGGCGCTTTACGTTTTTAGTGGGTATAGTCCATGTTCTCGAACCTTCTGGAGAAGAATAAGTCTTTGTATCTGCGGAGGGCCTCCTTGAGTTGCCGCCCCGCTCTTCGCCATTCCGCCTTGCCCCATTGATGCTGAGTCGTCTGGAGCCTGCGGCTGCACCTCCCCTTGATCCGGAGCAGGTTGGCTATATCTGCGGGCAGTCTAGTGCGTTGTGCAGCTCAATGGCGTCCTCTACATCCAGTTCAGTGCCGATTTCGGTGCTGAGGTGAATATATTCACTCATCTGTCTCTGGAACACCGAGATCAGTGCGTGCGTTTATCAGCACTATCAGTGCCAGGTGGTCAGAGTCGCTAGACTGTTAGCTAGTTAAAAGTCGCATTACTTCTATTTGCGCCCCATAGCCAGTGATGTACATTCCAGTCGTCTCCCACTAGATATCTGCTTCCAGCCGAGTTGGGTATGACGTCGATGTCTGCTCATTTGCCCTTCAATAGACTGCTCGAAAGTCAACGCTACCAGCATCAGTGGAGACTTTCACAGTCGAATATTGGTGAACACGATTTGTAATGCTCAACTGCGGGAAGTGAACCAAGTTACGCCGGACGGGGACAGCGCAGCCGCCACTAGCTGAGCGATTTTGGGTCCAGTGTACAGGGTACGCCTCAAAGCAGAAGATTCTGGGGAAAGTAGGACCGTTGCCTCTCCTGTTGCTGTTCCCTCAGCAATCTATGTGTCTTGTTCTCTTTGTTGAAAGCAGCTAGTCCTCTTCTGGTGGCAGCGGCGTATGAAAGCCCTTTTACTTGTTCAGTGGGTGCTGTACGGGGGAAGTCAATAGGTGTAGTCCCATGAGCTTTATTGCTGCGGCTTCGGTTCGCTTGAGTCGGTGGGAGATTTTTCATTTTGGCGGGCTTTGTAGCTTCTGCACGTTTGTATATTCGGTGAACTACTCGGAGACTTTATAGTTGGCAGGGTGGCTAGTTGATTGAGCCCGCATTCAACCCATTTGTATTGTTTTTCACAGTATGTGGCTCTACGGCGTTGCATTCTTTCTTCCAGTGGGGGCATTGTTGTTGGCCCTTTCTTCGGGCACGGAAAAGCTGGTGCTGGCATGGGCGGCAGCGTTGGGCTGGCTGCCGCATCCAACCTGAGGAATCGCTGAGGCAGGAAAGTTCTCTTCTCGGCCTCAGATTCATTATCATGTCTTCTTCATTATCGAGTGGTGCCAAGAGAGCAAATCTATTAGATGCATGTATTTGAACAAGACAGGTGCCAGTTTTGTTCTGTTTTCGCTGCGCGTTGGAGGTGGGGTCCTGCCATCTGAGACTTTGCGCTCATCGTTTTTTTTCGCCTGTGATTGAATCAGGCGAGCCTCAGCTGCGGCGGATGAATTGGGTTTGAGAATATCTATTATACGGACTAAGACTTGATTGGGGTCTTTTCTATTCTATTCACAATTCACTAGCATCTGTGGACTGCTGCCGGGGTGTTCGGAGACCATTAAAGGGTAGGAAGGTGAAACTGAAGTACTTCTTGCAGACATCAGCGCGGAGAATTTATTGGCAGTTTTTGCTAAGCGGCGGTTAAGCAATGAGGTGCTAGCGGCGTCAGCATATAGCCTACCTACTTAGTTCGAGACGACCCCTTGTTACTCATTGTGGGTGCGATTCGGTTCTCAGCACTCTCTGGAATGGTGGCTCAATTGGCATTGCCATTTGCTAGGTGCATATCAACACGGCAGCGCAGACGACTTGCCCACTTAAAAAAAAAAATGGCTTTGTCAGCAAGTAATTTTGTTTTAAATTTTGACGTTATTGCTTTTATTTTTATACCCTGAACCCATTGAAAATGCGTAAAAGGGTATATTGTATTTGTGCAAAATGTAAATGTATGTAACAGGCAGAAGGAAGCATCTCCGACCCCATAAAGTATATATATTCTTGATCAGCATCTATAGCCGAGTCGATCTAGCCATGTCCGTCTGTTTGTCCGTCCGTCTGTCCGTACGTCCGTCTGTCCGTATGTATGAACGCTATTCGATAACTTGTCCGGTTTCAAAGCAATCGATAAAAATCGATATCGAAATCCTAATTTTTGAGCAATTTTGGTAAATAATAAGAGCTAGAGTCAACAAACTTGACATGTAGCTTCTAGAATAGTACATATATCTATATTTGGTGTTGGAAGAAGACGGTTCAGGTTATCCCCTAGTCGGGAGCTGCCGACTATAACCTCTTGTTTCTGTTTGCTATTGCATCCCAATACTTAATGCGCTGCAATCTTTCTGCGGGATTGGAATAGCCGCGTTTGGCCGTTTTGACGACACGGATTTCGATTTTTATTTTAATGTGCGGGTACGTCCCTTCACTTCGAACACCAAGGAGCTTATAAAGTATATCTTTACTGAAATATATATCAACAGCAATACAATTGCGATTGTATTGTTTTATGTGCAGTCCATTTAATCAGTTTTTATACCCTAAACCAATTGAAAATGGTTAAAAAGGGTATAATTTATTTGCGCAAATGTATGTAACAGGCAGAGGGAAGCATCTCCGACCACACAAGGTATATATATTCTTGATCAGCATCAACACCCGAGTAGATCTGGCCATGTCCGTCTGTCTTTCCGTATGAATGAACGCAAGAATCTTAGAACCTATAAGAGCTTGTTTTCGATAATCGATAACTTGCTCAGTTTCCAAATAATCGATAAAAATCGGTATCGAAATCGAGTGTTTCTTAACAAATTGGGTGTACAATAAGAGCTAGAGTCACTAAAAGTGATATGTTTATTCTAGAATAGTATATATATATTAAGTATCTTTCATTTTATACCTATCGCCAGCTACCTCGTAGCTTTGAATCAATTTAATAATCCAACTTGTATTGCCCAACAATTTTAACTACAATTTAAATGCAATTACCTTTTTGAGAATACACAGATATTCTATGGTACAATAAGATATACTGTAGAAAATTTCGTTAAATCGATTAAACGCGTGCTTGCAGCTAGCGCCGTTCGAAGAATTTCAGTATGCATGTACTCACACATTCATGCGCGTCTGCTTCGAATTCTATTAACAGCGATAGTATTATTTTCTGTGCTGCTATTTTAATTCGTTTTTGCTCAACAAGACTTAATTATGGGTGTGGCTGTTGAGTAGAGGCGGTTGAAGGTAGAGCGGGACGTTACGAGTTTGAGTCCTATTAAGGGAACTTTAATTTTATTTATTAATTTATTTTTGGTATTGCTAAAGCACGTTGCGGGAGCTGCATTTGATGTTGGTAGAAGAGGGTTCAGGGGATTCCCTAGTCGGGAACACCGATAAGAGTGTGTTACTTGTTGTGTTTAGTGTTATTGTGTTTGGTTTTTGTAAGTCGCCTTGTAATACAAGTCAAAATGCAACTGTTTGAATTTTTCACAACGTGGCTATGCTTTGGTTGTTCATTTTTTTCTTTTTTATATACATATTTTGTTCTTTATATTGTATATATTTTGTTTATATTTTATTACTATTTTTATAATTTTTATACAAAAAACTGTCTTTAACACACTTGTTCCACCATAGCACTTAATTATTTCGATTACACATGTTTGTTCTTTTTTTTTTTTTTTGATTTAAATTCTTTTATTTACGGCTAATCTTCTGTTACTCTTGTTTAGCAACTTTTATCAGCGTGTGTTGTGTTTGTTCTTACTTACATAATATGCGTAGTCCGACTGCGCCAGATACCAGTTGGAATCCTGTTGGGTGGTATTCGTGATGACTTCCTTCTTGTTGAAGCTCTGATTATAACCTGTGATGACGGTTTAATAAATAATTATTTAATAAATAATGCTACCGCTTTGTTTCAATGCTAAATCTAAACTGACGTCTTCGACGGTGTCCTATTTCGATTCTCTGTCGCAACGTCAACATCTTGTCTATTGCTGATGTTGTCCTACTATGTTGTGTGGGAATTGTTATTCATGTACGCAGTAAGCTGTTCTGACGCGGCTGAGATTGTAACTCGCGCACCCTCGTCTTAGATATAACTATTGCGTAGAGGTTAAGTAAACAGAGAACTTCTTTACTAAAACTAAGTCCACAGTACTGCCTTATACTAAGCCATATTTGGCAACAAAAATTTTTGCACCCAGGTTACTGCAATAATGTTGTGAAGGAACAAAGGAAACGCCTACTGAAAAAGTCAGATGGCTCGAATACAGAGAACCGTCAGGAACTAGTTGAACTTTTGTACGACTCTGTGCCACTGTATCAGCAATTTTTCTACCACTTAACTTTTCTGATCAATTATATATTACCATCACAATTTGGTATGCTCCGAGATCCGTTCTCGTAAGCTCTAAACTTTTCATGAATTGCGTCTGCTTTATAGATACAATGTCATTAATTTGTTATTGCATGTCCGGTTTTCTTCATGAGTGAAAAGCCTTCTTATTTTCTTTCATTTGTTCACTCACCTCGTCGAACTCTGTAATTACTAACCCTCAACTAATTCTCTAAGGCTCATCTCGCTGTACGCAAGTACATTCCGTTTAACATTAACAAAGATAAGACTTTAGTGATTCGATTTTTACCGAGTGGAAATATCTATGCGGAGTTTCAGTTGCAATCATTAAATCTGAATAATTTGTTTTTAAAACTATTCACAGAATAAATTGGACGTTATTGAGGCACCTCAAGCTGAAATTATTATTTCAGATTTCCAAAATGCCTAGCATGCACTTCCAGACAATTACTAACTTCCTCTATTACTGTGCTTTGAGTAAATTATAACCAATCATAATGCCATACACTACCACAAAGATATTATATTTACACAGTTTTAAATGAATTCTATTGGCCCAACGTGGTCTATTTGGGAATAAAAGGCCATCGCTCCAATACAAGACTCCTATTGCGGTCGCCTGTTCATCCGATATTTGAGCTTATCTTAATTAGTTTACGATTATTTCGGTCAGCATATAACAAGAAATACGACTTAGGGCATCAATGTGCGAGATGGTTCATTTTTGACGCTGATCGACGTCCTACTATGTTGTTCATAGTTGTAGTCCTTTACAAGCTATTTAGTTAATGGCTCGATAATTGCAAGAACTTCGAGATTGTAAGCTGGGGTCTTTTCTTCGCAACGTTTGGTTTTGTGGCTCATCTACTGTACTGGATGAAATAAACCAAATACATGTAAATAACAGTATTGACTTCAATAAAGTTCCTAAAATTAGAATTGACTCTAGTATAGAACTGCATTATTACTCTTAACTGTCATGCAAAACACCCGTTATCTAATATTTAAATAATGTGTCCATGTGTTCCGTTGGAAAATTATTTAAAACAAATCTTTCTTTTAGTTTTCTATTACCGCAACAAAATCGATTCTGCATATTTTCCTTTTGCACCCAAAACCACTGGAGACCGAAATTCTGATACGCTTAGTTTGATAATCTATTGGGCCAAAGATTCTTTTACCTTATTATCCACAACTAGAGCTTTGTTAACTAAAATTATATTCATTTTTACGGGTCCATCTGATTGAGATGGGACACAATCCGTAACTTCTTAACTCTCTGTACCTTATTTACAAATACGATTAAATTGTAAGGGATATTCTGCGAATAAATAAATTAACATCTATTTTTAAGTTTTGGTCGATAAATTGACCATCCGTTTTTAGTGACCTGCATGTCCATATGCTCGAGATTAGTTACTTCCAAAATTGTTTCAATACTCATTTGAAATAACAAGCAATTCTATTTGCCTTTCAATCATATCAATGAAGATGAGGTATGGTAGTGTTTCCGAAAGTTACAACTTTACTTTCCACGATGCCAGTTAGAAATTTTGCTCAGCCGCTCACTTTCAAGCTTCAAAGCTTTATTGACACGATTCTGCGAAGTAAACATAGATCGGCACCTGTATAGCGACAAGGGCTTTGAATTCGACGTCTGCATACACGATGTTTTTAAGCCCAATTCCTGTGGAGGTTACGTACTATATATGCTAGACACTATGTATGTTAAAGCCTCTCTTGTTTTACCAAAATTTGCAATTTGCATCTTGCGTCGCCTTGCCCTGGCTGTCATTTGTTTACCTTTTCAGTCGACTCGACCCCATTGAATGTATGATTTTGTAGACCTCAATTTGAAACTTCAATGGATGTTCCTGACCTGATATTATATTGCTCTATATGTTCTACTATGTGAAATGACTTATCGGCCTTGCAGCTTGCATTGAAGTACACAGCATTTCCTTTAAGGACTCCCAGTGACTTACTTCCCCCAAATTACAAACAAATTATATTGCTGCCCCAACCAACTACTGTTTAGCGTGTATAGAAAATTATTTTCTGCTCCACTGTACTGTTTCCGCACACTTCTTCAACTGTTCATCCTAGAGATTAATGTCTAGGGTATCGGAGCCAGATAACTATGAAAAACTGCCTTCAGAATGAAGAATCAATCTTTTATAAGATGCGTATTACAGCGATCGTCTGCAAACAAAACTCAGTATCTCCCATCAACCAGCATCGCTACAGAGTCAACAACATTTTAATAAAATAATGTTAATATTTTCTGATCATACTGTAAAAGAACTATTCGCAGCTTATTTCATACATACAAAATACAACTACTTTGAATGCTTGAAAAAAAAACGATATAGCGATATGGCTATTTTGCTTATTGCAGTCCAATTTGGGTAGTACCCAAAAAAGACGACGAAAGTTGTAAAAAAGAATTTCGCAAAGTAAGCGGCTATCGCAATTTAAACCAAGTCAATGTATCAGACAGATTACCAATTCCAAATATTGATGCGAATACACTCGTATGCTATTTGGGATAAAAAATGACCCAGCAACATTCCAAAGACTAATGAACGAATCACTAAAAGATATTCTTGAGGAACTCTTTTTGGTCTACCTAGATGATATTAATATTTTCTCAACTTCTTTACATGAACATCGTGCGAGCCTTCGGATACCATATTGCAATATACCATAAAATAGACGCCATCGGCCTCAGACCGAGGTATCATGCTTATTAATCTCTTTCGCTTTGAGTAGTTTTTGATATTGCATTGAAGGGAGCACATCGCACCAATTAAATTACATTTTTATTTGTAATCGAATTGAATCCTCCATTGTATGAATGAACTTAATGTATTATGTATATGTATGAATATATCCATATAACATTCATAAACTACATAAGGTGCATTATTTGCAATATGTAAATAAATATCTATCTGGTTTCTATTGGTCAAACATACACATGTTCAATGCTTTTGAGAATATTTCTAATACATATGTATGTATATGCTGAATGTATAAGTTTATTTTTAAAATCAGACATTTCTCTATATTAAAGCTTTTGCAATCTTCAGTGTCTTTCGAGTTGTGTTTGCCGTCGTTTCGCGTTCTGTACACGTGGATATTACTTTTCTTTGGTACTTATTTAAAGAGTTGAAACAAAAACTAATTTTCAAAAATTTGGTTGATGTATTATCAATTTAGTTGTATATAAACACTAAAGATTTCACCATATATATGTTTTTACCACTTTTTTTTTGTCTAGTTATGTAACATTAAAATTAAATCAATTAGAGCTTGTTTATTAATAATATTTTCGTACATATAGTACATACATATCTTTATATAGATATTCATGTATGACGATATATATACATGTATACACTTGGTATATTAGGGCGGATATTACATATCTTGATGATCGAATCCGGATGTCAAAGCTATTAACTGTATGAATAATATACATACACATGTATGTATGCTCATAAGAAACTATAAATTTTAACTACATGCTTGTTTATATGGTGTATATTCACATATATGCATATATACGGTATATAAAAATAATGATGCACGGATGCTATGAGCTACGAACGAAAATAAAAAAGTTAATTTAAATATAGAAACACTGACGTAGAAACAACAAAAAATACACTTTCGTATATATCGCTTGTTAGTGTTGTTGCTCTTAATCATAACCATTTTTTGTTCTTACGTTATCCTCTTTGGTTGAGTGATAAAGATAACACCTAAATATATATTCATACTTATAAATATGTATATATATATATATGTATATATGACCTCGAGCCAGCCAAACAAACAATTATAAAATGGAAAGGCCGCCAAATACAACATTATAGTATATGTATGTATCTAAAATATAAGATATATACATACATAAGTCCCCAAATAAAAATGAAAGTTAATCGTTTGCTCCAAAAAAGCTTGCTAAATACCGATTACTACCAATCTAGGATCCCCTGTTGGGCTAATGATAAAGTTTTCCTTCTACAATGAACTGGTTTGTAGTACAGTACATTGGGACAGGTGTGGCAGGTGTATAGTTTTGTTTGTTTGGCTTATCAGCTCGCGACCCGGTTGTATGCAACTTTTTTTTGGCAACCGCACGGCGTCAATCTCATTTTAAAACATCTTTGCTCAAATCCATGCATGTCTCGCATATTTTGGAATATTTCTTCTCCTTCCATTCTTCTTAGCAAATGTGGGCCAAGCCCACAGCAATTTTGGAAATACCACCCGAAATTTTGCAACAAATTTGCAACTTTTTCGTTTAGGATCCTTCAAATTTATTTTTAAAGATTTTTGTGATATGAAATCTGTTGTTTTTCCCAAAATCCACCGCCCTTGGATGGAAAATGCGGGTTAAAGGGATAAATCAACGAAAGTTGATTTTTCCGCTTATTCTTTGGATTCTTATCAAGTCATGGGTGAAAACCGCAAATTCCGTAGCTATTCCCGCCTCCGCCCATAGCTATAAATCAATTGGAACTACCCACTAATTAAGGCCACAACTTCATTGCTGTCGTCTATTTAAAATTACTCGAATATTCTATGGCGTTTTAACTGCTAAGAATTTCATTAAGAAAACTAGTGGTTATGTTATATATTATAGATCACCACCTGTTTACGGACCCTAGAGCAGATTTAAAATAATTTCTGTAAACATGTACACAAACACACACACACACACAGAGCTATTTTTGAATTCTATTTAAAGGTTTCTATATGTGTTTGTATTGTGGGCTGAGTTTATGATTTTGTTTTTTTATTTATTTAATATTTTTGTGTCATTGCAAATTAATTGTTGAAATAGCTCTCGAATAGAAATGGTGGCATTTATTGCAGTCGGAAACGGATTCGAGCCCAATTGGGAAAACATTTATAATTTTAAAAATTTATTTTCACTACTGCCAAAGCAACCGAGCTCGTACCGCGAGCTGCCTTTTATGTAGTTAGAAGAAGGTTTGGGTTATTCCCTAGTCGCACTCTCTCGCCTAGGGCATTCTTACTTGATTGTACATATGGATTAGAACGTATCTGCGAGTTTTTCATCATTGTATTTATGTATAGACACATGTATGAATGTATATGTACATACATACTTAAAACCATAATTTTGTATATTAAACTTTTCATTTAAGTAGTCGCTGAAAAGAGGTAAAGCTTATTAATATGTGCTGGAAAATACAACAATCACTTACTATTTTCCTTATCTTTAATACCTTGGAGCTTTTATTCGAACGTGGAAAGCATTTGCACTCATTACATGGATCTATTGGCTTTAAAAATGAGAGATGGGGAAAATTGGAGTGGTATCTAAAACGTAAAATATTGCCAATCTGTGTGTACTATACGAACTACCTACTGCAACGTTGTAATCAATTTTGGAAATAGGACGAGATATCGTTAAATATTGCCCCACAGTATCAGTCTAAGAATAAAGCCTTGCGGAACCATCTATTGACGCTGGCCGTCTTCAGTTTCATACAGGAGCAGTCAGAAATTGACGAAGTAATTGGACATCTTTTGGATAAGCTGGTTCGAAATGTGCCTGGCCGTACGGGCTTCCTGTATTTTCGATCATTTGGCTGCATTGAGGCATTCTTGACATCAAAAGTACATGATAGGCACTGCTTGGTGCCATCTGCCCGTCGTGTGCCTTGAATGCGGCTTGCTATATCCGTTTCGGCCCTGATGGCATCCTGTGTAGTTTTCTAAAACCTTATTGGCTTTCGGATATTTGCAGGGTCTCAAAGCCCTCAACCGAAATTTGTTGAGTATTGGCTTTTCCGTCTTTATGCGTGGCACTCTGCACGCTATGGCAATCTGCTTGTTCCACCAGGCTGACGGTCAGGTACATAGTGCAGCTCAAGCGTCTACGCTCATTTAAATCAGAATAGTTGACCTCAGGCTGCATTTTTTTCTTAAACCATAAGAAAACTTAACAACACATGACATTATTGAAAGAAAACTTATGAAAATTGTTAGATAGGTTCACAAAAAAAGTCCGAGTCATAAAACGGTGTGAGTACACTGACTTCGTTATGTTAAGAAAGTCTTACTTAGATTAAGAACCTCGGAACAGGTTCTCGTTACTTTTTGTGAACTTAAAGGTAGGCTTGGGCCTTTACTTTTAAGTCTTTATAAATGATTTTCCATATGTTTTATCAATTGATCGTACACTTATATAGGCAGTGATCCTCTATATCACACTCAACTATAAAAAATTATTTGAACTATATTGTAGATATTGCATTGGAACGTATACAGATCGTTAAAGAACTGGTGCTTCAGTGTCCATTTTTATTAGGCTAAATGTGGATTCATCAAGTGTTGGTCTAAGGAGATTAACGAGGTTAACTTTGTTATAGAATTACTGTACATCGCGCTTATACGTCTAATACTGGATTATTGCTCATGTATGTGGATCCGCAGTAACAGGCTAAAGAAGAAATCTCCGTAATTATTATAGTATATTTTTATAATCAGCTTTAACTCCATCTTCAGAGACTAAAGACGTTTGAAATTTTGGCACGCGCAAATCAAGAACTCGATGAGAATCGACATTCAGCCTGCATTTATGCGCACGAGATTAACATTTCAAATGTATGATGTAGGTTAAGATAATACGGAGATCCAAGTAATTATTTCAAGTATAGCCTTGGGCTTTGGTATGTACATAGATTAGCTTAGGCCTGAGAATTTCATAGAGATCGGACAGTAGATTTCAATGCATTTATCTAAGATAGAATCTAATAGAAAACAAAGCAAAGCCGCAGCGTTAACATAGAAGCAAGCAGCATGCTTTCGGTTTTTTGTGTGCTATGTTACCGATGTTACTTACGGATAATAACATATAAACAACCGAACATTTCTCTGCTTGTATTTTTTGTAACTGTCTAATTGGTAATCAACACACCGGAACGATTGAAACAATGTTGCTGCGTCCATTGTAGATTTTGCGTTTCGAAAGTTTAATCAGACCTTAAGTGATCGGTCTGAAGGAGATTTGTCAGGCTTTGCCGTAATTTAGCAAGAGCTTGTGGTTGCAGCAAGATGGCTGACATTTAAGCATTCGCACTGCATCTGGTCCTGGAGCGTTGCTTCATTCGTTGGGCTATGACAACCATCTCATCTGACTGCGTTACACCTATATCATATATGATCATGCGAAGGCCGTCGTGCCAAACACCGCAAAATAAATAAATAAAACAGTCGTCTTCTCGGAGTGATAAAAGCTTCCCCATAATGTCCTTAAAACGCATAGTTTTTATGGTTTTGTTTTATGATTTTCCTTTGGAACCTTGATATGATACATCCTTGTTGACCATAAGTTTGGTTAAGCTTATGTGTTAAGTTAAGTTAAATTGTAAGCTTATGTGGTTGGAGCTTATGTATATTGATTTCCTGCACAGTTGTGTTAATCATAACTTCATTTATTTGCGGGCTACTTATCGCTTTTCTGACTTCCATCATGTTTGTAAAGGCGTCGTAATAATAATCATTGATCTTGACAGTACAGTACTTGGTTACAACGGATCTCTTCATCGACCTTTTTTCGCCACAATAGAAATCAATGCTTGTTGCAGGTGCATTGAAAATTAATGATAAAAGTCTCGGGCTCAAAAGCTCTCAGGTATTTGCAAAAGGGATATGTCTACAAGGGTAACAAATCGTCGGTGTGATGAACATATCTTAACTTTCTTCTTTGTATTACAATTACTTGATCTTAGTTTCAGAATATTTTCTTAACAAAAAAAATACCCTCTTTGCAGATGAGCGGTAATTTGCTCTTTGCTTCTATAGTTGGCGAAAGTATGTTGTTTAAGCGTTTTCTTGAGCGTCTGTTCCGAAAAGGTTTCTTAATTGTGTTGGGTATCTAACATTTTTGGAAATGTGACTGTGTGTGAAGTATTTTGAATAACTATTTTGTGCATACATTGCACAAGTTTTATTTGGTTTAGGTATACTTATTAGTATTTTGACAATTTTCTTCTCGTTAAACTGAGGTTACCTTATGTTACGTGTTATCTTGTTTGGGCTTATATAGTGTGCGGTATCTCTTGTTTTACCAGTTACCGACTCGTTGTAGTGGTTCATTACAAAGAAGTATCTATGTTATTATACCCTGAAAAATGTATATCGACATCCTTTTTTTTGAGCAAGTTGGGTAAATAATAAGAGCTAGAGTAGCCAAACTTGATATGTTGCTTCTAGAATTTTATATATATGTCAAGTATCTTTCAATTTATACCTATCGGCACCTGCCCGCTACCGCCGCAGAGCTATAAATCAAGCTAATAACCCAACTTGTATTGCCAACCAATTTAAGCCACGATTTAAATGCAATTGACTTTTGAGAATACACAAATATTATTTTATTTTTATTATTTTATTATTGGTCGACAAAACGAGTGTCTTCCTCATTATTCATATTATACATACAGTAGATAATGAACTTATATGCTAAAAGCCTAGTTAGAAAACACAGTTCTCTAAATAGCATCACCGACCGATGGAGGTGTTTTATTTGGCAGCCCGGCCAGCTGTGCCTCTTTTCACAGCTAAATTTGTCAGTGACGCTATAAGAGCCTACATCAAAGCTGAAGGGTGTAAGTAGGAAAAAAGTGTTCTTATGTAAAATTAAAAATAATCTTAGTTTGGTATGTTAATTAATAAAATACAATAAATAGGAAAAAGGAAAGTAAGAAGATTGTTAATAAAGTAAAGACATGAAGCTAGATAGATATATAGAGTGTTAAGTAGATAGGATAGAGAGAAAAGTAATGGGAAAATTTACAGCCTGTCCGGCAAGCTATGCCCCTGCTCATAGCTGGGAATGGTCGGTGACTTCCCGAAGGTATCCTGAAAGCAACGATTTTATTAGGGGTAGAGAAAGTTCGGTAGAGAAAACGTGATGTAAACTATTATAATTTTTACATAGCACGCGAAAAGGATTGTGCATAGCGTAGTCTGTTGTGCACGTAGACAGGAATAAGGGGCGGTAATTTCTGGTTGGTCTAGACGGAACAGAGAATTGAAGACGCCCTAGCAGAAAAGGAGAATCTATATCGCCAATAATCAACTTATGTAGAAGGACAACACCGAGAATTGTCCTACGGTTGGTTAACGACGGAAGGTTAAGAAGAAGCAGCCTGCTGGAGTAGGATGGCAACCGAAGATTAGGGTCCCAATTTAAACCTCGTAAGGCAAAAAGCAGAAATTGCTTCTGAACAGATTCAATACGATCCTGGCTATTGTTATACTGCGGAGACCAGATGCAAGAGCAGTATTCAAGGATAGGGCGAACAAGAGAGATGTACAGAAGTTTAGTTATAAAAGGATCGTTAAACTCTTTAGACCATCGTTTAATGAATCCAAGTACACCTTTTGCCTCATTAACGATGGTATCTATGTGAAGATTGAAACAGAGTTTAGAATCAAAAAGAACGCCTAGATCCTTAACTGTTAGTATACGTTGCAAAGGGGTATTGTCGATTGTATAACTGACAAGATAAGGTGTAGTACGATTAAATGTCATAAACATACACTGTGAACAATTCAGATGCAATTGATTGGTCGAACACCAAAGTTGCATCGCGTTCAGATCGTCTTGTAGACGAGAATGGTGTAGGGGATTAGTGTATGATAGAATTAGTTTTACATCATCCGCATACATGAGTACACGGGCATGTGATATCACAGAGGGGAGATCATTTATAAAAAGAGTAAAGAGTAAAGGTCCAAGATGACTACCTTGAGGAACACCAGAAGAAACGTGAACTTGTTTAGAGGTAGTCAGCCTCAGCATTACTCGCTGGGTCCTACCTTTTAAATAAGAATTAATCCAAAGCAAAAGAGACGGAGGGAAACCTATTCGGTCAAGTTTAAAAAGTAAAGTGTCATGGTGCACAGAGTCAAACGCCTTACTGAAGTCAGTATAAATGACATCAGTTTGCATTTTTGAAAGAAAAGCATCATTTACCAAGGAAGTAAACTCAAGCAGATTGGTCGTAGTAGACCGATTCTTTACGAATCCATGTTGAACAGGGGAAACAACTGATTTGCAGAAATGCTGCAAATTCGAAGTGATTATTTTTTCAAATAATTTAGGAATAGCGGACAGTTTTGCAATGCCCCTGTAATTTTGTATGTCAGACTTTCCACCTTTCTTGTGGAGAGGAATGATATAAGATTCTTTCCAAAGAGATGGAAAGACAGAAGTTTCAAGAGATAGATTAAAAAGCTTTTGCAATGGATACAGAAGGGAAGAACTGCACTCCTTAAGTAGACAACTAGGAATATTGTCAGGCCCAGGAGAGTAAGAAGATTGTAAAGAGTTTATAGCTAAAAGGAGAGATGAGTGTGAAATAATAGGAGGAGGTATAGAACTAGAGGAAGAAATAGTATAAGGGTAAGAATTATTATTAGGACAGACAGAGGAGTAAGTTGATTGGAAAAAATTGGCAAAGAGGTTAGCAGAATCAGAGTCATTACTAGCTTTATCCATCCCGAAAGAAAAAGAAGTTGGCAAACTTGAAGATTTACGCTTCAAGTTTACAAAATTGTAAAACTGTCTCGGATTTTGGGCAAATTGCCTTTTACAACGAGTAAGATAATTCTCATAGCATTGAGAATTCAGAAGAAAGAAGTTCGACTTGACTATGGAATATTTAGCCAAGTCTGTACACGAACCAGACTTTTTAAACTTTTTAAAATATTTAGATTTTAAGTTTTTAAGATGTGACAATCTGGGAGTAAACCAGGGTGGTTTTGAAAGAGTAGTCGAAGGAATTGACTTGGGAATACTCACATCTAAGAGGGAGTTTAGGGTGCTATAAAAAAAAGCAATAGCAGTATTCATATCAACCGAGTCATATAAGAAAGACCAATCGGTTGCATAAATAAGCTGATTTAGCAATGAATAATTCCCTTTGCGAAAGCAGCGGCGGGGTTTATTGGCTGATGAGCACGAAATGAGACGATTACAATTGAACATTGTAATCTCTAAAGTAGGATGATATACATCCTCAGGAAGAGATAAAGGGGCGGACCTAGACACATTAGAAATAAGGTAGTCGTTAGCAAATACAAGGTCAAGTGTTCTATTCAAATGATTAGAAATTGAATTGATTTGAAACAACGAAAGATCAAGCATGCAGTCTATAAAATCATGCTGTGCTGAGGGCACTAGATAATTTTCGGCAGTGAATAATGACCAAGAGATGTTCGGCAAATTAAAATCACCCAACACCATAAATAGGTCATTATCACGCACGTGTGAAGAAACTTCTTTAATACAAGTAATATGTTTCATATAAACTTGAATATCAGAAGAAGGAGGGACATAAGAGCATGTAATATAGATATTCCGTGTAGGAAAAGACACCTTAACTGATACAATCTCAGCGTCAGTAGGCGTACTAAAACAAAAAAGTTCTGACTGGAGAGTGGCTTTAACGGCAATTAACACCCCACCACCTCGAGTCGGCCGATCATTTCTATGCAAAATAAAACTATTCGAAAATATCTCAAAATCGGATATGGTTGAATTTAACCATGTTTCTGAAAAGGCTATTATATCCGAGTCGAAGGAAGTACTGGCCATGAAAAGATTTTTAAGCTTTGAAATAAGACCTCTGACATTCTGATAATGAATACAGATTTGGTCAGAAGTTGAAATTAGTTTTTTGGGGCAGAAATGGTACCCTGTATTGAAGGGACTGGAAGGGTGACAGGCTGGTTTCTCCTTTTTGGCTTGAACTCGTGAACAATCATGTGTGGAGGCCAAAATTTGGGATCACAAATGATTGGAAACATATCATGTGAAACATTTATTTTGAATGATGATATTTCACGAGGGGTGGAGAAATTAAATTTGGTTATTGACACGCTAGCAGAAGATTTGCTAGCAATATAGGCAGCCAATGACTCAGAAGTGGTGTCTGACGAAAGTCGAGACACAAAAACTTGCCTACGAGGGGCAACAACAGTTAAAGTAGGTGCTGATGGGGCAGCGGGTAATACAGGAGTTGGAGGAGCTAAAGAGGCGCCATTATTGTGTTTAACAATCTGGGCAAGACTACGCGCAGGTCTATCTTTGCGGCCAGGAGCTGACGGGGCTGAGGCAGTTTGGATAACTGGGACAGTATTAGGTACGGGATCTACTGTAACTACTATAGGGGATGAAACGGGGGTAATTGGGCAGTCGCTTGGAGAAGGCGATAAAGACAACATTGGAGATAAATCCAAGTTGCTAGGTTGGGACATGAAAGGCGTAGGTGTCTGAACAGACGTAGAGGGTAATTGCAAAAGATGAGGCTCCAACCGGCGATTGATTGGAGACTCGAATTTATATTTGGCAAGCAACTCAAAACTGGAGTCAAAATTACTCGCCAGCTGCTTAGCAACATTATTCAATTTTAAGAATTGATTTCTCACAGAATTATACATTCTGGAGAAATCAATTTGCTTGTCGATGCAATCTGGGCACGACCAACGCAAGCCACCGCAGCCCTTCTTGGCAACTGCAGTGATCTTGTCGCAAAACGAAAACGGTGCACAAAAATAGAGCAAGTAAACACTCAAAAAACAATTATCTTACACAAACAAAGTGTTTGGAAAGAATAGGAATAGCAAAAATTTGCGAGAGAGCGATACACAAGCAGAAATATGCAGCAGCGAACACACGCACATACAAGTGTATGAACAGGGGAGCACCAAAGCAAAAGAATCAAAAACGGGCAATAACAACAACACGGAACTGACGCCGCGTTTTATAAATGCAATAATTAACAGACTTACGCTGCACAACAGATAGCACTTTGCACAATTTATAAGAGCTTTTTAAATAATGCACCATAAATGCAAAATTTAGAAATAAAAAGCAGGTTTGAAGCGCAAAAATATATAAAAATCTTGGAGCACAAGTAAAACACGTCAATCACTCTCAACTGAGAACTTTCTCTATTCTATGGTACAATCAGATATACTGTAGAAAATTGCATTAACATCGATTTTTGTGTTGTTTTTCGGTGTTTTAAGCACGTGTTTGCAACAGCTAGCGCAAGTTCCAAGAATTTCTGTATTCATGTGTGTATACACACATACATGCTCGCCTGCCTCGAATTCTGTCAACAGGATAGCAATTGCGATTGTTTACTGTGCTGCTATTTTAATTGTATTTCTTTTCTCCCAATAAGACTCAATTATTGGTGTGGCTGTTGAGTAGAGTCGACAGCATTTAATGCGGTTAGTTTCGAGTTCCAACCCTGCCAACGGACCTTTTCATACCCAGAACCCATTTAAAATAGATAAAAGGAGTATAATGTCTGTCCGTATGTATGAACGCTAGGATCTCAGAACCTATAGGAGCTACAGACTGAAATTTTAGCTGTAGGTCCTCCTAGCGCCCTCATATCGAGCTTGTTTCCGATGTTCGATAACTTGCCTCGTTTACAAGCAATCGATAAGAATCGGTTTCGAAATCCTGTTTTTTTTGAGCAATTTTGGTAAATAATAAGAGCTAGAGCCACCAAACTTGACATGCAGCTTCTAGAATAGTATATATAGGCATTTGGTGTTGGAAGAGGAGGGTTCAGGGTATTCCCTAGTAGGGAGCTCCCGACTAGAACCTCTTACTTGTTTCGGGTTTAAGAATGAATGCCCGTCTATTAGTATTTGGGTTAGACTTACTGTTCCAGTTGTCGTTGTTTATTGCAGTTTTGGTTTCAAGGGTAGTTATTGCTTCTTCTTTGGCCTTGCCAATTGTTAATAATTTCAAAGAATGGTTTATTACTATTTGTTTTCTCTGTTGGTCTGTTTCGACTTTTAGGATATTGTCTTCCCTGATTTGTTACGAAAACGTTTGCATTCTTGATAGTATGTGTCTTTTCTGAATAGCTTCATTGTATTATATATAATAGATATTGCCCTTAAAAATGCTCCTAGGCGCTCATGTTATAAAGGTATTTAAGCATATTTATTTATAAATAGGAGTATGGTGTGTTTCCTCATTAATAAAAGTATATCTTCTACGCTTATAATTAATTCATACAGTGTTTTAATATATTTGTCGTAAGACGGCAGAATACCATATGGAATTCAAAGAGATGAGAACAGATCTTGGGGATTAAACATCGCTAGTTTGTGTGGGACTGCTGTCTCGTATTCGATAGTTTTTAGGGTGGTTCGGAAATGTCGGAAATTTATCACTGATTTTTGCTCTAATATATATTTATCTAATATATTTTTTTGCTTCCCCCTGTTCGGTTCGACTAAAGATGTATTAAGTGAGGATTATAGGACTTGCTTGATGCAGTTCTCTTCTCTCTACAATGTATGTGTGACTTAGGGTGTTTCAAAAATTGTTGGAAGGCCTTAAGGCAATTGTTCTTATTAACCTTGTTGTGTAAATATGCATATATAGAACAAATTTGCTAGCTTGCTTTATAGCAACAATTCTTATTAAGCTTATTAGCTGATGTTGTTCGCTGATACCGTGAAGTTCGGTATGCTAACAATGAATGGAGCTGGAATGCTTATGCGACGCGAAGATCAGCTTGTCAACCACTCCCAACCAGAGCACTCTTATAGCCTCTGTCCACTGGCTTAAGAAATGTCACATTTTTAAATTTCACATATTGGTGTCCGGTTGTCGGTAACATGAGAGTGGGAAAGTACCGCTTCTTTAAATAAACAGCTGATCGAGTTGCTTTAATTAATAAGCGCCGCAAAGCTTTTCTTCCAAAATTCAAAAAATGCGCTCTCGAAGTAAGAGATCCATTTTAGGGCCTCTTTTCGACACTTCGCCATGCTTAAATTCTAAAAACTGTGGGATTATTTTAATTTCAAATTTCTTATTTAAAGTTGTTATAATACTTTCACATTTTTCACAACATCGACAGAAATCTCGATTAATCATCGCAAAAAACACGAAATTTTTGGGGCGAATTTACATATTTATGAGAAATGTGCCAATTTGGAAAAATGTATGAAATGTGTTTTCTTATGGGGAAATGTACAGGCCGCATTTTATACATTTTGCAAAAATGTGACATTTTCAGAAATGTGTTCAGTGAACAGATGCTATTACTTGTTAATTTAATGGTTTGCTATACCCTGTACTTCATTTTATTATTTCAGGAACTTTCAGCAAATCTACACGACGATAAGTCGCTATCTGAGCACTTGAAGCTCCCTCTTCAGAGAATCAACGACTATAAACTCCTGTTTAAGGTTTGGATAAATTTATGTGTAGTGTAATTATTATATTTGATAGCATGCACGTGTATTCGATTTATTATTTATTATGTTTATCTAATAATCTTTTAATATACTGACTGGATTAAATTTTTATCCACAGGACCTAATTAAATTATCTGAATGCTTTAAAGAGAATGTTAGGGACCTGGAAAGAGCTTTAGAGTTAATGCTAAGCGTGCCAAGTAGAGCATATGATAATGTACTGATTTCAAGCATTGAGGGATATAGAGGCAACATTTATAAGTTGGGCAGGCTATTGCTGCATGAGTCTTGCTTAGTTACCGATAAGGATGGTAAATCACATGATCGATATTGTTTTTTATTTAAATCAAGACTTTTAATAACAAAGGCTCGAAAAATATCAGAAAAGAAGTCTATATTCATTTTACAAAATATTATAAAGCTCCCGTTATGCGACATTAAAAACATATTAGAGGAAAAGCAAATCTATCTCTCATTAAAAACTAAAGACGAAACATCAAATATTAATATTTTTATAAAGCCTCATAATGAGGAAAACCATCCAATTTGGTACAAAGAAATTAAATCATATATTGACCACGAAGTAACTCTGCAAGAGCACAACGCAGATGATCTTAAAGTCGACCCCACAAATATATCTAGTGAAAGTGAATTAATTCTTCGGCTTCCCCAAAAAGTTGAAGCTTGTAATCCAAATTTAGGCATACGTCCATCTGATGTAGCCGACAACTACTTTCTAAGTAAGGAGACAAAAGAACGGCTTCAGCTTGAACAACAAGAGCTAAAAAAAATTGAGCAGGAAGCTATTGAATTATTTAGAAGCCAACAGAACCAACAAAATAATGGTTATCAGAAGGTCCAAATACCTGAATTAAAAGATCATTTTCATACTGAGTATGTCATAGAAAGTTGCTCATATGTTAAAGACAGTAAGGATCAAACTAATGCAAGAGAAATTAAGAGTTGTGCGTTAGATGTTGAAAAGATTCAGGGTCCTTCAGCGCTTGAATCTAATAAAAAGTCCATAAAGCTTACTGGCAATACAACTGAGATTAAACAATGTGCCTTAGATATTCAACACACTGAGTCTACAACAGTAGTTGATGATAAAAAACGCCAGGAAGGTTTTGATTTAAAGATTATTCAACTCAGTGATGGTAACAGAAAAGATGCAGATAATTTTAGTGCGATAGAGAGGTCTCAAAAAGTTGATATACAACAACTTGAATCTAATAAAAACTCTACAAAGCTTGCTGGCAATGCAACTGAGATTGAACAGTGTGTCTTAGATTTTCAACACACCGAGTCTACAACAGCAGTTGATGATAAAATACACCAGGAAGTTTTTGATAAAAGCATTATTCAACTTAGTGATGGTTACAGAAAAGATTCAGATAATTTTAGTGCGATAGAGAGGTCTCTAAAAGTTGATATACAACAACTTGAATCTAATAAAAGCTCTACAAAGCTTACTGGCAATGCAACTGAGATTGAACAGTGTGTCTTAGATTTTCAACACACCGAGTCTACAACAGCAGTTGATGATAAAATACACCAGGAAGTTTTTGATAAAAGCATTATTCAACTTAGTGATGGTAACAGAAAAGATTCAGATAATTTTAGTGCGATAGAGAGGTCTCTAAAAGTTGATATACAACAACAAAATATATCAGAGGGTAAGGACATGAACCCGGCAGATTTGCAAATTCCAATTAGCATCCCAAGTGAAACTTATAATAATTGCATTACAACTAAGCACAATCCAATCAAACTGCAAGATATCTTTGGCTATAGTGAACCTATTTTTGATAGTGATACCATACAAACAAACTCCAAACAACGACAGGAGCATTCTAGTTTTACTAATATAACTGATTCTGCTTCATTAACGCAATGGAATAATGAACTTGCTAATATTGCATTCAATAATGGGGGCGAACGTTCGGCACTTGGTCCGCCCCCACCACCTATACCTCCTCATTTTGTTCGAATGCCTGGCTTTTTTCAACCGCTTCCGCTTATTTCATATGAAACCACCATAGAGATACTAATTATTAAAGCACGCCCACCATCACCGCCTCCTCCACCGCCGCGAACCGTTAAACGAGTGCTTGTCCATACTGAAAGTCTGGAACAAAAAACACAGAACTTTTTGGAAGGTATCTACGACGTATCAACCTCAGACACATCGCTCCGCAACGCAAAACAAAAAATACGAAATATTAAAACCGCTGTGTTAAAATCAACAGATTCTACCAATTATGCGCAAGACACAGTAAAAAAAGCGAAAGCTCGCGATTTTGTACATATCTTTAATCCACCAATTAAAAGGAAACCCATATATGAAATTATTGAAGAGGCTGAAAATATGCCTGAGATTGAAGTCGATTATACTGAATCTATTGGTCACGATTTCAGAGAGTCAAGTGCCGACTGGGAGGTCCGAGACAAAAGTGTTTGCAGTATGGATGATAACTATTCAGGGTATTCCCTGGCTACTCAGCGGCGAGTTGAAAGTAAGTTACCATCAGCAAGTAAAGTAAATGGTATCATATATATATATATATATATATATATCATATATATATATATATATATATATGGTATATCGACCAATGACTTTTAATAATATTAAAAAATAATTAGATTAAAGAGTAACGATTGAAAAGTAAATAATAGGAAAATATTAAAAATTTAATTATATATAATAGAAACAAATACGATGTATGTACACTCTCTGAACTTTTTGCGAGGAAAGATGTATGTTTATATGGAATAGATGCCTACATTTACTGAACATTATGGTTACATATTTTCAAATATCCTTACATATATTCCCCTACAAAATTCATTCAATAACTGGTTGTTGCTAGCAAATGAATTTATATGCATACATATACCCACGCTTCCTGTATAATATTAATATGCAACGTTTCGATTCGAACCAGTGCTCTAGTCGACAGTACCCGACTAGAAGACAATCCATCCAAAGGCAACTCCGATTCGCAGTTAAAATCAATTGGGCTGTTTATACCCTGAACCCTTTAAAATTGAATAATAAGGGTTATAATGTTTTTGTGCAAATGTATGCAACAGGAAAATGGAAGCATCATCGACCCCATAAAGTATATATTCTTGATCAGCATCAATAGCCGAGTCGATCCACCCTTGTCCGTCCGTCCGTTGGTATGTATGAACTGAAGGATATCAGAACAGAGTTTATTTCCGATTGTCGATAACTTGCCCCGTTTCCAAATAATAATAAAAAACATAAGCTCGTTCGCCGAAATCTGTGCAATTCATGCTGAGAGTGTGTTTCTTCTTCTTATAGCCGCACACTATCGGAAATTCACTCTTGAATAAACTCAATGCTTATTGTGCGATTTAAAGACAAAATATGGCACCCAAATCTGATAATACCAAAGCGCTAGACTTAAAACAAATATAGATCTATGTTTACTATACGAGATCCAACATGCCAATTTTGGTGTCTCTCATAAACAGGATATAGCGGATTGTTTTTGACTGTTCAAATTATGTGGAATGGAGCATGGTAGGATTTTTTAATTCCCTAGCTCTTTTAGTCTCTACGACCTACGCGCTTTTAGATTTGAGCAGACGCTGTTAATGCTGATCAAGCTATATGAGATTGAGATGGTTATATATTATTATCTGCAATATTTATTTTTATCTACCATATAGTTGGTATCAATTCAAAAGCAAACTATACAGACGAGTTAATTTATCTAAAAGAAGGGTTGCCATTTATATTTTGCGCCTGATTATGAAATCACAGTAATTTATAACTTTAAAATGCCTTGTTAACATTACAGTTTGGGTCAATTGAAAAAATGTTTTTCTTGCTTAATCGGCAATTATTAAAGTTTGGTATCTAAAGTGCTCTTGTTTTGCTGACCCAATCGCCAAAAATAGTATCGATAGAAAACATCAAGACCTTAAAAAATTATTTGTATTTTACGCCGATTTCTAGATTTCGAGTTATTACAAATTCAAATGGTTACCTTACATAAAAGAAACGTTACCCCTTGTGATATACTATTCAAGAAGCTACATGTTAAATTTGGTGATTCTAGAGAGATTTGCTTAAAAAAGATAATTTCGATATCAGTTTTTATCGATTGCTTGGAAACGGGGAAAACTCTTATTGGTTCTGAGATCATAGGGTTCATACATACGGTCAGCAGACGGACCGACAGACAGACATGGCTAGATCGAATCAACTGTTGATGCTGGTCAAGAGTATGTATACTTTATACTTTCTGCCTGCTATAATTATTTGCACAAATACATTATACCCTTATACCCATTTTTCATCGGTTCAGGGTGTAAAAATTCAGCCCTTGTATTATAACATGATAGACCTTTGCTTACCCATCTACATTAACACAATTTTTCTGTGTTTGTATATCCTAAATTATAATGTACCACAATGATAAGATATTTTTATTATTGATATTTAACTACCATCACAGGAAGTAGTAGGTCCAGGGACGATGTTAGGGGCACTTCCTACGATAGTACTTACGATAAACACGTAAGCTACACAACTGGTGCAAGACGTGATCGAAGTACATTGGATAGAATTGAAGCACGTTCATCCCTCTTAGCTTCCAGTCGAGCTGAGAGTCGTGCAGAAAGTCAAACCAGCCGTAAACGTGCATCATCGCATCTAATTGACGATCAGCCTCAACGCTGTATTGAGAAACCTGTGATTATCAAAATGTTGAAAAGTGTACATGTCGAATGTAAGTTTCAAAAGAATAAACAAATATTGTCCAAAATATGTTCTTTATTTATACAATTTTTACCTACAGGCGGAGAGACAGCGCACTTTGAAATTCAGTTTAAAGAGCAGCCAGGATTGGTTACATGGTTAAAGGATAACAAGACCTTAGACGATCGTTTAGCGGATCGTATTGTCCAAACAAGTGCTCCAATGAATTCCTATCGCTTGGATATCAAAAATTGCAGGTAATTTATTTATTGTTTGTTTTTTGTTTTTATAATATATTACCAAAAACACATATTTTGTATGAGCATTGAGACGATTATCTCTTTGCATAAAACTGTAAGTCCTGTCTGTCTGATTGGTGATCAACGCACAACCCATACCGTAAGAGATAGGAAGCTGAAATTTTAAGTTAAGGTGGGGTTTCGAGAAATTCCACCCGCAATTATAGAATAATCGCGAAATTGTATAAAACTTTTTGTTTACCAGCCGATCGACCTCAAGCTTATTTTCAAAGATCTTTGCTCAAATTTATTTGAGTGGTGTCTCAAACCATCTCCTTGGTGGAAATGCAGGTCAAAGATTTGGTAGGTGACGTTTCGCACTCAAATTTATTTCCAAGGATCTAAATCAAAAATGATTTGATACATGTTTCACATTATCGCGAAATCCGAAATTCCTCGGTGGAAACGCGATTCTAAGATTTTTTGGTGAAGTCTAACAAGGTCGGAAACCTTTTATTTCAACATTTGGTTCCTTTTTTGATGCACTTTAATTATATTTTTAAAAGGAAGTGGAGTCCAAGGTGGAACGGGTAAATTTTTATTTTTCACGGGCTTGTACTTAGTGGAAAGGAAATATCTAAAATTTGTAGCACACAACGTTTCACGGGCATGACCGGACAATACCTGTTAGTCTCTATATATAAAACTGTTTGTCATGACTGAGGGATTGGATGACCCACTGACACAGTCAAAACCGTAAGAAATAGGAAGTTGAAATTTTTAAAGTATTAATTTTATGTGATGGCGGTGTATGCTATGCATGTTTTGGGAAATGCCACCACAAGTAATGCAAAAAAACCGAAAGACTGTTGTATATGTTATTAGACCCTGAACCCATTGAAAATTGGGAACAAGGGTATGCTGCAAAATGTGTACGTAAATGTATAACAGACAGAAGCAAGCATCTGCGACCCTATAAAGTATATATTTTCTTGATCAGCATCAATAGCTGAGTCGATCTTGCCATGTCCGTCTGTCTGTCCGCCTGTCTGTCCGTACGTATTAACGCACGGATATCAGAACCTATAAGTGCCACTTGTAGTGCCAAGTGCTGCGGTCTGTCGCTAGTTCGAGCCCTACCGAGGAAACTATTCTTTATTATTTTTTTGGATGATGTGGCTGCTGAGTAGAGTCGGCAGCAAGTAATCCGGTTCGTTGCGAGTTCAAACCCTGCCAATAGAACTTTTTTATACCCTTGCAGAGGGAATTATAATTTTGCCGTGAAATGTGTAACGCATAGAAGGAGACATCTTCGACCCCAAAGAGTATATATATTCTTGATCAGTTTCATATACATGTCCGTCTGTCTGTTTCTATGCGAACTAGTCTCTCAGTTTTTAAGCTATCTTCATAAACCTTTGCAGAAGTCCTTCTTTCTGTTACACGTAGTTCATATGTCGAAACCAGCTGGATCCGTCTGCTATATCATATATCTGCCTCAGGAACAATCGGTCAAAAATAAAGTTGTTGTTTGAAAAACATTTTTGTTTATCTTGACAAAAACTGGCATTTATTAGTTTTACTATGCATTTCAAAATATATTAGATCGGACCACTATATTATATAGCTGACATAGGACCGATCGGTCCAAAATGAAGTTGTTGGATAAAAAACATTTCTGTATACCAAGATATCTTGACCAAATTTATTTATTCGTTTTTCTATCCTCCTCATATATATGCAAAATCCTATTAAGATTTGACCACTATTTCATATAGCAGCCATGTGAACGATCTGTCGAAAATTAAGTAGTTGCATGGAAAATTTTTTTGTTTTTCACGATATCTTGATCAAACTCGGAATTTTGTATTCTTACTATGTTCCTCATATATATGCAACATCCAATCAACATCAGACTACTATATCATATAGCTGCCATAGGAACGATCGGTCGAAAATTAAGTAGTTGTATGGTAAGCTTTTTTGTCAATTGAGATATTTTGATTAAACACGGCATTTAGAGATTTCACTCTGATCCTTTCATTACTGCAAAATTTTATTTACATCGGAAACTATATCATATAGCTGTCAAAGGAACGATCGGCCGAAAACTAGGTTCTTGTATAAAAAACATTTTTGTTTATGAAGATATATTGACTAAATTCGGCATTAACTATTTTCCCTGTGCTTCTTAGATACGGGTAAATCACTATGAAAAGGTTGGGTCTGCAAGGATATTAAATCTTCGGCGAGAACCATGAACCATGAACCATGAACCTATTGAAAATGGGTAAAAAGGGTATAATGTATTTGTGCAAATGTATGTAACAGGCAGAAGGAAGCATCACCGACCCATACAGTATATATACTCTTGATCAGCATCAACATCCGAGTCCGTCTGTCCGTTTGTATGAACGGAAGGATCTTAGAACCTATAAGAGCTAGAGACTTAAAATTTTAGCTGTAGGGACCTATTCCATGCGCAGATCGAGTTTGTTTCCGATAATCGATAACTTACTCCGTTTCCCAGCAATCGATAAAAATCGATATCAAAATCCAGTTTTTTTTAACAAATTGGGCACATACATAGAGTCACCAAACGTGATATGTTTATTCTCGAATAGTATATATAAAACACGTATCTCTCCTTCTATAAATATTGCCAACTCCCCGCTACTACCTCATAGGTATGAATGAAGTTAATAATCAACTTGTGTTGCCCAATTATTTTAACTACAATTTTAATGCAATTAACTTTTTGAGAATACATAAATATTATATGGTCCGATAAGATATACCGTAGAAAATTTGCTTAGCGCAGCTAGAAGAATTTCTGTATGCATGTACACCCACACATTCATGCGCGTCTACTTCAAATTCTATCAACAGCGATAGTATTGTTTTCTGTGCTGCTATTTTAATTCGCTGTTGAGTACAGGCAGTGGCAAGTGGTGTGGTATGTCGCGAGCTCGAGACCTACCGAAGAAACTAGCCATTAATTTCTGTAATACATTTTACATGTTTCTTCTTTTGAAAATGTTTAGTTAGTACATCGGCAACCATATCATAAGTATATATATTCTTCCTTCAACTTTGGTTAAATAGCTGGAATTTAAAAGTCAATATTCTACCTCCATTAACACAAGTAAAATATTTCGACTAAAGCATTAGATGTTGTACATACTTTTCGCAATATTGTGAAATTCCAAATTAGTGTAACCAAACTTATCAAAGGTAAATAACTTAAAATGTATCAATTTTTGTTATGATAGATTGGCGCAGTACCCCCTTCTAGACGTTAAGTTGTGAAAAGAAACTGCGAGTCGAATTGTGCGGCGAGGCCTTGAACATTGATGAATTGAAATCTGTAGAAGGCAGAGTGTAATGTTGGATTGGTGAATGAACGTGGCGATTAAATTTAGATGACGAAGTGAGCTATATACAAGGCCACACAAAATGCTATTTGATGACTTTAATTATTGAACGAACTCCTTCATGGTCAATGGCATGTATCTTGCTGATAATATTTTTGCGATTAGGCTGCGGTTTGAATGTTCGCACTGTAGAAGTAAAAATATAGCAAGATTGGACAACTTGATTGCGGTCAGTTGATAGATTTGATTTAAAGTATAGTGTTGTTGTCATTAAGTAGCTTTCTATAAACATTGAAAATGGTTAAAAAGGTTATGATGTATTTTTGCAAGAGGCAGAAGGTAGAATTTCCGACCCGAGCCTACTCGATCTAGCCATGTTCGTCTGTCCGACCGTATGTATGAACCCAAGAATCTCAGAACCTATAAGAGCTAGGGACTAAGAATTTGGTATGTGGGTCCTCCTAGTCCATGCGTAGTACGACAAGAGCCTCGTACTTGTTTTCTTATTTTTTTAAAATAAATGGTTGGTATCGCAGTCGAGAAGAGTCATTTGCCGGTAGAAGTGAGCTGTGCCTGCTTAATTAACCTGGTTTCATTCCTTAAGGTCGTCGTCTATAACGTCTAAATATGTAACAGCTTGCGTTTGGTATTTGAAGTCCTCTTGGTTGCTCATCCGAGCTTAAATACCTTACCTGTATACCTTGCGCTACAGCTGCTAGGTTTTTTATTGACTTGACCCTGGTTGGCTGGACTTGATCTCGTTTGGGTTTGAATTCCTCTCTTCTATTAAAACGAGTGGTTTTGCTTATTTTTTATCCCTATTATATTTTTGTTCCTGCGCTGTTGTCTCTGTTTGGATTTTCGGACCCTCTCTTAAACACTTCGTGCAAAATTACTTGCGAACAGGTTGATGGTTGATCTCTCATGGTTACTATCAACCTTCTGAGTAAATGCTAATGCCGAAGGATGATCAGACATGAAGGTCTTGTTTCTTAGCAGAGCCATATTTCCCTAGCGTGTTCGACCTGTCTTGCTCTATTATGTATCCGCTTATGTGAAATCAAATCTGTTAATTCTAGTCTTAAAATTGAGTGTGGTCTACTCAGCATTGTTGATTTTTGTTGGTGTCGGTTCAGCGTTGTTATTGTTTTTTATTTTTAATTTTATGTTTTTATAGAATCGTGTGCTCCCGACTATTGAATACCCTTAACCTTCTTATTCCAACAACAAATGCAGCACGCGCTTCGCGCTCGTTTTAAGTAATGAAGATACATTTTAAAAAAAGGTCCATTGGCAGGGTTTGAACTCGCAACTGACCGCATTACTTGCTAACGACTCTACTCAGCAGCCGCACCAGCAAAAAAAAAAAATAATAGTTTCCCGATAGGGCTCGAACTCGCGACAGACCGCACCACTTGCCACTGCCTCCGCTCAACTGCCACACCAATAATTGAGTCTTATTGAAAAAAAAAAAAAAACAAATTAAAATAGCAGCACAGAAAACAATCGTAATTGCAGACGAAGCAGACGCGCATGAATGTGAGTGTGTACATGTATACAGAAAGTCGTGGATTTTGCGTCGCAAACTTGTGCGCAGTCAAAGTATATCTTATTGTACCATAGAATATTGGTGTATTGTCAAAAAGTAAATTTCATTTATATAGTGACTTAAATTGGTTGGTAATGCAAGTTGGGTTATACATTTGAATAACGATAGGTATAATATGAAAGATACTTGATATATATATAATATTCTAGAAGCAACCTATCAAGTTTGGTGACGCTAGCTCTTATTATTTACCCAATTTGCTTAAAAACAAAGGATGTCGATATCGATTTTTATGCTTGGAAACGGAGTAAGCTATCGATTACCGGAATCAAGCTCGATCTGCGTAGGCACTAGGAGGGCCTTCAGCTTAAATTTCAAGTTTCTCTCTCTTATACAACCAAAGCTGGCCATATGCCACAAAAGTGTTAACCCTGCGCCTAGTGCACGATTTCACATGATTGCGCTGACAGAAATTCCGATGTTATTTTGAAATATCCGCAGACGTTGCCGATCTTACACTTTTACAAATTAATAATTAATCGTTACAGGACACCTTCTAATACGTCCGTTTATATGTGCACCTCTCTGTCGGGTCATTGAGCGTGGGTCTTGGTTACCATATGATTATACATATTAATTATGAACGTAATTATGAACAGAGCACCATTTGCCTTATTTCAATCAGCTTATATTAAAAATATAATTTTTAGTAAACCTCTTTAGTTAATCCCCTGGCGGTCCTAAGGCGGACAAGTAAATTCTTAAATTTTGTCAAAGTTGTTTTATATATGTATATTGTAATATATGTTTCATCAAGTCGTATCTGGGGTAGGGTTTCGGATAACTAAGCACTGCCTTGTTGTTTAAAAAAAATATTGACATCATTTTTAAATTTCTAGTGAGAATGACGCTGGAACGTATACTGTTCGCGCACAATCCGGCTCTGATACAACGACTGTTACAGCTCAGCTTGCTGTTGGACAAGGTGAGTTTTATTAATAAAATAAATGATTGTTTTAGTTTGGACTCCTTTTATTTTTATCAGCTTCTGGCCATGACGAATCTAAAACTAATGTGTCGCCAGCGTTTCTGGTTAGCTTAAAGGATGCTGAAATGATTGAAAACACTCTGTTCCGTTTCATGATAAAGATTTTAGGCGATCCAAAGCCAAAAGTACAATTGTAAGTATAAAAAAAAAATAAAAATAAGTTTTAAGACACCAAATTGTCCATTTATGTGAAAGATTTTGGGCGCTCCAATGCCAAAAGTACAATTGTAAGTATACAAAAGAAAATAAAAATAAGTTTTCAGACACCATATAAGTGAAAGTTGGTCTAAAAAGTATATTTATAAAATATAAAAGTTAGATATAAAAGTTTTTTAAAAAAATTGCTTTCAATCAATTTTATTTTAATTTACCTTGAACCCAAAGAAAATTATTAAAAAGGGAATATAACAGACAGAAAGAATGAAATGCGCCAACTCAAAGTTCAGATATTCTTGATAAGCATTAGCCGTCTGTCTGTCCAAAAACAATATAAACCCTAAGACGAGTAACGCCCATACATTTGCATGCGACGCAAAATTTCTAGCCTGGCTTCCTAAGCTGGCTTCTACGATCTTACACATGGCAGCCGACTGCTGTTCGTTTAGACGAACGAATGCCGAAGTCGCGAATCGCTGATGCCGACACGGGCAGCCTTCAGCAAAGCTGGTCGATGATGCTTTGTGTCGCTTCGTTTTTGAAGTACATTAAGCGAAAATATTTTGAACTTACGATCGACGCAAAGCACTTCATTTAAAGAAGTTATATAAATATCTGCATCCACCTCAAAATACATATTTTCTACGGAGCCAACTTCAGTATAAAACATCCATTCTTACATATGTCAACACATACTTGGGATAGTTCATCAGATCAGCGCTAGAAAACTAAGAAAAATTATTTCTTTGCCAGCCAGAGACTTTGCCAGATCAGTGAATAACAACACATTCAAATATGCTGTTATGTATGTATATTAGCACGGCCCTTATAGAGCCGAAGCTGAGACACATTCGATCTTTAGCTTTTTCTTTGAAATAGATTTCGTTTTCGAAATGAAATGAAATGAAATTAGTGCGTAAAAGGGTTGTCCCCCAAATGATTTAGATTGCTTGTCACAAAATCTACATAAATCAAATCTAAATCAGTTTCAGGAATTCCACCAACATAAGTATTCAGTTTTTGCTTCAACGTGAGCTTTTATGAACGCTTAAGTAGCATGACATTAGTTTTGTTTTCATTTCATATGTTATAAATTAATTTTCGGTTTTGCAATATATCACCCGTATCACTGTTTTCTGGAACCCACGTAAGTCGGATTGAATCTTTTTCTCCGATTGTGTTGAGTGCTTTCATTACCTTGTTTTCTTTGAAGAAATGGATTAGATAGCCGCCTGGCTGAGAAGATCATCACTCTGGTTCCTTTGATTTGCCATACAATAAGAAAGCGGTTGGCTTAAAATATCGCGTATCGCCTGGAATTGATCGCAAAATTTGGCATACACTTTACATATTTGAATAAAGTGGAACACAGAAGTATATACGCTCGGCAGCCTTGCAAACGATGATATCTGGTCGGTCTACCATAGTTGCTAGTCCTACATCTGTTTTGCGTACTTCTAGGGTACGCTCTTCTGTCATCAGATGCTGGTTAACCGGCCAGGATTTTCATCGTAGCCGCTCGAAACGATATCCGCTGAGTTTTGCTTAGAAGGCACTATTCAGCGTTCTGTACATTCTTGGATTTCAGCCTCCGATTCGACAAAAATGTTGCCAAAAACGACGGATGTGACCGAACTCTTAGCGTGACTTCAGAATCAGAACAAAGAACCGTATATTCTTTCGGTAATCTTATGAGATTTCTGATTCGATTACAATGATCTACGAGAAGGTGAGCCGCGCACAACTCAAGTCGGGGAAGATAAGGATGTTAACAACCTTCTGTTGACAACCTTCTGTAGTATAGCTGCTTATATATACGCATGCGCCAAACGCTCTTATAGAGGCGTCGGCGAAACTATGTGTTTCGATCGGTGAAGTTGTCTCAGTAAACACATATCGTGGTATCTTTATTCGTTGCAACTGCTTCAAAGTTGATTTCACTGGAATAGATTCCGAGGGATTGATTCATCCCAGTCAAGCTTCTGAAGCCAGGGCTCTTGTAGTAGGATTTTAGCCTTGATTATCAGAGGGCTTAACATGCCAAGTGGGTTAAATAGCCGCGATTTCACCGAGAGAATGTTCCGTTTTGTCGCTCTAAGACCCATAAATGAATCGTCTATTTATATTTGCAAATTATTTAGAAAGTGACTTTCCCTTAATTGCTGTTCAACTGTTCGGAATTTTTGGCTGAAGCCAACTCTTCCAATGACCGACGTTTCTGCAATGCTTTGTCAATCGAGGTACTAGAGTCTTGTTGGCATCTTAGAATGACAGTATGAGTCTTCTCACGACTTCACGACTTATGACGCCCTGAGATTATCCGGCCAACTCGGACTGTTTGACCGACAGATAGAAGTTCAAAGAACGTCTCATCCCCGATAAGCATGTCGATCTTCTGTGCCTTATGAAAATATGGATTAGTCAATTGCAGGTTTTCAGTTATTTTTCAATCACTGACATTGACCATATCGTCAGGCTGGTAACTCGAAATAATCTTCAAAATCCACAGATCTAACGAGAACTCGCTTGAATTGACTCGCGACTTCACCACTGTATGAATCTTCATTTTTACCTGAGTATTTCATTAAGAAATTACAAGTAAGCTAGCCACTTTTTTCGCAGAAACAATCGTTGTGCTAGCTCGTCTGTTACAAAATAATTTGTGAATTAGAATCGAGTAAGGCTCTAGCAAAACTTTTCGTCTTAATGCTAACTTCTGCTGTAGCTAGGATTGCACTATCACCCAAAGTCGCATGCATAGCAGGGAAGTCGATGGTTGATCGTGTGCGGGGTGGTGACTAGCTCGAGTGTTAGAAACGGCAGAGTATCCAGTATTATGAGAACGACTCTGCACTTGTTTGCCATACATTTGGATACAGTGTGCCCCTTCCGAAGGTAATTTATCCGTTAAGGAGCCGCCTTTGCGAACTCAATTCGCTACTCTTTTGATAATGCTGCATATGCAGTTCAATTCAGTATCAGCCTTCAGAACTGCAATATAAATATTTGGGGGAACACGAAAACGAACCTCGATTAATAATTTCGGAGACAGCTTTTGACTCAGGCTTCAGGCTTCAGCAGAAAGGTATTGATACCTACGCTTCAAGGCTGTTTCACAATCACTCCATAATGGAATGATTGCATAATTGAGTTGATCCTCCCATTTTCGTTTGGCCATTGGGTCAACTTTGTTCATAACGCGGTGAATGAAAATCGTGTTGGAAATCTTTTTAATTATCTATTGACAGGAGTTACGAGTAGGCTACGACTTGATAGCGGACTTTTAGCCAGCTTTAGTTGTAATACAGCGTTCTACGACCTCGTCACGAAACTCATCAAATTTGATATTATAATGTTTTATCAATATGTGAGGCCAGTATTTCAAATATACATTCTAACTCGATACATTCTAGGGTTAATATACTCGATATTTTTTTTTATCACTTAAGCGCATTATGCTTTTAAAGGACATATTACGTTTCTGTTTTGAATCGTCATTCAGAACTTTCTTTGGTTGCCATATTTGATTATTAATTTCAATTAACAAACGAATTTGCTAAATGAAATACAACAAGTAAGAGGTTCTGGTCGGGATCTTTCGACTAGGGGATACCTTGAACCCCCTTATTCCAACACCAAATGCAGCTTGCGCTACACTCTCGTTTGCTTTAGTAGTAAAAAAGATAAATTAAAGATAAAAGTCATTTTCAAGTTTGTAGCCCTTATAGGTTCTGATATTCTTGCGTTCATATATACGGACAGACCCATTTTGTAATGGGTTCAATGTATAAAAAAAATGTGATTCCCGAGAGTTACATATGAATTTTGACTGCGCACGTTTTAGCAGCAGCAAGCGGAAATTCCAAGAATTTCTGTATACATGTATACACACAAATTCATGTGCATCTGTTTCCAACTCTATCAACAGCATTGCAGTTGCGATTGTATTGTTTTCTGTGCTGCTATTTTAATTGTTTTTTTTTCTCAATATGTTGTGGTGCTGTTGAGTACAGGCGGTGAAAGTAGTGCGCTCTGTTGCAAGTTCGAGCCGTATCAAAGTTATTTATTTTTGTATTTTGTTGCTGGTGTGGCTATTGTGTAGAGTCGTCAGCAAGTAATGCTGTCAGTTGCGACCTCGAACCCTACCAAGGCACCTTTTTTTTAAAATTTTCTTTATTTTTTTATTTTTTATTAATGTATATTGTAGTGAATGAAAAATAGCCTGGTTGGGTCCTCAGGCTTTATCATATCATAAGGCTGGATCCTCACGTAGGTAGTCGGGATGCTAAGGCGTCTCCTGTGTTGTGGATGGAGGAGGTGCCTTAAGGATCTTCTATTGAGCCCTTTGACTACACACCTCCCAGCGAGGTCTCTTGCTACCTGGTTGCAGTGTCGCTGCAAGCGTTCATTGTTTCGGTTAGCGAATGCTTCCACTTGGCTGTCTATAGTCTCCATTTCGAGGTCTTTGTGCAAGGTACAATTTCTTACGTACCTGTCAAGCAAGGCCAAGTTTTGGAGTGTCTGAATCCGTCGTCGATTTGTACGAGATGCAATGCCCCAAACCTGGAGACCGTATCCCCACGTTGGCGCCCCACGAAGTCGTAAACTGCCCGTTTGCAGCGAAATCGCAATGGGCTGTTGGCGCTTAGTAGCCATTCGGGCTTGGCCATCTTAAAGCGGCACTGCTTGAGAAGGCCGTCGATGTGCGCCCGAAGGGTAAGGCTCTTATCCAATACGATTCCAAGATACTTGGCGCTTATGCCAGGGTGAAGGGGGCTGCTATCTATCCAGACTGCTGGAGCTTTGCCACGCCTCATTGTGTAGATGAGACCGCTTGGCACTTCGATGCACTGAGCTTGATGTTCCACCTGCGTGCCCAGCTCTCTAGCAAGTGGATGTATTCCTGGGCCCCGTCAGAGGCTTCGTACTCACAGTGCGAACAGGAGAGATTTCTGTCCTGACTTTGACTTCGAACTTACGCTCCATTAGATAAGAGCGAAAAGACTCATATTGATTTGCTGGAGCAATCCATCAATCCAGACTCGGTCGGAGGCCTGCTAAACGTCTACAAAGACTCCTTAGCAATAGAATTTGACGCCGTGAGGCTTAAGAGTATGATAAATCACTCTGTGAACCTATCAACAGCGCCTTGCCCACCCCTGAACCCAAATTGGTGGTCTGAAAGAATGGCCATTTGATCCATAAGCCTAGCAAGTCGGGTCAGTCTTTCGAGGCCTTCAACAAGGAAGGCAGGAGGTTTAATCTCCTGATATGACTCAGGGTCATATTCCGGCTTCCCGACTTAAGAATTATATGGATCATCGCTTACTTCCACTGGGCAGGGAAGTGTTGCGTCCTTTATATAGCGTTGAAGATCAACGTTATAAAATGGAGCACGCGAATTAGCAGGGCCTTCAGTGTGGTATGGCATATTCTGAACATCTGAAGCGGAGTTTCAAACGTTCGGCTAGTCTCATCGAGCTCTTCTGGGGAGATCAAATCGAAAAATGTGAACCGTTCATCCATGTGGCTGACGAAGGTATCAGCTTGCTCTTTGTCTGCAAGGCAGGATGCTCCATTCTGGTGCTTCATGTGTTTAGTTGCTCGCCAGAGCGATTATCCTGAGTCATAGTCCATGCTCTGCAATCTTCTGGAGAAGGATGAGTCTTTGTGTCTGCGAAGGGCCTCAATGACTTGCCGCCCCGCTCTTCGCCATTCCGCCTTGTCCCATTGGTGGGGGGATGGCTTCGGCTGCTGCTACGCGAATCTTTGCGTTGAATAGCTTAATGGCGTCCTCCACATCCAGTCCAGTGCCGATTTTGGTGTTGAAGTGAATACTTTCACTAATCTGTCTCTGAAAGACACCGAGAACAGTGCGTGTGTTGATCAGCCTCGGTATTGCGCTGACCACTCTGGCCCTGCTCTTCAAGGTAACTATCAGTGCGAGGTGGTCGCTTGGGAGGTCCCAATCGTCAGCGATTGAGAGGAGCTGGTCAGGGATACCCTGGTAGATGCCGAAGTCTATGCAAGACGGAGTGCCTGTGGTGCCGTACGGGTACCTTATGGGAGAGCCTGTGGCCAGTACCTTCGCCTGACGATGCGCTAGGTTGTTAGCTAGTTGAAGGCCGCGAGCATGGCTGCTACTTGCGCCCCACAGCCAGTGATGTGCATGCCAGTCGCCTTTCACTAGGTATATGCTTCCAGCCGAGTTGCGTATGATCAATCATCAGTCGACTTCTGCTCATTTGCCCTGCAATAGGCTGCTCAAAAGTCCACGCTATCAGCATCAGTGGACACTTTCACAGTCGACTATTGGTAAACACGATTTGCAATGGTCAATTTAAGGGCGAGGACAGCGCAGCCGTCACTAGCTCAGCGATTTTGAGTCCAGTGTACGGGGTATGCCTTGAAACCAAAGATTCTGGGGAAAGTAGGACCGTTGGGTCTAGTTTCTGACAGCAGAATTATTCCGCTGGCGTGTTTTTGTACTACAGCTTCAAGCTCTAGAACTTTACCTGAAATGCCATTGGCTGTCTAGATTAACACCTTCAGTGGTGTGTTCATTTGGATAGCAACGCGGTCAAAAGGGAACGGATTTGAAGTTCCATACCCAAAACCGGTTGTTGCATTTCTGCCATCCTCTCGATAGCTCGGCTCATGTCCTTGATGGCAGAGGAAAGTCCTTCCCCGTTTTCAGATATCTGCTGCTGTTGTTCTTATGTAGTCAGCCTCTCCTGTTGCTGTTCCCTCAGCTAGCTATGTAGCCTAGCTTGAGCTTGTCCGTACCGCTGGCTAGCGCTGGGGGCATTGTTCTTTGTGCTGAATGCAGTTATCCCTCTTCTGGTGGCAGGGGCGTATGAATGCACTTCGACATGTTCAGTGGGTGTTGAACGGGGAAAGTCAACAGGTGTAGGCCCATGAACTATATTGCTGCGGATTCGGTTCTCCTGAGTCGGTGGGAGATTTTTTGGTGGGCTTTGGGGCTCCAGCACGCTTCGTATATTTGGTAAACCACTCGCAGCTTTTATAGTTGGCAGTGTGGTTACCACCACAGTGGACGCATGTTGACGGAACTGAGTCGGGCAGTGTGCAATCGGCAGTGTGATGATTGAGCCCGCATTCAACCCATTTGTATTGTTTTCTGCAGTAGGGTGCTGTACTCCTGACACCTATGGCATTGCCCTAGTCCTAGTTTCTTCGAACAGAGTCCACCTTGACCACCTGCTTGCACAGCTTCCTGATGGTAAGAGCCTTCTTGTTGTTGGCCGCTGGCTTCAAGTTAATGAAGTGTATATTCATGGGCTCCTTGGTGACTTTGCTGTTCGTATTGCGGTATGGCCCTGGGTCCGCAAGTCGTCGATGATGACTATGCGGTAGGGCCTCTCCTTCAGAAGCTGGTATGAATAGAATTGAATTTTTTTCTTCCAGCTTCTTTATGATGGCCCTGTATGTAGGCACATCATTGGCTAAGAGTCGCTCGAGTCGGGTGGCTTCTTTTCTCCAGTGGGGGCATTGTTGTTGGCACTTTCTTCGGGCGTGGAGGAGCTAGTGCTGGCATGGGCGACGGCTTTGGGTTGGCTGGCGCCCCCTACCTGAGGAGTTGCTGTGGCAGGCAAATTCTTTTCTTGGGCTAACCTTATCTGCTCGCCTTCAAATTGATCAGTCTCTATGTCATCGTCGTTTTCGGGTGGCGCCAAGAGAGCATATCTATCGGTGTCAGTCTTGTTCTGTTTTCGCCGCGCGGCAGGTGGGGACCTGCTGTCTAAGACTGTGTGCTTATCGGTTTTTGTTCGCTTGTGATTGAATCAGGCTAGCCGCAGCTACAGCGGGTGAAATGGGTTTGACGATATTTATTCGCTATTCACTATACACTAGCATCAGGATGTGGACTGCTGCAGGGGTCTTCGGGGCCATTAAAGGGTAGGAAGGTGCAACTGATGTACTTTAGGCATACATCAGCGCGGAGAATTTATTGGAAGCTGTTGCTAAGCGTCTGATAAGGATTAAGGCGCTTGGCGGTTAAGCGGCGACAGCATATAGTTGGCCTACCGCGTTAGTTCGAGACGACCCCTTGCTACTCATTGTGGGTGCGTTGCTGTTCTCAGCATTCTCTGGAATGGTGGCATGTGCATGTCAGCACGAGAACGCAGCTGACTTGCTCACTTTTGTTTGTTTTATCAGCAAGTAGTTTTGTTTTAAATTTTGGACGTTATTGTTTTTTTCTTTTCCGTTTGTTATTGGGATTGTAATAACCGCGTTTGGGCGTGCACTCAAATTTCGATTTTTAATTTTATTGCGCGAGTACGTCCGTTCACTTCAAACACCAAGAAGTGTCTAATATTTCTTCGCAAACACCATTTGTTGTTGAAGTATGAGGGTTTACGATATACATTAGTCGGGAGCTCTCGACTAGAACCTCATACTTGTACATTCATACAATTTTAGTGATGCTAAACTATATAAATTAACTTTCACTTTAAGAATATTAATTATAACGTTTTTATATTTATAATTCAATAACAAAATATTCGCATGCCTCTTTATTTTCAGCTTTAAGAATCAACAGGAAATTCTGGAAACCAGTGATAGAATTCAAATTATTAGAGATAAGGATTATTTGGGATTTTACGAATTAGTCATTGCAGATGTTCAGAAGGATGATGCTGGAATTTACTCCTGCAAGGCAACCAACAAGTTTGGTGAAGCCTCGTGTGAAGCTAAAGCAACTACAGTCGGTAAGTAATACAATAAGAAAATGCAAAACAATTATTTTTTAGTTTGAATGCTTTAATACGTATCATTTCATTTCAAGGGTCTGTTTTGTATTTTATGACCTTCCAATTGCTTCTCTTTACTGCTTCTTCCGTCTGATTTACACTATTGGAAATTTAATATTGTTTGGTGTCCAGTTCTCATAAAATTTTAAGTTCATATAAGTAAGGTATCTTATAGACTTTGAGTAACACAGTCACAAAATAAATTTGTTTTTATATTTTGGGAGTCGGACGAGACATCAGCATAAAATAAGAAACTTGTTTTGGTTATAGTATAGGAGAATATATATATACATTTTTACTTTCATTTCGATCGAAAAAAAATCATTTTGTTGTGTGTCCATATATGGTTCTATGAATAAGGCCCTAACTGAGCTCCATAAAGGTCACCTCCAGGAACAGTTTGTTTATTTCCCCATTGATGATGACGCTGTAATTGAAGACCTTGAGTGACTCAAGATGCCTAGGTCAAGAGATGTGCCACCAGAGTGTAGTGTTTGGGGGCACGTCGGTTGAAGATGGTGTGATTGTGTTGTACAGGGTATAAAAGTATGTTCTTTCATTTTAAATTTGGTTGTGGATAGTTAATAAAAACATTAAAAATTCTAATTCAATAGAAGCTTGATTTGGGCTGCTTCCATCAAGATAGTAATGGTTAGTAGAAAGCTCATTGAATATATTTTATAAATCTTTTGAGTCTTTATTATTATTATTATTGCTGGGCTAATAATATCAATCTTTGTGAGTGTAACGGAGTTAGAGTTTCAAGTTCCGAAATTAATATCCCATTTCTAAACGCATTGTTTGGTGTAGGTGTTTTTTTATTTTCTATTATGTCTACTGCGCCTGTTTGTGTGTTTAAGTGTTCTTGCGGTTTTGAATTTATTTTGCCTTCTTTCAAATTCAATGGGCTTCTTTTGTGAAATTTGTAGTTTTTCAAAGTCATCAAAGTCTGGATCCCAGCGAATGTCGAATGGATGTTTACTACTGCCAGGTGCATTTTCAAGTTTTATTTATCCGAGTCCTGTATCTGTCTCATATGTGATTGACGAAATTTATTCTTAAACTCCTCCTTTTCTCTTGTCATATCCGGAGACATTGCCAATTAACTCGAGCTTTCCAAATTATGAAGTGTCCATCTATATCCGGGATGTTCTATAGACCGCGCTCGATTAAATTAGGCCATTGTCATTTTCAGAAGAAGAAGCATAGTCTAGATCCTAAAAACTACTATATTCTCCTAGTCTGCATCTTACCATTCGATCGGCCTTAAACTCAATTTCAAAGATCTTTGTTTAAATTCATTCTTTTCCAAAAATGCTTTCCTCCTTGGGGTCAAACATTTGGTAAGTGACGCTTCTTGTTCGAATTATTTCCAAATATATATACGAAAAATACATTTAAGTTAGGTTTCACACTTTTCGAAAAATCCAAGCTTCCACGGGGAAAATGCGGTTCAACCATTTTTTTGTGCTTTTTTTTCAAAGCTCTACATAAGAACTTAATAAATACCTCTTTCAGCGATTTGGGAATTCCGCCAGCAGCAGTGATTAATTACCAAAATACGAACGTAAGAAAGTTTTTTGATTACTATCCGATCGGCTTCAAAATCATTTTAGAAGAGATTTGTTAAAATTCATGGTCCCTCGCCCTTTTTGGAAAATCCATTCTTTGCGACATGTTTCGCACTTTTTTTTTGCAGAATCCAAGCTTCTTCGGTGGAAAATGCGTTTCAAACATTTTTTAAATAGAAGTGAAGATAAAGATGGGTAGATTTAATTTATCCACGGGCGTGTACTTAGTTGAAAAGTAATAAAATTTTCGGCAGAAAACGTTCCACGGGAAAGGCCCGGCCTATATGTAGTATATTATTAATATACAGAGTATATAATAAATATACATATAAGACATTATACAGCGCCGAGCTCTGAGGGAGATGAATGGATTATTTTGACAGGTCGTATGTTTGTACCTGATTGAATTGTCCTGTTGTATTCTATGGTTGCCTTGAGTATACATATGTTGGACCATGTCGTTAATATTTCTTTTAGCTACTATATTCAATTTATATTTTCTGCTCATTTTTAAACAGAAATTTTTTGTGGTACCATAAATTACGACATTATCTTTGAAGAATATGGGATTGTTGGGTTCGTACAACTTATCTAAGACGATTTCCCTATCTGCTCCCTGAGTACGTAATCAATGACCTCATGAAAGGTGCTTCGTACATTTTTCAATCCAAAGGGAAACGTAGAGAATTCATATTTCCCAGTAAGCTTTAAAAACAGTTTTTTGCTTTTATACTGAGTAGGACTTCACGACAACCTGACTTCAGGTCCTCAAATTTGATAGAATGCAGATAACATTTGGTATGAAATAACTTTCGTCGAGTTTATCGGTTTCGTTTTTGTCAGTTACCAAAGGGGGTTGTTCTACGGTGACCTGACGGTGTTTAAGCTTAAGATTCTCCCTGACGAATTATGTGCATCCATAGCTCCTATTTGTGAGAGAGTAGGAAATCCTAATAATTTTATAAGTGATGTGCACCGCTTCCTCCGTATGTGCCTGGCAACGATCTTACAATATCTTAACCGTTCTTCTAATTTCCCCGTCTTTATATGTTTCTAATGCTGGAATTCCGACGCTGATACTGTCGAAACATTGAATCTATTAATTTCTGAAATTTATCTGGAGACATTGTCATGTTTGTTTTTTTTTTTGTCCAACTTTTGAGTTTGATTTTGTATGCAGTCTTTATATCTGAACTGTTTACATTTTTCGAGTAAATCTCCTATTTCACTATCTCTCATAAAGACCTTTCGTTTATTTTTATTAGCTTTTTAATAGCTGTGTTTGCAATAAAAAATATAGGATATCAGTAATTCCTATAAACTATTTATAATGTACTCTCGAGCCGAATCAGCTATTGTTTCATAAATGCCGATATGACAATGCTATCGAGGCAACATTTGGATTAGATTCGAGCAGACTAGAGATAGTGTGGCATGATCGGTGGGGTTGAAGGTTTTGCCCTTTTGCAAATTTTTTCTTGAAGCGCTCACACGACCCTAGCCATCTGAACACCCTTAAAGCTTGCGGCTTAACTACATACGAAATTCCGCGATGTGTACAACCATAACAAGAGTTTTTAAATGCTTTTCTTTCAAAATAGACGCAAATGGAAACTGCCTTTGTGATGCCAGCGAAAGAAGCAGAATTGCCAAAGTTACATAGTCTGATTTAACGGAATAATTGACCAAATTAATATGTACATTCATTATTGGACACATTCGAATAATCAATTTATAAGTCTGATGCAAGGTTACAGAGGTAGCAATTGAGATCTGTCAAGGATTAAACGCACTTGAGTAGAATAGAAGCGCCTGTTGGCTAGTTTATATGCTTGTTGCTTAAAATTGATCGGTATTTACGTCGCAGGTAGATGGACACAAGCCGTGATGTCATATACCAACAACTGAGCACTTCTGTAATACCCTTAAGGCATATCGGCAGGAATTTTACCTGTGCCAACGCATCAGACGAAAAGATTGCGATATTCACCCCCACCTTAGTCAAAACTGAACAGAGTCTTGTTGACTCTTGTCTTCAAATCACAAAACACGCAATTTTACAATTTTGAAGACGTAGAAAGCTTGCAGTAAAATAATTTATAAATAGTGCACGTCTACATCATCGAAACATGCGATATAGAAATCCATGCCCCCCTTCTAGCTGCAACTTGCGATCATAGTACTGTTACAGGGTATAACAATGGGTTCCTCCACGAGCTGTACGAGAACGCTCCGAGGGTGAGTGGTAGCTGACGGTGTCGCGTTGGGCGTTACCAACCTGAGATAGTCTGCACACGCGTTTACACAAAGCCGGGTTTACACACATAGGCAACGGGCGAAGCCACGAACCACACAAAAAGCCGTGATAATTACACAGGCGACGGGCCACAGCCTCGTACCACTGCACACCACACTTTAGGTTAGGGGAGGAGGCTATGTCGAACACAGGTCTTCGAGATTAATATTAATTGTCGATAAAAAGAATTAGCGGGCTTCATTTTAATCGGTTGTTTATTCGCTTCATTTCACTCTCTGTAGCTATTGTACTCCACCTTGTTCTGCTCCCCTATGCAAAGGCCCTACCGCACTGCCTGGACCCTGGCTCTCCGCTGCTTATTTAGGGTCATGTCTTCGTTTTTCTCTACTGCGACATACGCTTACTCACTATGAGATTCGCTCCAAAAGTGACAGCACTTTTCGCAGTCGAAACGCGTGCTTGCCTCGCCCACTCAACCTCGCCGGGAGCTTTTGCAACTTTGCTTCGGATCTTTCGCTCTTCGCCGTCGAAGTGAAATTGCGCTCTCGAGGACGGTGTAACCGATGGGTATCCAATTAGCAAAGCACGATTGCTGCGGCGGCCGGTGATTAAAATCAAACTTAAATGATCGCCTTGATGACTACGTGGCTCCTTGCCCTTAATTAACTTTATTCTAGTAAAACCTATTAAACATTGCTTATGCGATATAATACAATGATTCTGACTTGTTGGGGCTAACTTAGAAGCCGCCTCACACCCCCCTACTTCGACGACAATACCGTCACCTCCGCGGCGGCGTATTCGTCCGACGAGATCGTAATAACTTCGGGTTCCATCTGGACTCCGTCCAGATAATAAGTCTATTGGACTTATTCGTTAACTTACCCATTAGTTAGTTGTAAATACCCTATCTTCAGAGTGTGGCTAAATTGCGTCATAGAAGTTCGCAACTAGTGCTTTAACTCTCCGCCTACTCGTGGGCGTCGATGGATCCGTGCTTCTCTCCTTTGTCATCAGCAAGTGCGCCTGATTGAGACCACTTCGAGAAGGCTTCATGGAACACCAGTAACATTGTGTTGCCATGTCTCGACCGTGAAGGGGCCCGACGAAGGCTCCGCAGAGTACTGCCATCGGCTCTACCACCTGTCTCGCGTGCAACCGACCAGTCGGCAGACTTCGCAGCACTTCACATTCTTTACATAAAGTAGTACCTCTGGGACAGCCTTGATACTATTTTCCTCACGCCTTGATGTCCGGTTGTGGGAGCACCGTTACACTCCTGTAATACCTTCTGCCGTTCTAGGGAATAAAGTCCTCATCGTCCGTCCGGTGATCCTTTACAGCTGCACATATTCTTCACCACTGCCTGCGGTCAGGCCTCTAGACGATGCCATCATCAGCCATGAGGTAGTGAACCTCTCCCCAATGGGCTCCCGACCGAGTTGAGGCACCAGGTGATCCGTTATCACATTGAACAAGTACCCCTCTAGGTAGCAATGCAATTTTCAGATCGACCACACGATTGCCAGGCACTCTTACTCGGTGGCGGAATAGTTGACTTCAGCGTCCAGCAAACACTAGCTCCTGTCATTCTATCGACTGCGTCAGCACCGCGTCGAGGCCGTACTCCCTCGGGTCAGTCTCCAAAACGAATTTGGCGGAATAGTCCGGACAAGTCAAAACACGGACAGTCAAGCTATCCTTCAGTTGACACAATGCCTCTTCCTATTCCTTACCCCATGACCAATTCCGCTCCTTCTTAGGAGCACCGTTAGCGGCTGTACATTAGTCGGGAAGTTGTGAACGAAACGTCTGTACCATGACGCCATCCCGAAAAACTGCCGAAACTCTTTAAAATTAGTCGTGGCCCTTAAGTTACGTATTGCCTCCACCTTCTTCGGATCAGTACGTAGCCTTTCTCCGCAAATGACATGTTCCAGATAGACCAGCTTCTCCCTGAGGAAGCTGTACCTTTTCCTGCATAGCCTGAGGTTGGATGCGCCAGTTGTCAGTCTTCTTCTTGATTAATACGATTGACTACGCGACGGCTCGATGGCACCTGCCTGGATCAACTCATATACTTACTCGTCGATCACCCTCTGCATGGCCGGATTCTTCGGACAGTACATTTTCTTCAATGGCTTGTCGTCTTTAAGCCGGATCTTGTGCTCCGTGATATGCGAGAACGCCTGCAGACCCTCGAAGAGTGCAAGTTCCAACTCCACGAGCTCTGTTTTGTGGCGCCTTTTTGCCGTGTCGCAACTATACTTCTACACGTCGCCTTTTGTGCTCCTCGTGCGCTCGGTCCGATCCAGAGTGACCCCTATTTTTCACTCCCTTCTTTGTGTCTCTCTCTTTGGTTGCCGAGCAGGCACTCCCTCTCCCTGACGTGGGAGGCCTTCTTTCGGCTATTCGCTCATCCCACTCAAGAAATCCAACCCCAGGATGACGTGGTCAAGCATCGATGACATGATGATCGACACACTGATCAAAATCCTCTGTTGGCCAACGTCTAATCACAATGCCTCCCCACCTCCCAGACGAACGCGCATCTATACGTCCTCCGCTCTTTCCCGAATCGCCCACTTGCGTTCGCAGTCTTTTATTTTGAAGCTGCGAGTGTCGATTGTTGCCGGCATCGTTCGCCCGCCAATCTCCATTGTATCGATGGTTCGGCCACCGTCTGCCTTCAGTGGGTGTCCTATTACTTAGTCACGTGTGTTTCGGTGTCTACCCGATCCTGGCCTGGGCGACGCCGTTGCCTGTTTCTTGGCTCCATGCGGCGACAACAATCCTGGCTGCTCCAGCAACGGTTCCCACATACCCAACAGAACACAACGCATGCGTTGGGACACTCCCTGGCTATGTGTTTCTCCTGTGCGCACCTACGACGTGCTCTGCACGGATCGTACCCTGTTCCGGTCTCTTGGCTCATCATCTGGGCAATCCCCGCATGGGCCACTGTGGGTGGGATGGAGGACCCTTCTGGCCACAACGGTCGGTCTGAACCAGACCGGGCGTATAACGCAACGGGTTAAGCTGTCCCCCGTGGGCTGCAATGTCCTTCCCCATTCTGTGATACACGTACCTGAGTGCTCTACCCTCTGGCCATCTCGTACTCTAAAGCCAACTGCGTCAGCTGAAACAATAAATCTTGCCGTCGCACGTAGAGCCTGTATTCAGGTGCGGCATACTGATACATTCGGTGCGACTTCTGTGCTGACTCATATCTAGCGTAATGCAATGAAACGCTCAGCTCTATCAGGTATTCTTTGAATTCCTCTCCCACAAGCTACCGGCAGGTCCGGACTTCGTCCTCAAACCTTTTAAACAAGTGCGGTGGCAGGAAAAACTCCAAGAAACTAAGAAACTCCTTAAAATTCACCTTGGCACATCCCTCAGCCCAATACTCAAAAGCCAACGAGCTGATTGCTCTAGGCAAGCCATATTTGATAGCCCACTCCTCTAGGTACTCTAGGAATTCAAGGGCCGTCAAACCTCATACTCCACTTTCGAAATTGTTCCGGAATGTTTGAAAATGGCCTATTCTCCGAATGAAGATACGGGCGAGAAGCATAAGGAACACTACCCGGATCAGCAGGGGCCTGATCTATTTCGGGTAAAAGCGTTTGCTAATTGTGTGGTCTGTTACGAGTTTGAGACCTTATCTTTTTTAATTTATTTTAATTACTGCTGAAGAAAACGAGCGAGTAAAACGATCTGCATTTTGTGTTGGAAGATGAGGGTTCTTGGCGTTCACTAGTCGGGAACTCCCGACTAGAGCCTCTTACTTGTTTTTTGGATAACATTCTTATAAAGTATTATTTTCTTTTTAGAATATAAAAACCCATTTGGAGCTTTAAGTGGTCAAATTTTACAGTCTGGAGAAAAATCAATTTTTTCATGGAAACGCAACGGACAAGATTTTGACCCAGAGGAACGATTTAAAGTTCTCTTTGGCGAAGATGAGGATTCACTAGCTTTAGTATTTCAGCATGTTAAGCCTGAAGATGCTGGAATATATACGTGTGTTGCACAAACGACAACTGGAAATATTTCCTGCAGCGCTGAGCTATCTGTTCAGGGTGCCATCCAAACTTTAAATAGAGAACCTGAAAAGCCTACCCTAGTAATTGAACATCGCGAAGCAAACACAAGCTTGGGAGCGTCTGCAATTCTCGAACTTCAATGCAAAGGTTTTCCCAAGCCAGCTGTGCTTTGGAAACATGAAGGTGAAATAATTGAAGTTGATGAAAGACATAAATTTATGTTTGAAGACGAAGAAAGCATGTCCTTGGTTATAAAAAGTGTTAATACTGAGGATGCTGGAGAATATACTATTGAAGCTGTGAACGAACTCGGTCAGGATACAGCATCTATTAATTTAACTGTGCAAGGTAAATTTTTAATCATAAACTAATTTTTTAATCATAATATATATAATTATCATTAAGTAGAGAGAGATATAAAGTACCAGACTAGGAAGCATGGTACACTCACTGCCGAGCTGCGTACAATAATTCAAAGTTATTTAACATTCCATTCATCTTATTCTTGCTTTTCATATTACATAAGAAAATATCAATTTAGACATATAATGCGGTACAAGAAGATTTATTTTGCCTACTAAAAACCTTTGCACAAAAGTATTATTCCTCTTTTTATACATTTTATGGGTACTGGCTAGAAAAGTTATCAAAGCAACAAATAAGAGTCCCCTAGTGTGAAATGCCCGACTAAAGAATGCCCATTTGCTACTTACATCAATTGGTTGACCAGCATCAAATAATTGGCCTAAGAATAAATAAAAATTAAAAAACAATCGAGTTTGGTCAAGGTATCTTAATAAACACCAAGCCCCTACAATACAATCGCAACTACAGTGCTGTTGATAGAATTCCATAAATACACGCATCAATGAGTGTGTGTACATGTATACAGAAATGATAACAATCTGCGTTTGCTGCTGCAAATATGTGTCAATATAACACATGTTTTCTTTAATAATTTCTGTGTTTCTTAACCGAAATTGATGAAATTTAACACTTAGCGCTATATTTTATTCTTAAGCAACCAATTGCATAAGAATTGTGGCTTAAATTGGTAAGTAGTTCAAATTGGTTTACTATATAAATTGGTTTATTTGTTTGATTCAGGATAACAAAGCGAAGTCTTTCACAAAACATAAATCAAGGTTTTTGGCTCAACGGACTCATTTATGGCTTCGACCTGGGTCGGCTGTTGTCCGCTTTACTTAAAGCTTTGAAAAGAATCTTACTTGTCAATTGCAGTATTTATCTAGCTCTAATGTAACATCATTAATCTACAACGACTAACCTTCCCGAGTTTACTTTACTAGTATTCGATGGTTTTAAGAAAAGAATGCAGACTGTCGTCATCTATACTGATTTTATTGAGTTCAATTCCGTTAATGACTCATCACTACTTCAGAAATGATGCCTTTGCGGCTTTCCATACAATCTTCTGAACTGGATTTCAGAGTATTAATATATGCTGGTGATGTGAAGTTGTAGCTTGCATATAATGATATGGCGTCATGTAATCTTTTACAAGGCAACATGGATACCTTACTGTCTTGGGTTCACCTCAACCTGTTAAATTTAAGCTGCTTGAAATGTAAGTTTATCCAATTCCTTGGTAACTTACCGCTGGAGTGTGTCAGCAGTACCAGTAATGAAGTTAATGATCTAGGTTCATTCTTGATCATAAAATTAAGTTCGCATCTCATTTTACGAGCGTGGTCAATTAGGCCAGAATTGTTATGGCCTTTGTCAAGTAGGGGTCAGCCGAGATTGACGATCCCTTTATATCTTTGGTATTTCCAATTCTAGATTTTCTAGATATTCAAATCATCAGGAAAGATTTAAGTCTATACAGAAAAAACGCATGTTGCTTATTCTCCGTGATTTAATTTGGGATCATTGTCAGCGGTTACCGTCATACTGCAGTAGACTTCTGATAAGTAATCCTCATTCTTTAATAAATCATATATATATCATATAGTTTGTGTTCGCTTTTATACTTCGCGACTCGTGTCGTACGTTGCACGACTGCGCCCCTCAGTCGGTTGGGCGGGAGGTGCGAAAAAAGAGAAAGAATACAAGCGACTTTGTAAAAGAGCTCCTTTGTGAGTGGTGCATGGAAGATTGAATCGCGTGCATGTTCTTGCGCCTTCCATGACGTGAGGCCTTTGAAAGCTAAAACTGACGTTTTGGAGTACATTTGTTGGGGGCAGCCGCGAAGAAACACAAATAGAGCGAAAGCGTTTAAAGACGAATACATAGTCTTTTGTGATGAGGCACGCTCGACCTGTGTAGTTTTTGATGTCAAACGGCTTAGAAAGATCGACGCCTGTATGAGTGAACGGGGGGAAGAACATGGTTCTTTCTACGGGTCAACCGCCCATTAATTGGGTTTGCAACTTCTTGCGATAACTGAAATTTATCCTAGCCTTGACTAGATTTCAGAGTTTTACCATTGAGAACTTGCACCGGATCAGCCACATCATTATCTGGCTTAAACCATAGAGTGCTGTAAATCGAAATGGTTCGATGCGTAAATTGAAGGAGGAGACGTGTGGAGGTGCTCGCATAAGGAAGTGGGATCGGATGTCTACCGTGATAGCGCAGAGATTGCGAAGCCCGCATGCTTTCCCCTTGCCCCTTGTTAATTATTGAAGGATTTAATATAATGATGACACTTGAACATGGAGTCAGTTACGTGTCGAGCGCTTACAAGTACTCATTGGGGTACTCAATGCGTTGAGTATGTACAACAAGCCGCCCGTAAGTTTCGGACTGTTCAGTGCTGTTGGTGTAAGTCACAATGTAAATACAATTCACTGGAAATATACAAATATTCCATAGCATCTTAATTCACTGTAGAAAATTTCATCAAAATCGGTTAAAAAACACGAAATTTATTAAAGAACTTGTGTTTTGGGTGGCCTCGGCAGCAAGTTTCTGCATTCATGTACACACACACATTCTAAGTCAGGAGCTCCCGACTAGTGCATCTTACTGGTTTTTCTACATTAGTGGACATATTATGCAAAGCAATTCAGATTGTTTGTTGTTTTCAAATCTCATGTGTAACTGAACCATTTAGTAGAATAGATTATTATTAAGTTAGTCTCTTAATCAAGAGATAATAGAATCTCTTGGTATTATTAAATGTCTAATTATAGGCATATTCAGTTGCTTATAAGTACAATTTTAATTGTGGCGAATTGCGCAATGCCTCTTTGGTCCATTTGACGCGCTCTTGTAGACTGGTCACGTAATCTCTTGATCAATCGATCCAGGATTGTTGTTTGACAGCAGAGACGAGCTGATCTTATTTAAGTCTGCTGTTTGCATTAGTGGAAACGCCAGAGATGTCCCTATTAGCATGTGTCTGGCTTGATTGCCTCAATTGAAAGCGGCATTAACCTCAACAAGCACAGTATGTATTTTGTCCCTCTCTGATGAGCATTCCCGACTGCCCAGCCAGTATATATTTGCTTGGCGACAGTCACGGCACAGATTATGAGGATGAATAGAAAACATGCTATATTCCAAGATATCTTAACCATTCTCGGGTCTAAAATTTTCCCTATGATTCTTAGATACGAACAAAGCACTATGAGCAGATTGAAAAGGTATTAATGGTCTACAAAGCAAGTGGGTCAACCTAAGTATTTAAATCATTAGAATAACAAAATAAAAGTTTGTTAGATCGACAACCAATCAACCATTTATATTGAAATATTGAAAGTAATCAGTGTATCAATATAATATAACTTTAAGATAATATAACCCCGATATCGATACATTAAACAAAAAGAATAAAAAAATTAAATTGTTGGATCCTATCCGTTCGGAACGTACAAGTGTTGTTAAATAAAGCCAACGACTGTTTGTACTTTACAAAATCAAGTGTGGAGTATAGGCAAATAGCACTCTGAACAACTGGCAATGACATGCACTGAAATATTGAAAAAAATAAGAAAATTAATTTCCTTGTCGAGTGCCCATAGCGTCGAGCTTGGCGGAAGCATCCCAATTCATTAATTGCGCTCAACTCTAAAAGCAGTTATGGTTAGTCCTTTGCATAGGGCCGCAGCCGCAGGAGGAGAGATGCTAGGTTTTTTTTGAGGGAGAACAACCATAGTGGCCCCATTACGAAAAACATACGCACAACTTTGGGTAAAAGTATTTTACCACCTAGCGCGTTGCCAATATTAGAAGTGTATGAAATTAAGCAATTGCAAGAGATGGCGAAATTGTTGGGGATAATAGCTTCTCGATCGGGAAATGGTTGCGTGATCTCGAAAATCTAATGAGCCTGTAGGACGTGTCTGATGTTAAGCGGTGGATATAAGCGAAATAATTGCTAGCTGGTTTCGCTAAGACGTACATAGCATACAGATCCGTTGACTAGAAGAAGAACCTGAGTGCGTTGCAAACTCCTTAAAGTAGTCGAGCTGAAGGTGACAACATGGGATATAGGCAAGCAGTTGGTGGCACGTAAAATTGGGAAAGACGAAAGCGCATTTTAATTTTATGTTGCAATGTGCAGCATTTCAGGGCAGGCAGACGTGGCCACTAGTGATTTAATCAAATTCATTGTAGATGGCCAACAAGATACCGTCGCGGCAGCAGCCTTATTATATTGCCGTTCTTTAACTGAGTTGCGCGAGAAGATGATTTAATAAGCGAAGGCTCGAAAAGAAACCGTTTGTGTGCCTAGTTGTAGCAGCAAAGTGACAAACGGACGAGTAATGGGAAGTAGAGCAAGTCAACAGCAATGAACCAACAACTCTGCTATAATTGCCGTGGGCTTGGTCATATTACGAGGGAGCTAGGGAGCCCCGAGCTAGCAGAACAGGCCAGATGGGGCGTGTCTTAAGTGCTGATGTATGGATAATCAGTATGCTTTGTGTACTAAGCGCCACACTATAAAATCGCTGTACAGTGCAGCGCCACGAGAGACCTGGTGAACTAGAAAACAACGAGTTATCGGCAGTTTAATTGTTATAATTATGAGTTTCGTTTGCGGAAAAAGGTGGAATAGTGTTTTTAGTTTATTTGATACGGGGAGTCCAGTAAGTTTAAATTTATAAGGCAATATCTGAAGCCAGTCAATACCATGGATTAGGAGAACGGCCTGGACGGTCAATATTGGGAAAATTTAAATGCTGAATTGACTTTCTCATGAATACTTACTTCACTTAAAATTGTGGAAAATAATATACTACCAACCAAGTTAACAGTAGTTGTTAATAGTTAAAAGAGCATTTTGATTTTTTTGGCTTTTGCGCTTGCCTTGATATCGAAGAGAATGATACCATTAACGTTGCTGGAGAGTTTCGCACATCTTTTTTAGAAAAATATAAGGACTCATGATCTGTATTAAGAATATAATTTTAATTTTTTTTTAAGTTACGTATCCCACACTATTCTACTGCAATCCACGACGCTTGTCTTATTATGAGAGAGAAAATGGCAGAAAGTATAGAGGACCTTTCCTAACATTTTGTTCGCCCTAGTGAATCTCCTTATGCTTCACTCTCGGTTCTTATAAAAACAGTCAGGAGATCTCTGAATATGTGCCTATTTTCGCGGCTTGAACAAATGAATTATAAAGGATAATTTTCCATTGCCTCTCATTGAGAACTGTCTGAAATCTTATATAATATGTGTAAAGTAGAAAAATTTTGAGATTGTGCGAAAGATATCTAATGAAAATATTTGTTGTTCAGAGTATAGAAATGAGAAAGTATATGCCAAGAAAAATCCCCATTAAAGTGAGAGGCGACTCCTAAGAAAGCCACCCCACAGATCCTTTTATTTATATTATACAAGCGTTGTTATTTATATTGTATTAGTCGTTAGAGTTGGTAATTGTAAAATATTCATCGAACACTGAAGGCGGACTCTGCTGTGGAGTAAACGTCTGCTAACTATAGGGTAGCGATGCAGTGGACTGCCATTGAGCTTAACGCGTTTGAAACAGGCGATTTAGTGAATCAAGACACCGTGGGTACTGGTAGTGTACAACTGTGGAGAACAGCGATGATCGTTGGGCGGACGATGCCTGCGAGAATACACCGGGGCCCCTCTCAGCGTCATGAACGACGATTGCATGATGGTGCTTGCTAGACGTCATCCCGACGGATGGATTTCCTATGTGCGTTGGGAACTGCAATGCGTTGCGACATCGCTGAGCTTGTCCTAGTGACGGAGATGGTACCGACCGTGTGGTCTGGGTAGAGCAAAGGCGGAAAGAAGGCCTTCAATGTCAGGAAAAGGGATCGCCTGCTTCGTAACCGAATGGAGAAGACACAGATGTGCCAGGGCGGAAATGTGCAGGAAAACGGAGGAAGCATGCGCAATGGCTAGAATCCACCCAGAAGCAGGGGATCGGGAGCAGGTGCCAAAGTAGAGGAGTCGAGGCCACTTTTAAAAAGCTTAAGCTCCATCTGTGGTCGGAGTAGTGCGCGGAGGAAGTGAGCCCCTAATAGATCAGAGTGGGAGGATCTGGATCCAAAACTAAGGGAGCTCCTGGAGTCGGAACTGGCACGGAGCTTGCAGGGGGTCTCGCACATTGCGAAGCATAATACTCGAGGATGACAAGTTATTGAAGCAACGGTACTATTAATGGTACTAGATGAGCTTATCAAGACTGGTACATGAGGTGCCGTCGCGCAGTACAAACACACAGCGGCCCAAATCGTCTTAGTCAAGTTGAAGACAGGGGGTAACGCACCTGTCTGTCCATTACCCTGGAGAATCATTTACAATATTGACCGTTGCGTCACGCCCGATTTATCTCTACCCTAGATTTGAAGCACGTGTATTGGCAGTTAACGGTGATAGCTGATAGTAGCGAATGCATTATCGGTGCCGGGGAGGGGTTAGTTCCATGCCAGATGCCATTTGGACTCTATTCAGCATGTACGACCTTCCAGCGGGCGTTGGACAAGGTAATAGGGCTGTGCCTACCTAGACGATAATGTGGTGATAAGGTCAAACGCTAATATGTCGAGAATTTGATGACTTGACGACTGCCCATTTGTTGGCTTGTCCGGAATTTTCTGCGAAATATGTTTTGCAGACTTAAATATGTTTTCGGTACAGTGTTGACGCAGACAATAGATAGGCAGGAGCGAGTTGGAAGTATTGAAGACTGAAGGCTGAAAAGGAGTGCCTGGCAATCTTGTGGTCCAGTATGATATCCACTACCGACGAGAAAAGCTCAATGTCGTGGCTGATGCACTATCAAAGCATCCTCCAGAGACCTGTCAGCAAGCAGTGGTCGTGGCCGAGTCCGCCTGGGTCACGAGTATGCGTGCCAGTATCGCCGAAGAGCCGGCCAAGCTTTCCGACAATGTAAAGGAAAATAGGGAAATATAAAGACATTTTGGCCACCAGACAGACGACGATCACATTCCCTGGAAACTCCGTGTGGCCAGTGATCAACGACTAAAGGTGCTGCGGAATGTCATGATGCTCTCATAGCCGGATACCAAGGCATGAGGAAGACAGTGTCAAGGTTAGCCCAGAGGTACTACTACTACTAGCCGGGTATGTTTCGCGACGGGTCCAAGAATTTTAAATGCTGTGGACTCCGCCAGTTATTCAAGAGCGAGCATCTAAAGCGAACGCATGTTAACGAGACAGGTAGCAGAGCCGAAAGCAGTATTCTGCGCTGCATTCGTCGGGCAGCTTCCACGGTCGAAACGTGGCAACACGATGTAGCAAGTGTTCCATGATAATTTCTCGAAGTAGGTGGAACTTATCCCCCATTAAAAGGCTACTTTACAGATTATCGAGGGCTATCAGTGTAGGACGGTTCCTAGCGGTCTATATAAGAGGGGCGGACTCGACAGGTTTCAACCCGGTTTTGCTTATGTAGGTAAAAAAACCGAGGTTGCCCGCCGCCTTGTACGATAATTTTTTTCAAAAAGAAACACTTTGTTTAAATACTGTGTTTTTTTTTTTATCGGTAATAAGTTATAGGTCTGTAGAAAAAACATTTTGTAAACTGAGTTTTTGGTGGTTAACATTTTAATCAGAAATTACGAGATTTCAATTTTCCTTATATATCTGGAAAACTGTAAGCCGTTTGTATACAAGGAAACTTAATATTCCCAATTGAATTCGAATGAAAATGTAAACAATATTATATACCGATAAGATCATTAGAAACTAGCGCAAAATGTCCGAAGAATCGATATCGATATCAAGTAAAAAAGGAAAATAAATTCAATTCTTGGATCGTACAGTGATTATAACACAGCGCCAACTTTTTGTATTTTGTATATTCAACTTAATTTTATTTATTTCGATCAATAAAGTTAAAATTACTTAAAAGTTTTAGGTCATAAAGTCAATCCGGTATAAATGGGTTAGCGGAATTATTTAACTCAAGTGCCCAAATTACCAGATATATTTAGTATAAATTGGGATAGTTTGCTTGCATTCAATGCATTTTTGAGAAAATAAAGTCATTTTTAAGAATTCTGCAAATTTCTCATTGTGCGATGGCTTTGTTGTTATGTTAAGTAATTTGAATGTCCCGCTCACAGAATCTAATAAGATATATAAGCATATTTCACTTAGTTATAATATTTATAATAATAGTTATAATAGTTATTAATATTTTCATTTTGATACTATGTACCCTTGAAAATAGGTAAACATTTTTAAATTGCATCTCGACAGATTGGAGTGCTATTCTATATATTATAATTTTCTTGTCAATTTTCAAGACATTTAATTATTCTTTTAATATTTCAGCTCCTCCCAAAATCAAGAAAATTGAGGATATAGCTTGCTTAGCTGGCGAAACAGTACGCAAGGAAATAGATGTTGAAGGATTCCCACAACCAAGTATTAGTATAACCAAAAATGGAAAGGATGTATCGGATGAAAGTAATGTAAAAATTTCATCTACTTCAATTGGAAAAGGATCAACAAAAGTTTCTATAGAAATTTCTGACATTAAACTATCTCAATCTGGTCATTATTCTATTAAGGCCACAAATGATCTTAGTCAAACTTCAGAGTATTGGAATTGTACAGTAAAATCCAAACCAATATTTGTAAAATGTTTAGAAAGTGAATATATTCACGGCGAAAAAGAAACTGTAAATATGTCAGTGCGAGTAGATGCATTCCCCGAACCAAAACTAATTTGGTATCACGATAATACTGAAATAAAATTGACCGACACAAAATATAAAATAGATTGTGACGGGAATACTTACACCTTAAAAATTACTGGTGCCACTCGAGTAGATGCTGGAAAATATTCCGTTAAGGCTGTAAACGAGCACGGCTCAGCAACTAGCGAAACGCAGTTACTTATGAAATGTACTCCAGAAGTTACAAAAAAATTACAAAATATTACTGTGCAGGAGGGCGAGTCTAATGTTGAACTCGTAGTTGGAATAGATGCCTACCCTCGTCCGCATATAAAATGGTTTCTTGATGGTATTGAAATCGACGAAAACCGAAACGATTGTCACCAAACAATTGATGGAGACAATTATAAATTAGTATTTAAAGACGTTTCAGTTAAAAGCCAAGGAAACTACTGTTGTAAAATAATGAATGATTATGGAAAAGTGGAAGACAGCTGTTCTGTGACTGTTAACTGTAAGTACAATATTAAATTAATATACCTTTAAAAAAAATAGCTTTTTGGCTACATTGAATACTCTATTCTGCTTGTTCGGTCTGATTCTTTTTATACCCTTGCAGAGGGTATCATAATTTTGTCGTGAAATGTGTAACGCATAGAAGGAGACATCTCCGACCCCATAAAGTATATATATTCTTGATCAGCATCAACAGTCGAGTCGATATAGCCATGTCCGTCTGTCCGTCTGTCCGGCTGTCTGTTTCTATGCGAACTAGTCTCTCAGTTTTAAAGCTATCTTAATGAAACCTTGCAGAAGTCCTTTTTTCTGTTGCACGCAGCACATATGTCAAAACCAGTTGGATCGGACTACTATATCATATAGCTGCCATAGGAAAGATCGGTCGAAAACTAGGTTTTTGATTAAAAGCCTTTTTTGTTTATCAGGATACCTTCACCAAGCTCGGCATTAACCATTTTCTCGGCATTAAATGGTTGCAAGGGTATTAGATCTTCGGTTTGCCGAAGATAGCCTTTCTTCCTCGTTACTGTGTCTGTTGAGTTTTCTCGTATTTATATCTGATCGCATTTTTGAATTCGTCGGTGCGTGTATTAAATCGATCGATTTTTTGCCCGACACGAAATGCAGTGATCGATTGTACTCTACGGTAAGTTGGACGGTATCGTCGATCTAGTTCTCAAGCTTAAGGCATCTTGCGATTTCCAGTAAGATACTATGAAATCGAACTGTGGAGTGGTGGTGCACTTACAACGTCTACTCCGTAACTATTTGTTTAACAACCAGGTGATTGTTTCGGAGTTTAAAGATAGTTCATTATCATTATCACAGTATGATCTTGGTTTTGGGGAAAACATATTTTGCATAGTCCAGATATTGCATTAGACCGAAACTTCTATCGCGAGCTTTGTCATTTATAGTTTGTCAGCTATGTCGGTTATCATATGTTTACAGTACCAAAATTTTATTGATAGTATATGTTTTATTTATTCATGTTGGATGCTTGCCAACTTTGATATATCGCAATGGTCTGCGTTTGCCACGTGCCGGTTAACTTTTGCTTACCTCTAGAACTATTTGGATCCTAAAACAATTCAAATCGTTTTCTGTCGCTTCTTTCGTGTAAGTTCCTAAGGATTGTGGCTCCGTTAGATACTTTCTCGCTCTGAAGAGGATTCACATTCTTACAGGAAAGAACATCCGCAACATGGGTTTCTTTACCTGGCGCTTTCCATCTTTTAATTTTTGCCTTTGGGCTTGTATCTGAAACAGCAAATGTCAGAAGTTGGTAGTCTACATATATGTTTATGTCCCGTGTACCTTATAGGTACTGCTGTAGCTTACCTAGTGCCCAGACTATGGCTACTAATATACCAATACCAATATTATTAAAATCATAGTAATGGGTCTGCCCTAATGTGACAATACTGCACCGGAAGCATCGGTCGTTAGATCAAAATCAGAAACCTGGGTATTTGAGTATGACATCTTCTAAGGCTGAAACATTTCTCTGTCTCTCAAATGCATCTCTTTGTAGTTCACCAAAATCAATGGGAGTCTTTCTTGCTTTTCAGATGGTTTATCAATGGCCTCGCGATCGCTTCGAAGTCATTAACCCACAAATGATCTGAACTCGAAAAGATTTTTGGGTTCCGCGTATTCTTGTATGGCTTTTACCCTTTCACGGTTGGTCTTCACGCCGCCCATTTTATGAAACCAAACGTCATGTTTAAAAAATGGGTCTTTTCCCTGGAGACTTTCATGTTAGAGTCGCACAGGATCATTATAACCCAGAACATATAAAATGGAGCCCTTTCATCCTCAGAAAACATCATAATATCAAACATAGCAGGTTTTGCCAATCTGTTCACGCTGCATGTCTTCGATCGCTGTTTGGTAGATACTTTCAGCATTCTTGATCTCGATTAATAGTCGGCAGAACTCACACTCTTGGTCTTGCTCGGCCAAACAAACTTGATGATATCCGGACCTTAAACCCCGTGCCGTGAAGTATTTGTCCTTACCCAAATTGGCCAACATCATAAGAATGTTGAGCATCGGGCACTTATTGGCAATAGTTCGCTTGTTTAGCTCCCAAACGTCGACGACAAGTCTTTTCTCTCTTCTCCTATATTCATCAAACCGTTTTTTTTTTTTTATCAACAACCCAAGTTGGGCTGCTATAAGGAGATTTAGAGGCGCAAATAAATATCAGATCCTTCTCATTATGCCTGTCTGGGTGAGGCTATACAGGAAAAAGCATTTCAATAAATTTGTGTGACTTTTCTCGACGTAGGCACAACAGAGTGCACCAAAAAACCAAAGGCAGCGCACATTGCACATAATAAAGGGCAGAGAGTGTTCTGCAAAGAATACGATATCCTGACTTTTTACTATAGTCATAAGGATCTTTAGTTTCTGGTAAATCTAGAAGGAACACAGAATTGAAGACGATCCAATAAGAAAAAGAGTGTATGTCACCGACAATCAACTTATGTAGGAAGACTACGCCGTGTATTCTCCTATGCTTAGTTAACGACAGAAGATTAAGGAGAAGTCTGCTGGGTTATGATGGCAAATAAGTTAGCAGGTTAGGCACTAAAGCGCTGGGATAAGTTGTTTTGTTGAAAGTTCCTCCCAAAAATGTCTTGTCTTATAGTGAACATTACTTGATGTTCGCCTTGGATCATACGTATTTTGTGTTCGCCTATGAGTCTTTAACATATGTTTCTCAACCGCTTTTCACTTTACAATATGCTAGTAATTTCGAGTCTTAGTATTTTATTCGTTGACCCAGTGAAAGGGACTGTGGTTGGTAGCTGCTTTATCGTAATACACAGCAATACAGCTAAAATTTTCATAAATAATTTTTCACAGCAGCCTTAACTAATTTAAATTGAACTCCGCTCCACCACGCAATAACTTCGGGAGCACCAAAAAATTAAATTTCAAAAAGAGAATCCTTGCGAAGTCACCCGGGAGTTTGTGGTGTTCTCGTCCACAAGGACCCCTAAAGCTTATATCGCGTAAGCCGAATAAGAGCCAACGTTATTCTTTAATTGTCTAGCAGCAAAGTGTTGCTAGACACATTATAGCTGGTGGTGTTCTCGTGTGTTACAGACGGATAACGATCTACGCAATTTATTGCTCCGCTGTACCGTCAATTCCGTAATAAGTTCTCTTCTAACTTTGCATAAGTCCTGGCATCCCTAATTCTTACTGTCTCCGTTCGCACTTCTGCCACTTACGTTTGTCGTTTCCAAAGTGAAGCTGCTGTTCAGCTTCAGCGTCTTACGACTCTTTCTCACTCTCTTTCTTAAGCCTTATTACTCCTTTGCCCCTCCTGTTATCATTTTAGGAGTCAGAGTTGCCTTTAATTAAACTAAATATGTAATTCACTTTCCTTGGTCTTCCTCTTAATAATTAGTTTCTCTACATTACTTCGTCCATCCGTGGGGCGGGAGGACATCCTCGCGCGGTGCGGTCGCCATTCTTCTTGGGGGGCCCCGGCGGGATCACCAGCTCTTCGAAGCCAGGCTCCTATCCCGCCAACATATCGGGACGGGCCGGGGCGATGGTAACCTCATCCACACGTCGAGTTCCTTCGGGACTAGCGGTGGTAGCGAGTCGCCCAAAACGGGATTGAAGGTCCTGGGGACCATTAGTGGTAGTGAGTTGCCCAAGATTAGGTCGAAGGTCCTAGGAACAACTGGCGGCGGCGAGTCGCTAAGTCTTGGGTCGAATCCTTCATTTTCCGCCGCGAGCCTGACGGGTTCCTGGTGGCCCCATTGACACAAGTCGCCACTAGAATCGCTACCGATCTCTTACAATTATACATAGCATCCCCGCTCGTTTTGCTGAGCTTCTCCATTTCATGTAGGGTTATTAATAATTACAGTTCATTCTTTCTATCCATCCCCCCATAGTACAATTTGAACTGTTAGCTTATGTTTCCTACGGTGCAGCTTACAAAAAGGCTCTTTTTACAACTAAGAAGTATGTTATTACAATATTTATTAAGCATCAGGGCTGTTGCCTTTCTGTCTTTCGCATTGTTGTGGTCTCTTCGGATGTGTACTCCGTCTGGCCCTTGAAAGTGCTTCAGCTGGGTAATGTTGGCTACGTGTCTCTTACGTTTGCCGTCACACGCCTAGCACACGATATGAGGCTAAACGAATTTCACAGCACAATAGGGATCGTGCCAGTTTTGCTACGAAACCATCGGCAGACTTGGAAAGCTGATGTTGGCGTAGCCACAGCCGCTCGTTGATAGTTGGTCACCATACCCTCCGTCGTAAGTTAACTGCCTCCCCTGGTCCCGAGATGCACGTTGCAAGTTGTGACGAACGAAGTCGAATACTTTCCTCAGACCCCCGCCCTTCTCCTAAGGCGTTTGCCGAATAATGCCGGCATTGACCGTGACTTCGTCGTGCACAGCTGCCGGGAGGCGAGGCTCGCGGCCTTCTACTATGAAAGCAGGGTAGAATCCGGTTAAATCGGCCATGCTCGTCTTTACGGCTAACGCTATTTCTGGTTTGATTTCGTCCCACGAATTTTGATTCTTTTCTATGAACTGAGCTATCACCGTCTTGACCGATCTGTTCGGCCGCTCGGTTGTGTTTTCCCGAGGAAAGTATATTGCCGTGTGCACCCATTGCACCCATACGCCGATGGAGCTCAGAAAAGCCTTGATCGTCCGGCTAGAACGGCACCCTTCCGTTGCATAAGAATTTGCAAGGGACTCCGAATCGACAGAGAATTCGCTCTCGAAACGTCCTCTGTAGGTGTTCTGTCGTTGCTTTCCTGAAGGGTACGAATTCCACCGACTTACTGATCGTTTACCACAAACATCGTATTCCCATGCTTCGACTGTGGTAAGGGGCCTACGAAGTCGGCGCAGAGGATGACCCAAAGCTCCGACACCTGGCGCGTCTGTATCGTCCGGCCGGTCTTACTTGTTCCACCTTTAATTTTTGGCACACTTCACAGCATCTTACGTAACATGCGGCTTCCCGGAACGTCCAACAGTAGTACCTTTGTGCTTGTCGGTATATTGTCTTCCTTACTCCTTCCTTACTGACATTCCTCCAGGACTCTTTGCCAGGCAAGTAATCCCCGTCGTCGGCTCTATATCCTTGGTGGCGATAGAGTTGGCCGTTCTCGACATTATATTCCGGGTACTTCCCTGGCTTCGTGATTATTTTTTCCAGTATGGATTTGGTTCGACCGCTTACCTCTAATGACTGCCAGGATAGCGCATCTACTACCACGTACAGCTTCTCTTGCCGATATTGCACACAAAATTGCAACTGCTGAAACTCCAGGGCCCATCGAGCGATGCTTCTAGACGGACACTATCGAATTGAGCCATTTGAGCGCCTAGTGGTCGGTGATGACGTCGAACCAGTATCTCTCCAAGTAACACCTTAACTTGCGAATCGACCATAGTATGGCCAGACACCCTTTTTCCGTGGCCGAATAATTAATTTCTGTCATCAAGAGAATCTACTTGCATACGCAATTAGTCGGTCTTTGGCGATGGTTTGCGTGGGGACAGCGCTGAGGCCGTGGTCGGGCGGGTCCGTCTACATCACGAAGGATCGGAGCTGATGTCAGACGCTCCTTAAGTTGCTTCAAGCCAGCTTGGTATTCCACGCCCTACGACAATGCATTTTCCTTCTTAAGGAGAGCGGTCATCGGCTGCATGACCGATGCGAAGTTCGGCACGAGCCGTCGATATCAGCTCCTTGCAGCTCGACGGCGCTGACAACCACTGGATGACCGGCACCTTCGCAAGATCCGTGCGAATTCCCTCACCACGTGTCCGATATATCTCCTGGTTTAGCCTGAGGCTTTCTTCAAATTGGCTACGTGCGGCTCCTTTATCGCGCCTATGATGATAATGTCGTCCAAATGGGCAAACGCAAGAGGCTCCACTTTTGGCCCTTTTACGGAGTCTACGACCCTCTGAAAAGTGGCACACGCAGATTGCAGACCGAAGGGTATCACTTTCCACGGATAAAGCCCTTAATCTAGGACCGCAAATGCCGTATACTGCTTACTACCCTCCTTCATGGAAAATTTCCAGTATCTTTATTTGTAATCCAGCGTCGATATACATAACCCATGGCGATGAATAAAGCCATTAGGTCCCTTGAGGTTTTTCTATCCATTAGCATAGCATAGCGCGTCGCACAAGTCCGGTCATATAAGTTATACGATCTGGTCCACGCACTTGATCACCAATATATCATGGCTCTGAGTTCAGCGCCAAGTAGATTTCTTTCTCAGATACGATCCTGAATACCATGGCCGATGGTCCATATACCAGTCATATAACAACCATTTCTAAAATATTCAAAAGAGTCTTTAAACTTCAACAAAAGCATTGGTAGTCCTAAAAACCTATTTTATTAAGAATGATATGAAAGCACATGACATATTTGCGTATTCTAGAGAGTTTCTTGTCTTCAACATTAAAGGGTTAAGAAAAGTGCTTTTATTTGTTTCGGAAAGCTGCACACACATATTTTTCTAGGTTAGGTACATCCACGATATATTGGTATTTCACTCGACTTAGGACTGATCTGGATAGCACACTTGTTTTGCGAAGCCATCAAGACACAGTCCAAGCTCACCAAGCTTAACTAGTTTATGTGTCCCAAAACCGCATTACACTTGTAACAAAGCTTAAGGAACTTTGTATCTCTGGCTGTAAACACAATCGAAGCTCACTCAATGCATAATGATGCAATGTCCCCAGCTTCACCACATTAAAGGTGGATTACGACAAAGAGCCCGTTAACTGATGATATGATATTTGACATATTGCTCTTTGTGACGGATCTCTGATCATAATTTCTGTATTATATAAATGCTATATGATGCCCCAATCTCTATGGGATTTCGTCTCAAATGCTTTTTGTCGTGTATAAAATATTTGCATATTTTTTGGTTTCCGAAGCATGACTTAGCATAAGTGTATCTGCATTAATATAAGATGGCTCAGCAACTGATTCATAAATAAAGATAGAACACGCAAATATATTTAAAAATAACTTGCCTATTGGTATTAAGCATACATTCTAACGATCGATTATTTTGTTGCATATGAATCTACGACATAAGTATATATAAAAGTATACCTCATGACAAGTCGAGCCTGTTCGACTAGATCAGTCTTATTTGCAGTCTTTTTTGCATTATTAAATAGAATTTATATTTTTAGGTAAGCCGAAAATAAGAAGACCGCTGAAGGATGTTGAGGTAAATGAAGGAGCTTCCTTAACCTTAGAAGTTGAAATATACAGCAATCCAGATGCCACTGTTAAATGGTAAATATGCTAGTTTACTTAAGTCAAAAATTATATCTACAAAAGAATTTTAAAATTATAGGTTTAAGAATGGGCATGAAATTCATGAAGATGCAAACATCAAAATCATAAGAGATTCTCAACGTATTGAAAATTATTACCTAACTTTGAATCTTGCCAAAGTCGAAGACACTGGCACATACGAAGTGAAGGCATCAAATTTCATCGGAGAGACAACATCAAGTTGCAAGGTTATAGTTTTGAGTAAGTATATTTGTAAAAGTCGCATGAAATCTGCATAAAATTCGAAGAGATAATATTTATTTCATTGTACCGTTAAGAAAGTTTTATCTTAATTGTTTTGTATAGGCTGGATATTATTTCGATAAATTCAGAATTCGATTTGGTATTCCGTTATTAATATATGCTTGACTTAAGGACTTATATAACTTAAGTTTGTGCTAGGGCTGCTTGTAAAGCAGCTTGCTACAAGATCGGGCTAATGAATCAGGTTTAGCTGCATTCAGATGAAACAATTTGGATTCTGGCATTAAATTTTGCACGCAATCCTTAGTGGTTATATGTGCACGAATCGATTAACTTAAATTGCGTAACATTAAATTGGAATGCCCCAAACAAAACCTCCATAACTTGTCAAGGACCTGGGTTGAATGAAATCCGGATGATAGTTGGCTTCCAGCGAAGATTTCGTTCATCCGCAAGGATAATATTGTGAATCTTGTTGCGTATGCTAGCATCAATCGCCTTTATTTGAGTGCGGCAGGTTAACTGAAGGTCAGCTTGGAGGATGATCTCTATGAAAAGCTACTTTTTGACCTTGAGTGGATTGCCGGAACTCACACTATAGAGTGGTTGCGGAACCTCGTTGCGACACCCCTCACAATGTTGAGGAGGATTGAGTTTCGTCTTTTTGCGGGCCTCCGACTAATAAACGACCACGACTCAAGGTGAGTGAAGTTAAGGAATGCTTCGATCTTCGATAGGAGAGTAGAAAACTCTTCCAAGTTATACTTGGAAAGGGTGGAAAATAGTTTGAAACTGATGACCCACGCTTCCCATAAGCCGCAAGGTGACTGTAAATTAAGGTCAGCTGTCCTTGTTTCCTCAAGACGATTTTGACAACTTTTGAAGTCGAACGGTCGAGGTTTTTACCTGATTACGTAAATAATATTTGAATAAATTTGCGGTCCCATAGCCCGCCAGAAACGGGAATGTCCATGTATGAAGGCTAGCAGTTGTCTTCATCTACATACCCATGACAGCATTTTATGAAGCCTCGTTACGCAATCGCGTAACACGTTGTTGAAATTGGAAAATTGTGCAGAGATCGAAATAGTTGACAGGTAAGACTACACTGTGCACTTCCCCAATGTCATATCTTTGCTCAATTCTGATGATATGGGCAATCTACTTCAAGTAGCGGTGAACCTCTGTGACAATGTGATGTATCTTGAGTGCCTCTATTGAATATTTTCTGTATTGCGGAACAGCCAAGATAAATTGTAGCTGCCTTTATCATCCCTCTGTGATATCCGAACAAAATCCATTGTTTTTTTCTGATTGCAGCGGAGGATTGGATTGGCTTGGAACGTTAATTGCTTTCCAACTTGGGGAATACTTTTATCTTTATCTGTCTTGAGGTTGATGCGCCATGGCGAAATAATTTATGCATAGCTTCTTTGTCATCATTGACAGTTAAATGAAGTAGATGCATCCCTGGGTGTGAGGGGATTTAGCAACAATTGCTCTAATTTAATCGATTATTTTGGTAATTATGTAGTGCCCGAAAAGAGGTCGCGGAAGGTCAAGCCACCGTTTCTATTGAAACTATCAAACTCTTTAGTGTTAAATGCCGGAAGACTGCATACCCTGGCTTAGGTGGAGGCTAGAGAAACTTGTAGATGTGTGCTGGCTTAGATATTGCTGACTTAGATATTGTGGAACAGTTTCAATATGCCCATTCAATTAAACTCTGCATTTCTCGTAAGGAGCATAACAACGTTAATACTTGGACAGCATTACTGAAATGTTACATCTCTGAGTGCTTTAGAACAATCTACACACTTTGATTTGACTTCCTTCACTATAGTTCGAACTTGCCACGACGGATTGGGAGTGTGTTAAGATTCACTTCGATAATAAAAAGCGTACTAATCCTTGATTTAAATTGACCGAGTCTTTCATTCTCGCAATAGCAGAGACGGTGGTTTTGAGCATCTGTGCTCCTGATGCAAATAAATTTAAAGATTCAGGAGAAGGTACCGACTGGTTTGTTGTCAAAAATCCAACTTACATAATGTAAGCTACTCGATCAAATTTCCGAAATTGTGCCACTGACAGTGCATCGCAACACGCCACCTTTGCATGCTTGGTTAGTTAAATCCTCGCTCGTGTTAAATCCTTCCAAGCATAGTTTCAACGTCCTAGGATTTCTTGAAAACTTTCAAAAGGAAGTACGAAAGGGCATTGGGTCGCTTTTAAAAGAGGCATAGCAATAGACCAAAAAGATAGCCACAGTTAATTAAAATATGAATGGCCTTTATTTCTTAGTGGTCTGTAATTGAGCAATGTCGTGAGCACACGTCGCGTACGGTAATTTGCAAAAAGCTGTTATAAACGTAGCACTGCAGCTTCCAATTGGTACATCAGCATTAGAGTTTCAAGTTCTGAAACAAATATCCCATTTCTTGAGAGCAATGTTTTGTATAAATGCTCTGTACTTATCCGTCAGTCTGTTTTTATGGGAACTAGTCTCTCAGTTCTAAAGCTATCTTTATAAACTTTGCAAAAGTCCCTGTATCTGTTGCACACAGTATATATGTCGGAATCAGCTAGATCGGACCCCTATATCATATAGCTGCTATAGGAACGATCGGTCAAAAAGTAGGTTATTGGATGAATAACATTTTGTTTATTTATATATCTTGACCAAGCTCGGCATTTATTAGTTTTACTTGCTCGCCATATATATGCAAAATCCTATTAAGATCGCATCACTATATCATATAGCTGCCATAAGAACGATCGGCCCAAAATTAAGTTGAGGTACAAAAATTTTTTTTTGTTTTTTAAGAGATATCTTGACCAAACTCGGCATTTATTAGTTTTACTGTGCTCTCTCCAATTATGTAAAATCTTATATACACTGTATCATATAGCTGTCATGGGAACGATCGGTCAAAAATTTAGTTGATGTATGAAAATTTTTTTTGTTTTTTAAGAGATCTTGACCAAACTTGGCATCAACCATTTTCCCTGTGCTTCTTAGATACGGGCAAAATACTATGAACATTATGAAAAGGTTGGATTTGCAGGTTATTATATGTTCGGCGTGCCGTAGATAACCTTTCCTTCTCGTTATGCATTATAAACATTTATATTTAAGTTATATGTTGGATAATTTATAAAACTAAACATTTTTATAAATGAATATTTTATTTAGACAACGACTGTATATCCATGGAACAAACCGTGACAAGTGCAATGATTGCTACTGCAGAACAATCAGAGGAAGGGGGTAACAACACACACTATACATTATTCATTAACACCTGAATTAAAAGAACATTATGTTTTCTTTTAATATTGCTGTACAATTGCGCTTTCTTACAAATTAAAATATTCATAAGAGATTAACTGCAACCCGAAAATAATCATATATATTAACGATATTTTAATACTTTATTAGACCAAATTACTATTTTAAATAATATAACTAGAAAATGTCTAATTTACATTCCTGATTACAAATCAGATTCTTCTTAATAAATACTCTAGTAAGCCGGAATGAATAATGTAAGCTTCTGAGAATTCGTTTGCCTATGTGGCGTTATGCTACATTTCTAATCGTCGCAAGGTGCGGAATAGTATATTCCATAGTGATCAGAACTTGGCTCTCATAGAGGATGAAGTTCATTTCATTCCGACCGCTTCAATGACCATCTAAATAGGCTCAGCAATCGACTAGCCGATGCCTGACTTAGTCATTCTCCATAAGGACTGACCCACTTTAGCTTATGCTAATTGATTTAAATTGATTTAAATTTTCCAAAAGTGGACATACATATATGCCACCTGCACCTTAATCAGTTCCTTTTACTAGCATAGATCAAATTTATTTGAAATCTTCGATATCTCTCGCATATCTCGGATCTTATAAGATCTAGATTAAACAAATCTTCCCTTCCATTTAGTCACACGTTTTATTTTTTTTGCCGCATTTCATTTTTAAATACTTTGAATTTCCTCTGGTCAGAGTTAGATAAAAAATCGTTAATGCCTTGGTTAACGCCTCTTTTGATCCCAGATCCATATTTGCTTACCTTGTGTACCATTTGCAGCCTGCTTCAATTAGACCTAGCTTGCCGATTAATGGGAGGCAGCCCATTCTTGGCTGGGTGTAAACATGTTCACTTTTTTTCTATAAACAAAATGTTTAAATTACAGCATTTACGATTTCTTTTCATCTTTCTTCGGTATGTTTACATTCGCTGTTTCTAATTCAGTGACAGCAGCAAAAATTAAAAATAAAAAAAATAAGGAAACTGTTGACCGTCAAATACGTCAAGCGTCAACGTCAAATGATTACTTGAATTATATGACAATGGCTTTTTAGCATGCGAAAAGGTACACCAAAGGTAATACAGACTCAGCTTCTCCGTTACTCTATACGGGTTACACTTTGCACCCCCGCACAAGTAATCCGCGTTTCTCCCGCTTAACGCCGCTTTTCGAGGCCATGGCAGATGTTGTTCTTCGCAAGACCAAGGCCGATAGCTACCAGGTAACAAAATTGTTCCGACAGGGCTGCTAAGTATGACACATGCTCTTGGTGTTTCTAAATATTCTCGATGCTCTTTGTTAGAAAGCGAAACCGTCGTGTGAAACGGCTTTAGCCAACAGATCAGGCACGTAAACTGTGGAAGCCTTAATTAGTTCCAAGTTCCAACACTAGAACATATAAATACCGTTTCTTTAATTGACGCTCCGAAACATAGTCTTAACACTACATTGGGGCTTTTCGTTTGAATTTGGGCCGACGTTTTTGGCCAAAACAAGTATCTCTCGATTTTCTCTATTCTTTTCACGATGCCGCAGTGCGCAGCGTTGGGAGGATTGTATGCTCTCAATCACTTGTAGGGTGAGGTAGAAGGTAGAAGCGCAAAGGCGCTTTGGGATGGGACAACAATAAATTATCTGCTACATTACCGAGACAACTAATCGTCGGAATCGCTCCAGAATCTGGTAATGTTACATATCGTTTGCCATCTAGGCCTAACTCATTTTACAAGCGGTTATCTGAGCTCATAAGCCCTTAATGAACGAGCTTCCTACGAATAGTAGAGCGTTTGGGTCGACTGATAAATTAGATGGGTTCTGTGCTACTAAAAATGTATCTTCGTCGGTCAAGATAGTGGTTTAATTGAAAATGATACGGTAATGATTCATTATTGAGTTATATCTAGCCCATTACCCGTTTGTTCAGATCGGTATGATGAGCCCAGAGATGTCATCGTCATGGTTTTCTGCAAATCCTTGGTCCACGTGACTAATGGATACTCGCGCATACTCGAAGGTGTGATCTTGGACCCGTTTCAAAAATTAGAACGCATTCTGCTAAGCTGGAGCAATTAGAATTTTGTACAACAAAAACTTATTGCTCAGAGAATGTTTGCTGTTTTCCTTTAGGAGCCACACCATCATTTTTCGGCCGAGACTGTGACATATTGTTTTGGATGGAAAGATCAGAATAAAACTGTTGACATCTTTATTTAAGAAAAGTTGCGAGACATCAGTACGTAGCAGGCGCAGTTAATGTGAAGTAAGTTTAGCTACTACTCGAATCTTTGCTTAGAGCTGCATATTCGATTTCCTTAGGAGAAATCAGGACAGGTTGACTTAAAAAATTTTGTTTAATCCTTAACTCTTTGTACGTCCCTATTAAGGAATAAGTAGTTTTCTTTTATGCTGGTGGACAGGGTTGATGTGCTCTTCAGAGCCGATGAGATATCATATTTGGTCTCGACGGCGGGAGAGTCCTGTACAACACATTGAACAAGACATGAATGATTTCTATTACCAGTAATTTATATATATAATCCATTATGGCTTCGTGTATTTTCTCCTTTCACGTATTTTTGCATTGCGTTTGGCATTTCAGCCCCTCCTTCAAAAGTTTTAGTTTTGGTGAGATAGATGGAACTTAAAAGTCAAATTCGTATTAAATTGGTCTGGGGATAGATAAACAACTAATTATACTCATCTAATTGACTTTATCTGGAGAGTGGAGTTGATTTGGACGTTTGCTAATATCAAACCCGATTTTTGCGATTCAAGAAATTATAGGATTATAGGATGGGTCATTTGTACATAAGCTTAAGCCAAGAGATAAATAAATAAATAATAATAATAAGATCAAAATCAGAGATCTCTTAAAGTCTAAGTATGGAGGTGCCTTTGCTGTTCGGTCAGAAACAAAAATAATAGCACGTACTTGGATGCATGTGGGTAATGCGAAATCTTGTGCATTCAGCTGTAGCTACCTGTGTTTTGCATACTATCATTAACCAAACAACATATAGATAAGACATGCGATACAATCCAAAAAGCATCAGGCAACTAACAGGCACACATAAATGCTTCTAATCATATACAAAATAATATGTATAATAATATGTATATATGAGTGGATGTGCGCAAAAGCCGAGCAATGCATTTCTCGCTAGCTAGAGTTAGTTACAGCAATGGATGGGAAAATTATTATTCACATGTGTGGCTTCCTCTAGTCGGGCAACAAGATAAGAATCTTATGTATATTTATTTCATAAAACCTTTAATATTATGTAGAAGTTAGCTAATTAATTTCAGAAAACACCTGGACTCTTTGAAAATCAATAAGGCTTATCTTTGTGTATTGGATAAAGGGGTATAAAAAAGGGATATAGAACTCTGTGCACACGTATGCCTAATTTCTTCTGTTTTGCAGTGGAAAGTGGATTTATGTTTCCTTAAAAAGCTTTTGCACTTAACTGTTCTTAATGAAATTTTCTTCAATATATTTTATCTATATATATAAAACTGTTTGTCCTGACTGATTGACTTACTGACTGACTGATTGGTGATTAACGCACAGCCCAAACTAGTAAGAGCTAGGAAGCTGAAATTTTTACTGTAGTTACCTAGTGTGATGAGGGTGCAAGCTAAGACGGGGTTTCGGGAAATTCCACCCGCAAGTATGGAAAAATCGCGAAAAACGTTTTTTTTTTAAACTTTTTTGTTTACCATCCGATCCGCCTCAAACTCATTTTCCAAGATCTTTGTTCAAATTCATTTTAGGGGTGTTTCACACTTTTCCAAAAATGTATTTATCCTTGGTAGAAATGGGGGTCAAACATTTGCTGGATGACGTTTCGCGCTCAAATTCATTTGAAGGATGTATATGAAAAATCATTTGAGACGCTTTCACATTTTTCGCAGAATCAAGGCATCCTTGGTAAAAAGTGCGATTCTAAGACTCTTTTTGCGAAGTTTTAAGTCTTCTCGATTTGCTTCAAACTTATTTTCAGAGCTTTACAAAAGATCTTAATAAATATGTGTTTCCGAGATTTGGGATATTCCACCAGCAACAGTGGTAAATTGGTGGAAAACGTTTGTATGAAAGTTGTTTGTTACCGTCCGATTAGTTTCAAAATCATTTTCAAAGCTTTTTGAGAACACGGTCAAGGGCGGGCTATACCCGCTAGTTGTAAATATTTGTATATTTGCAATCAATAATCAACCTTAAAATTCTGTCATAAAATTATGGTTGTTCGATCGGAAATTTAAATTATTTGATTTTGCGGTTGGGGCCTCCAAAAAATTAAATATTCATGACTAATTTATTGACTATAGCTCTCAAAAGCCCTCATATATGCTCAAACAACTGTATTTTGAGCTCGATTTTTAGTAATGGCTCTCGACAATTGAGAGCTCTAATATTCTAACATAAATTCTAAGACTTGAACAATAATTTTTCAATGGTATTTAACGTTTGTCGTGCCGCGCATCTGAATGAATTAAGAAGACTCTTAGCAAGTGCTTTTAAAGTGTTGGGTCGTCAGTTTATAACAATATTATATACATAAGATGTTTATATTAATAATAAAGGTTTGTTTATATATATATTTTAGCGGTACCCGAAATTCTTCACATTGATGTTTTTCAAATACACAGTTTTGAAAGCCTCCCCCTTAAATATGAAGTCATCGCGAAGGGTATACCTAAACCGGAGGCAATTTGGTATCACGATGGAAAGCCTGTTACTTCTGACGACCATTTTGGTATAGCTGTTGATGGGGTTTGTATAAATAGAGAGTGTGTACATATCCAGTTTTAATAATAATGTATTTTAGGATCGTTATAAATTGGAAGTTAAGTCATTGGACCTTAAGGATGCCGGTGAATACAAAGTCGTAATAAAAAATAAATGCGGGGAAAAAAGCCACCAAGGAGTACTATCGCTCTCAAGTATATATTTATTATTTACAAAAAAAAAATGTTATTTACCGAAAAATGTTATTTGTATACATAGGTGCAGCAGAATATAGGAAACCCAAACAAATCTCAAGCAGCGGGCTACGAGACATCAAAATAAGGAAGGGAGACAACGTTAATGAAAGTGTGATACTTACAGCAGATCCATTACCCGAAATAACTTTATTCAAGGATGGAAAGAAGGTTCCTGAAGATGAAAAACATATATTGAAAATTGAATCAAAAGACTTGGAAAACGGACTTGCACAATATACGTGCACAATCAATATACTGGGAGGTAGGATTTGTATTTTGCACCCTTGTTACATAATTTTATTAAGAAATATGTATATGTATATAAGTTAACCACTGACTATTGGTATGTGCTGACCCAGCGTTCTGGGGAAGCCAATGACCAGAGTCATGTGGCGACGGATATGTCGCAACTATGTCGCCGGCCGCGACGGTCATCCGACACCGCACACGAGGCGCGAACGCTGCACTTTTGCAAGAGCGGCGGCAGCGGTTCTGCGGCAGCGACGGCGGCTCTGGGGCAGCGACGGCGTCTCTGCAGGCATTGCTTAGATTGATTAAGATTGTATTTTTTAGTCTAAGTTTGGAAACAATAAAAGCGCGACGTACCGTCCCTTGTAGTCTCCCATTAGTTAACTCATTTTTTATATGCATCTTTGCATGTAACTGCAAAATCCAAAGTTGCAGGCATAGACGCATTAATTGGCGCCCAACCTAAAAAACCCAATAATAAAAATAAAAAAAACGCGATAAAACGGTCCCAATATTAAATATTAACGTTAATCGTGAAAAACCATCCAAAAAAAATGAGTTAACTAATGGGAGACTACAAGGGACGGTACGTCGCGCTTTTATTGTTTCCAAACTTAGACTAAAAAATACAATCTTAATCAATCTAAGCAATGCCTGCAGAGACGCCGTCGCTGCCCCAGAGCCGCCGTCGCTGCCGCAGAACCGCTGCCGCCGCTCTTGCAAAAGTGCAGCGTTCGCGCCTCGTGTGCGGTGTCGGATGACCGTCGCGGCCGGCGACATAGTTGCGACATATCCGTCGCCACATGACTCTGGTCATTGGCTTCCCCAGAACGCTGGGTCAGCACATACCAATAGTCAGTGGTTAACTACTCCCCCTCTCGAAGATCGACCGTCCTCGGTCGCGTTTAAGTTTTCCAATATCTTCGAGATCTTTCGGGAGTTTCGACGCTTGATTGTCAATCTATGGAGCCAGTAGACTCCAGCCCCCACAACACAGGTCAACAGCATTATGCCGAAGAAAATCGCCAACGTATTTCCGACTGCAATACTGTCTTTGACCTCTTTGATGTAGTTAAGGTTGTTTTCACTCAGGCGGTGAATGTAGGGAAGGCTGAGTATCGAGTCATGGCCGCTGATGTTAAGCAAAGGTGATGCCGCTACCACCGGGAACCGATTTTGCACGCTCTTGCGATTGAAGTATCGCGAGCCATTTACGGTGGCATAGGACGAGAAGGTGACGAGGTTTGTCCCATCTATCTTCATCGCAGTGCAATCGTCGTAGGTGAGCATCGCTCTTCGATCGTTAATGATGATGATGCCGTCGTCCACTATGGTGACAGGGGTAAGATGACTCGGCTGCGTTTGGCAATGGGCTGTACCCCCTGCATGGAGGCCTTGTGCGCAACTGATGCTCTTGGAACGCTTGCAGAATGTGGCAGTCGCAGTTTGTGAACAATTGGCTACGGCCAACATCTGTCCGTCGCAATCGGCCACAAGATTGTCGTGGAGTTGGAGCACAGAACCGTTGTGGGCGACTGGGAAAATTGTTATCTTCCTGCATTGCTTACTTATTATAGGGAACTCGATTATCAAACTTATTACATTATCCTTATGTTCTACCTTAATATTAGATACTTTCAAAATGTCAGTGATAGGGGTCCCTGTGATTTGGTCAGTGAGAATATTCATAAGATCAGAATGATCTATTATTGTTGGATTTATTATGTTTATTTTTTCTAGGGTTAAAGTAAGCATAAGGTTCCCTATTTCTGTTATCATCATTCTATTGCGTGTGCTTAAGGTTTCAAAGAGGTGGCCAGTGTCGGCCTGCTTTTCTTTTGAGGACTTAATAATTCTGTTAACGGTGTCGGTCAGTTGATTGATCTTTTCCTGCATCCTAGAATTTATAGAAATTTGTCTATTGCTTGCAGTGACCAGCTGCATCTGAGTCAGTTCTGTTTTCCTGAAGTCGTTTGCGTCCGGGGTGCCCGCTACAACCTTAAGGGCTGTTCCCAAGAAGTCAAGGCTTCTTACCTTGCGATGGTGCACATCGAGAGCGGACAACATGTCCAGTACATGTCCGGTGTCAATTTCCAGCAATTTCCTCATATGGGATTGTGGAAACATTCCCGCCAGCTTCATGGTCTCCTCAGTCATTGTCCTATAGTCCGTGAGATTGGTAGTGTGACGTAAGTATCCGTAACTATCCCAAAGTAGAATGTCCCCGTCCATAATCGGTATGTAGTCCGCGTGCGAGTAGTCTGTCACCCGTGCCGTTGTCATGGACATGATTGAAAGTATGGTGAACGTAATCCTAAAATGTTGAAACTACTATTATCGGAATGGTAATGAAAAAACTGTGCTTTAAACTCAACGGAGGTTGTCCTTGTGGACCACTCTCCCCTCAATGAGGACCGTTGTCCCCAAGTCCGCTTCAACCTTCTTTTCGATGCACAAAGGCGATAGCTTGTTGCCTAGTCTGCGGTTCGTCTTTACCAGGACCTTTTCTCCTACCTCGAAGACTCTGTTCCGACGCATTTTATTAACCCTAGCGTTCTGCTGGATTTGGGCCCTTTCTATCCTGCCTCTAACCTCGCGGGTGGATTCCGGCAGTGAGTCAAGCAGGATGTCCTTAGGCCTCTTCTCAACCACTGAGTGAATGGAATTGTTATACTCGATAGTGGCCTGCAGGATAAGGTCGACTGTGTCAACTATACCCCTTTGGAGCTTTAAGCACCTAGCTATTTCCAGAAGAGTGCTGTGAAAGCGCTCTACCTGACCGTTGGACGTGCTGTGAAGGGGAGGCGCATTTACCACGCTTACGCCGTAGTTATTCAATAGCAGAGACCTGATAGTCTCTGACTTGAATGCGAGCTCATTGTCGCAATACACTTGCTTAGCCGAAGGGAAAATATTCATTAAGACCAGCAGAGGTGGTCTCGTGTCTTCTATCGTTCGAGACGCAATAGGCTGGACTACCGCAAACTTCGAGAACTTGTCAACACAAGTGAGGAAGAACTTTTTGTCCGTGGAGAAAATGTCAATGTGCAACATTTCTCCAGTCTGTGAGGGAAGTGGCGTCTGGCCGAGTTCCTGCTTCTTTGGGTGTCTGTCGTACTTTGCTTTCGTGCAAATTCTACAGTTGAGGACCACTTCATTCGCTAATTTGGTCATCTTAGGGAAATAGTACTCCGTCATGACCTGTTTTACATTCTCCTGAGCCGCCTTATGGGCTCGATTGTGTTCCCTAGTGATGATTTCTCTTCTATCAATGACGTCGAACACGTCGGCCACGAAGTTTTTGCAATACCAAAACTTCGTAGTCGGAAAGGCTCTTACCAACTCGTGCTGGAAACTGGCCAAGATTGGGAGAGTACAGTGAAACGCATTAACCACGTTCGGGTTAATGATGGCCTTTATCGTTCCAATGAGGGCGACCGTATCGGTAAAGTTTATCAAATGGCGGGTTTTCTCGCCGAAAAGTATGAAATTTCTTTTTAGAGAAAAGCGAGATTCCTCTAATACAACCTGGTTCCGGAAGCAGTTTAAGGGCTTCTCCGTTGAATCGATTGTGTAAGACAGGGACAATTCACTGTGAATCGTGGCCGCGTCAGATTCTGGCTCATCGCGGCTACCCTGCAGGGCGTTCACGTTCTGGCGCGACAGTGCGTCCGCTACATGATTTTCTTTACCAGGCTTGTAGAAAAGCTTAGCCCCTGTTTCATCAATGCGCGCTTTCCAGCGCTTTATTTTTGCATTGGGATTGCTCTCGGATACCGAGAACGTAAGAGGCTGGTGATCAGTGAAGATATTTATGTCTCTAACCCCGTAAAGGAAGTGCCGTAACTTACCCAATGCCCAGACGATGGCAAGCAACTCCCGCTCGTTGGTAGCGAAGTTTGCTTCCCTATCTTTTAAGGACCGCGATATCATAGTAATGGGGCGACCATTTTGCGACAAGACAGCACCTATGCCATAGGCTGAAGCGTCTGTGGTCAAGTCAAATGGTTTTTTATAGTCCGGGTACATCAGTATAACGTCTTCCGACGCTAATATGTTCCTAAGCTTCTGGAACGCGTTCCTTTGAGCATCGTTGAATTGTATAGGGACCTTTCTAGACCTGTACTTGCTAATGGATCCGTTCTCCCCTTTTAGGATGTCGGAGATTGGTTTCGCTATTGCTGCAAAGTCTTTGATAAAGCAGCGGTAATAGCTTGCCAGCCCCAAAAAGGATCTTACTTCAAACACCGTGGTCGGCTCAGCATATTCCCGAATGGCCTTTACCTTTTCTGGGTCTGACTTTGCACCGTCTTTAGTCACTATAAAGCCGAGGTACTCGACGCTTTCTTTAAAAAACTGTGACTTCTCGTGCGCCACGCGCATGTTCGCATTTAAAAGGCTCCCTAATACCCAGTCGACATGTCTGACATGGTCTGACTCGTTTTCCGAAAAGACGATGATGTCATCTACATAAACGTAGCAAGATTTTCCAATCTGCTCCCGCAGGACGTCATCTATGGTTCTCTGAAAAATGCTTGCTGCATTCTTCAGACCGAAGGGAAGTCGACAGAATTCGTACTTCCCGCCATTGATCGAAAAAGCCGTCTTCTCACGATCTTGCTCCGCCAGAGTAATCTGGTGATAACCTGACTTTAGGTCGAGCGTCGTGAAGTACTTGGCTTTACCCAGATTAGCCAGTATCATTGTGATACTTGGCATTGGATATTTGTCGGCAACCGTCTTGAGGTTGAGCTTCCTAAAGTCTATTACGAGACGTTTATTTCTATTGCCTACCTCGTCTGTGCCTTTCTTATCGACCATCCACAGTGGGTTGTTGTATGGCGATTTCGACTTCCTAATTATGCCGTTTTTTAGTAGCTCGTTGACTTCTGATACGACAAAATCCTCTACACCCCTAGGATAGGGGTATAGCTATAGATAGATTGCGATAGATTGCGGTAGATATAAGTGCTTCCAAATTTCTTCAATTTTCGAACGTTCGAATATGTAAAAGTACAATTTTTACCGAAAGATGCTTAAGCAGATAAAAACTCAATCTTAACAAGCTTCGACGGAGAGCATATCCTACTGCTATGAGTACTCCCCCTTCAATATATCGATCGATTCAAAAAATATCATACTAGGAAGGAGAAAATCTTTATAATTAAAATGCTTATAAGTTTTGATTGTTTAGCAAAGTGATGTATAATGACGTCCAGGACATTAATGGTTGTGTCACGGCAGTGTTAGATATATTTTGCTCTAATGCCGAAAAAATATTGATTGCATTTATTGCCCTTTCGCATACAAAATGATAAGTGAGTTAGATAAGGTAAGCAATAGTCTCTTAGAAACTTTAAGATCTAAAAACTAAACATTTTGAAACCTGTAAATTTTCGAATGCTCACCTTATTCTATTTATGACGAATGAAATCGATTTGAAAACACTTTTATTTATTACCATCCTATTGTCTTTTTATGCTCATATTGTGTAGAGTTAATATCCACTGATATTTTATGCACTTCACTGTCGTGCATCTCTGTAGGATGAAATTATCACCGCTAAGCCCAACCTCTGTTTTATGGCCTGCTTTAGTCTAGCACCATGCATCCAGCTGGCCACGTTTTTTACGGCAGCATTTGTTGCCGCATCTATTTCTTTGATCTCTTTGCCTACCACTACTAGAGCCACATCATCTGTGAATCCTATGATACTGCAAGCCTGAGATAATTACCCTCTACGCACCTCGTCGCCCCTGCGGGACCCCGGCTGAGACCCTGTAACCAGCACCGTCTTTCGTTTTATAACAATACCCGGCAGACAAGAAGTTAAACATTTTTCGAGAAAGGAGGCAAGTATCCTTATTCGTGTTATGGCTCCCTGGATGCATGACCAGCTTGATGAGTTAAAGGCTTTACGGATATCCAACGTAACTACCACGTAAGACGCCTTTTCTCCCCATCACCACTGCCTAAATTGCGTCGACCATAGGCCTTTCTTTCCGATTTAAAGGGTCACATTTGCTTACCGCCCAGCCACTCCCAGCGATGGACTTGTATGGCTCAATTATTGCTTAAATTATTGCGATATCTGACTGACTGCGCCAAGAGGGCCTGAGCTGCTTCGCAATGGTTGAGATTCAGCAATGTGTTTGGAGTCGATGTTCTTTTCCTTGCAGAACATGCACTGTGACTCCTGTTGGCGGTCCCTAGGCAGGTGATCTTTTCCTTCGCATCGCCGGCACAGGTTTGGTCAGTCCTGCTCGTTCTTGCACTGTCTCGCAAGGTGGCCAATCTGCAGGCATCTAAAACATCTGCTTTTGTTTATTCGCTCACGGAACCTTAAGCGGACCCAACCTACTTTCAGTGTACCGACTAATAGGGGTTTTTTCCCAATTTCCGCTGGTAACCTTATTGTGGCCGTATGGGTTTGACCTACGCCCCGAAAATGTCCTCTCTGGTCGTTTTAGTCCAGGTCTTTGCCATCAATTGCTACTCGATGGTACATCGGCCGGACCTCTGCATTTGAGCGAGATGCGGCTTCATTCTGAGCGATCTCGAAGTCGGCGTTCGGCTGCCACTCTCAGCAGTTTTACTCTCTCTGGGCATACCAAAATGGTCGGAAGCTCTAATGTGGTTCACTCGCATCAAATTATCATGTTTCGATTATTTTGCTGTTTGCCGTATCTATGTATTGTATGGATGGTGGTCGTATGTACGCAGTTATTAGATTAAGTTTTAAGATGTTTCGGGGGCGACAATGGTCGATTTCCAAAATTGTTTAAAGACAAGGGAAGAATGCGGACAGCTGCTGCATACGGTATGATTCTCTATATGTTTGTTCTTTATAGGAAAATCGAATGTTTTGGTTTCTCCTAGTCTACCACTCCCATTATTATTCTTTTATTATCTAAAATATAAATCAAATTTTTTAAGTCATTGTGATTAACATTTTACGATTTTTAATTAAAATAGCTGACATTAAAGATTCAGGCCGTTATGAGCTCAAAGTAAAAAACAAATATGGAGAACTGACCACAAATGGCTATATAGACGTATTAGCCAAACCTGAAATTTCTGGTTTAACGAACCATAAATGCTTGCCAGGTCAGTCTGTCTGTTTTGAAGCATTAGTGCTTGCCAACCCGAAACCAAAAGTATCGTGGACTCGGGGAAATGAAAACCTCTGCAACAAAGAGAACTGTGAGGTCATCGCCGATGTTGATGCAGATAAGTACAGAATCGTTTTCCCGTCAGTAACACCAAAAGACGACGGCAAATATGCAATTGCAGCAGTAAATTCAGAAGGAAGAGCTGACAGCGAATTTTATTTACAAGTGCTTGGTAATTATTTTATAAATATAAACTCTAATATATAAGATATTATTCATTTTTAATTCATTTCAGTTGAAAAGCCATCTTTTATAGTTCCACCAGAAAACCAAATAATTCACGACTTACAGCCTGTTACAACAAAAGTAGTAGTGCATGGAGTTCCCACACCGACTGTTGAATGGTTTAAAGATGACAAGCCTATTGACTTTGAAACCGTTGAAAAGCTCTCCCAGGAAAAGGCCTACAGCGCAAAATCTACAAACCCAGCACCCGATCAAGTTGAGGGTATATTTGGAATATCCAAATTTAAGGAAAATAATGCTGGAACGGTATGACTAATATCCTAATAAAGACATTATCAAACGTGCAACTTTTATTACAGTACACGTGTGTTGCTAAAAATGAAGTGGGAGAAACCAAAATGTCATTTGAATTGGAGTTGCAGGCCCTTCCACCAAGCTTCACGAAAAAACTTGACAGTGCATTAGACGTTCTACAGGATGAGCCTCTTGTTCTGGAATGTTCGCTGGATGGCAGTCCCATACCAACAGTCCAATGGCTTAAGGATGGTGATGAAATCAAGACTAGCCCAAGGTATTTACATTCTAGGCAAAAAATATACGGTTCCTCGCTCCTAAAGATTTAATTTCTATTGCTATTCTCTGTGCTTGTGCTACTATTTTAATTTAGTTTTTCTTGGTTGAAACTTTATTCTTGATAAGGCTGTGTGAGGCAGTGGAGCGTAGTTCGAGTCTTTTTTTTTATTCCCTGAAGCCATTAAAAATGGGAAAAATGCGTATAATGTTTTTGAGCAGAATGTATATGTATGTAACAGGCAGAAGGAACCCTTACTGAGAAAAGTATTTTTTTTAAATTTCTTTTTATTACTACTATGGCAAAGGAGCACGTAGCGCGAGCTCCATTTGGTATTGAAGGAAGAGGTTTGAGGGTATTTCCTGGTCTAGTAGTTCCGACAAGAGTCTCTTACTTGTATACCTTATGAAATAAGTATTATTAACAGTTTTAGTAACGTATTTAATATTTCTTATTTCTTTTTGCTTACTTCACAGAGTAAAATTAACCTCAACACCAGAAGGAATGGTAAAATTGGAAATCGAAAAGTGTCAACCAAACGACTCTGGTGCTTACAAATTAGTCATTTCGAATCCACATGGACAAAAAGTAGCTTTGTGCGCGGTTGCTGTTAAACGTAAATATTTATTTTAATTAATTTTATTAATTAATCATTTTGGATTCGATTTGACCCAGGGACGAGATCTGACGTATCGTTAAAGTTTTTTGTAAGCCTTCACTTATTTTTGAGAAACTCGATTCTTCATTTCATTTTTCATACTAGCAGAAATTACCTAGCAAGGTGTTGCAATCTTTCTATTTATTAGTTACGTATTCACGTTTGTCTCGATTGCGACAACGAATTTTTCGTTCTTTTTTTATGACTGAAAAGTAGTATGATGACCTGAAGCTCATTATTCATCTCTATTTCAACTCCGACAAAATGTAGCTAAAGTTGCTCAAAATGATATCCGTAGTCTATCCACCATGCATAATTCGAACAGCTTCTTATAAAGTGAGATTTTTCGAACAGCACCACTTTGGTATTGAACTTCAAGCAAATTAGATATATATATATATACATATATATGTATATATATATACTTATGTATATTATATATACTTGTACGTCGCGTGCCAAACGAAGGTGGAGTTGCAATTTGAACCCTGCAAGGATGTCAATAAAGTCAGCGTAGTACAAAACGTGCAAGTGCAAGTGTAAGAGTTTTACGAGCGAACTACATAGTTTAGAGCTTAGATATATATTCCCTCATAATCTTACCGTAGTCTTTCCTCGTACGGTAAATTAAGTTACTACAGTATTGATCTTAAGATTTAAGTAATGGCGGCAACAACCCAAACCCAAAAACAACTCGTTCATTCAGAGGACAAAAATATATGCTTTCAAAATAAAATTAATATTAAACAATCGATAACTTAATTCGTCACTGCTTCCCTCACACCCAGTATGGTATAGTTTGCCCAGTCGCACTCAATTGTCGTCCGCCACGCCCGCATTGGCTCTTCGCCATTGCACGAATGGGTCGCATACTAACGAACCATTTCACGCGTCCCAACGCTTCCAAAAATGGTCTTGAAATAGCCGCGACATGCGCCACTGCTTCCGTCGTTCCTTAGGGACATTCCTGATCCACAGACACCGGCAAGTCCTTCCTCCTTTACTGAATGGCGTAGCACTCTCTTATCATACTGCACCATCCTCTCCCAGGATCCCTCTTTAGCTGGGTTCGCTAGGCAGGTAAATGTTCATTCAATGCGTCTAGAAGAAGAATCTGTTCCCGATGTTCCCGCCCATCGTTGTATCCACATTTTGATGCTTGAGTTACACATAGTGTTGATACACAAACCCTTCATCTCAGTATACAAAGTGCGGCAGCGAGCCTGACATACGCACGCAAGACTCCATTGTCATCCAAGTAGGGCCAACTGACTCCCCATTGTTTGAGGCTATTAATGGACCGATCTGCATTGCGCACGTCGTACCAACAAGCACTCAGCGTCCTCACATTCCATAGCGACGTGGCCGAATCTCTCAAGCTCAGTCCTTTGTCCACAACAAAACCGCGTGAACCTTAAATCAAGACGTCGTAGCTAGAGAATTTCTGAAATTAAATGAAAAATATGCAAACAGTGCAAATACACTCGGCATCTCTTCTTTGTCATCGCAGGATGAATATCCCGGTTCGGGCTGCAACCAGCTGCTTTCCGGCTGCCGCAAAAATGTTGATCCGTCTAACCATCGTTACTGTTGGCAATGCGGCGTTGCGTCGTGTGCTGCATTTTCTGCAGCAGGTACCCATCTCCATTAGGAAACCTTAGTTGACTCCAAAATTTCTCGCCCTCGGTTACCGACGAATTGCTTATATCAACGGTGGGTTTTGGAGTCGGTTATTAGTATAGTGTCGCTGATCGTCAGCCTGTGCTACGTTTGACAGTGTCCATCAGCATCGTTCCGAAGCTGTTTGCAATTACAGTTTCATTTTACCTGGCTTAATTCGGTTTTCACCTCTAAAGTGCGGCAGATACTAAAGTATGTCGCTGTTGGCTCATGATGGTCCAACCGTCGAGCATATCGTTTATGAAAATAATCGTCAATAATTTTAAGCTGATCGACGCGCTCCATCTTTCTCTCGATGTTGACCATTCTTTAGTATGTCACATCGTAGCCTCGTGACCACATTATCGCTGTTCCATAATAAATAAGGTGGTGTCTTCGAATATCTTCTGTGCTTGTACATCGTCGCTGGCTGCGACTCGTGCCGTAAGCGGCACACCGAAGTTCTCGATATTCAAATAATCATTTTCCATCTTTGGATTGCATTCTCAAGTGGCTCTGCTAGGAGGGATGACTTGTATGACGTTTTTGTCGATTGACCTTTTACCGGCCCAAAGACCACCCATCCAAATTCGGTGGCTCCGGCATATGGCCTCTTTGTCGCACACCTTCATGTTTGCATTATCAGCTCGAGATGCACATGGTTTAGTCCATTCAGAAGTTTTGGTATTGCCCTGCAATACGGTTTCATTGGAAATCGTGCACGGTTGTACAACTTTGCATTCGTTGGCCCTTTTGCAGACCCTTGCCATGTGGCCATATCGTAGGCACTAAGACCAAAGCCAGCCCCTTTCTATAAACCTCCACATATTTAAGATCGTTAAGATCGACGCAATCCCTGATTACGCGTCGCCCTTCATTACGCTAGTCAACGCTTGTGCTAATTATTGGCGTAGTCTGTTAATCACGCTCTAAAATGTACGAAATGTACAGTCGGAAAAGCCCTATTGTACCCATTGTACCTGAAGGCCCATTCCTCTCCTCTTGCTTGGTGGTAGCTTAGCGACTAAAGCCTTCGTAATAATTCCATCACATTGTGTTCCTGGGATATATGGGCAACGACTGCACTGTATCAAGTGCTTCGCCTCTGAGTGCCTTTAACAATCCCTGGTTATTCTCCAGATTCATGCAGTTACACGCCAAAATTGTTTCCGTAACTGCACAGAAAAATATAATCCAGTTCTCAAGCTTGCTCCCAAACTAGGATAGATCTGATAATTTGCGAAGCAGGTATACATCTGCCTAAGTTGGCTCCAAAACGATTGTTGGTTGGTTCTCTTGTGACGGCGTGTAGCCGAACGTTGGCTGAGCAATGCCTCTAGAAGAATATGGTGTACCGTTTGAAAATCAAGTCCCAAATTTCCACCCAATGGCGTCGGCAATTCCGATATCATACAAATGTAGATATCGGGGTTCAATTAGATTTCAAAGCTATGCAGTGAGATCGATTAGAACTGAGTTTAAAAACATTTTTACAAATAAAAAAAACAACGATATAAAATAATGTTTTAGCTACTTGGTCAATGAATCAAAAATTAAGGCACTCTTACTTAGTTCTACCGTTTAAGTAATTATTATTGTAATTACTTTGCTCTCACAGCAAAAGAAATGCATCCGAAATTCCTGAAGCCCCTGGAAAATCAGTCTGTCATTGTTGGAGAACCATTGAAATTAACCTCTCAAGTAATCGGCTTTCCTGCCCCCGAAGTAAAGTGGTATAAGGATGGTATGCTTCTACGCCCTAGCTCAAACATTAATTTTATTAATAATCCAAATGGACAAATCGGATTGAGGTAAGCCGTTTCGATAAAATTACTATTTCCAAATGCATTTTTTTTATTAACATATTCAATTTAAATCCAGTATTGATTCAGTCGATGGAAACGATGCCGGACTATATAAATGTATAATTATTAACAAGGAAGGCGAAGAAGAAGGCGCCGCTAAAGTGGAAATAGTTGCTAAAGAATCGAAGCCTACATTCATTGCCGAGCTTCAAGATGCAGCAAGTGTTGAAGGATTTCCTGTCAAGATGGATGTAAAGGTTATAGGATACCCAAAACCAAATCTTCAATGGTTTCATAACGGTCATGAGATATTGCCTGAAAACGGACATATTTCTATTATGGAAAACCCTGACAGTACTTTCAGCTTAGTTTTAGATAAAACAGTTCCATCAGATTCCGGATTATATGAAATTATTGCTAAAAATTCAGAAGGATCAACCTCCTCTAAGGCTAAACTGTATATTTCTCCAAAAACAGACGAAACATCTACAGAAGAAGCACCACAATTCGTTTCAGGGCTAAGGGATGTGAATGCAGACGAAGGAGAAGAGCTCATATTATCTGCACCATTTATAGCAAATCCAATGCCAGAGGTAATGTGGTCCAAGGATGGAGTTCTATTAAGCCCAAGCGACCGCTTGTTAATGACTTGCGATGGCAAACACGTTGGTCTAAATATAAAACCTGTTAAGGCCTCAGACTCGGGAAATTATTCTTGTCTGTTAGCCAACCCCTTAGGAGAGGATTCATCTTTATGTAATGCAAATGTGAGAAAAGTTTTCAAGCCACCAATATTTACCCAAAAAATATCAGACCAACAACAAGTTTTCGGAAATAACGCCAAAATTCCTGTAACTGTTTCTGGTGTCCCATATCCAGAACTTACATGGTTCTTTGAAAATAAGCCAATAGAGATGTCAGAAAAATACGCAATTAAAAATGATGGTGATCATCACCTACTTATAGTCAATAATTGCCAAGCGAGTGATATAGGTGAATATAAATGCATTGCCTCCAATAAAGAAGGTAAAGATATTACTCAAGGTCGCTTAGAAGTTGTTAATGAACTGTAAGTATTCTTTTTTATGAATATTTCTCAAAGATTTAAACTTCAATTTTTTGTAGTAAAAAGCACATGCGGTCTGAAGCACCAGTATTTCTTAAGAAAATTGGAGATTGTGATGTCTACGAAGGTATGACAGCGAAGTTTACTGCTTGTGCAACAGGTTATCCGGAACCAGAGGTGGAATGGTTTAAAAATGACCAAAAACTGTTTCCATCTGAAAAAATTGAAGCTGAAAAAGAATCCAATGGTCTGTTACGTTTGACAATCAAAAATGTTACGGAAGCTGATGTGGGACGCTATTCCTGTCGAATATACAATCCCTATGGCGAGGAAGTCTGTAATGCCGAGTTACTTTATGATGGTAAGTGTATGTGTATTAAGTATAATTAAAATATAATGTGTGACGAAAAAATGAGGATAAAACTGATTTGAATTCTACAAAATTTATATGGTCATTGTTTGGCATATGAGAAGCTACATACGAAAGAGGGTCTCATATAAAGTTGATATAGACTTCGTTAAAACAGGGCTCGCTATCGAATATTTCAAATAAATTTGATCCAATCCGCAAATTGGCAATTAAACTCTTGATGACCACTACAGAAAACGTAATCAAAAATATTTAATTGCATTTATGCATTCGTGATTCCGTGCAATTTTTATTTGTTAACAACGAAGATTTGAGTTGTATTATATTTATTTTTAAATTTCATTTCCGTGAATTCTGAGAGTATAAGCTAGCGACGAAGTTAGTTCTAGCGCAATCGACGCGGGTGTGCTGTGTGTTTGGCTTTGGAATTTACTTCATGTTGTGGTACGCCTTCGCAACTTTGATTGAGCGCGTGTGGCTGGTGCCGGCCAGGTAGTGTGGATTATACAGTCAGAAAAATAAATGAGATACGATTGGAGGGCAACATCTAATGCAGCTTCAAATGTTGAAAATAAAAATACGTACCACACGAATGCACAATTTTTGACGGGCTCCATGTGTAATTCTTCCACCTATCAACGTTCGCGCGAATCCCGATGCAACGGGAAGTTATACGAGCAAGAGAACAATCCGCTTATAAAATACTGTGATGCTTGGTGCAATCTTTGCAGAGGATCCGGAAAGCTTTATGCAAGGCATAGTTAGTTGGACAACTTTTTTTTAGATAAAGCTGTTTAATCACACTCTAATCTAGAAGAGCCAGAGAATAAGAGTATATTATACAAAGAATAATTCTGTGAATAATTACTGGAGTATTGCGGCAACAGCACACAAGGATCCATGTTACATCGAGGGAGGGCAAATACCAAAAAGGCCAAATAACATGTGAGGCATACTTAATAAGTTTGTTCTTGCCGTGCACGGATCATCAAACCCACTGATATATCGCATAATAATAAAAGGCTCACTGGCGACGGTCGTAATACGAGAGTCGAATGAAGTATATGATCACGAATAACTTCCTTACCGGTACTGTTAGCACGTTCAACAGCGGTAAGCTGTCAAGTGTGTAAGAAATCATTTGCGGGGAGTTTCTGAAGAAAGCCATCAAGAGTATCATAATATTGAGAAAAAGTCATTGATGAAAAGGGTGAAGACAAGCGGGCCAAGATGACTAGCTTGGAACACCCCAGGAGTGACCTTGGTACATTTCGAATATAAAGAAATAACCATGCTACGATCCTGAAATTATTGAACCGTATAAATATTTCAGTTTTGATGTTACGATTCTGGAAAGATGAAGTATTAACAAACAACACAAAAAGTTTTAAGATGGTTACCAAGTGCAGCAGCAGAGTATCTAAGCACACAAGCGGGTGCACCATCAGTTCAACTTGAAAAAGGTCTGCTAACAGATCAGCAATGCCTGAAAGGCGTCAACGGCGACGGTGGGATATAATAGAAAATTGTAACATGGCAACTGCATAGCAGGAGAAATAAGAGTGATTTCAATCAATCAATCAGCGTATTGGACAATGGGGATCGGTGGACTTGCTGTCGTTGAGCTTATTAAAATCAGCCATAAGAGAACAATTTATTCGATCCGTTGGTTTTAATTAATTTATAATGAAATTGAATAATTGAAATAATCGAACACAAATCTGTCTCTTGAGTTACACACCACATTAACCTGTGATCAAGATAACTCATGTTAATCGTCAAAAAATTAATGCGATGTAGACTGCAACAGAAAGGTTAAATCCATTGGCAAGGACAGGGCATCATCTGGATGACTGAAATCTCCAAGAACGAGCTAGACGTCATTATAAGACAGCAGGGAATATCTAGATTTAATAGGGCTTAGATAGCTTAAATAAATAGATAAGTTAAATATTAAGGCAATATTTAAAAACGTAATAACTACCAAATTATACGTTTACACCCACAAACTTAAAGTCAGAGAAAGAAGCTAAACATTTGCAAACAAACAACTAAACATTTGGCAAATATATAGACGGCATAGTGAAACTTATAAATGCCAAGTTTTGATAAGAACCTTCTATTGAATCGATAGTTCCTATGACAGCTATATAATATATGTGTCCGATCCGGCCGGATCCGACATATGTACTTCTTACAACAGAAAGACGGATCTTTTCATGACCACAGTTTTAAAACTGACAGATAAATCGCATAGATACAGAGAGATTGGCATGGCTATATCAACACGACTGTTAATGCTGATCCAGAATATATATACTTTACGGGGTCGGAGATGTCTCCTTCTATGCATTACATATTTCATGAAAAAATTATAATTTCCCCTACAAGGGTATACACCTTATACAAGGGTATACACCTGAAAACAATGTTCTGTTTACTGCCAAAATGTGTAATATCTTCTTAAAAAGCAGCCCAAACTGAGTAAACCGTAAACGTACCGTATAGTTGAGTAAGAGTGCTCCGACTTACAGCAACATCATCAGCCGCAACAGCGTTATCAGCAAAAACAAAATCAGCAGTAGAATTGAACTGCAACATTATCAACGCCAGACGCAACTCTGCTCTTGGACTTCCATACTTTATGTGGGAAGTAGAACACCTAGAATGTCTCTTAAATGAGCTTAGTCCCAAGTTGGTACTCGTTAAAGGCTGAAATGCACGTTATCACTGGGGAGCTAAAGGGAGATGTGTCTTGCTATTTACATAAGGGCATCCATCCTCAATTTCTTACATTAAGTGGCACAACACTCTACTTCGGCAATCATACGCCGAGATCAGCCTTATTTGGCTACTTCCAATTGAATTATTTATTTGATTTATATCGATGGAATGAAGGCATGGAGAAGCAATAGAAACAAAATAACTTATTCATTCTTGATCAGTAAATACGATTCAAGAAACTAAATGTTAAATGTAGTAATTCTAGCACTGACAACTGAAAAGATGCGCTTAAAAACAGGATTTGGATATCGGTTAAGAAGAGCTACGTCCAAATATAAGTTATCTCTTTAGCTCTTACATGTTCAAAGATCGTCGCGTTCATATATACGGACAGAAAGACAAACAATTTTCATGTGATGCTCCCGTAATTTCACTGCAGCTCCATTCAACCATTCCTGACTTATCGATTGTCCTAGATGATCATAAATCCTTACTGTTACCTGTATATCGCCACAATTTCATATGATCGGTAAATTGTCGAAGTATTCGAAGGACCATCAATATCCGCTACCCTTCAGACGTCCTAACGGGCATTGCTTTTTACTTTAGTTGTTTTACACAATTCAAGATATTTGCTGTCCAGCTTTTTCGCAGCTACAAATTAAATTAAATAATAATTTTTTTAATAATGCTAGTTATATCTATTTGCATATTAAAATATAAAGTTATTTTACCCTGAACCCATTGAAAATGGCTAAAAAGCGTAATGTTTTTGTGTAAACGTATGTAATAGGCAGAAGGAAACATCTCCGATATCCTTGATCAGCAACAATAGCTGAGTCGATCTAGCCATGTCCGTCTGTCTGTCCGTCCATATGTATAAACGCGAGGTTCTCTGAACCTATAAGAGCAATAAAGCAATAGATAATCGATACTTACTCCGTTTCCAAGCAATCGATAAAAATCGATATCGAAATGTTTTAAGCAAGTTGGGTAAATAATAAGAGCTAGAGTCACCAAACTAGACATTTAGCTAGAATGGTATATTTATATCAAGTAATGATACTTACTTAGATATAAATTAAAAATATTTCATTTATATCATTTAAGTTTTTATTAAATTGTAAAAGATCAAATTCTTCTCATGATAGAGCAAAATTTGAATGTGTGTGCCTTTTGCATAGATATGTTAAGTTTTTCTTAATCATCCGCATCAGCGACGTTGTGCGATGAGCGAGTACGACTTCATACTGAACGTTCGGCTTTCACTCTCAGCAGTCTTACTCACTCTGGGCATAACAAAATGGTCGTAGGCACCCATGGAGCTCACTCGTTGCGATTAATCGTGTTTCGATTATTCCGCTGTTTGACGCATTTATGCATTGCATGGTAAGTGCTCGTACTGCGCGGGCACTGGGAGGATATCTTTTTAAAAGTCTCAAGCTTTTAGGTTCTATAGGTTCTGAGATCCTTGCGTTCAAGCATACGGACAGACGGAAGGACAGAGAAACGGACATGGCTAAATTGACATGGCCTGTGATGCTGATCAAGAATATATATACCTTATGGGGTCGTATATGCTTTATTCCGCCTGTTATATATTTTCCTTTTACCCACTTTTATCGGTTCAGGGTATACAAATATTGACAGTTTAACTTGCAGAGATTAAAGTATAAGCCCGTTATTCGATTGAGTATCAGAGCATGTGCCAATGTTTGATAGGATCATAAATGTTTACATTTTCTTATTAATTACGGTATAATATAATATAATATATAATATAACCGTTTCCTCTACAAAACAATGATACATAACTTCAATTAGCTGAAAACTAAAATATCGTAGACTGGGGTGCCAAATTCTGCAAATCGGAAACTCCAATAGCATGGCTTGAGTCGACCTTGGTCAACAACTACATTTCGGTGGCTTTGCGTATTTCAACTCTCGTCCCAGTCCCTTTAAGTCGCTAGAAGTTCGATTGTACAGTCAATGTTAATGGGTATTTGTTCTGGAGCATGAATAATATCGTCTTAATACACCCCGGTAATGACAACACAAAATTTGTGTCTACTGACCTGACATTGAAAGTGTACAAATCGTTGGCGATATAGAGAAAAAGCTGTCCAGCCTTATATGTTCTCTTTAGAAAATTGTAAGAGTTACTGATTATTATTGAGAATCTCAGGAAAAACAAGCACCGCATTTATCATGGAGGATACGGATTTTGTTAATATTTACCAGTCTTAGCGAATGCCTCGTGTCCAGCTATAACAAAATATCCGCACTTTTATGTGTTTTTGGACATTAACATAAAAATGAAAATTTGAAAGTTTGTGACGGCAAGTCGAAGCTAGGCTAATAATAAGTGGGAACTCTCAATATCATTTTATAGCAGTTTTGCTTGTTTTTGTTGAAATTTTCCTTGTGGTTTGTCTTTTTAACAGTAAATTAAAATGATAATAGATACGAAATATATGACAAATATATTAAATTGTACATTTTATTTCTGAATTCTAATTTTAGTAATAGATTCGCACCAACGTCCTTTAGGAGAGCAGTACACAGACTTTAAACAGTATAAAAAAACCGGTGCTCCACCTCCTCTACCGGATGGTCCTATTATATCACGAATGACAGATCGCCGTCTTCTTTTATCCTGGAAACCGTCGGTACCATTATCCCCGCGATATCCTGTCACATATCAGGTAAGTTGTTATATACATCAACTTATCTTACGAGTGCTTAAATAATTAAGTTATTTTTGATTAAATAGGTCGAAAGACTCGACTTACCAGATGGTGATTGGCATACAATAAGAACTGGAATCCGTAGTTGCGCATGTGATATTAAAAACCTTGAACCCTTTAGGGATTATAAGTTTAGAATACGCGTAGAAAACAAGTTTGGCGTGAGCGACCCCAGTCCGTACACTCAAACATTTAGGTAAATATATAATTTTATGTTTAGTATACTGCTAAAATCGTTTCATTCAATAGGAATAATCTTATACCAGACCCAGTGAAAACATACACCTATTTGCCTCCGGGTACTGACTTTAGACCAGATACTTCACCTTACTTCCCAAAGGACTTTGATATTGAACGCCCACCACACGACGGATTGGCCCAACCTCCACAGTAAGTTTCTTTGTTACAAGATAAATCATAAAAAACGAATTTTACAAAGTCTTTTAAAGAAACGTTGCATATATTAATAACAACAATACATCATTTTCGACAAGAACACAGATTTGCAATACTAAATTGATTCCGCTCAAGCTCAAGCTGTCAGGATGTCATAAAATGTATACCGTCACCACGCGGACGATTGGAACTGTAATATATTTGATACTGGCAGAAGGTTTATTTATTTATTAATGGTAGACAAAAACAAGTGTCTTCCTTATTATTCAATACATCACATTATGAAAATTAAATGATAAAAGCCTAGTTAGAATACACAAATTGCTAATACCATCACCGACCGACGGAGGTGATTTATTGGCCCGTCCGGCCTATGCCACTTTTCACAGTTTATTTTGTCAGTTACACTACTAGAGCCTACAGCTAAGAAAAAGGGTTAGGAGAGAAAATAGTGTTCTAAAGTAAAAATTAAAAATAACATTAATTACTATACTATATTAATTAAGAATATCTATAAATAGGAATAAAGAAAGAAAGTAGTTGTTAATAAAGTAAAGTAAGAAAGCAACGATGTTGCTATGAGTAGAGAAAGTTCAGTGGAAAAAATGAAATACAGACTATTGTAATTGTAAAGAATTGTGCATAGCGTAATCAGTTGCCCCCGTTGGAAGGATTAAGATATTTTAAATAAGAGGTCCGCATTTAAGAATAATAAAAAGCTCTAAAGAATTTAATGTGTTCAGTTTTCAGCAGATGCCGAAGAAATTCTCGAAGTCAATTTACAAAACTACTACAACTTTACTTCAACTAAAAAAAAACACTATCAAGCGAAACAATAGACTCAAGCAACATAGATGAGGAACTAACACTTATACAGGAAAACTTAAGTGATAAGATAACAGAAAATCATAAAATAATAGCAATGTTTATAGCAATGAAATATAACCGAACATATTTACAAACAACATAAAATAATTAACACAAAATAGTTATACAAAATTATGAGAATGAAATCTATATGAGAATGAAATCTATAATCTATTTACAAAGATTGCATCAAGCCACATCATTGCTATTAACATATGGATTGCAATAACTACTTGCATAATTCTATTACTCCTTTACTTAAGAAGAGTCACAACTATTTTCGACTCAACCCCCTTCGAACCATATTACGCTCATGCCATACTACCATTTTACTGTCACAAAATAAATTTTTGTCAGGGCGGGTTTTCATACATTCCATGACCTTGATTATTTATTAACATAATTTATACTTGACAGATATATTTTCACGTTCAACTTTATTCTATCTTTTAACGGGTTTTTGAGACCGCGGTTTTACTATAAATATTTCCTTATTGCTAGTTATCAGCATGTGTCCTGACTTTCGGCCTCTCCTGACGCGTCGCTTTCCAGGTTATACACCTCCTCGCTGACATCCAAGCTTGGAATTAAGGCACACAATGGCTCCATGTGATCAGTAGAAACCACGTTCCAGTAGCGTCGATCGTTTCCCAGGTCGGGCAGATCCTCTACTAAGTAACGGTCGTTTCCCAGGACCGTGGTTACAATATAAGGTCCCTTAAATGCTGGACCTAGTTTAAAGTCTGTCTTTCCATTTTAACATCTAGCTAAGATGCATTCAAAACTGCCTGAATTATGCGATTGTATGACACGTCTCTCATATTAAAGTTAAATACTAAACCATTGGGCGTACATTTTTTCAAATGCTTTCGATGTAATTAGGTTTTTGTTTTTTTTGTTTTTTTATTCAAAGTTTCCTCAACTCCATAATAACCAACGTCGTCATGAAACAACTAGCAGTTTTTCCTCTGTTCAAGTAGCTTGCCAACACTACATAATTTTCTTTGATCTGTTTCCAACCTGCATTTATATCTTTACTTTTAAACACTTCAAAAACTGTGTAAATCATTTAGTTCTGCATTTAATATATGCAGTCCTCGTCAGTTGATGTTACCTTGAAGATACCGTCTAATTTTGTAATTTGGTTTCATTCTGCTGTGATAAGTGAATGTTCTGCTCCACCCATCAACATTTGGCATCCGCCGTCCTGGTTGGTTTTTACAAATTAAATCAAATTCCTGTAGCTTGAGCCACTAACGTGCTATTGGAGGTTGCAGAGCTTTCGAGTCCTTTAAGGACTTTAAGGACTTTTAGGATCAAACAACGTGAGAACTGGGTCCGAAGCTTTTGCTTTTGCTAATCTATTAAAAGAAGGCGGGAGCCTCAAGCCATATAAACGGGATTTTTTTTTTTATTAACTTGCTTAACGGTTGTCTTTTTTGTTGTATTATTTTCGAAAAACGTCTGATTCCAAGGAATCTACGCGCCACTGAATCGTTTCATGCTCTTCAAAGTTCGTCGAAACATTGTGTTTTCTTTTGGCCTCGTACCCGACTGGTGTCATAAAAGCTGTTAATTTCTTGCTTTCATTATTCATAGGAACGTACGTACGTATCGTACCTCAGCTGTACGCGTGATACTCGCGACTTTAAAGTCAGTCAAAACACACTCCATTGATTCAACGCATCCGCATTGCTGCGGTTTTATTGACTGTTTTCTAACAGCTCCCTTAGGATCAGATGCTTCCTTAACGGAAATATTATCACTTCCTGTAATCACAAACGTTGTATATTTGCGCTTTCTTATGTACCCAGCACTCTCCTATGATACTGCTGAATTTTTCGCTGCTTTTATCGTCGTGACCAACTGGTGAACTTATCGAACATCATGGTTTACGTTGAGGAGCCAAATACTTGCAATATGCCAAAGCACGTGTCTCTACACCAGCCTTTCTGTGCGTTGATTGGGATGTCCCCCTACAGGCTATGGGTCCAGGCACATGATTAGCAAGAGGAACGAAAAAAAGCCGTATTGAAAAAATCAATAATCCTTTTAACGAGTTTATTTATTGATGATATTGATTCTCACGAGAAAATAATTCGCAAACAGCTGTCATGTACTGAAAATTATGAGTTCTCCATATCAAAAAGACAAACTTGAAGACAAGACGATTGCAAAGATCCAAAAACATAAATTGGAACTTCCTCATTCTTGTGTGTATGGACCATTTGAGATGACGTCAATGGGCGGCAATGGAGATTATCTACCATTTATCGATGATAAGTCTCGGCGCAGCATTATTTGTCTATGCTAAACTGCACAGATAAGGTTTTCTCTAAGTTTTGTGAATTTAAACATTTGGTAGGAAAGAAAACCGATAAAACCAACGATATAGCACGTTGCCGTGCTGGCGATCCAGCTGAACGATGTCAGCAGTCTTTTTGGGCGGAGGCGATAGCCATAGCGGTTTATTTGCGCAACTGACCACGCACGAATGTGCTAACCAATTTAACGCCCATAGAAGCATGTAATGATGAAAATCCTCTTTTTCCAGTAGCTTTGGAAAAAGTAGACAACAAAGGAAACTCAGTGCCGAATGGTCGGATATGCGAGAATTCAAAAGGATATCGTCTGCAAAATCCGATCTCTAGATAGGTGGTCGACAAAAGCTCTCATTCGATAAGCAATGGGCAGTGAACTAGGAGATACTGAAGCCATTATGTTTGATTTGCCAACGGATGCAAAAAATACCAAGGGTCAATCGAACAAAGACAGATAGTTCATACGACAATGCCAGCATCGGCATAAATAATGACAGTTGCTCAGACGACGAAGTCACCGTCGGTGTAAAACCCGACAGACGAGGTATCACGTTTGGGACCAGGAATTCTTGTCAAAGTGAGGCCGGACTTTTTGGACTGTTACAAAATTAACGCAGTGCAATAGGGAACATCACAGCGAACATTTTTCATGCGTCAATAATGTTTAAGATAACTGTTATCAACATTAAGCTTGAAACTGCACTGCACAGAATGTCAGCAGGCTTTTGTGGGCTACGTGGGCGCAGCACTGTGTCATATGGCTGCAATTGGACTGATTCTTTTTTTTTCTGAACATATCATGACCGAACTCGCATTTACTAATATTACTATGCTGCTTATATATGAGCAAGACCAAATTTCTTATTTACGAAGCTTTATAGGAAGAATTGGTCAAAAATGAGCATGTATACCAAAGTTATCTGTTTTCAAAGATATTTTTATTTAACTTAGCAATTACGAACTTCATTATTCTCACATATCTCCAAGAATTCATGGAAAATGTTTACGAGAGTATCTTCGGGATAAGTTTTCGGTGCGCCGAAGATAACATAACTGATTCGTTTTTTGGTCGGAGTTGTTTTTCGAATTTCAGTTTTTTCTATTAGCCTTTAATATAAGATTAATTTTTTTTTCAGATTTTTGCTTCGAGAAAATGATATATCCTATGGGGTTAAAGGACATAATACTGAACTGATGTGGTTTGTGTATGGTTATCCTAAGCCAAAGATGACCTATTATTTTAACAACATTCAAATAGAATCTGGTGGTAGATTTGATCAGAGCTACACTCGCAACGGGCAGGCTACTCTTTTCATTAACAAGTAAGTATTTATTGTTTATAAGCGAATGAGATTAGTAATAAATAACATTTGTATATGTATATGTATATATATATCTATATGTATATATATATATATATGTATATGTATATGTATATGTATATGGATATGTATATGTATATGTGTATGTATATGTATATGTATATGTATATGTATATGTATAATGTATATGTATATGTATATGTATATGTATATGTATATGTATATGTATATGTATATGTATATGTATATGTATATATATATGTATATATATATATGTATATTTATATGTAAATGTATATGTATATGTATATGTACATGTGTATGCAAAGTTTCAGTTTCAAGTTCGACCAAAGTTTCATGACGGTAGCTTCACTGAGAGACTAGTTCGCTTATTAACAGACAGACGGAGATGTCTATATCGACTCGGCTGTTGATACTGATCAAGAATATATATAATTTAAGGTGTCGGAGATGTCTCCTTCTATGCGTTATACATTTCACGGCAAAATTGTAATACCCTCTGCAAGAGTATAATAAGTCAGATTATTTAGAGGGTAAGAAACACCAGCAAGTGCCTGATGGCAGAGAAGATACAGCATTGATTAAAAATAAGTTGGAATACAATTTATTCTTAGATTACAGCTTGTGCACGAGAGCAGTTCGTTCAAAAAATGGGTATGAAATATATTCAAGTTCATTCAAGAACTATGACTTTTAGCCTTATGCTCATTATCAAAGCTTTTATTTAAGAATGAATAAAGTCTTAGCGATTTTTGGTGTTTGAGGAAAACGGGCGAATCATCTTTGCACTAGTTTGACCGGAAAAGTTATGTACTACTTTGTTTTTCATCCGATCGACGACCTACTCGTTTCTTCATATTTGTGTAACTCACATGAAACTTCTTACAATCGGAGAGTGAATGGAAAAGAAATATCTTAAAATACTTGCCATTAGAAAAGAGAGATGACATCCGAGGTATACTTACAAACAAGAAGATTTTTCATAGCCGGTTTACTGTTACTATTTCTGCTTACTGTTACTTTTACTTTTTACTAATAAATCACTTCAATAATTATACGCATATAGCATGTTAGATCGAGATGTTGGGTGGTATGAAGCAGTCGCTACTAACGAACATGGTGAGGCAAGACAACGAGTACGACTTGAAATCGCCGAGTACCCACGATTTACAAAACGACCTGATGAAACGTTTATAATGGCTCGAAAGAATGGACGTATTGAAGCTAGAATAACTGGAATTCCAATTCCAGAAGTTCGTTGGTATAAAGATTGGAAACTTTTAGCTGATTCTTCCCGTATAAAGGTATATATAAACATACTCAAGATAGTTAAATTAAGTTTGGCGCATTCTCTATAACGAACATTACTTAACATGTTTTGATTCAGATGCACTCCTATGATCCCGATGTATATATACTATCAATACATGACTCAATAATCAAAGATGGCGGCTTATACTCAGTTAGCGCAAGAAATGTAGCTGGCTCTATTAGTACCTCTGTGACGGTGCATATAGAAGATAATGAAGACCAATATATTTATAAGACCTACGGAAGGCATCCATATGTTCGATCAAAGCAATTACGATATGAAGACAAATATGATATTGGCGATGAGCTCGGCCGTGGAACTCAAGGAATAACTTATCATGCCGTTGAACGTGCGACCGGCAATAATTATGCAGCGAAAATAATGCATGGAAGGCCGGAACTTCGACCATTCATGTTGAATGAACTCGATATGATGAACATGTTTAATCATAAAAATTTGATACGTCCTTATGATGCGTATGAAAATGATCGATGTGTCACACTAATAACGGAACTAGCTGCTGGAGGCGAACTTGTTAAGGATAATTTACTTAAGCGGAATTATTATACAGAGCGAGTTATTGCTAATTACATACGCCAAGCTTTATGGGGCCTGGAGCATATGCATGATTTGGGAGTTGCTCACATGGGCTTGACGGTAAATATGCTTTTAATCTTAAAATCAAAATAAAATATGATTTATACTAATGTTTTTATATTTATTTCAGATTAAAGATTTGTTAATTTCAGTTGTTGGCAGTGATTATATAAAAGTTTCAGATTTTGGTTTATCACGAAAAATAAATAAACACAATTTATCAACATTGGATTACGGAATGCCGGAATTTGTTTCTCCGGAAGTTGTTAATAAAGAAGGCGTAAGCTTCTCACACGATATGTGGTCAGTTGGCTTAATCACTTATATACTGCTTAGTGGCAGAAATCCGTTCCAAGGAGTTGACGATAGGGAAACATTAACAAATATTCGCGAAGGTCGCTGGGATTTCAAAGATGAAATATGGACACACATTTCTGAGGATGGTCGCGATTTTATAAGCCGACTACTTGTTTACAGTCCCGAAGAACGTATGGATATTAAAACAGCATTAAAGCATCCTTGGTTCTTTATGCTGGATGGTCCAGACTCCCTTAATGATTTCGAAATTGGAACTGATCGGTTGAAAAATTACTATGGTCACTTTAGAGACTGGTATGCAAATGCTTCTTGTAAAAATTACTTCCGTAGACGTCGACTAAGTGGGTGCTTCCAACATCCTTCTAAAATGGTATACCCATCTGGTCATTCATATACACCTGAACATACCCCCGAGCCTTTGCCGGAACCAAGAAATAGAGGCAAACGTGATGAACCTGTTTCTAAATTTTTGCATCCCGATTATGAGTTAGGCCTAATACAATCTGAAAGCCAGTGAGTAACATTATAAATAAAAACATTGAAATAGTTACCCACGGAAATTTTTTATTTATTTTTTTAGCTATCAATATGGTCCCGATACTTATTTATTACAATTAAGAGATGTGAGTTTCCCAGTAAGATTGCGGGAATACATGAAAGTAGCCCACAGACGATCACCATCATTTGCGTTAAACGATTCAGTTGACTGGTCGGTAAGTACAAGAATTTATTGTATGATTAGATAAAATTAATAAATATGCACATTCCTTTAATATGAACGCGCCGATCACAAAGCTAATGACTTCAAATTTGCAACATAAAAGACAATATTTGTTTCAAGCGTGTGTATATACTGAAGCGCTCGTTTAAAGTTGATGAGAATCCAAAAACTGATCTGAACTGTGTATAGTATTCGAAAACTATCATGCCAAATCTTTTAATCCTAAAATAAGTAAGAGTCACTAGTCGGGAGTACCCGAAAAGTCGATTGCACTAAAATTTTGGCTAATATTAGTGGGAAATACAAACTGATTTATTTACTTGATTTAAAGCTATGTCGTGGTAGCGGGGAAGTGGCGATAGCAATAAAATGATCAATTATCGGAAACAAACTAGCTCTGCACGTACACTAGAAGGACCTACGCTCTATTATAGCAAGTCTCTAGCTCTTATGTATATGTTCTGAGATCTTTGCGTTCATACATACGGACTGACTGGCGGATCATACTGATCAAGAATATATAAATTTTATGGGGTCGTCTGCCTTCTGTCTGATATATACATTTGCACAAATACACCAGTGTACATATGTTGTAGTGCATGCAATGCTATAGACAATATATTTAAATGACCTGGCGACCGTAACAGGACGCGGGTCTAATGTTGCTGCAAATATTTCGAAGTCATCTTAGAAGATATTAACGCTAATACCATTGGTCGTGATTAAAATAAATATGGTCTTTTGGTCTGAATGGGGAAAACTCACGAACATATGGAAGTAAAGCGATACATGAAATTATGTTTTAGCACAAACCTATCAAATATATGTTAAAAATTTAATAAACAGAAAACAAATCTAATTAAAATAGCAGCACAGAAAACAATACTTTCGCTGTTGATCTAATTCGAAGCAGACGCGCAGCATCTACATCTATCTAATTGCATCATAGAATATTTGTGTAATCTCAAAAAGTTAATAGCATTACAATTTCAGTTAAAATTGTTGGACAACACAAGTTGGGTTATTAACTTGATTCACAGCTATAAGGTGTAGCGGGGGGTGGCGATAGGTATAAAATGAAAGATACTTGATATATATATACTATTATAGAATAAACATATCACTTTTGGTGACTCTAGCTCTTATTATATACCCAATTTGATAAAAAAAAACTGGATTTCGATATCGATTTTTATCGATTGTTTGGAAACGGAGTAAGCTATCGATTATCGGAAACAAACTCGATCTGCGCATGGAATAGGAGGACCTACAGATAAAATTTCGAGTCTCTAGCTTTTACAGGCTCTAAGATCCTTGCGGTCATACATACGGACAGACAGACATGGCTAGATCGACACGACTGTTGACGCTGATCAAGAATACATATACTTTATGGGGTCGGAGATGCTTCCTTCTGCATGTTCCATACATTTCCACAAATACATTATATCCTTTTTACCTATTTCAATGGGTTCAGGGTATAAAAAGACTTGCGGCGCCAGCAGCAACAGCATTAACAAACTGTCAAATTGCAAACATGTTAAATAAATTTATAGCAAATAATACAAATAACCGAATGCACTTCCAAGAGTGCCCGAAGCATGAAGGGAGAAAACCATCCGCTATGCCATCGAAGATCCATGTTATTTCCAGGCTTATCCCTCATTTTCCCTCAGATAGATTAAAAGCCTTTATAGCAAAAATGCAATTCCCTTACCGGTGGTAAAATTAAAGTGTTAACTGTTGTGCAGTGGATTGACCCTCTTACACTACCTGAATAGGATTTTCATTTCATCCAACTTCGGGTATGCCATTGCCATTGATCTACAAGCCCGCATACCTATCAAGGAATCGGAATTTTCGCTCTCCATAAGAAAAATGAAGGTGAAAGTCCAGAGCAGAATGCCCAGTTTGATACACGGGACGAAAAGGCACTAGCAAACATATTAATTTCATCAAAAATTGTGTTATTTAAAACTTTGCTACGATTGAGTACCATATGCCAAAAGGTGCAAGTATACTATACTATGTGAATAAGTTTTCCAACATAGTTGAAATATTAAAAGACATCGAAATGAATATGAATGAAGATATGCTCACAATTTTGCTATTAACGGGACTAGGCAAAAAGTTCGAACAAAGGCGAGAGTGCAAAATCAACAGAAGAAGTGTTGGCAGCAATCCACGGCAATTAAACAAACCATTAAGTTCAAAACTAACACGAATGAGATTAGAACTAGAAAAATATGGAAGGAATGTGGATGATGTAGAATATCTTAAGGATAGAGATATTCATATTGCAGTTGTGTTGTCAAGAATAAGCATCCAAGAGTTGAAAGATATAACATACCCAGACCTAAAAGGCACTACAAGACAACAAAGAACATAAATCCTGCGTAGGTGATATAAATGAAAAGAACAAAACCCTGAAAGTGTTTCTAAGCCCAATGTATATCAAGTTATTACTAATGACGAAGTGCGTAAAAGTGCGATTTACACCTTTCAAACAAACACGATGCCAGCCAAAACGCAATTTCTACAGTACATCTTAATGTACTATAGAATATTCGTGTAACAACAAAATGACAATTGCATTTAAACTGGTGGCCAGCATAATTTGGTTTATTGATTTGATTTATATCTATGGGGAAGAAGCGGGGAGTGGGTGATAGCTATAAAACGAAAGATTCTATAAGCAACATATCAAGTTTGGTGTCTCTAACAGGATTTCGATACCGATTTTTATCGATTACTTTGAAACGGGGCAAGTTATCGAATATCGGAAACACTAGGAGTACCTACAAGTCTCTTGCTCTTATAGGTTCTGAGACCTTTGCGGTCATACATACGGACAGTCTTTATGGGATCGGTGCTTCCGTCTGTCTGTTAAATACATTTGCACAAATACATTATACCCCTTTTAACTTTGGTTAATGGGTTCAGGGTATAAAAACGTAAGATTTAACATAAGCCCAGCACGTTAGAAACTCCACATGGAATGGTAGATTAAATATTAAGTTTAATCGAATTTAGCTTGGGTAATATTAACACGAGGAGCGAAGGAATAATCAGGGTCAGTTGCCGTGTCGTGGAGTAATCCCGGCATGTGCCAATTAGCCCTACTTTACCTCCTCTTCTTGCTTCGCGTATCGGTAAATAACAAGTATCTTGAAAATAGGGGTAAACTGAGATTTCTGGTTCTGATTTTCGATCTTCAAAAAAACTCACTTCACTTTCATTTAAATAAATTTGTAAGATTGTAAGACTTATGTGTACAAGGTCATTTATTCTTCGGGGTCCCGAAGAAAGCTCTTATTTATCGATTTAATAAAATTAAACATTTTTCAGCTTCCAGTAATTCGTGAAAGAAGACGTTTTACTGATATAATGGATGAAGAAATTGATGATGAGCGAACAAGAAGTCGCATAAGCATGTACTCTGCAAATGATTCATATTCTATTAGACGACTGCGAACAGAACTTGGACCTCGTTTGAATGAATACACAGAGGCAGATGCGATGATAGAATGTCAGCGTGATGGCTACCCACCCTTCTTTAGAGAAAAACCACAAACCATTGCTATTATGGAAAACAAGCCAGCGCATATACACTGCTTTGCAGTTGGCGATCCTAAGCCATGCGTACAATGGTTTAAAAACGATATGGTTGTGAATGAAAGTAAGAGGATAAAAATAACTTTTGATGAGGATGGTCGATCAATATTGCGATTCGAACCAGCAGTTCACTACGACGTTGGTATCTATAAAGCAGTTGCTAGAAATAAAGTTGGTCAAACTGTGGCAAGATGTCGTATAGTTATTGCGACTCTTCCCGATGCCCCTGACTCACCGGAAGTATCAGCAACAAGTGCTACAGAAATACTTCTTAGATGGAAACAACCGCGAGATGATGGCCACTCTCCAGTGTTATGTTATAGTCTACAATACAAATTGCTTAGTTCGGATGCGTGGACAACTGTAGCTGATAATATCGATCATGAATTTTACCTTTTACATGAGCTTGTGCCTAACACAAATTATCAAATTAGATTGGCGTCGAAAAATCGCATTGGTTGGAGTGAAATGGGAATACCCGTTAATGCAACTACTTCGGGAACGGAATCTCCAAAAGTCCACATTACCAAAGCTATGAAGCATTTACAAATGCTGACAGAAAAGGGGCAAGAAGTGGTGCTTGAAGAAGAACGTGTACATATGGACTATCATTGCGAAAGGGACCCTCCCAATTGGGTAACTGATTCCTCCGTAAGTGATAAGTACAGTTTTATATCCGAAATTGCACGTGGAGAATTTAGCACAATAGTCAAGGGAATTCAAAAATCTACCGATACGGTCGTTGTTGCAAAAATTTTCGAAGTAACTGATGATAATGAAGATGCTATAGTTTCGGAATTTGAAAATTTTAAAACTTTAAGGCATGAACGTATTCCAGCGTTGTTTGGAGCTTATAAGCCAATGAACTTACCAATCGCAATATTTGTGATGGAAAAACTTCAGGGAGCAGACGTACTTACTTACTTCTGTAGTCGACATGAATACTCTGAACAAATGGTTGCATGTGTCATTACTCAACTTTTGGATGCGTTGCAATATCTTCATTGGCGTGGATATTGTCACCTTAATATACAGCCGGATAATGTTGTTATGGCATCGGTTCGATCTATTCAAGTCAAGCTTGTCGACTTTGGCGCAGCAAAAAAAGTAAATAAATTAGGTGTTAAAATAACACCAACCGGTATGTTGGACTTCCAACCACCAGAGATGATTAATGAAGAACCGGTGTTTCCTCAAAGTGACATTTGGTCACTGGGCGTGCTTGCTTATTTACTTCTATCTGGTTGTAGTCCATTCCGCGGGGCTGACGAGTATGAAACTACACAAAACATTTCCTTTGTTCGATATCGTTTCGAAAATCTTTTCAAGGAAGTTACTCCGGAAGCAACTCGGTTCATTATGCTGTTATTTAAACGACATCCCACGTAAGCTTAAAATTATTATTTAAGAAAAAAAAAAGAGTTATTTGATACATTTTTTTAATTAATAGTAAAAGGCCGTACACAGATGACTGCCTGGAGCATAGATGGCTTATGTCTTCAGATTATATGGTTCGAAAACGTGAGCGTGCCCTATTCTTAGGGTGTCGATTAAAGGTAGTTTATTTTGAAGTTACTTTTTCAAACTTTATATTTATGTTAACTCAATCTCTACGGCAGAACTTTTCTGATGAATATCATGAACAAAAGAGTAAATCAGCAACCTCATCCAAGTCCCTTTATTCAGTGGAAGGTGGACCCACCCCAGCACAACTACTCCGGTCAAATAGCATTGAAGAAGAGTTGCTTACCACGTTTTAGATAAATGGAGGAAAAAAAAAAAGATTTTCATTATGCTTATATGATTTTAGGATATTCATATATATGAGCATATGAAATAAGAAAGTAACCCAAAATGAGATACAAATTATTTATGTTGTCATCAATCAATAACTAAAATCTTAATATGTATATGCCTTAGAAAAATAAATAAAAATTTATGTAACAATGCCATCTCCGACCCTTTTATAGTTTTTTTATTGTTGGCACAGATGCGCGCATTGCTTTATGAAATGAAATTAAAACTTCAAATCTAGTGTAATTTAGGTTTAGGAAGGAGCGAGAGTGCATTAAAACTTAATCATTCACTCTGGGAGCGAATACGCCACGCTTCGCCTCCGTAGATTAATGTAATTTAGTTCAATGCCAATTGTCGAATTAAACTTAACCAACAAGCACGAGGCCCATTAAATCTACGTCTTTAAGGCCACCAGTTTTTTAAATAATTATATAATATTATACAATTTTTTCATGACGTCCCCGGGTGGACAGTTTTAGAAGGCAATTTGTGATAAATAAATGAACTCAAGTGCTAAAGTGCTAAAGTGCAATTTGTGGCTCGCGAGTAAGTTCAAATTAAAAATTCAAATTAATCGCTTCGGGCGAGATCAAAAAATTTATATGCCCTGCTGCCATGGGGTAATGCCAAGGAACGTCCGGAACAGCAGGTACTGCTTGAAAGCCCTACTCTATTGGCTTGGTTCCTGGCACATATGGAGAGTAGTTGAGCATAATTAAAATTTCCATGCAAATACGATCCGCTTTGGAGATTATTACATATAATATATTATTTGTGCGATTTTGTGCTTCTGAGCATATGCTAATTAGTGTCAAAAATTGTCATTACAATTTAATTTCGTCTATTCGTTGTCATTTCCCCCTCTTGCCTATGGCTATCCAATTGTTGTACGCATTTTCCTACTTCACTCCCTACTACCTACTCCCCTACTCTATATAGATCACTTTGTTTAACCGTTTGGCAAATTTGATTTTATTTTGAATTGAACAATTATTTTACGACACATCTTAGTGTTTGAAGTTCTCATTCAATAAAATTAAAAATCGAAATTCGAGTGCACGCCCTAACGGTTAAACGCGGCTATTGCAATCCCGCACAAAGATTGCAACGCATCAAGTATGAAACCCAATAACAAACAGATAAAAAACCATTTATGTCAAAAATTAAAACAAAACTACTTGCTTACAAAGCAATTTGTTTTAAGTGAGAAAGTCATCTTCGCTGCCATGTTGACGTGCACCCAGCCAGTGGCAATGCCAACGGAGCCACCATTTCAGAGAGTGCTGAAAACAGCAACGCACCCACAATCAGTAGCAAGGGGTCGTCTCAAACTAACGAAGAAGGCCAACTATATGATGACGCCGATACGCCTCCGAGCACCTCAATAAATTACAGCCACGGCTGCCAATAAATTCTCCACGCTGATGTCTGCAAGAAGTACTACAGTTTCACCTTCCCTTTAATGGTTTCCGAAGACCCCGGCAACAGTCCACATGTTGGTGCTAGTGTGAATAAAGTCGCCCTAGTGCGTATAATAGATATCGTCAAACTCAATCCATCCGCCGCAGCTGTGGCTCGCCTCACTCAATCACGGGCGAAAAAAAACGATAAGCGCAAAGTTTTAGACAGCAGGGTTCCACCAGGGGCGCCGCGAAAACAAAACAAGACCTACACCAGTCCAGTTCAAATACATGCATCCAATAGATTTGCTCCCTTGACACCCCCGATAACGACGAAGACACGGATAATGAATCTGAGGCCGAGAAGAGAACTTGCCTACCTCAGCAACTCCTCAGGTTGGGTGCGGCAGCCAGCTGAACGCTGTTGCCCATGCCAGCAACAGCTCCTCGTGCTCGAAGAAAGTGCTAAAAACAAAAATGAGCTCGAAAAATAGACCAGCCCCAAGTAGTAGATCGATCGGCTGTCTCAGAAAGAATGAGAATTAACGGGTTTTGTTTTTGGGAATTTCCGTCCGGCAATAAAAATCTGTTATTGTGGGCGTTCCAATGGCGGAAAATGCTGTGCTGACTTTCCTGTCAAGCAGGAACATCAGCAGACATGTTAGAGGATAAACCTGCTTCACTGGTCCCTAAAAGTTAAGCTTACATGCAGAATCGAGCAATACGCGGCACGGTATGTTTTATACTCCAGAGCGGCTCTTGGCGTATACGACAGAAGTAGAGAGCAACACACACTCAGCAGTCTTGAGGTTCAGGGCTTCAATTGAGAGTAATGAGAGTTCATGACGAGATATGGGAAAGCGTATCTTAAGCAGACAGCGAAATTTCTCAAATGCTGACTTCAGGAATCCATTCATACCATTATATCGGTTTTATCGAAGCTTTCTATATCGTCAGCGCTCTAATAGGGACTCATAGCTGAGAATCTTAAGTAAATCACACTGATGCGCTTGACAAACAGCGATAGTCGAACGAAGGCAAACTGCGAGCCCTAGGGAACCGAACTGCAAGGTTTGTGTGCACTTGATTGACTTGAATGCGCGAATGATTGCGTTTAGCCATAATCTGCATCAAAGAGCTTTGTTATCATTGAGCCGACTTGCTTTATATAATTTTATATTATATTATATATTATATTTATATTTTATATTTATAGTTTTGGCACAACAGAAAAAGGGCGCTCGGGTCGATACGAATGCGTTTGCGTGTGTTTGTCTGACAGCCTAAGACAGCCTCATTAACTAACATTAATCATTTTCGGAAAGTAATAATCGCGAAGGATTTTTTAATATTTTCCTGGGGTGCTCCAAGCACGAGCACGATTGTGCTTGGTGGTGATTGTCTCTACTTGCTCAGTTTTGTCTCTAATGTCTGACACGCAGCTTTTGCAGTGAAAGAAAGTTGCATAGGACCAACTTATGTCCGCAACTGGTCAAAGTTCGGAGATCACACTGTCACACACTGTATAATGTGCCGGATCTTTTGCAAAACAGTATGAGTTTCGTTTTTGGGAAACGCGGCTCTAATAGACTTAATTCACTTTAATTGCTCGACCTTGCATGTCAACGAAATTTTAATTTGTATGGTAGTTGGGTTAGACTGCATCTCATCTTGTAAAACATTCACATTCTGTTGGGATAGGGCATCTGCCAAAAAATGTTCTGTGCCCGGTAAAAAATGGACCTTCGAGTTCAATAAAATAAAGTTCTATGGTGCTATATAAGTAATATTGTCGGTTGTTAGGTAAAAATATGTGGTAAATGCTCGGTACATTGCCATCGCCAAGATATTTCTTAAGCATTCCATTCTTGACATACGTTGCCCGACGGTGATATTTTCGTCACGTCGTATTCTTGGATTGTTTTAACCTTTCCCGGGTCTGTTTTTGCGCCTCTTCTAGTTACAATAATGCCCAAATACTTGACACTTTCCTCAAAAAATTTTGACTTTTCTTGATAAAATCTCATGTGTTGAGTTTTTAGAACTTTGGCATGTCCAGTCAAGTTTACGTGTCGTTGCCGCACCCCTTATCTTATTTCATATAATGGTAACGGCATGATAGTGTGATTCACTACCTAAAGATTTTATATGCAACTACGGCTGATAGCCTCCAAGATACGCATTTATCCTTTTAACCATCAAACCCTACATTACTATGTCTAATTTCATCTCACAATGTTACGGGAAGGAGTTATGTTTGGGTAAACTTCTACTTGAGGAGCTTCTATTCGCAGGCTGCTAACCTGTTGTCTTACTAAGTTGAGTTCTGCCTGAAACTGTTATTTATTCGCGTCTCCTTATCATTTAGTGCACTGTTATCTGCGCCTATTATCAAGGCCTTCAGCTGCTTGTGGGTTGGTGACTGTATCCTCCTATTATTTCACACTCCTCCTATTATTTCACACTCCTCTCTCCTTTTAGCTACAAACTCTTTAAAATCTTCTTACTCTCCTGGGCCTGACAATATTCCTAGTTGTCTACTTAAGGAGTGCAGTTCTTCCCTTCTTTATCCATTACAAAAGCTTTTTAATCTATCTCTTGAATCTTCTGTCTTTCCATCTCTTTGGAAAGAATCTTATATCATTCCTCCCCACAAGAAAGGTGGAAAGTCTATATACAAAATTACAGGGGCATTGCAAAACTGTCCGCTATTCCTAAATTATTTGAAAAAATAATCACTGCGAATTTGCAGCATTTCTGCAAATCAGTTGTTTCCCCTGTTCAACATGAATTCGTAAAGAATCGGTCAACTACGACCAATCTGCTTGAGTTTACTTCCTTGGTAAATGATGCTTTTCTTTCGAAAATGCAAACTGATCTAATTTATACTGACTTCAGTAAGGCGTTTGACTCTGTGCACCATGACACTTTACTTTTTAAACTTGACTGAATAGGTTTCCCTCCGTCTCTTTTGCTTTGGATTAATTCTTATTTAAAAGGTAGGACCCAACGAGTAATGCTGAGGCTGACTACCTCTAAACAAGTTCACGTTACTTCTGGTGTATCTCAAGGTAGTCATCTTGGACCTTTACTCTTTACTCTTTTTATAAATGATCTCCCCTCTGTTATATCACATGCCCGTGTACTCATGTATGCGGATGATGTGAAACTTATTCTATCATACACTGATCCCCTACACCATTCTCGTCTATAAGACGATTTGAACGCTATGCAACTTTGGTGTTCGACCAATCAATTGCATCTGAATTGTTCAAAGTGTATGTTTATGACATTTAATCGTACTACACCTTATCTTGTCAGTTATACAATCGACAATACCTCTTTGCAACGTATACTAACAGTTAAGGATCTAGGCGTTCTTTTTGATTCTAAACTTGGTTCAATCTTCACATAGATACCATCGTTAATGAGGCAAAAGGTGTACTTGGATTCATTAAACGACGGTCTAAAGAGTTTAACGATCCTTTTATAACTAAACTTCTGTACATCTCTCTTGTTCGCCCTATCCTTGAATACTGCTCTTGCATCTGGTCTCCGCAGTATAACAATAGCCAGGATCGTATTGAATCTGTTCAGAAGCAATTTCTGCTTTTTGCCTTACGAGGTTTAAATTGGGACCCTAATCTTCGGTTGCCATCCTACTCCAGCAGGCTGCTTCTTCTTAACCTTCCGTCGTTAACCAACCGTAGGACAATTCTCGGTGTTGTCCTTTTACATAAGTTGATTATTGGCGATATAGATTCTCCTTTTCTGCTAGCGCGTCTTCAATTCTCTGTTCCGTCTAGACCAACCAGAAATTACCGCCCCTTATACCTGTCTACGTGCACAACAGACTACGCTATGCACAATCCTTTTCGCGTGCTATGCAAAAATAATAATAGTTTACATCACGTTTTCTCTACCGAACTTTCTCTACCCCTAATAAAATCGTTGCTTTCAGGATACCTTCGGGAAGTCACCGACCATTCCCAGCTATGAGCAGGGGCATAGCTTGCCGGACAGGCTGTAAATTTTCCCCCACCGGGTCGGTGTTTCCCATTACTATTCTCTCTGTCCTATCTACTTAACACTCTATATATCTATCTAGCTTACATGTCTTTACTTTATTAACAATATTCTTACTTTCGTTTTTCCTATTTATTGTATTTTATTAATTAATATAGCAAACTAAGGTTATTTTTAATTTTACTTAAGAACACTTTTTTCCTACTTACAACCTTCAGCTTAGATGTAGGCTCTAATAGCGTACCTGACAAATTTAGCTGTGAAAAGGGGCCGGGCTGCCAAATAAAACACCTCCATCGGTCGGCGATGCTATTTAGAAAACTGTGTATTCTAACTAGGCTTTTAGCATATAAGTCCATTATCTACTGTATGTATAATATACTGAATAATGAGGAAGGCACTCGTTTTGTCGACCAATAATAAATAAAAATAAAAATAAAAAAATTAAAAAAAAAACTTAACAAACATTACTGCGGGTTATGTACAATCGGCAAATTTAAAAACAGATTAAAATATTGCGATACTGTTTGGAAATGTATGCATAATTTTGTATATGCTTGACTAGAGCTAAAATTTCTAATATAATTTGATTGCAGGATCTCAGTTATAACAATGATTCAACGACTTTCGCTGGAAATTAAATATATATTTTATTTTTAAGAGGAAGTGATTTTTATAAGTGATCAAAGCATAGTGAAACTTGCATTAAATATAAAACGTGCTACAGCCGGCATAGCCGTCTAATAGATTCGATGAGCTAATCTTGCGCTTACACAAGGCATCGCCAGCAGCATAAGCTAGACTGGCTGGCCTTACGCCTCGTGCAGAATATCACGCTATCGCTGCGGCCAGTTGCTATCAAAGCGTTGACCGAACCACATGATGTGTCGGCACCATGATTGCTCGTGTTCACCGTCAAGAGAGGCATACTCGTTATTATAAAAAATGTATATGTATATTTTGTAAAGTGCCTAATGTACTTTAAGACAAGCCATCGGTTTGTACTTTTCGACCGAATTATTTGATAACTTTGTTTTTCTAACCGACACAAGAATCGGATCTGATTTTTGTAGTAGTGTTTTTCTTAAAATCATTTTTATTGGCCGGCATATGTGTATTTCATGTATAAGTTAGCCTATATTCCTTAGTGGCTCTTGAATATGTTGTTACTCGTTGGTTTTTAAAAATTAAACATATCACACAGCTCCGAGACTTGACGTCCGACATCTGTTGGTTATAATACACCAGCTGGGCGACTTCAAATGTTGTTATTTTTTCAGGCATTTTATTTTTCATAAGACTGAAGCGAAACATTACAAGATGCAATAGAAAATGACAAGAAAAGTCGAAGACAAAAGAGATGCCAAACACATAGTCCTAAATTTAAGGGGATCACCCAAAAACGATTTATTGACAGCGCAAACTTTGAATGTTTTTAGTTTGCTAATTCTATAAAATATTTGGATGATATTTAAAAAAACTTAATGCCTTTAAGTTCTAAAGAAAATAAAGAATGAAAATAAATTAAAAATTAATAACAATGCTCTGCATTGCATCTTGTTTTATAATAAAACAATAAACGACATAATACAAACACAAAATAGCGAAGGTACAAAACGTATCCGTTTACGATGTACCAGTAACAAAGTATTCGTTACATTTGGGTAGGTGATAATTATTTTGAACTTATTGATTCAAGTCACGTCCACATGCACTGCCACATTAAATGACATTTAAATAATTTTTGTGCGTTTTGCATCAATTATTAATGTCATTTTTAATATTACTTATATAGTTATGTGCATGCAAGAAACAATTTTTTTTTATTTGTCTGGTTTTTTTTTTAAATATGACAAACCACTTCATTCAAATTGGACTGATTCCATCGTTCCAATTTATCACATTTGATGTATCTAATTTAAAGAAATATGTTGTATATGTTTTATCTGTTTCCTTTCTTTTTATAAATTAAAACAACCATTTCATTCAAATCGGAACGATACCGTTGTTTCAATTAATCTTATTTAATGAATTTGCAATAGAAATGTTTTGTTTAGTTTATTTTTTCTTGTCCTTTTTTTTTTAATAAATAAACACCATCTTATCCAAACTGGCCCGACTCCAGCGTTTCAATTAATCGTTTTTGCTTGGTAAAATTTAACAATTATTTTCTGTTTCTTCCCTGTTTCGTAAGTCAGAGGCTCTTTAGGAGTCTACTATGGCCATTGATAGCGGCAAAAGCAGTAAGCAAAGACTTTCCGTTCCATCACAGCACAGAAGATCAACATCACTTCCGCACCCCCTGGTAAAAAAGATTATTCGCCATCAACCGTGAGGAGGCTCTCCACTCCTTCCTCAGAAAAGTTAGCTATTCCAGCAACTTCTTCAAGGGTGCCCGCTAAGGGTTTGACAATTTCTGTATCCGATCGTGCAGCAGGTCACCTTGTAATGTCGCTCGACACTTTAAAAGTCTGATTAGACCAAGTCCGTGTCCTTTAGGATGAGGTCGACACGAGCTTGACGGCTATTTCATAGCTCTCAGCCAAGAAAAGCCAAATCTGCAAGATATGCAAGCCCTGCAAGCGAAATATGACCGCTGCTATTTTGTTATGAGCTACTCTTAATAAGCAAAGAGAGTGTCTAACCACCCTGATCGCGGCTTCTGCGACCAGCCTACAGCCAAGAGGCTGCAGTCTCCCTTCCGTGGAGATTGACATTTCTTATATGGGAATATTTAAAATGGCCCACTTTACTTTTCACATCAGTCTTTATAACCAATCCACAGTTAACAGAAAAACTATTTCACCTCAACTTAAAGACAGACGGGGAGCGAAGGCAATCGTGTCCAAGTCTTCTCTCACAAATGATGGTTTCTCATCAACATAACTTACAGATTTGAGAATAAAATGCTGTTAGTTAACAGCCGATTTCGCGTCCTCTATAATCTTTTGTGAGTTTCGCAGGAATTAGGAGCTGCTATTAAGGACCTACAGGACACCTTCCAGCTCTAGAGCACTCCCATTGGGATTGCTCTATAGATTACCTGTGCGCCTTTAAAGCTACCCAAGCTTACACTTTCGCTGTGGGAACAGTTGTTGCACAACAAGGTTGCAATGCACTTACCCCTCCAATGTGCAGAGCATTTTTGCTAAATACACACATGGTGTGTTCCTACGGCTTTAATTATCATTTGCCACTTGGGCACTTGTTATATAGCACGTACACTCATCGATTCGGGTTCGGAAGCTACTTTTATCTCCCAACGACTATTCAATCTGAACTTGATTATATTACTTAAACTGATTCCCTGGAATTGGATCATATGAATCAAGTCCATCCCAATACAGACTTCAATAACTTTTATCTCCCTATAATGCTGTATTTAAACTAGACATCCCTACCAAAAAAATTCGCTTTGTATTTTACGCCTCCAGCCATTCCTCAAATAGTAAATGCTTGAATGATGTCCAACACACAGGACCAGTTTTGCAATCCGATCTAACGACTCAGATTATGTAATGGTGTTTCTTCCGTCATATCAAATTTTATGTACGTCGATGACGTGCTTGCATACACTAAAAATGGTGCCGTCCGAGCCATAGGCGAGCTACGCACAGCGCTGGCCACTTCCGGATATCCATTGCGCACATGTACCTCCGACCACCGACAAGGCTGTACTCATTAATCTACCGAGAGAGCATTTATTCCGTGCGGAATTGTTGGAATCTAGCCTTGCGAAGACTCTCGGTATACGCTGAAAAGCAAGCACCGATGTCTGCTTCGCTCCTCCAACATCAGAGTGAAGCAATCCTATACAAAACGTGGGGTGCTTCGAAAATCACCAAACTGTTTAATTCAGAGGGTTGGTAAGCTCTTTCGTGGTCCGTGCTAAGATCTTCATTGAAGAGATCTGGCTTTTTGATCTGGGTTGGGACCAAGCCAACTCCTACAAAGATGGTATGAGTTCCTCGCGAGTTATGTAACTCTCACTTATATACGCATACCCAGATGGGTTCAATCTTTGCCTAAGGCCACGTTGCAGCCCCAATGGTTTTGGAGTGCGCTTGCGGCACAGCAATTTATAGCCGGATTGAAACTGATAATGAAGTTGCAGTCCACCTGCTGACATCGAAAAGCTGGGTCGGTCCTGTTAAGACCATCTCCCTGCCATGTTTAAGGTTGTGTGGATCTGCCCTACTTGCGGAACTATCCACAGCACTTCTACCACAGCTTTCAGTCGAAAGACAGGAGTTTTTTTGCTGGACCGACTTACCGATAGTGCTAACCTGGCTCAGCAAGCCTCCATGCACATGGACGACTTTCGAGGCTAACATAGTCGCCAAGATTACACAATCCACTAACTACTGCAAATAGTCTCACGTTTGTTCCGAATGCAACCCTGCTGATCTGGCTAAAAGAGGTGTTCCCTCATGCGACCTTGTTGCCAATGATCTGTGGTGGCATGGACCAGATTGGCTACAATTGCAACACTCTCAAGGACCAACCCCTATAGAATCAGTCCATGATACTCAACGCATTGATTACCCCAAGGAATATCAGTGTTTTTTCGATAAGCAACTTATACCAATTTCAAGTCCCATCTCAATACATTCATTGATCACAATTGGGTCATGAGAGCATGCGGGCGTGTGAAAGCTTCGAGTAACTTAATCGATGCCCTGACAAACTGCCTTTACGGTAGTACAGACATATATGGAGATATATGATTTTGTGGAACCTTTGCCACGTATTCGAAGACAGGTATTTTCCGGACCGCAGATGTCGACGGATGATGGCAGGGAACCCATGACTTGGCAAAGCGGAAGTGTACGATATCTAACACAGTAGCCTATAATGCTGCGCATTAAGCTTATGCATTTACGATCCAGAATTAATGACGGAATTACCTTTGGTGCTGCATTGTAATTGCGTACAAGTAGATGCCGAACATAGTTTTGGAAAAATTGTCGTTCCTTAGGTACTAGTAAGGGGTGCATTTCACGGGAGTATATTAGAATGTTCGAGTCTATCTTTAACCTTTGTAATGTGTGTTTCATGACGGCAGTATACAGATGACCAAAGTATATGAAACAGTGAATTTGAATATGAAGATTTCAAAGGGGGCACCTCTAGCTATAACTTAACAAAGTGCTTATCGCTAAAAAGGCTAATTGCACAAGGGATACGCACTCAACCTAATCTGAACTATTGAACTCCTCTCTGCAATATAAGAGAGCTTCTAGGTACAAGTATATGTTGTACCTTGGTGATCTTTTTTTGTTCAGTACCTAAAAACTGTCCACAATCCCTTAATTAGCTCGAATCCAGAAGACTCGTCTATGAAGGGGCTGAGAAATTGCAAATTGCTTTTTATGTCTCTTTGTTTCCTCAGCAATTGCAAATCTTCCTTGAAATAGCGCTGTAGCATGATCCAGATGATGCTGTGCAATGCGGGGAGAAGTTCTCTTTAGGATTTCGACAGGGTGTTCCTTTTTACAACATGGTAAAATCGGAACATATATGCCACAGCTCGAAGTGTCCCAATTAACGAACTAGTTCTGTTCAGAATATAATTACTTTCGATAATTGCAAATGTACACTAACTTTCTTCGCATCGATAATGTCCATGTCCGAATCATCATCATAAATATTGGCAGGACCGTTCCTGCTCCGCAGGTCCCGTAAGCCAAATTCATTGATGGAGCTCTTGAACTGGACATCCACGTCACACGATGTCAGCAGAGTTCAATTTTGACGGTACATTTCTTCGCATTTCATCTGCTGTTCGATCTTGTGTAATGGATACTCAATTTTTAACAAATGTCAACAATATGATAGAATGTTGTTGCAGCCAGTGCAAGACATTCTGCGAATCAGACCAGAAATGTGAACTGTGCGGCTTGCTGATGAATATGTTATTGACCCTTTTTTATAACTTATACAGTAGTTAAGCTCCGCAGAATGCGTGCAATTGTATGTCGGTGAGCTCAGCTTGAATACAATTTTTTGGGCTTAAATTAAAATAGTAGAGCATCACGACGTTGATCCAAGTGCTATAGTGTCAGCATTTTCATCCAAATTTAAATTCTTTACCAATTCGCCGTCTCTGAATGCGGGATGATTGCAGTATCACTTAACCAATGGGAAGAGTCCTCGGCGTCTTGTGTTCGTTGTTGTTCAACTCTATGTGCTCCTAAAAGCAGATTATCAACATTTTCCAATTGATGTGCCGCTGGGAAATTCGTTCACATGCAGATCTGCAAGATACTGCCAGCTACGAACTGCTTAGTATGGGGCCGAGGGCATTCCATATGTTACTTGTATTTAGCTCAAAGGTCTGCAGATCAGCATCAGAGGATGCTCTCCAAAATACATAATATCCTCTGCGCTGATTAAAACTTGTCTATACATTTTCGTAATATCGGTTGTGATAGCGTAACAAACCAATCGAAAACGAAGGAAAGGTATAAAGGTATTTTCTTGCAGCATTGGGCCAACAAGTAGTAAATCATTCAATGAATACTGGGATGTTGTAATGCACGAGGCGTCAAACACCACTCGTAACATCGTAACACAATGGTGAGGTATGTAAAAGTGTGACTCACTTAATCTCGGATTCGTCACTGACTTTAGTGGCCGAAATCCTCATATTCTTTCATAAAAGTAATATATTGCGATTGAAGCGCAGGTTACTGGCAAATGTTCCTTTGGAACGACGAAGTGCAAGATCACTTGAATTACCAAGGAACGCTAGATCTCTCTTGAAAGGTAGACGCACATCAATCCTGCCTTTGTTCATCTTTGTTATCCTTGAATATATATCTTCACAGAACCGATGTTCCGGATTGATTGACTTTGGTGAGTTTTGGATAGCAACAATGTTCCACAGTAGTTGAAAATTCTTGTTAGTTGACTCGTTCACAGAAAGCAAGCATGTTGATGACTGCTTAGCCGACTGAGACACAGCCCATTCAAATAAAATAATCTCCGTTCTTGATCTGTTCTTCTACTCTGCTGCCGTTGGAAACAGGAATACCTTAAGGACAAATGGAACAAATGGCAACAGCTTAAGAAAAACCTTCAAAACGTCAAAGTCGATAACCTGCCATCCAACGAGTTGCGGCTCGGCCGAGTCCAAGCCAGGCATCTATGCAAGGATGACGTGGTCCGCGTGGTAGATGTCCGTACTATCCACGGAGTCATTAAGAGGCCCGTGGCTAAGCTCATCCACCTTCCAATTGACTCCGATTTCACCATTCCCTAGTTACAGACCTCGCAGCTAATAGCGGTGTTGTCCTTTGTGTCTACAGAATCACATTTTTAAAGCCTCTTACTTTCTTCTTCAGCAACATGGCAACATGGGGTTGTATCGATGCGAGGAAGTGCAAACGCTTCCTGAGAAACGTCCTGAGAAACGCCTCCGGGCAGTACTCATCAATAAGTACTGCCCCAGCTGCCTGCCCACGAGCACTCACGCTCCTCATACCGCTTCTGGTCCTGTGGTAAGGACCAGCACAGTTTGCTCAATATAAAGGGAGAGGAGACAAAGCTAGGGGCACACCCGAGGCCGCGCATCCCGCAAGCCATGGAGTAGAAGGCGAAAACTAGAACTCGCCCCTCTCGACGCACCTCATCCGCCGCGTGTACTGCCAAATGCACTTGTGCTCTTTGGAAATGGCACAAAATCCTTCGAGCCATGAGCACTAATAAATCCGTGGACTCCAACGAGTCGCATCAATGCATCCTTGGTAAGGTCTTCAGCGCAAAAGGGTCCGAAGACTAGAAAAAGGAAGTAATTCTCCAGACGGAGAATACACATTAGATTCGGACCCCTATATAACAAATCAAGGAGTCAACTCAAAAAAAAACTGGAGAGCATCGTCACGGCGGTTGTGGATATTTAACTGTAAGTAATCCGCCCGGGTCAGGCTCCCAGCCAAGACCTCTCACCTCTCCAAGGACCTTCAAGAGCAATGGAATTGCAAGGGGGATGTCCATGCCGCAAAGTATGCTGCACCTCAACAAGTTCGCTACCTTCAAGTTGGTCGCTGCTTCCAAGTGAAGCAATCAAGACGTAGCTATAGCCCAGGCCCCATACTTTGTAGTTTTTAATACCGTTCCTAAAAAAAACTGCCAATAAATTAAAAGAAAAGTTTGCCCGGTAGGGCTCAAACTCTCGACAGACCGCACCACTTCCCACTGCCTCTTCTCAAAAGCCACACCAATAATTGATTCTTATTGAGAAAAAAGAACGAATTAAAATAGAAGCACAGAAAACAATACAATCTAAATTGCAATGCTGTTGATAGAATTTGAAGCAGACTCATATGAATATGTGTGTGTACTTGTATACAGAAATTCTTGGAATTTGCTGGATGTTTTCTTTAATAACGTTCTTAACCGATCTTGATGATATTTTTTACATTACATCTTATTGTGCCATAGAATATTTGGGTATTCTCTACAAGTCAATTTCAATTAAGTTGTCGCTTTAATTGGCGGGCAATGGGTTGGGTTTTTAACTTGATTTATAGCTCTACGGTGGTAACGGGGAGGTGGCGATAGGTAAGAGATATACTTTAAGATAAGATACTTTATATAAATAAAATATTCTAGAAGCAACATATCAAGTTTGTTGACTCTAGCTCTTAATATTTACCCAATATGCTCAAAAAACCGGATGTCGATATCGATTTATATCGATTGCTTGGAATCGAAGTAAGTTATCGATTATCGGAAGCGAACTCGATCTGTGCAGGCACCTACAGCTAAAATCTCAAGACTCTAGCTCTTATAGGTTCTACTATCCTTGCGTTCATGCATACGGACAGACGGGTATGGCTAGATCGACTCGGCTATTGATACTGAACAAGTATATATATACTTTATGGGGTCGGAGATGCCTCCTTCTGCCTGTTACATACATTTGCACAAATACACTACACCCTTTTTATCCATTTTCAATGGGTTCAGGGTATAAAAACTGTCAAATTTCACATCACAATTAATGTTTCCATCAGCAGTTATCCTTGGGTAGACTTCGATTTGGGGAGCTTTTATTTGTGTCCGCCAATTATGTCTTCTTCGTTTAATAGTACAGTGGTGATTGGGGTTGTGACGTGTTCCAGAAATCCGAATATTCCTTGTATCCCAATTATTATGTTTTATTTATAAGAGATAGTGACCAGTTCAGGTTATAAATACAAACTGAAACCCGTTTCTCGCCTTTTAAAGATTTGTCTGTAGCCCGGGATACTCTATCTGCCAGTTTTTAACAATTGTTTTCGGCCGGAAAACGTGTATTTCTTTTATGCGTTTTCTTTTTTTAGACATAAATCATTTATTAGATTTTTCTTTATTATTTATTTATTATATTTTTTTTGGCACCACCGAGAATTACAAAAGTTGCCACGCACATTTGCACTGTTGACTGCATTAAAAGCCAAACTCCCTATATCGCAACTTGGCAGCTAACAAAAACTACAAAAAATTCTATTAAACGAAAGGTGTCAATTTTGTTTTTTGCCTGGAATATGTGAAATTCTTTAAATGCGTTCGGACGTGCTCTATTTTTCTTGAGCTTATGGTGTCTTTATTTGGATGATGGCATCCGTGGGTTAATTATACCTCTGGATTTATCTGTCCTTTATTTTTGGGTTAACTTTACTCTGTTGTCACCAACCCTGACCCTGGCTCCTTTCGAAATGAGAGTTCTTTTCTATGCCTTTCTTGATCCTATTCCCTCTTCTTTGCCAGTCATGACGTCGTTTTTGCAGCCTACTGTCGTCGGCTGCCTGGTTTCCTTACTTAATGTCCCAAGCATATATAACTGACCCTTGTCAAAAATAACTATGACCTCTGCCGGGCGGTCCGGTCGGCTTCATGAGTCATAACGATTTTATTCGTTACAAGTGCCAGCATTCGCTCGACCTCATCATAGTATTGCATAAGGCTAACATCAGCTTGCCTGACCATCTCTTGTCCGAGCGGAGGAGTCGTAGCGAGGTTTCATTGGCGTAGGTGCTGTTTTGCTAGGAATTATTGCGTCAAAATTGACTGTCGTTCTATGTTTTATAATAGAAGCAATGCTCTTTTCGTTCTTCTGATTTTATTTCTTATGATGGTAACGACTTGATTGTGCGATTCACTACCAAATACAAAAAGAAATCTTCTTTTAGAATATACAATTACTAATTTTTATTGGGGGTGAAAAAGTTCGGTGGAGAAAACGTGGTCGAAACTTTTGTAATTTTAGGATAATGCACGTACAGCAATAAGGGGCGATTATTACTGGTAGGTCGACGCCCTAACAGAGAAGAATAATCTATGTCGCCAACAATCAACTTATGTAGGACAATACCGAGGGTTAGCCAACGGTTGGTTACCTACGGAAGATCAAGAGGTATAAGGCTGCTGGAGTAGGATAGACACCTAAGATTGGGGTCCCAATTTAAACATATACTGCGGAGACCAGATCCAATAGCAGTATTCAAGAATGTGGCGAACAAGAAAGATGTATAGGAGTTTGGTTATGAAAGGAGTGTTAAACTCCCAACGTTTAACGAATACATTTACACCTTTGGACCCGTTGACGATGGTATCTATAAAAAGGTTGAAGCAGAACTTAGAATTAAAAAGAGCGCCTAGATTCTTAACTATTATTATGAGTTAAATGTTACTATACGTTGCAATGGAGTATTGGCGATTGTATGACTGACATATATAAGATCTACTGACATATATAAGATATAAGGTGTAATACGATTGAAGATCGTAAACATACACTTTGTAAAATTTCAATACGATTGACTCGAAAACCAAAGTTGCATAGCGTACAAATCACATTGTAGACGACAATATTGTGGGGGAGAAGTGTATGAAAGAATATGTTCAACATCATCAGCATACACAAGTGCACAGCCATGAGATAAAACTGAGTGGAGATAATTTATAAAAAGAGTAAATGTACAAAATGACTACCTTGGGGAACACTAGAAGTAACGTAAACCTGTTTTGAGGTAGTCAGTCTCAGCATTACTCTTTGGGACCTACCTTTTAAATAAGAAGAAACCCAGAGCAAAAGATATAAAGGGAATCCAAAAAGGTCAAGTTTAAGGAGAAAATGAAACAGAGTAACTGTAGTATATTCAACAAGATTGGTCGTAGTTGAACAACTGATTTTCTGAAATTCTGCAAATTCGAAGTGATTATTTTTCTTTTAATAAGTAGGGGATAGCGGTCAGAGAGTGCATTACCCCTGTAATTTTGTATATCAGACTTTGCAGCTCTCTTGTGGAGAGGAATGATATAAGATTCATTCCAAAGAGATGGAAAAGCAGAGGATTCACGGGATAGATTAAATAGCTTTAGTAATGGACGAAGAACGGAAAAACTACTCTTCTTGAGTAGACGACTAGGAATATTGCCAAGCCCATGAGAGTAAGAAGATCTTAAAGAATCTATGGCTGAAAGGAGAAGGAAGAGAGGAATGGGAAATAATAGGAGCAAGTATAGGACTAGAGGAATTATTATTATAAGGGTAAAAATTATTAAGAAGAGTAAGTTGATTGAAAAAAAAGCAAAGAGGTTGGCCGAATCAGAAACATTGCTAGCTTTTCCCGAGAGAAAGAGAAAATGGCAATTTTAACAAACCGCCTCGGAAGCTATTGAATGAATTTACTTGGGAATATCTAAGAGGGTATTCAGGGTATTATAAAACAGGGTTTTATAACTAGCCGAGTCATATAAAAAGGCTAGTCGGTTGCATGAATGCATTGATTAGGCAAGGAACAGTTTCCTAGCTACTCTAAATGATATACATTCTCAGTAAAAAATATAGGAGGAAATAAGTTAATCGGTGACTAATACAAGATCCAGTGATCTATTCAAAAGATTTGGATACCCCAGGGATAATCTTCGAAAAATCGCTTGGAAAAGACGATAATGACAGCTTTGGGAATAAGTCCTAGTTGCTAAGCACGGACTAAAGTGGCGTATGTGTTTGTACAGAAGAACAGGGCACTTGTAAAAACTGAAACTCTAGCCGGCGATTGTGTGGAGACTCGAATATACATTTGCAAGCAATTCGAAACTCGAGTCAAACTTACTCAAGAGCTGCTTAGAGCAATCGCACCCAGTTAGACTTGCATATTTACCAGGAATTAATAATTAGCGGCTGTGCGAAATCTTTAGCCTGCTTGAACCTGCAAGGTTTCATACAACACGACGTATTTTCTACCGGCGTTAAAAGTTATGCAGAAGTTGTGAGACTTCAGAGCTAACCGAAAAACAGTGCACATAAATCGATCAGGCGACCGTTCAACGAATATTCGTACACAAATAAATTACTGTTTGGAGCCAAAAATAACAGCCAAAATTTGTAAAAGGTCAGATGCATAAGCAGAAATATGCACAATCACGATAGTATTGCATAAAGCTCAACTCACCTTGCCTGACCATCTCTTCTCCCTGCCAGAGGATTTGTAGCGAGTTTTCATTGGCGTAGGTTCTGTTTGGCTAGCAATTGCTTTTGCCGCCCTAATATCTTATTTCTTATAATGGTACCGGCTTTATTGTGCGACTCACTACCTATGGCTTAAAGATTTACGCCTCCAAGATAAACATTCATCCTAGTAACCATCAGACTCTGAGACTGACTTTACTCTGTCTAATTTCATCTCACAATTAATGTTTCGATTAAGAGTTATCTTTGGGTAAGCTTCTACTTGGGGAGCTTCTATTCGAAGGTGCATACCTGTTGTCTTACCGCGTTGTGTTATGCCTAAAATTCTCATTTATTCAGCTCTCCTTATCACATTGTCAACTGTTAACTGCGCCTGCTTTCAATGCCTTTAACCGACTCGGATCCACTTCTCAATCGGATTGCTTTTGTGTGTTAGGAACTATGTCCGAATACTACTGGTACTGCCTGTCGTGTTGTCTTTATTTTCCTTTATTGCCATTTCATCAGTGTCCAGCGTACAAATTTCCTATAATTAATGGACACTTTACAATTAGCACACACCGCAGTCAACTGTAAAATCGGTAAATTTAAAAACAGATCAACCGTCGCGATACTGTTTAGAAATGTATGCATAATTTTGTATACTTTACGAATTAAATTCTTTATTTTAAGCCCACTTTCATGATTGAATAGTGCTTTCTAATTAAATTTGACCGCAGGCTTCGATTTAATTCCCGTTGGGCGGCAATTTTATTATTTATTGTATTATTATTATATTATATTATATATTATTATATTATAATCTTATTGACGTGTTCCAAACATCCTAATATTCTTTGTATGCCAATTATGAGTACAATAATTCAATTAATATCAAATGAGCTACATCTGGCATCTTGTGGTTTCACATGATTGCTCGTGTCCACGAGGCCTACTCGTTAGTTTTCATAGTATAAAAAATGTATACGTATATTTTGTAAAATACTTAGCCTACTGAACTTAAAATTCTCTCACTCGAAATTTTCATAGCCTGTGTCTCGCGCGCTGCTGTTTCCCTCCCTCAAGCCTTCTTAATAATTTGCCTCTGGCCCGGGAAACTCTATCGGTCAGTCTGACCAAAGACAATATAATTACTAAGATGAGTAACGGCATACAACAAAATGCTACTATGCAGCTTGATATTTTGAAAATTTGGTTGGCTCCGAAGAGAATCTGTATTTTTAAGTTGATGGAAATATTTATAGTATTTATTTAAATTAAATTATTATTATTTTTAAATTTAAAAAAATAAATTATGAAATAAAAGAGTGTAAATTTGTTGTTTTTATAGATACATTTTATTAATAATTTGTAGTCACATATTGGAAAAACTCGTTAGCTCAATGCAATCGTTAGCCCGTTTTGGCCCGCAGAGTTGCAAAACGCAATAATCTTAATTGAGTTAATAAAGTATCGAACTACATTTTGAGTCATTATTCAAATTTATATATACAAATAAATATTTGATTTACTCTATTTGTATCTTTTACGCCCTTTTTTATTTCTTAATTTGTGGATAAAAATAATATTCACTTAATTTAATGAAACTATTTAAATATTTGCATCGACTTACAACATGCGTTCATATGTACATACGTCAACACATATTTGGGATAGGTCATGGTCAGCGCTAAAAAACTATAATAACAAAATGTATTTCTTGCCAGCAAAAACCAGAGCAGTGAATAATGACACATATGTACATATGTATATACATATTTTGATGTAGTTATGCGTGCATAATTCACACATACAAACATAAATGCTTGCACGCCATTGGCTGACACAAAAACTTCTCTCGAGCATACACTGTCCAAAAAGAAAAGTTAAATCAATCTATGTGTGCTATTTTCTTAACAAAGTTATTGCTGAAGATGCCTTTTGTTAAAAAAATAATTTTATTTTTAAAATATTTCGGCCGGCATACATGTGTTTCTTTTTTTTTAATTTTAGTTCAGCAAAAATCATTTAATGTTTTCTCAGTACAAAGTATTTGATACACCGGGAATAACATAAGTTGATACGCACAGTACGCTCTCTGTTGACTGCATTCAGAGACCCTATATCGCAACGCAGGGTGTCAATGCTTTTTTGCCTGGAATATGTGTAATTTTTATTTAAGTAGAAGTAGTATGTGTTATTTTTAAACGAGAAAGAAGGGCTATCGTCGGCACGCCGAAGATTGAATACCCTTGCAGACCCAACCTTTCCATAATGCTCATAGTGCTTAACCCGTATCTGAGAAGCATGGGGAAAGCAGTTAATGCCGAGTTTGCTCAAGATATCTTGATAAACAAAAAATTGTTTATACAAAAACCTCATTTTCGACCGATCGTTCCTATGGAAGCTATATGATATAGTTGTCCGATGTGAACAAGATTTTGCATAATTGTAGGGAACAAAGTGATACTTATAAATGGCGAGTTTGGTTAAGATATCTTAAAAAACAAAACAGTTTTCCTTACAACAACTTAATTTGCGACCTATCGTTCCTATAGCACTTATATGATATAGTAGTCCGATAATGATAGGATTTTGCACATATATGTGGACTATATTAAAAATTATAAATGCCGACTTTAAAGAGATATCTCGATAAACAAAAATGTATTTCACATAAGAACCTACTTTTCGACCGATCGTTCCAATAGCAGTTATATCTACAATAACAAAAAAGTTTTCGACACAACATTTTAATTTCGACCGATCGTATAGTTGGCAGCTATATGATTTAGTGGCCCGATGTTGATAGTATTTTGCATATACACAAGGAGCATAGTAAAATTAATAAAAGCCAAGTTTAGCTAAAATATATTAATAAATAAAAAAGTTATTCATACTAGATACTTTTCGAACGATCGTTTCTATGGCAGCTATATGATATAGTGGTCTGATCCAGTCGTTTCATCATCTGTATGTATGTACTGAGCCCAACAGCAATAAGGACTTTATGACGATAGCTTTAAAACAGAGAGACTCGTTCGTTTATCATCAAACGGAAGGTCTTGGCTATATCGAATCGGCTGTTGATACTGATCGAAAATATATGTATATATATTTATACTTTATTGGGTCGGAGAGGTCTCCTTCTACACGTTACACTTTTCACGACAAAATTATAACACTCTCTGCAAGGGTATAACAATACTAAATAGATTTTGTAGGATATTAATACGTCTATTTAGGATATGATTTCAGATGGAAGCTTGTTACAAAAACCGGTCGTAAAATGGGTGCAAAAATAAAAAATGATTACTGCGGGGATACTTACTTTGGGACACCATAGTTTTTACATTAGAATCGCAAATTCGTTTGAATATAACATAAAAAGTGCAATTCATATCATGAGTAACCCTTGTTTTCAAGCATACATATGTAACTTGATCACTCCATTATTTCGTTTCTTAAGCGCTGGCACCTGTGTGCACTTATTTTAGTGAACATATATCCAGTTTTTGGGGCGCTTTATGCGTTTTTGTTTATTATTACCTGTGTATATTTATAAAAATACTTATTTATGAGCGCATCAACTCGGGCAACAACTCAAACAGGTAACTTACATTATATGCATTTCAACCAAATTATTTATTAATCATAAACAAGGCCGTACAATTATAAATATTGTGTTTTTATTTACCACTCACTTATTATAAACCAGTTGAATTGATGTGCCATTTATAAACAAATATTATTCATTTACGAAGAGCATACATTTATGTGTATGCATGTATATGTACATGTCTATATATATAAGGCATACATACTGTTTAACAAAAATACATACATACATATGTATGCTTATAAACTACATACATATGTACATATGTATATAGGACCGTACTGCTGGCATCGCCAAGTCAAAATTGATTACAGCCTGGAACCATTGAAAATGGGTAATAAGGGTGTATGGAGTTGTGCAAATGTATGTAACAGGCACAAGGGGATATCTCCGACCCCATAAAATCGATCCATGAACGCGCCTGTCCGTATGAACGAGTCGATTTCTCTACAAAAGCTAAATACTTTAAATATAAAATATGTACTCATATATACGCAATACGCAAAACGTGACTATAAATATTTGTCGGTATCTTGCCTATTATCGATAACACCGATAAGAATCGATTTATAGACATGGTTTTTAAATATAACTCGAAAGATCAATGAGCTAGATACACTAAGCCTGGTTTGTTCTCATTTGGAATAGAAGTTTTCATTAAGAGAGTTTTTACAATATTTCACATCTATTATTCCAATAGTGGGGAATTTAATTGAAGAAAGAAGTATAAATATACATAGGGAAGGAAGTTAAAATTTTTGGATGCGGGGCTCAAGCTATCTGTACGATCTTTATAAATAATATAGAACATGAAAGTACACCGTAGTTATTTGTTAACTGTTTCCGTGCCGATATCTGAAAACCCAAACATATCGAAATACAATTTTAATAACAGTACATTCATGAACAACCTGGCCTTGAAATTCTTTTTTTAGCTTTTACGCAACGATCTGTTTCAACATTTTGGTTGCACTTTTTTTTTTTAAATATTCCCATGAAACAAATGCTCCCGTTGCTGATCTTCATTTCTATTTCATTATTGAATTGAAATATATTATACAATATTCATTAGAAGAGCAATCGCGACAGTATAAAACTTTTATATTTCCATTATAATCATCGTTATACTATTATATAAATGATCAAGTTACAGATTGGGTAGAAAATGTTAGACTTACCTCGAAGGTGTAAAACCGCTTCCAAAAGACCCAAAATTTCAGATTTGAAGTTCAATTTTAGGAATAGCGGTTACCTTTGTGACTTCATTATTATTGTTTTTTATGTTAAAATTCTTTTATTAACATCTAATTTTCTGTGACTAAGTAAAATCGAAATTCAAAAAAGTTTAACCGATGCTAAAGTCTAGCAAGGTCAATCACACTTACTTCATTAAAATAAAATAAAATTAAGGGCTTTAAATCCCCAATGATGATATTTATAAGCCTCTTTCAGTTTGGCGTAATGTAGCCAGGACATATGAGAGTAGCTTTGATTTTATATTACCAAATTCGTAAAGTTGCACGTTTTATGTTCTGACGGTCTATATAATTTCATGATGTGGATGATTTAGTTATTTTTGATGGGTCTAAGATCAACATCAATAGTTAATGACATTTATTGACTTTGTAATTTCCTTTGGCGATAGACTAATTGGGCCAGCATTTGTTATCCAACAAAATATAAAATGATGACAACCTTTCTAACGGAGGTTCTCCATGTTCTCCTCGCAAGGGTGATTAAATAATAGATTATTATTCTCTGATCAAATACAATTTTTCACTGAAAACCCAAAAACTATAATAAATATCTTGATTATATACCATTTTAGGTTTCCCGACAAGTTTGAAAGCGAATTTGTGGCTTGCTTTTGTGTTAACAGCTTAAAAATTTGGTTAACGCGACATTGTAGAATGTAATTATCGAATACTTTGAAGATTCAAATGGTCGATAAAGGCGTTTATTTTAAACGAATAGTTTTGTCATCCCTTACTACCTATAACTATTTGTATAGCATTCGAATGTAGATGTAAATATCTTTATGTATTTTTAGACTTAAGATGCAAACAATTAGCATAAAAATACCTTCCACGATCCCCTCTCCAAAAGATGATTTATTCAAAACAGCAACAGGTTGTCTGGTATTTCCTCCACTTGAAAAGAACAACAACCAATATGAATCTAAACAAAAAAATAGAGCCTGGTTTATATATTTTAATATGTTGTCTCGCTTAAAATTTCTGTTTTCGTAACCAACCTGAATTTTTTAATATAGTACACTTTATATTAAGATCGTGCATTTGCTTCGATTCTCAAATAATCGCATATGTATTTTAACGTTAACATTGACGAAAAGATCAGTGCTCAAATTGGCAGCACTGCCAGCTGGTAATCACAAAAGAGTGCATGGTTATTGGAAAAAGAAAAACTGGCATATATTCCAAAACAAACTTCATGGCAAAATGTGAGTAGTTTTTTTATTTTTTTATAAATGAAAAAAGAATTTCGCTTTGCAGGGAAAAGCATCGAACGCCTTTAGAAATTTTAGTAATTCCTCAAATTTATCAAGAAGCTTCGTGGCATCGCTTGTGACTACACAAAAGGGGAAACGCGAACCTTGTCAAAGGACTGGGGCGAATTGACGTCAGATCTGAATGCAGTTGGCCCGTCATGTCAAGCTTGACGAAGGGTGACGCCAATAAATTGAATGATTTAAAAGCAGTTTTATATTATTAATACATTTTTTTATAATTAATAGGTATGGTAGGATTGGAAACAATCAGTAGGAAAGATTGCAGACCATCGTCCTTGTCATCAATCTTTATAAGATCTATCATGCCTTGCGAAGTAATTTTTTACTAGAACATTGAATTTCAGATCAGGATAAAACTTAAAAAAAAGAATAGATAGCTTATGTGTCCAGAGCACCATTGGCCACAAACGTCGTCTCTACTTCTTGGGAGAAGTCAGTCTTCAAAGACGTCAAGGAGCTGTCCAAATCGGCTCTTAAATGAGAAATCATCTTGCGGACCGCAAGCACCTCAACTATTAGAATAAATTCTAAATACATTTTAGTTAAACCAAATCGATTTATTAAAATATAAAAAATAGGTTTAGATATTATTTGATTGTTTTATTTTTTTGGTAAATAAAAAACTTGCATACGATTTCATTGTCAATCGAAGTTTATATGGAAAACGGGTGAGATATTCAAAATTTGAAATGTTTTGGATGTGTGTAAACGATGCGAGAGTCTACATATGTTTGTATCAAATTTGGAGATCGACTCAAGTATGGATGCTGACCAATAATGTACATATATACTGTATGGGGTGTCAGATGCCTGTTACATACATTTGCACAAAGTCATTATACTCCTTTTATTCATTGAGGACTATTCACGGCTATTAAAATGGCTTTTCGATTTCAAGACTTCTTTTACACTTGCATGACTTTTATAAGCTTGTACATTTAAAGTCTCTATTATTAGAATCGTTTATTATAGACGGATTCCCTAGATAATGTCAAGTTCGTCTCCTTGCCGAGTACTATCTGGAAAAATCCAAACCCAAAAATTTTTTTATTAATAAAAGAAAATTTAATTCCCTTTTACACATCGTCTAAATATGCCAACGAATCAGATGCTTTTCATCTTGAAGAAGAAAATCGCGCGACCAACTGACCCACTTTAATTAATTAATTCACAAAGAAAATTTATAGGTACAACCTGATGCAATCATAGGTTCGCATTAGGATAACGAAACTTGGCGGCCAAAACATTTTATGTAATTAAGTAATTCATTTACAAAAGTATCAATATTGACTCATTAGTTAAAACAATGTTTCCTCTTTTATTCGTATATCAATAAATTCAGTTGACAAACAGCTAGCTCTATTGAATCGGAAACACAACTCTTAAAAAAAACAAAATTTGTAAAAATTATTATGTCAACGATAGTTTCAAAATTGAGAGACAAAATTGAAAACAAAAACAGGTTGTCTTCATGGTATCAGAAATGTTATGTACTTGTGCAAAAAACGTTTTATTTAATTTCGATAAAACTAATGCATTGTTTGACACACGGAATTCAAATAATTTTTGTTTATTATGAACCGAACATTGAACTAAACCACTTTTAAAAAAAAAACTTTTGTGGAAGACTTAACCTCAAGGGAAAAATAACAGCGACTTTTTAATAACTTTTTATTCTTACGGATAATTATCTAATAAAGATTGAAGTGTACTTTTAATGTATTTTGAAAAAGACCGACTAGGATAGGACCTCTAGTTTGCTTTATGTTCACTTCAATATATATTTTTTTTATTTACAACTTCGAGAAAAGCGAATATGTGTCTGATTCATACATTACCAAAAAGATTTGTCCCGTTTTGATGTGAATGGGTTCAGAGTAGAAATCATTTAGGTTCGATATTAATTATTTGAAAAGGATTTCTCTCGCCTATACATCCTTTGGAAAGCGGTGTATGTTGTAGGTACACAAAAGTATTCCCTCAATTGTTTAGCTTATTATTTTTTAAAGTCAAACAGCTATTCTATTGAGATTTAGGTTTAGATGATGTTTTCCATAAGTTTTCCTAGGGAAAAGAACTGGGGCCTCAAAGCAAGACGATTATTTTTCCATAAAATTCAGTGTGACAGCTGCAAGTCAATTTTGTTCATAATAAACGGCAATCGATGCCACCCTGTTTGTTTTAAAAATATTTTGTACTCAAATTACAGTTTATATTTAGTAACTGCTTTTAATTAAACCAATATTTATTTTTATAAATATATTTATATTTATATATATATATGTTATTTATATATTACTTTTTTTTGTTAATTGGTTTTTATTACTGCTTAAGCAAATGAGCTTGTAGCACTAGCTGCATTTAATGTTGATAATAGAGAGTTAAGAGTAACGCCCGAGAAGAAACTCTTAATTGTTCTCCATTGTTTTTGGCAATATTCGTAAAAATCATTTTATTTACCCATTCTATGCTGTATTCTAAATGCACTGCATTTTTATTTGATGATTTCTTTTATTCATGCACGCGATATGAGAACATGGTGCATTTGACATTATCAGCGGTGTAGATATCTTCTTTGTTGTATGGTTCATTGGAGTGCCCTTATAGCGTGAGAGTGGCTACGCCACCTACACGATCCAGTACGCCGAGCGGTAGATAGTTGCAGAGCTACGGGGATCGGCCCCTTGATCCCCTCCTAGTCTTTTCTAAGCGAATAGGGTGCCCCTTGTAATGTCCTTGGCCTTCAACTGAGCTGTTGACCCAAAATATTAAGCTGTGCATATGGGCATTGAGCATATGGGTATTTGTGTGCCAAAATTCGGAACCTATCATGTTGCTGCTCAGATGAACAGCGAGTGAGGACATTGTCAGCGGTCAACGGCGGGCTTGCCGTACGGAGATAATATCAATATCATTTTGTGCCGAGCAAACGTTAAAAAATTATCATTTCGCGCAAGACTTTAAATTTCCTTAAGTTATTGAGACACCCAAACGTTGGATCTAATTTAAAACTTAATCAGAACATTTAAAAAAAAAGTACTGCGATCATGAAAAAAAAACAAAAGGAAGATGTATAGCCCGGGTCGAAACCCACGCAAAGGGCTCCGCACTTTTGTAAACTGATCAAATTGTAAAAAAAATTAAAAGAGGAGTAGAAGACAAGACAGCCAACGCAGGCTGATTTAGGCCAACAGGTGGCCAATATGAGGGAGACGAGTATCAGAAGTTCGTCTCAGGTCGAGCTGGTATGCCTGGGTCTAGAACTGGGATTCTATCTGGGGAAAACTTAAGTGTTTTTTTTTTTAGTTTTAGCCGTTTGTTGCTCATTTTAGTAGCTCGTTTTGCTTTAGTGTTGTATAACAGATATTAAATGTAACGGCGTTGATATCGATTCAAAATAAATAAAAGCAATCAATGCGTTTACAAAAAAAATTTCCCTTGGCTTTAGGATCCACGTGATGTCTTATGTGGGACCAATTGGTGGCCCATAATCGCGCAGCGAGGAGTTCGATCCGAAAAACGCGACGGAGACGGATCCTGTAAGATATCTACGTGATCACGGGGTGCGTTCTTTACGTAGTTGGTGGCAGCGTAACACGATTGCATTTGGGCGTAACGTTTGCGACTTTTCATCGTAGCCTGGTGGTATCTACAATGTATTTAAAATATCCTTTGATAAAATATGATATTAGGTCAGTTTTGATAAGTGTTATGTATAACTTATTTGTTTTGTCTCATTCTTTGATTACGTTGGATATCTTGGATATCTAGTTAAAAGAGCTTCGGAGACAGATGACCCGGGATGATATAGATCCTGCTCCGTACCTGTCACACAGCAAATCACAAAAAAGGCCAAAGGTACGACAGAATACAAATTGCCTGCAATTTGGATGCCGTTCAACGGTCGAACTGGCGAACTGAGCACTTGACGGTTGCTTCAATTTTTGTTCACTGTCCAGATTGCGCGTAGGTAATTGTAGTTAATCTATGTTAGGATTGTTTTTGTTTTGATGGGCTTTTTTCAGATGGGTCGCCGCAGAACATAGAGATCTAAAGAAATGCGAAAGACTCGGTGATCATATTGGCGGCAAAGGCAACATCGATGTGTTCAGGGCGCCAAAGAGTCACGCCGAAGAGCCCTTCAGTGCGTCGATGATGAAAATCCAATGTGCCGACCCGGGAAAAGGCGCCATATCGAAGGATTGCGAAGGGTTGCAGTGCGGAACGTTTTCCGCCAGTGCCGCGGCAGCCACAGAGGCAAGGCGCGCGCGCATCAGAGTATTCGGCAGCTCTCTAGTCTTAATCGCAGAATCTCAGACGGGGAACGGGCGTAACACCAATAATCGAAACTTCCGGGTAGATGATAGCAAAGTGGATAAGGAAATACCTAGCAGCCAAACTCGCCATACATCGGCCATATGCAGTGGCTTATGGGCCACTGAGGGACTTAAGGTGGTCATTACCCAGGTGGCCATTGCAAGCTTTCCTCTTTAGCAGCGATACCAGAAGGAGCCAATAGCGTTGCCGCTGACACATTGTTCAGGAGTGTGGAAGAGGTAGAGGATCTGCGAAGATTCCAGACCCTGGAGTTTGTGGCTGCCGAGGCGGGTTACTGCTGGACGAGGTGACGAGTCAAAAGCTTCCGGATTTGAGAGCAACGAACGGATTGCAGTTCAAAAGGACGACACACGAATGCTTAAAGGATGAGGTCGAAGACACGAGATGAAAACTCTAGGTGCCGGAAACGCTAACCGCCGGGCTCATCCAGAGGGAACATGCAGAAGAGACGTCAGCTCATAGAGGCCTGCGCCAAACTTTGCGTGCGATGCGCCGGTGGTATTATTGACCCGGTATGAAAACATAAGTTCGAGACTATGTGCGGAAATGCGACATCTGTTAGGAAAGCAGCTGCAGCTTGGGAATGGAGAGAAAGTGGGCACCTATCATTTCCTCCGGAAGACTTATATCGATTTTTTGGGGAAATATCCACGATCAAAACGAGGGCATGCATGGATATCCATAGTCGTAGACCACTTCTCAAAGCTTACGTTCCTGAAGCCCATGAGCGAAGCCACTGCAACAGAGGTTGTTGACTTCCTGGGGCCTGAAGATTTCTCCAAGTTCGGCGTGCCTGGGGTGATAGATTCAAATAATGGGCGGCAGTTCATTTCCAAGCCCTTTCAAGCGATGCCCAAGGCATGGGAAATGTTGGATATACGTATTCATATTATTTTTAATCGTTCTGTTTTTTCGTTTACAATAATATGCGCGGTGATATTGGGACCTAACAAATATTTAGAAGATAGCAACGCTGATCTCAAGAAGTGTAAGAGAACTTTGGCGAGTGCATGCCCGATTCGCTCTGTGAAAGAATGGGATGGACGCGAATCGAATGCCCTTAGGAATGCCCTTGGCCTTGAAATAGGCCGTTGATCAAGATGTGCAGGTGTGCAGCAGCGATGACCACTATTTTGAATGTATGCGTCTGCTAATATTCGGCATCTAAGATGAACGTGGGAAAATTACTGCGCACATAAATATACTAAAGTCGGACAAACGATATAAAATCCGGGTCGAGATCCACGTCAAGGACGCCGCACTGTCCCAAAAAATTCCCGGGCCAGAAGTTCTTCTCCAACAAGGTGGCAGGAGGATCAGGAGGCGAGCAGCAGCGAGTGAGCCCGTTCCGGGTAAATTTATAAAGGCGCCAAAGAAAACAAGTTAGAGAAAAAAAATGAAGAAAAGGCACAGAAATCAATACAATCGCAATTGCAATACTGCTGATAGAATTTAAAGAATACGCGCATGAATGTGTATACAGAAATTCTTTCAATTTGCGCCAGCTGCCCCAAACTTGATGTTGATGACATTTTCTACATAGATCTTATTGTGCTATAGAATATTTGTATATTATCAAAGAGTCAATTGCATTTAAATTAAGACTTTTATATATGGACAGCATGAATTGGCAAATTTACTTGATTTATAGCTATGATGTAGTTGCGGGATACCTATAAAATGAAAGATACTTGATATATATATATACTATTATAGAAGCTACATGTCAATTTTGGCGATTGTAGCTCTTATAATTTACCAAAATTGCTAAAAAAAAAAAAAAAACAGTATTTCGTTATCAATTTTTATCGACTACTTGGATCGATTTACAAGCGCACAAGAAGGACCTCCAGATAAAATTTCCCTAGCTCTTATAGGTTCTTAGATCCTTGCATTCATACATATGGACGGACGGAGATGGACGGACATGGCCTGATTGACTAGGCTTGTATATACTTTTTGGGGTCGCAGATGCTTCCCTCTGCCTTTTACATACATTTCCATAAATACATTATACCCTTTTTACCCATTTTCAGTGGGCTTAAGGTATAAAAAGAGAGGTGGAACATATCTTATCCTTACCCTAGAGAGCTCTTTGGGCAGTATGAGGTATTTATAAACGATTTACAAAATTCATGTAACCAAACCATACATATATCTTTTGGTATCAAATACATATATATTTTTGCAGGAATTACTTGCATTTGGGCCAATTGTGCTTTTTACTTTATTTATCATTTTTCTTATATGTTATATGTATATGTTATTGCCAACAAGCTACAGCCCTTGGTAGCGTAATTTTCTGAAAAAATATAAGATTTTAGAAATTAGTAGTTAATGTTAAATTATAAGTACATGTAGCAAATTAAATTTGTTCGTTGAAAGAGAGAGAGAAGGCATAACTGCCGACACGGACTGTTTTAGGACCATCTGTTGGCCAATTTGAGGGAGACGAGAAGGAGTGTGCGTCAGGTAGGGCGAGTACGCCTGGGTCCGGAACCGGTATCCAATCTGGGGAGAACTAAAGTGCATTAATAGTGTCTTTTTTTATACGCTGAACCCATTAAAAATGGGTAAAATGGGTATAGTGTATTTGTCCAAATGTATGTTAGAGACAGAACTTCAAAAACTTTATGTTGCTTTAGAAATGCTATTCTTACAATTCCTTTTCACGCCAACCAAATAGCTTGAATAATCAGATTAGTTATGGAAAATAATCATATCAAAACTGGACCAAGGAATGATTAATAGTAGGTAGGTGTTTTCCAGTCGGTAGTGCCCGGTTATGAGATTCCCTTAACAGACATCAAAAATGTATCCCACTCTATTAGCAATGCACTTATTCTGGATATTCTGGAACTGAATTCTACACAAAAATTCGGTGTCTGGATACTCTATATGCTCCGAGATATGCTAAAAAATTAGGAATTCGATTTATATCTTTATAGAATTCATGAAAAAGCGCCAAGTTATCGATCATTCGGTTACAAATGTGTACTGCCCGGACACTTGGGGGACTTACGTTGAAAGTTTCATTTATATATGTACGGAAAAACGGACATACTGTTGAAAGGACAGACGAACATGATCGACTAGATCGACTCGATGCAATGATCAACGCTGACCAAGGATATATAATGGGGTTGGAGATGCTTCCTTCTACTTGTTATATTCATTCGTGTACCAAACCAATATACCTTTTTGGCCCATTTTCAAGGAATGGCACACGCAGATATAGTTTTTTTTTGAAGCATCACAATATTGTACAGTATTGTTGATAATAAATATTTATATGAATTATAAATGCCATAATAACAGAGTATACAAATCAAAGTTTATTAAGATTGAGTTTCCCATATGCAAGGTTTATGGCAAACAGAAGCATTGACTCAATTTTAACTGCGTAGCAGGTGGCGTTTGGGCTATAAAACTTGCAAAAGTAAGCCTTAGGGTATTTTCTAGTTGGGCACTTCTGAACACTCTCGTTTGATACGATCCAAGTGTACATTTTATGATACAATAAATTTATCTATAAAGGCACCTTCCTCAAAAAAATTATAAATTGTTGAATACAATTTTATATAAAAATTCAATTTAAAATTAAGTCATTTGTATACATTAATAATCTTTTCAAATATCTTATTTCAGATAAAAACATTCATTAATGAGCTGTCCCCTAAAGGCATAAATTCATCAATATGTTATATCATTTGGTTGTTATTTTATTCATCAACTATGGTAAGGTGTTTAATATATATAACAAGCCATTTAATGAAACTAAAAGATACTCTCAGATACTAAGTTTATGTAAAACGAGGAAGAAAGGCTATCTTCGGCACGCCGAAGATCTAATACCCTTGCAACCTTTTAATGCCGAGAAGATGGTTAATGCCGAGTTTGGTGAAGGTATCTTGATAAACAAAAAAGGCTTTTAATCAAAAACCTAGTTTTCGACCGATCATTCCTATGGCTGTTGTATGGTATAATAGTCCGATGTAAATACGATTTTGCAAAAATGAAGGGAGCATAGTGAAATCTTGAAATGCCGAGTTTGGTCAAGATATCTTGAAAAACAAAATGTTTTTCATACAAAAACTTAATTGACTAACATGGCTATATCGACTCGACTGTTGATGCTGATCAAGAATATATATACTTTATGGGGTCGGAGATGTCCTCCTTCTATGAGTTACACATTTCACGACAAAATTATAATACCCTCTGCAAGGGTATAAATATACAGCTTTTGTTTAAATCCACTGAAGATGTAATACGTGCTTGATTTAGACTTTCGGTTGCTAGAAATAATATCTTTATCTGTGATAATCGTTTCCTCTAACGTTGCCTCCTCTCATTTTTATAGGCTATTTCACAGTTGCTTAATGTTATTCCACATAATGAGAACCTGATCATTGGCATGCCAGTTTATACCTTAAGGTATACTGCTCTCTAGAATAGTGTCGAGAAAATGCTTCACAAATCTACAAGTACCAAAGTCAATTGCACTTGAATGCTCTAAGCGTAGAAACGCTCACTCGCTTTGTTCATCTAGGTATCTCAAAGTGTATGTACATGTAGCATCGCCTATTACATTTTATTCAATCATGCTCTTGCGTTTCTTTTTTTGTTGTACAAGACAAGATAAGGCCTTTTGAAAGTTATTGCGTGAGTGAATCGAATTTATTTTTATTGCAAAAAAAACAAGAATCATATAGTTGGGACTTCGCAATTAGGGGATACCATGGACCTTCTTCGTCAGCCGAAGCTAAGCGCTTGTCAAAGCTGTACAATCATTTTTGATATTTTAATAGGTATAAAAATAAGTTTAAAAAAATTTAGTTCTTCGCGAGCGTCGAACTTGCAAACTTGCCTTCACCCGACCGAAATACTTGCCATCGCTTCTTACCTGACATCCATACTAAACCGGCATCCAAATAATGGCTTAAATTAAAATTGGAAAAAAGAGAGATACTTCACCTTGTATACTATTCTAGAAGCTACATGTCAGGTTCAGTGACTCTAGCTCTGAAAATTTAGGACTTCAATATAAATTATTTTTTTGGTTGCCTTAATTGAGGCAAGTTTTTGATGATCGGAAACAAGCTCGCTTTGTACAAGTACTGAGAGAACCTACTTTTAACTTCAAGTCTCCAGCTCTTATAATTTCGGAGATCGACACATTTATATATATGGACAGACGGACAGACGGAAATAGATAAATCAACTCGACTATTGATGCAAACCAAGAATATTTAGTATACAATTTGGAGATGTTTTCTTTTGCCTATCAAATGAAAAGTTCCAGAAACTTCAAAGCTTGTCAAACCTACACACACAAAGGGCTAAGCCCTTTTGTAATTTCACACAACTCCTCACTCGAAAGACAAGACATACTCTTAGGGCTCTTATTGATGTCATATCACCGAAGTAAATTTTTTGTTTGCATGTGTGTGCGTGTGCACAAGGAGCGAGGCGCAAAAATGTAACATTTTCAATTTATGTCCTTTTTCAGAATTCTTCGACAAGCCGACGATGAATTACCCTTGCAGAAATATAACTTAGACTTTTTTAAAGCAATATAGGTCCCTACAGTAACGAAAAAATTATAATATTCAACATAAATTTCATTCAGGTCATTTAAGTTATTATTCAACAAAAATAAATGAGATTCTTTTCATTATGCCTGAATAGACGAAGAAATATAAGAGCATTGAGTGTGTGTATCACTTTAATAGGTCACCCAAAAAAAAAGGTAGAACAAAAAAGGTAGCAATGAGTGAGAGCAAGACGCACCTCTGCACATGCATACACACGTTGTGCGCTGAACGAGATGCGGCTTCATACTGAGCGATCGGCTCGCTCAGCAGTTCTACTCTCACTGAGCATAACAAAATGGTCGCAAGTACTCATGGGGTTCACTCGCATCAACTCATCGTGTTTCAATTATTTTGCTGTTTGACGTATATACATACATACATATGTATTGTATGGTTAGCAATAGAAACCTGCGGGTTTTTTAAGTAATCGATTTTTGATTGAAATGCCTTAAAACTGTAATCAAGGAAGGAGTCGGTTTTGGCTCTATTAAGTTGATATATTCTTGATCAGGACGTCGAGGTGAATCGATTGGCGCCAAATCGCAGAATCTGGTGGGACGTCATATGTATTATCAATACATATGTTCAAATATTAATACAGTTCTCTATAAGGATACAGAACCCACTCTACTAGGAGACAGGACTTAGAAATTAGGCTGCAAGAGCAGAAAATAAACACAGTGGAACACACTGTTCGTCGACAAAGTGAAAAATATTGTACATCTGAGCGTATACGTGATGCTTCTGCTCAGGTAGCGCGAAGACTGAATAATAATACTAGAGAGCGAGAGAAGGAAGCTAATACAAATCAACATTATATTCGTGGACAAGATGATGCATATCGCTCGGAAGAGCGTGACAGAGACGCCTTAAATCGGCGAAATGCTTCTCGAAGTATTAGTCATCAAAAGTCATCAAATCGTTTCAAAGACGAGTTACTAGAAAACAGGCTCGTATAAGGAGAACAAACTACGAAATATGCCTAAAAATCGATAATATTAAAAAAGGCTCTACAGAATGTATGTATATGTTGTATCTATGTATCTTGAGGCGAAACTTGGTTAGCCTAAGCAAGTAAAGTAAGTGAAGCAATGAGCGAGATAAGTAGTAATAACTTTTCAGTAAAGCAAAAACTACAACATCTCGGTAATAAGTCTTTAATGGAACAGAAACATTTCCGCAACATTCATACAATATACTTGGACTCCATGTGAGGTTATAGTCATGGCCAGATTTTTAGTAGCACTTCGCCACATGCTCAAAGAGGTGGTATAGTTTATAAGCCAATAAATATTAAGAAATTTACCCTTTAGATTCAAAAGATTATTTTTAAGAAAACTTCCTAGATCATTGAGTTTAAATACCGGACGAATTGAATAGTTTGTGTCAAGTTTACTTTGCTGCCAAATATAAATATTCTTAGTCGATCAATGTTCATTCGACAGGAGAAGAGTATGAGGAAAATGATGATGAAGAGCGGAGAACAATACCAATGACGGGTGTCCCATGATGTTAATAAATAGATCAGGAATTTTTGAGAACGTAGGCACTCTTAACCTTCGAGTGCTTGAAAAAATAGATCAGTATCAACTTTATATAAGTGATTAACTTTAATATTTAACACCAAAGTTGGTTTTGACTCTGAGAATGTAAAGTTTTTGCTGTGTGCCCCAACTTGCAAGCAGCCTTTGGAATTGGCCGACGCCATTTCGTGTTCTCTAGCAGGGTTAATCAATATTCAATGGAATTGAGGCCCCTTAGCAACGACGCAATCAACACTATGCCCTCAAAGCTAATACATTTAAAGCTTATTGTTATTGATGAAATATCAATAAAAATTTGATGAAATAATCCATACTTTGGCGAAATTTCAATATTGGTATTTAGTGATCTAGAGCAGGTTCCACTGGTTGGCGAAAGATGAATTTTTGCTCCAAACTCAAGGGCATAATTTTGGGTGCACTACTTTTAAATGTTTTCCAATATTTTTAATTGACCGAAATAATGCGCAACGTGGGGATTGCGCCTTTGCCATCGCATTAAATAATATGTCAGAAGGAAAAATGACTGCCTGCTTATTCAACGGGAAATTGTTTTCCCTTCTGAAATAAATAATATTCCCAACGAGCTATAAGGTTGTTCTAATTAAATCAGAGAGCGAGCAACTACAATAATATCCGACTAAGCCGAACTATTACTGAAAAATATATTTCATAAGCTAAACATAGCCTGAAGGCCAAATCAATATCTGAAAGGACTATGCTAAATATTTTAGAAAATATGAAGTCTCATGACTTTAGAAAACCACCGCCTTCCTTTCTGCTTAAGATCAAAACTAACGTCACTATAAATACCAATAATGGATTGGTCAATGGAGCAAGTGGACAGTTTATGCATATTAACTATACAGTAAGGGGTCCTGATGTATTAGGTTCGACGACTTGGGAGCGCAACCAAGAGAAAAAAAAAAAAAATCCTTTGCTCTCTATTGAATCACCAACTGAAAGAAAATTTCAATATAGGAAAAGTGACCTAGTAACAATTTATGTAGTAGTTCCTGCTGAAGCAATAACCATCCACAAGAGTCAGGGAGCATCTTAAAAACCAGTAAGATGTTCTAGTCGGGAGCACCAGACTAAGAGACACCTTGAACACTCTTCTTCCGCATTTGATGGTGGTAGCATATCAAACGAAATGAATTAGTGCTCCCATTGGACAACAGTTAACAATTAAGCGCCTGATCAAAAGAATAAAGCTTGCTTGCTTCATGCCATCCGAAATATTGACTTGTATAAAGCGTCTTGCCCCTGCTGGCAGCGAACGCATCATAAGCACAATTTTGAGATGTCAAATGCCCCAAACGATACGGCCAATTTTGTAAAAGTTGTTGACAAAATGTGAGAAGTAACCAACATTAATGTGATCTGCAAGATGTCCATAAAACAGCTGCAAATTCTAGCATCTCCCTAACATTGAAGCTGTTCCACGATCGCCAAAGACAGCAGATATCAAATCCACTGTAGAAATGGTAATAGAATCCAGCTTTACATTAAGTTTCAAAACACTCTCCTTAAAGAGCAATAATTCAACAGACAATGGAGCTAAAGAACCTATAAGAGCAAGAGACTTGAAATTTTAGCTGTAGGTCCCCCTAGTCCATGCGCAGATCGAGTTTGTTTCCGTTAATCAATCGATAAAAATCGATATGAAATCCAGTTTTTTTTTTAACAAATTGGGTACATAATTAGAGCTAGAGTCACCAAAAGTGATATGTTTATTCTGGAATAGTATATATATGTCAAGTATCTTTCATTTTTTACCTATCGCCACCTCCCCGCTACTACCTCATAGCTATGAATCAAGTTAAGTCCGACTTGTATTGCCCAACAATTTTAACTACAATTTTAATGCAATTAACTTTTTGAGAATACATAAATATTCTATTGTACAATTAGAAATACTGTAGAAATTTCCTTAAGATCGGTTAAGAAACACGTGTTTGCAGCTAGCGCAGTTCGAAGAATTTCTGTATATATGTATACATGAACAGACATTCATGCGCGTCTGCTTCGCATTCTATGAACAACGCGAGTTCGAGCCTTACCGAAGAAACTTTTTTTTTTTTGGCTGGTGTAGTTGTTGAGCTTAGACGGCGGCAAGTAGTGCAGTTAGTTGCGAGTTCGAACCCTGCCAACGGAACTTATTTTTTTTATACCTTGAACCCATTAAAATGGGCAGAAGGAAGCATCTCCGACCACATAAACTGTATGTATTCCTGATCAGCATCAACAGCCGAATCGATCAAGCCATCTCTGTCTGTCTGTCCGTCCGTCCGTCCGTTCGTCAGTCAGAACCTATAAGAGATTGCGACTTGGAATTTGGAATCTAGGTCCGTCTAGGGCCCACGCAGTTCGAGTTTAGATGGAAGCCAGAACATAAACAAATACGAAAAAAAGTTAATTTTGTTCTTACACAGAAGCCAGTCTTAGTAATTTTTGATGCAAGTGCTCATGGATATGGTGCCATCTTATTATATAAAATTCACAACCTTGTTGTTGAATTTACGGTAAGGCAGCTTCACCTGCTGCGTGACGATACCATCCCTATGAATTGAAGACTCTTGCTGTTGTCAAAGTAATAAAACATTTTCGCCACTATTTGTTAGGCAGAAAATTTGTTGTGTTTACTAATTGGAACTCACTTAAAGCATCAAGGACTAAACATGAACGATCGGCTAGGCCACAAAGATGGTGGAATTATTTAAAGTCATTGACATTTGATGTATATATATAAGAATATTAAAGGAAGGGGAAACGAATGACTCTTGTAACTTATAAAATTCCTTAAAAGCGAATCGATGTGTCAGAAATTTCTAACAATTGGATTATGACTGACAAACAAGCCTACATCCAATACAAAAAGTCGGTATGCCTTGGAATCCAAATAGACATAGCTGGAAAGTTAGGCGGCAAGTCACAAGGAATATATTATTGTCCAAGTGAGACGCCTTTCCTAAATTTGACTATCTTACAGACACGGTTAAAATGTATGCTCTTTAGCGTATTTTATTTACAAACAAAATTAATTTGCATTTGATTGTATGCTACGACTGTTCTGGGTTCAGCTGCGTCTGGTTCGGATAGCTAAATACTGCTGTAGTCCTTAGGGAATTTCAAGGAATATATAGGAATATATATAATTTGGAGGCAACTTTGCTAAGTTGCATTTCACGGGACGTAGCTCTTCATCTGTTTAACGGATTGAATCGACGGAAGTTGCTCATTGAGATTGTGGCAATTGTAGCCATCCTGGCCCATGTCACCACAGATCATTGATCACGAGGCCGCAAGAGGGAACACCTCTGCTAGCAAGATCAATAGGGTTTTATTCGGAGCAAACGTGAGACCATTTGTTGGAGTTGGTGGGTTGTGTAATCCTGGCGACTCTATTAGCCACGAAAGTCGTCCACTTGCATGGAGGCGTGAGCTAGCCATGCTAGCACTATTGTTGAGTCGGTTAGGAAGGTCTTGTCTTTTGACAAAAAGCTGTGGTAGGAGTACTGCGGACAGTTCCACAAGCAGGAAAACGCTACACAACTCTTAGCGATGTATGGAGATGGTTTTCACAGGACCTTCGTGTTCGCTGCTAACATGTGGGCTGAAACGTCATGCGGAGTTTCAATTCAGGTAATAAAAAAAAACCATGAGAGTGCATCTTGTCCTTAGGGGAAGACTGAACCCACCTGGGGTTGCGTATCTTAGTGAGAGTTGCATAACTCTCGAGGAATTTTTGCTATCTTTGGAGAAGTAGGGCTTGGCAAGGGTTTGTCCGAGACCAGATAATGGAGCCAGATCTCTTGCATTAAACGACTTTCGTTTCTCAGAAACTGCGCCAGTGTGATGGACCTCGAATGTCACAAGTTGATGTGATTAGGATTCTTGAAGGGTAACGTAACTATATATCTTGGATAAGACCCCATTTGGTGGTGCGAGTAAACTTCTTTTGTGCATATGAAGTCTGACTCTTTTACCAGTTTGCCTAGCACTTCTTCCACCTTCTAAAACTTACTGAAAAGAAATGGCTTGACTTAAGCCGGTCGCTTCTGAGCGGACAGAATGAAAAGGAAAGGAAGCTTGATCAGATTAAACATTCGTTCGGAGGAAAACGTCGCTTCCGATCCCGTATCGATGAGTGCACACGCCATGTAATAAATGGCAAATGTTTATAGAAGCCGTGCTTAGGAACAACCTTGTGTGTTTGTAGCAAAATAGCTCTGCACATTGTAGAGGGTAGTGGACTGTGAGTGGTTTCTTTGTGACGTCAGAACTGTTGCACGGGGTGTGCAAAAGGAGGGCTGTCACGATGCAGGAGTGTGTTGTGGCGACCCTTGTACCTAAAACAATTATGTTGAATCGTGCAATCTTTTAATTAATGTCCTCTCGCGAAACAGATCAGGCAGAGTTTTTGCTGTTTTGCTTTGAGCACAGCTTACAGGATTGAGCCTCAACGCTCATCCAAGCTTCCAAGGAGTTAATCTTTTTTGTAAGAGGCTCCTTTCAAGCAAAGCTGACTGAAGATTAAAGTGGACGTGAAGTCGGCTGCTTACTAACAGCCTCTTATTCTTAAATCTGTCAGTTAAGTCACACCACGCTGATGTGAAACTACCATTTGTGTGAGGAGGCCGTGCTTGCCTTAGCTTCCCTGCCTGTCTTTGAGTTGAGGTGAAATAGTTTTTCATCTGTTAAGCGTGGATAGGTTATATAGACTGCAATCAGAAGGAAATCGGCCATTTTAAATATTCTTACATAAAAAATGTCAATCTTCACGGGAGGGAGACTGCATCTGCGAGCGGTTGTGTTCTCTACTTCCTCATTAAGTGTAGAGGCACAGCGATCATAAACCAAGTGGTCATATGTCGCTTTAAGAGTGTAAAGCGACACTACAAGGCTCGGAGACGATTTAATTCTTGCCTCGAACTGACTGAGTCTGTCAGAGACGGCAATGAATTTTCTGAACGCCTGTTTTTTTTCGTGCTGGAAAATTTCAGAACTGCTGCATCTGGTTAGAGGGCCGGATACCGAAATTATCGGACCCTTAGCGGACACCCTTGAAGAAGTAGTTTGAATAGCTAATTTTTCTGAAAAAGGAAAAGTACAAGCTTTTTATCGGAGTGTGCGCAAGTGATCTTCCATGCTGTGTTGATAGAACGGATAGAAGTTGCTTACTACTTTTGTCGCAATCCTAAAGAGCCTCGGACTTGAAAAACAGCGAAGAAACAGAGAAAATAATTGTTAAATTATACAAATGAGATGAATACGAATGATTGCGTGCACATAAATATTTAAAAAAAAAAAAATATTAATAAATTATAAATAAATCGTTATATTCGTCACTATAATATAGTCTTAATTCCTGCTTGAACTTGTTTTTATACCCTTGCAGGGGGTATTATAATTTTGTCGTGAAATGTGTAATGCATAGAAGGAGACATCTCCGACCCCATAAAGTATATATATTTTTGATCCGTATCAACAGGCGGGTCGATATAGCCATGTCCGTCTGTCTGTTTCTATGCGAACTAGTCTCTCAGTTTTAAAGCTATCTTTATGAAAGTTTGAAATCTCTCTTTCTGTTGCACGCAGCCCATATATTAAAACCAGCTGGATCGGACCACTATATCATATAGTTGCCATAGGAACGATCATTCGAAAATTAAGTTGTTGTATAAAAAAAAAATTTGCTTATCAAGATATCTTTACCAAACTCGGAATTTATTAGTTTGAGTATGCTCCTCATATATATGCAAAATCCTATTAAAATCACACCTGTATGTCACATAGCCCCTATATGAAAGATCGGTCGAAAGTAAAGTTGTTGTATGGAACATTTTTGGTTTTTCACGATATCTTGACCAAACTCGGCATTTATTAGTTTTACTCATATATATGCAAAATCCTATCAACATCGGACCACTATAAAATATAGCTGCCATAGAAACGATCGGTCGAAAAATAAGTTGTTGTATGGAAAACTTTTTTGCTTTTCAAGATATGTTGATTAAACACGGCATTTAAAGATTTTACTATGCTTCCTTCATTTTTGCAAAATGTTTTTTACATCGGACTACTATATCATATATCTGTCAAAGGAACGATCGGTCGAATTCTAGGTTTTTGATTAAAAACCTTTTTTGTGTATCAAGATATCTTGACCAATCTCGGCATTAACTATTTTCCCTGTGCTTCTTAGATAAGGGCAAAGCTCTATCAGCATTATGAAAACTTTGGGTCTGCAAGGGTATTATAGAGGCTTGACATTTAAGCTGTTGGTCCTTTATGTGCCCGCGCAGATCGAGTTTGTTTCCGATAATCGATAACTTACTCCGTTTCCAAGCAATCGATAAATATCGATATTGAGATCCTGTTTATTTGGGAAAATTGGGTAAATAATAAATAATAATAACTTGAGTCACCAAACATGATATGCTGCTTCTAGAAAAGTATACATATATTGAATATCTTTCATTTTATACCTATCGCCACCTCCCCGTTACCACCACATGGCTAAAAAACAAGATAATAACCCACCTTGTATTTCCCATCAATAAAGCCACAATTTGATTGAAATTGTCATTTTGAGACGACACGAATATTGTCTAGTACAATAAGATGTACAGCTTAAAATTTCATCAAGATCAGTGAAGGAACACAAAAGAAAATGTGTTTTTCTACCCATGTGTTTGCGGCAGCTAGCGTAAATTGCAAGAATTTCTGTATACATATACACACACATTCATGCGCGTCGGCTTTAAATTCTATCAACAGTATTGCAATCGCGATTGTATTGTTGTGCCTGCTGCTATTTTAAACGGTTTTTTTTTTCATTGAGAATTTATAATTAGTGTGGCTGCTGAGTAGAGGCTGCGACAAGTAGCGCGGTCAGTTGGGAATCCAACCTTGGCAAGGGAACTTTCATTAATTATCTTTGTTGCTATTAAAGCAAAAGAGCGCGTAGAGCGAGATGCATTTGGTGTTGGAATTAGAGGGTTCAGGGTATTCCCTAGTCGGGAGCTCCCGACTAGAACCGCTTACTTGTTTTGTTTATGAACAGTTTGAAATGTCACGATTCCCCTTGTTTATTACCGAAATCCTATTAAATCTGACTAGTGTTTCGAAAAGTTCTAATTGAATTGTTGCGTGCCAAACGAAGGTTCAGTTGCATTTAGAATCATCGTATGCTTATGTTGATACAAACGCAGTAATACAAGTGTTTTATTCTGTACAAATGCCCTCAAAATCCTACTGAATTTTTTGCGGCAACAAGACAAAAACGATATACCGGTACTTTCACATGGCAAAAAGATATACTTTAAACAAACTTATTATTTACAAACGATAGCTTTATATGTCCCGTAACTCCCATATCTCCATGAAGACCTTGCTTCAGTCACATCTAGTATGGCTAGTTTAGCGACGGGAAGGGAGTCATCAGTCACACTAGATTGTCGTCTGCCATGCGTACACATGTGCATTGCGAGACTTCATCGCGTCGCACAAGTATAGTCAAGTACCCAAAGAGCCACCTCTTACAAGAACGGTCCCATTAAAGTCGCGCTATATGCCACTGCTTCCTTGTGGCGCATCTTTCGTCCGGGGTCTCGTGGATACTGGGTGTGTTAGTTATATTGGCTATGCCCTTGAGTAGATCATTTGGTGTTAGAGGGACTTCGTGATCCACTGACAGCGGTAGGTGGGTAAGCGGGCGAGAATTAACAACATACTCGGCCTCTGTCGGGTAACTCTCCATTACGTGTTGATTTGGTGCCACCTCCTTCAATGTGTGGCGTAGCACTCTCTTGGCACACTGCACTATTATTTCCCAGGCTTCGGCTGGATTCGCTGGTCATTAAAACTCGGGTATGTCTCTTAGCATAGATACCAGCCTTTGGCTGCGCAGAACAGTATGGCGTTGAGTAACTAGACGTTGTGAAACAGTTGTCTATAACTTTACGCATTTTTCCGTGTGCAACTAGTCCCATATTTCCACTCAATGAGGTCGGTATTGCTTCACTTAAAACTTAATTTTACTTGTCATTATCATTAATGTTAGTTACTTAAAAGTTTTCTTTGAAACCAAATATTTATATTGCACATTCAATAACGTAAATTAACGGAGCCCCAAATATGTGTCGAATTCCAGTTCTAAAATTCAGTCTTATTTTAATAATACTAGTTTGACCGCCAAGTTAATACATAAAGCTATATAAATATGTTTATATTATAATTTTAGCGTCCTGTACTGATATTCCGAAATTAACACAAACAGTTTACGGATTTTTGGATTTCACAACAACTATTGGGAATACAGTTATGGTTTTCTCTCCACAAAGCTCCCCTCAATTTGGTAAGTATCCAAAAGAATAAAATAATAGATACTTATGATTCAAAAGTCACGTTGAATTAAAAAAAAAAATACTCTATTTGTAAACATGAACAATCTCGGCTGCGAGCCTAAATATGATTTTTTTTGGCATAATTTTTCACTTGATCATAAGCTGCATTTTTGTGAGTATATGCGGTATATCGTTTGCGCTGCATTAGAAAATTTGAGATTGTTGCAATAATTGGGGAAGATTTTTATGTCTGGATTGCCCGGATTGTGCATTTAGGGGTTTGATAACAATCTTGTGTTTAACGTATGTAATCTAACTTTGTTTCGGTAAATACAATCGTTCTTAGATGGACGGAGGCGTCAAATGCTTTTACAATGTATTGTTTACCGCTATTTTTAGCTGTCTATTCAATGTTGGGTTAGCAATGTTTTTGATATAAAATTTGAATAATGCATTTATGTAAAATTAAATTTTTAGAAGCTGTTGTATAAACCTGATTGTTTCGGATGAATTACTTATCATGTACTTTTATACCCTGAACCTATTAAAAATGGGTATATTGTATTACGATCTAGCCATGTCCGTCCGTATGTATGAACGCAAGAACCTCAGAAAATAAAAGAGCAAGAAACTTTAAATGTTGGTAAGTCCTCCTTACCCCGTTTCCAAGCAATTGATACATATCGATACTGAAATCTTATTTTTGAGCAAATCTCAAAAGTTATAAGAGCTAGAGTTACCAAAATTGAATTCATGAATAGTATATATCTCTATATATAAAACTGTTTGACCTGACTGACTGAATGACTGACCGATTGTTGATCAACGCACAGCCCAAACCGTAAAAGCTAGGAAGCTGAAATTTTCACTGTAATTACCTTATGTGACGAAGGTGCACGTTAAGACGGGGTTTCGGGAAATTTCATCCGCAACTGAAGAAAAATCGAGAAAAACGTATGCATGAAACTTTTTTGTTTCCCATCCGATCAGCCTGAAACTTAACTTCGGGCTTCTTTGTTAAAATTAATTTAAGGGGTGCGCTCCATACTTTTCCAAAAATGTAATCTCCTTGGTGGAAATGGGGCTCAAAAATTTGGTGTATGACGTTTCGCTCTCACATTCATTTACAAGGTTCTATTTGAGAAATCATTTGAGACGAGTTTCACGTTTTTCGCCGAATCAAAGCATTCTCGGTAAAAAGTGCGATTCTTAGATTTATTCGGGGGATTTAATTTTTATCCGTTTGTATAAGAGTTGCTTTTTGCGAAGATTTATTTTATAAGTGCCGCGGGCAAGGCCGGGCTATACCCGCTAGAATATTTATATATTTATATATAAATATATATATATATACACATATACCATATATATTGATATGTACATAGCGAAATATTTTATGCTACTCTCTACTTACTCCCGCTCTGGCACAAGCATAAGAAAAATGAGAACGATGGTGAAATAAAAAGATATGCGACGATATTCTTAAAGTGATACGCACAAGAAATGGTTGCATATTATTTACGTCAGGTACTACAGATTCAGAAATGGTAACAGAATTAAACCTACAAAATCGTTCGAATAAAGTAAAACTTATAAAAATTAGTATTTAAATAATTCGATTATGGAGTCACTCGAGAATATTGGCTATCTAAGCCTATCCGTCCTAAAAATGTGCTGAGAAGAACTGGGTTTGCCAACTAGAGGCACCAAAGCTGGTTTATTGGCTCAGCTGAATGCTGCATTACCGTCAACAAGTGCTCCAAACCTCCATTTGGACAAGCTGAGCTCCAACGACAAGCTGTTCGATATTGCACTAAGCAGCAACAACAACTGCAGCGGTTTTTGCGGCGCTCAGACAGCTAACAACAACAGCTCTTCCGATGAAGAGGTCACCAATAAAGGCATTTCCATTTCGGCAGAAATTGGCGACAATGACGTCAGGAACAGCATCAATAAATGGTTGGTGCTAGTAAAAAATATTCGAGATGTTTTTAAAGTCCCCGAAGATGTCATACGCCCACTAATATGTGCTCGCCTCAAGGGCAAAGCAAACATTTGGCTGCTGTCTCGTCCAACAAGTTCTCTCCGGAAATATTGATAAAATTTTGATGCAGTTAAGGATCATATTTGGCACCAAAGAGAACGTCATTGAAATACGCTGCAAATTTGTAAGCCGAATATGGAAATCTAATGAAAAATTTGCAGCGTATTATTCTGATAAAATGAACCTGGCTAACATACTGAAATTGGGAAACGATGAAATGGTAAAATACTTGATTGATGGAATACCCGGTATGCAGCTACAAAATCAGGCTTAGAAAAAACATGCTGACATCAACGCATGAAACCACGGAACAGAAAGTCAACAAGTTTTTCAATTGTCACAGCTAAGGACATCTGGCGGCAGACTATCGCAAGCCGAAACGCGCTGAAGGAGCATGCTGTGTTTGTGGCAAATCTGCACATCTGGCTAGAGAGTGCTCACAATACAAGAACAAAGTGACCGCCGAAAAATAATATTAATGTTACATCCTCCACAGAGTGCCTACAGATTGTGGTATCCCAATCACATTTTTAAGAGAATCCAGAGTTAAAACAAATAATGAAAATTTAAATTTATGTTATTATGGAATTAATGGAAGTAAATTAAATATAATTGGAAAAGTATGTTGTGTTATCAAAACTTTAAATGAAAATGTAAAAATTGAATCTCTTGTAGTGAACGATGAATCTACGAGGCCCCAATGGAATTAGGAAGAGATTATCTATTTCAATGTAATTTTAAAATAATTGAAGTTGAAAAAGTTATCAGCACAAATGTTGAGCCAACGGTGATATCCAAAGAAGATACATGAAATTAAAATATGATTAATGAAAATCGCTCTCCCGATTAATAAGAAATATTAGTATCTTTTGACGTAGTATCTCTGTTTCCCAGCATACCAATAGAATTGGTACTGGACGCAATAAGATTGAAATAGACCAAATTGGAGGAACACAACTGTACCTAAACAATTGTTTATGGATATGGTTAAATTCTGTATTCGAGAGAACAGGTATTTTAAAAAGAATGTATATACAATTAAAAGGAATGCCAATGGGATCACCGGCCTCTCCAGTAATAGCTCACATAATAATGGAAGAACTCTTAGACAATATTACTGACAAATTGACAACAAAACCAAAATTTCTGACAAAATATGTAGATGATCTTTTTGCTGTAACGGACAAAACAGAAGTACAAAACATTCTAAAAGAATAGAATGGACAAAAGTATTGCCATTTACAAAATACCATGTGGCGGGGATGATAATAATAATTGCAAAAGCGTGTACATCGGAACAACAAAATCCAAACTAAAAACAAGAATAACCCAACACAAATCTGACTTCAACTTAAGACATCAAAATAATATACGAAAACAGCACTCATTACTCACTGTATGAACAGCAACTACACACCAAATTTCGATGCGACGACGATTTTACAACAAGAATAACATTATAACAAAAGAAAACATTATATACGTTACACATAATCAAACAACAGATGACTAAACTACAAAACGTACACCGAAAACTGCGCTCACTTATATAGACATCTATTGAATTGTCAAATAGTTTCAATCTCCACGTCAAAGAGCGCAGACGTGTAAAACAATGTATGTTTTTAAAATTTTTTAAATTGTTTAAGTAATTGTTTTAATTTTATTTATTGTATCTTAATTGTTTTTTGTTGTGTTAGTGCCCTGAAGACGGTTGCCCAAATGCAGCCGAAATATATTGGTTAGAAACAAACAAAAATGAGTTTCAATTTGGATTTGAATAAGTAAACCCCGTACCTCGAGCCAGCCAAACAAATAATTATTAATGCAAAAGTAGAGAGCAAAGTAGTGGAAAAAGTGAAGAGCAAAGTAGGGGACAAATTATAGAATAAAGAAGGGAAAAAAGTAAAGTAGAAAGGAGTGGAAAAACAGAATGCAATACAGTTAAAATAAACAAGTAAGAAGTTCTAGTCGGGAGCGACAAGGGAATACCCTGAACCCTCTTATTCCAACACCAAATGCAGTATGCGCTCGCTTGCGCAAAAAGTTCCATTGGTAGGGTTCGAACTCGCAATTAAACGCATTACTTGCTGCCGACTCTACTCAGCAGCCATACAAGCGGTAGGTCTCGATCTCGCGACAGACCGCACCACTTGCCACTGCCTCTACTCAAAATTCACACTCTTAATTAAGTCTTATGGAGAACAAAACGAATCAAAATGGCAACATAGAAAACAATAGCAATTGCAATGCCGTTGGTAGTATTTGAAGCAGACGCGCATGAATGTTATTATGTACATGCATACAGAAATTCTTAGAATTTGCGCTAGGTGCCCCATCCAGTAAAACCGATAACTTTTGCGTTTTTGTTGACCGATCTAAATGAAGTTTTCTACAGTATATCTTATTGTACCATAGAATATTTGTGTATTCTCAAAAAGTAAAGTGCATTTAAATTGTGATTTAAATTGGAGGACCTACAGATAAAATTTCAAGTCTCTACCTCTTATTGGTTCTCATATACTTGCGTTCATACATACGGACGGACAGATAGACGGACATGGCTAGATTGACTTGGCTATTGATGCTGATCAAGAATATATATAATTTATGGGTTCGGTGATGCTTCCTTCTCTCTGTTACATATATTTACATTTTGCAGAAAAACATTATAACCTCTTTCCCCATTTTCAACGGGTTCAGGGTATAAAAATAGCAAAATGCATTAAAGAGAATAAAGTTATGACGAGCAAATAAGAGAAAGATTCGAGACAGACAATTTTGAAATTCAAATGTTGGCAATAAACATGACATGCACAGACAAAGAAAGGTACAAAGTAGGAAAAAAATAGGTCAAAATAGTTTGAAAATGTTTCAAGAGTTATTCGAAAAACATTATGTAGAACCGGACAGACCTGCGGAGCCAAAAATAAAAAACTCAACGAACATTACTATTGAAAACGAAAAACTGTTTCGGTGTTCCCCACAAAAGGAGTACAGAAAATTCTAGACGAAAACTTAGCTCGAGGATACATGCGACCAAGTGATTCAGAGTATGTTTCACCAATTCTTGAAAAAATTAATAAAAAGAAAGCTCAGGATGGTATGTAGACTATCGTCATCTTAACAAAGAAAGATGACTACCCAATTCCACTGTAGATGATCTACCAGAAAGATAAGCGAATAAATAATTGTTTTCGAAGTTAGATTTAAAAATGATTTTCACCATATTTTTATGGACAAAGAAGCGGTAAATCGGTACCCCACTGGGACAATTTGAATATCATAATATATGTCGCAGGGTGATTCCTAGTAATTGTACGCGGGTACATTCCTCAGTAGCATTCTGGGAATTCGGGGATTCGGGGAATTCCCTGCTTTTGCTTTACTAGCTGATATTGAACGAAAGCACGGCAGCAGACGCAGAGACGCTCTGCTGCTGAGTGAGGTTCGATGGTAAGATACCAAGAGTCTTGAGTAAGACAGAGATGGCTACATACACTCGACATGAGTGAGTTTACGACATGAGTGCGTATGCTGACATAGTCAGTCGAGCTTGGGTATTTGAACCGATCGGAACTCGCTGTGCAGCCGCGTCAATCATCAGAAGTATCAACATGGATGACATACCTTTGCCGCCGACATCAGAAGTGGGATTAGCTCCGCCAAAAGAGGACAGCTCTAACTTATTAAGGGCAGCCTTAGAAGAGCAAAATCGTAATCTAATGGAAATAATAAAATCCATGCAGGTACCAAGAGCACCGGCAATAGACGGGAGAGCACTCCACGTCACTCTACCCAAGTTTTGCCCTGACACCGCTGGAGCAGATGCATCAGCTTGGTGTACTACAGTGGACCTAATCTTCGCGGATAATGCTCTCGAAGGCAGTGCGCTTGTGATTGCGTTAAGCAAAGCATTAGAAGGCAGTGCATCGCAATGGCTGTCCCAAATATGCTTCGCTGGCATCACATGGCCGCAGTTTAAGGAACTCTTCATCCAACGTTTCGTGGGCATTGAGACAACTTCTGCCATACTGATGAACATTTTGAACGGACGTCCCAAAACTGGAGAGAGTTTTGCTGAGTACGGCAGTCGCATAGTCACCCTATTGCTCTCTAAGTGGAAGGCAAAGAATTTGGAGGAGATTGCTGTATCAGTAGCGTTAGCCCACATGGCTCAAATTGATAATAATTTGTTGCGTTGGCTGTTTACAACGAATGTGACGACTCGTAATGAGCTGCAGCAGCAGCTACAGGCTTACGCTTTCAAGAAGCGTATCAACGAGGAGGACGGATATTCGACTGGTCCGGATAAGAAGAAAAAAAGAATGCAGTCGCAGGTGAAGTGCCATTTTTGTGGAAAGGCTGGCCACAAATATGCAGAATGCCGCTCTCGAATGGGAAAAGCATCAGCCCCAACAGAAAGGAGTTATAGCGTGAGCAGCACGTCAGGAGTGAAGGATCGATCAAAAATTAAATGTTTTAAGTGCGATGAAATCGGACATTTGGCTTCTGTATGCCCCAAAAATCGTACTGGTGGAAACAGCAAGAGCTACGAGAAGCGAGTTGATGTTTGTACAGTAGCTCCACCAAGTGGAACAATTACCTTATCCGGTGAGTCTATTCCATATTGTTTCGATTCTGGAGCCGAATGCTCACTGGTCAAGGAGAGTGTTGCGGAAAAATTCACCGGAAAACGATTCCACAATATTGTAACTTTAAATGGCATAAGTAACGATTCAATTTGTAGCACCTTGCAAGTTCTGAGTAATATTAATATTGAACAATATTGTTTAGAAGCTTTATTACATGTGGTTATGGACAAATATTTGAAGCATGAAGTGTTGATTGGCCGTGAGGTTTTAAGCCAGGGCTTTGGTGTATCAATGGATGCAGATAAATTTTGCTTTTATAAGACAAAAAGAGTAAATGTTCTGAGTCTAGTGAAGTATGAAGAAATCATAAATTCTGATACCAATTTAAATGATTCTGATAAGACGATATTGAAGAATATGTTGAGAGGTCACTCTGATAGGTTTATCGACGGAATTCCAATGACTCGTGTGACGACAGGCCAATTAGAAATTAGGCTAATAGATCCACAAAAGACTGTGCAACGCCGACCTTATAGGCTTAGCGAAGATGAGAGGAAGCACGTTCGGTGCAAAATTGATTAATTGCTTACATCAAAAATTATTCGTCCCAGCTGTTCACCATTCGCTAGTCCCATGATGCTGGTTAAGAAGAAAAATGGCACAGATCGTCTTTGTGTAGATTACCGCGTTTAAAATGACAATACAATTGCCGATAAATATCCTTTGCCTCTTATTTCGGATCAAATAGCTCGTCTTCGTGGTGCAAGGTACTTTTCGTGTATAGATATGGCAAGTGGATTTTACCAAATCCCAGTACACCCAGATTCAATTGAGCGAACGGCTTTCGTTACACCTGACGGACAGTACGAATTCTTAACCATGCCCTTTGGTCTGAAGAACGCACCTTCTGTGTTTCAGCGTGCAATAATAAAAGCCCTGGGTCCGTTGGCACACACATTCGCAATTGTTTACATTGACGATGTTATGGTAGTAGCTAAAACGAAAGATGAAGCGTTAGAACGACTAGAGATAGTGTTGGACACCTTAAGTAAAGCCGGATTTTCATTTAATATAACGAAATGTTCGTTTCTTAAAACTAAAATCGAGTACCTTGGGTTTGAAATAACGAATGGAGAAATTCGGCCAAATGCACGAAAGATCCAGGCATTGAAAGGGTTGCCACCTCCGGAAACTGTGACTCAATTACGACAGTTCATTGGTTTAGCTTCTTACTTTCGGCAATTCATTCCAAAATTTTCCGAAATATTAAAACCATTGTACATGCTTACTTCAAAGAATAATGCTAATTTTGTCTGGTTGTCAGAGCATGAACAAATACGTTTGAATAATAGGTGTATTGACACAGGCCCCAGTATTAACTATATTTGATCCACAATATCTAATAGAATTGCACACAGATGCCAGCTCCATTGGTTACGGGGCGATATTGTTACATAAAATCGAAAATAAATCCTATGTAGTGGAGTATTATAGCAAATGTACTTCTCCGGCTGAAGCAAAATACCACTCGTACGAACTCGAGACTTTAGCAGTTGTCAATGCTATGAAGCATTTTAGGCATTATTTACAAGGTCGTAAATTTGTCGTTTACACAGATTGTAACTCTTTAAAGGCCAGTCGCACCAAAATGGAATTAACACCGAGAGTGCATAGATAGTGGGGGTTTCTACAGTCATTTGATTTCGATCTCGAATATAGAAAAGGGGAGCGAATGGCGCATGTCGATTTCCTTTCCCGAAATCCACTGTCAGAAGGAAATAAGTGTGCGGATAAAATAATTGAGAAGCGTATTAATCTTACTGAAGTGACCGACAATTGGTTGGTGTCCGAACAGCAGCGCGATCCTGAAATAATCAGTATTTCATCTAAGTTACGCAATAACGAGTTACCGGAAAATTTAAATAAAACATTTGAACTAAGAAAGGGCATATTGCATAGAAAAATACAGAGAAATGGTAAAACAAGGTGCTTGCCGGTAATTCCAAGGGCGTTTAGGTGGGCAGTGATCAACCACGTACACGAATCTGTTATGCATTTGGGATGGGAAAAAACATTGGATAAGGTATATGGATACTACTGGTTCGAGAATATGTCCAAGTATGTACGTAGATTTGTGGAAAATTGTATCACGTGCAAACTAGCAAAACCCCCAAATGGAAAGGTCCAGGCAGAATTGTATCCAATTCCTAAGATAGAGATACCATGGCACACAGTACACATCGACATAACGGGTAAAATGAGTGGCAAAAACGACTTGAAGGAATACGTCATTGTTTTAATAGATGCCTTCACCAAGTTTGTTTATTTTTACCACACACTGAATATAGACACTGAAAGTTGTATTAGAGCTGTGAAATCGGTTGTGGCGCTATTTGGGTTGCCAACTAGAATAATAGCGGACCAAGGTCGTTGTTTTGCCAGCTCAGGCTTTCGCAATTTCTGTTCCGCTCAAAAGGTTCAACTGCATTTGATCGCTACCGGAGCTAGTAGGGCAAATGGACAGGTTGAACGCGTGATGAGCACGCTTAAGACAATGCTGACGGCAGTTGAAACGAGTCAGAGATCATGGCAGGATGCATTGGCTGAAGTACAACTGGCCATGAATTGTACTGCAAATCGAGTCACCAAGTTTAGCGCTTTAGAGCTATTAATAGGAAAAGAAGCTAGGCCTTTTGGTTTATTGTCAATAAACGAAGAAGACAATGATGTAGATAGAGAACAGATTAGAATTCAAGCCAAGGAAAACATGGAAAATAATGCAAGATATGACAAACAAAGATTTGACAAAAATAAGGCAAAGATTATGAAGCATAACGTAGGTGATCATGTTTTACTGAAAAACGAAGAACGGCATCAGACAAAGCTCGACCCTAAATTTAAAGGTCCATTTGAGGTGATCAAAGTCTTAGACGGCGATCGATATGAACTAAAATCATTGGTTAATAAGCGAACGTATAAATATTCACATGAGTGGCTAAGAGCGCTACCAAGCAGACAAATAATTAACGAATTAAACGAAGAATTCGATGGCCTAAGTGATGGCGATTCCCAGGAGAGGAACGAACCAATCGACGGCGTTAGTAAGCGTGCGTCTGTGTCCCAAGAGGGGAATTAAGGACCGCACCATAACCGCTGTCTCACAGGGACGAGAAGTGTTATGGCGGGGGTCAATGTGATTGGGTGTAAGTGTGCACACCAAATTAAATTGAGAAACTGAGAGACAAATCTAAGTTATGTAAAATCTGAATTATTGGAAAATTCTGATTAGGATTAAATGATATGAATAAGATCATGAAGTTGAAAAAGTATTATGTTTGTAAACAAAAGGAAATTGTGTTTCCTAGACAAGAAAGATTGTCAGTTAATGTTTGTGTAAGCGGCTCTGTAAGTTTGTAAATTGTAAGAGAAAATAATGTTATTAAAAACAAGAGATATCATAATTAAAAGAGTCTGGTATGTGACTTGGACATGGGTGGTGGATGTAGCACACGAGGACGTGTGATAGGTCAGGAAGGCCGTGTCGCAGGTTGATTCCTAGTAATTGTACGCGGGTACATTCCTCAGTAGCATTCTGGGAATTCGGGGATTCGGGGAATTCCCTGCATTTGCTTTACTAGCTGATATTGAACGAAAGCACGGCAGCAGAGGCAGAGACGCTCTGCTGCTGAGTGAGGTTCGATGGTAAGATACCAAGAGTCTTGAGTAAGACAGAGATGGCTACATACACTCGACATATAATTAGAATGCCCTTTGGGTTGACGAATGCAAAGATATATAAAAACATAATATTTACAGAAATAGGGAGGACAGGAAAAGTTATGACCTACCACGATGACATTATGATTGCTACAAAAGATTTAAAGGAGCACATAGAAAATCTCAGAGAGGATTTTGAACGTGTCGTAGACAACAAACTAGAACTTAGACTCGATAAGTGTTAATTTTTGCAGTCTTAAGTTGATTATTTAGGTTGTACATTCACTGGAAATGGCATTAAAACTAATTAGGCTTGATTAGAAGCAATTATATATATTTTCCCATACCTACAAAGTCCATTAAATTCAAAGTTTTATTGGCCTATGCACATACTTCAGGAGAAGTATCCAAAATATTTCACAAATTGCAAAACCATTGTATGATCTAACAAAGAAATATAAAAAGTTTCATTTTAAGGAAGTAGAACTAGATGATTTCAATGCACTTAAAAGAAATTTAATAGAAGCACTGATATTAGCAATATATGACACTAGAGATGAAACGGAATTACACTGCAATGCAAGTTCTCTAGGCTACGGGGCGATTCCGTTGCAAAGGAAGAAGGATGTTTCCATCCTGTTCTACTTTTCTAAACGAACAACAGAAGTAGAGTCAAGGAACAGAACAAGAAAGTGAACACTATGAAATGGGCATTGGTGTGATATATAAAAAGAAGAATAATAGACTAGTATTAGTATAGAATATTATTCCATTTTAGTATGGAAAATTTGATCAAGGCCAGTTAAGAAACACAAAAATTATTAATAACGAGGAAGAAAGGCTATCTTCGGCACGCCGAAGATCTAATACCCTTGCAACCTTTTAATGCCGAGAAAATGGTTAATGTCGAGCGTGGTGAAGGTATCTTGATAAACAAAAAAGGCTTTTAATCAAAAACCTAGTTTTCCACCGATCGTTCCTATGACAGCTATATGATATAGTGGTCCGATCTTAAAAGGATTTTGCATATATATGACGAGCTTAGTTAAACTTATAAATGCCGAGTTTGGTCAAGATATCTTGAAAAACAAAATGTTTTTTTATACAAAATCTTAATTTTCGACCGATCGTTCCTATGGCAGCTATATGATATAGTGGTCCGATCCAGCTGGTTTTGACATATGTGCTGCGTGTAACAGAAAAAGGGACTTCTGCAAAGTTTCATTAAGATAGCTTTAAAACTGAGAGACTAGTTCGCATAGAAACAGACAGACTAACAGACGGACAGACGGACATGGCTATATCGACTCGGCTGTTGATGCTGATCAAGAATATATATACTTTATGGGGTCGGAGATGTCTCCTTCTATGCGTTACACATTTCACGACAAAATTATAATACCCTCTGCAAGGGTATAAAAAGGCTTTTAATCAAAAACCTAGTTTTCGACCGATCGTTCCTATGGCAGCTATATGGTATAGTGGTCCGATCTTAAAAGGATTTTGCATATATATAAGGAGCTTAGTAAAACTAATAAATGTAGAGCTTGGTCAAGATATTTTGAAAAACAAAATGTTTTTTCATACAAAATCTTAATTTTCGACCGATCGTTCCTATGGCAGCTATATGATATAGTGGTCCGATCTTAATAGGATTTAGCATATATATGAGGAGCTTAGAAAAACTAATAAATGCTGAGTTTGGTCAAGATATCTTGAAAAACAAAATGTTTTTTCATAAAAAAACTTAATTTTCGACCGATCTTTCCTATGGCAGCTATATGATATAGTGGTCCGATCCAGCTGGTTTTGACATATGTGCTGCGTGCAACAGAAAAAGGGACTTCTGCAAAGTTTCATTAAGATAGCTTTAAAACTGAGAGACTAGTTCGCATAGAAACAGACAGCCGGACAGACGGACAGACGTACATGGCTACATCGACTCGACTGTTGATGCTGATCAAGAATATATATACTTTATGGGGTCGGAGATGTCTCCTTCTATGCGTTACACATTTCACGACAAAATTATAATACCCTCTGCAAGGGTATAAAAACGTGGTTCAGTTGACAACGCGGCAGCTAGCGCAAATTCCATGATTTTCTGTATGCATGTACATACACTCATTCATGCGCGTCTTTATTGAATTCTATCAACATCATTGCATTTGCGATTGTATGGGTGTACTAGCTGCTATTTAATTTCGACTTATTCTATTCATTATACCCCCGTCTTTCCCAAGGCACATATAAAATAAATGATCCGAAAGATTTGTGCATGAGTTCAAATACCAAAAATCTTGGATTTTGCGAAAAATGATCGATCGGATTTTAAGCAAAAAACTTTAATACAACCGTTTTTTGCTAATTACCCACTGTTGTGGGTAGAATTTCCGAAATCGCTGAAACACGTATTCATTAAGTTCTTATCAAGAGCTTTGAAAACCTTAATACTTCACCAAAAAAATCTTTGAAATGCACTTTCGACCGGAGACGCTTAGATTTTGCGAAAAAGGTAAAACACGTCTCAAACGATTTTTTATGTAGATCTTTGGAAATGAATTTGAGCGCGAAACGACAGCTTCCAAATCTTTCACCCCCACTGCAATGAAGGAGGAATGGATTTTTCGAAAAGTGTGAAATACCATCAAATGAATTTGCACAAACTTCTTTGAAAATGAGTTTGAGGCCGATCGGATGGTAAACAAAAAACTTGCATACATCCGTTTTTCGCCAATTTAGCACTGTTGTGGGTCGAATTACTCAAATCGCTGAAGCACGTATTCGTAAAGTTCTTTTTCTTAAGTTTAACGCAAATCGGACAAAACTTAAAACTTCACCGGGAAATGATTAATGTAACACATGGGAAATGATTAATGTTTTAATTGATGTTGTTTTTTACCATTGTGATTTGAAGTTCCAAAAAGTTTTCTAAAAATAATATATTATTTATTAACTGTTATATGTTTGTGCGGTTTAAGTTATGTTAACGGACAAATAATGATAACTGGTATTCACTGGAACATAAATTAATCCAATTAAAAAAAAAGGATATCTATTCTCAGAAATTTTGTGTTAAGGACAAGACAAATCGTTAGAAATATTATTAGAATCTCGATGCATGGCTAAGCTGGGCTTTCTTGGCTTGTTTGATCGTCGGTCGTTGATTTGGAATCCTTATTTTTACTTTAATTAATCTTCTTTTTAAATTAAGATTTACAGTAAGTTATTTTCCTTCCCCAGATTGTTTCTTTAAAAGGTTGTTCGTCTACCTGCTTTCCTAAAACGAAAAATTATCTTAAATCTTACTGAAGGGGATTGCTTATACCTAGTATATACTTCAGAACTATTCGCTTAACTTTTTTTATTTTTGTTTAATTGTGTGTAATACTCAAGGGTTGTAAAGGAGTTACTGGCCGGAGAAAAATCTCAGTCAGAGCAGGGCCAACAAGTTACAAGACATTTGTTAATTTGCTAGGAAGGTGGGTTTAGAAAGGGAGGGAGTAAGTGCTTTGAACAAACCATATCTGGTTCTACTTTTACAGGGCATGACAATGAGCCTCTCCTTGAAATACATACACACAAAGCCGGAATTGTTCACATAGAAGTCGGGCCGGTGGAAAGTGACCTGTTACTCAACACGTATCGTGGATACGAGCGGCGGCATTGCGTCCTCGTCTTCGATCCGCTGCTCCTCCATAACCATCTCACGGACAGCAACCAATGCTCCCCACGGTTCGGAGAAGCCTACTCGGGGAGTGGTAAAGGATTCGCAACTACGGTTATCCTTTCCTACGGTTATCCTCCCTCAAAACTTTCATATGTTGCTCTTGCGTTACTCCTATCACCACGATATCTAGGTAGGCAAACGCATGAGACTCCATCCCTGGCCCTAATACCGTGTTCGATGCTCGCTGAAAAGTCGCTCACGCTGCATGTAATCCAAATGGCATCACCCGCCATTGGAATAGGCATCTTCCTAGGACTGAGAATGACGTGCACTTCCTACTACCGGCTGCCATCGCTATCTGTCAATACCCGTGCTTCAAATGTAAGGTAGAAATTAACTGGGTGTGACGCAACCGCTTAAGGGGATAGAACCACTCCGGGGGACAGGATAAGCATCCGGAATGGAATGGGCGTCAAGTTGTCAGTAGTCGATGCACACGCGCCACATAGTGGTCCTGTGTATGTCGGCGGCGACCCGACCCTGGCCTGAGCTATAGTACATTTGCTTCAATGGTTCAGTCGGATCCTGTGCTGCGCGATATGCGTGACCCCCTGCAGACCGTCGAAGACTGCCAGTTCAAACTCCAGCAACTCTCTTAGTTTCGGATCCAGATACGACGGCCACTTTGCCCCCTCAGGGCTGGGTTCATGATGTATCTCGGCCTTCCCGTGCACCACTCCGTCTCCAGATGGAGCACCATGTTTGCTCCACTCTGGCAACTGCTCTCGATCCTCAACATTAGTGTAGATCCTAATCATTGCTCCTTATTCCTCCGTACCCTGGCCCATTTCCGCCTGACACCTCCATGACCAGCGTGGATCTGTCGCTGCAGCTCTACAATACGTTTTTTGGGTTCATCGTGCGCTCAGTTCCCATCTGCGTACGCAATCTTTACTCATGAAGCTGCGAGTGACTCCGGTATCGATTGTTGGACGGATCGTTCGCCCGCCAACCTCCAACGTAGCGACGATTCGGCCACCGTCCACCTTCAGTGGGTGTCTTATTTCCTGGTCCCGTGTGTGTCGGTATCGACCCGACCCTGGCCAGGGCGACTCCATTGCGGGGCGGGGAGCCTTCTGTCCACAGCGTTTTTTTCCGGTTCCGCTGGGAGTAGACCAGAATAGGTTGAGGAGTCCCCCAGTGGGCTACACTATCCTCCCCCATTCTGCGTTACCCGGACTCATGGTCACTTGATTCACTGACTTGCTTTCCTAGAGTTCCGCCCGCTGCCTCATGACCGTCTAGTACTCCACAACCATCTGCTTCAGCTGGGACAAGGTGGAGAAATCATGCCGTCGCATATAAAGCCTGCATTCAGGGGCGGCATTCTCGTTTATCCGTTGCAACTTCTGTGCCGGGTCATATCTTGCGTGATGCATTAAAACCGTCAGCTCTATCAGGTATACCTTGAATTCCTACCCCAAGCGCTGCCGGCGGGACTGGATTTCGTCCGTTTCAAGCGAGGTGACAGAAAGAACTCACATAAACTCCTCCTAAACACTGACCATGGCACATGGTCAGCCCACTACTCAAAAACCAACGAGCGCCCCGGTCGCAGAACACCTCGCTCATTGCTTTATGGAAGCGATATGGGACGGTCCACGATGGCGGCTCTAATATTTTGGCATACTGAGACTCTAGCTCGGCAAGCCGAGAAAATATTACAGGGGAATGACCGCTATCCTGCCTATAAGTGGAGAAGTGGATCGCCCCTAGCTCCCCCTTGCGCCGTTGGTGGATTCAGCATGAGCCTACCTCCGGATTTTGGCACACTCCTGGCAGCATATTGTGTTCATTTGCTTGCTTCTGCCCTTCTCAGGAGCCAGCATCGCCTCCTCCTCTTATCGCCTCCTCCTCTTAGGTTCCCTAATTAATTTATTTTATTTATTTATTTAATTTAATTTATTCATGCATCCTTTAAAAAAAAGAAGAAAACCACATCGCTGTAGCAGTTTCGCAGGTCAACTATTCAGTCACAGTCACTTCAGAGTTATTCATTAATTGATATCTTTGTTATTACTGCCATTACTTTAAATATATGAATATATTTTTTCCTTCTCGATTTTTATCATATACTTTTTGAAATGCACTAGCTAGGGTATGCCCGACTGACTTATAATAGACTTGTATTTTTCCCATACATAATATATTATTGTCTCCTTTTCTCCTCTCTGGGCCTACTTAAAATACCCTTGGTTACTTTGTACATCTATTTTTGTTTAAAACACTTATTTGGGCATACTTGCGGGGCTTAGGAGAAAGTGCTTTGAACCCTCCATGAAATAGATACACACAAGGCCGGGATTGTTCACATAGGCGAACGGCCGGGGCGTCGTATCATACACTTAGCCGGGATTGCTCACACAGGCGGCGGGCAGCAGCCTCATACCACTACACGCCACCCTAGGTTAGGGAAGGAGGTTGCGGCGAACATAGGTTGGCCACGGTACTCGAGATAAATGTTAATTTTTGATAGTCTAACCTAGCTATGATGGCATCAAAGTTTAGTACCGTATTGTGAGAAACTAGCTGGTCCTCGAATTTTGTTTCGGATAATTGCAACGGCTTGGTAACGGCAAAGAAGAATTAATGTTTGTCTACAACACCATTAAAATAGGGTACGGATTTTACTTTATCTAACGCTATATTGCACATTACATCGGGTCTAACAGATATTCTCTAATACTTGGTTGGTTTGGTTTTAACTTGGGGATCTCTATTCATGAGCTGTCAACCTGGGCCTTCATTTGATCCAAGGCATGTGAAAATGAGCTTTCTATTAAGGCTTGGATTTGATTTGCGCCCATAATTTGTCGGTTTGTAATTGACTAACCTAGTTAGCTTTAGTTTCCCAGCTGTCTTCACTATCTTATTCAATTTTATTCAGCCTTGACACCTCAGCACCAACTGAAATTAACCAGAATTGCCTTTTATTACATTGGTATTATTTTTTAATGGGAAAAAAACTCGCACTCACTTTGCTGCTATTAGCTTGCATAAAGACCTCTTATTAATATTTTCCTTTGATTCAAATAAAAATTTTACTTTTCGAAATTTAATTTTCGTTGATCAGGCGGTCTTTGCTGTTACGATCCTCTGAGGCCTCTGTGCAGCGAGTTAAATCCGTTCGATTCATTTGGTAGGGATCGCACATTTCCATTGCCATAATAATTTTATTGTCGTTTTTGCTGCAAGTGGCAAGTACTAATTCGGACTCGCTTGCCTCTGTAAAAACGATTATAATTTAATAAAATAGCAATAAACTAAAACGATTTTGCCTGCATCTTTTTATTGTAACAAATATACAAACTAATTAAAAACATAAGAAATAAAATGTTTAATTATTTCCAGAGTTAAAGGTATTGAATAGGCTCAATAGCTCAACAATTGATATTTAATAAATGAGTTTGTAGACCCTCGAGTACCAAAAGTTTGCAAATTAAACTTTCGTTCATTTAAATTTTGACCTACGTTTTATTTCAAGAGTGTGAGTTTGACGAAAACTGTGAATTACAGATTAAATTCATTTTCGTTAGGATATTTGGAAATGAGTTTGAATCTAATCGGATGATAAACAAAGCACGTCTAAACTAAAGAGTTTCACCCCGCCTCAACGAAACATATAGCTTCGGACTTACAAATTTCGAAAAGCTCCTCTCCAATGAATTTATTTTAAGATCAGATGTATCAGATGGGGAAAACTAGATCAATCAACACAAGTATATCGTCATTTATCTCAACTGACCACGACGCACCCTCCTGTGTTTTTTGTGACAGCCCTGGTCGTAGGAGATATAACTGTTCTCTGGTTGGAAAATTGGAAACCTGCTTTACGGCTTAGCGAAGCAAAATGCCTTGCATTGTACTTGAATTGTCTCAATCAATTCATTAATTGCGATCATGCAGATCTGGATGCCGTCGGACCTTTGGAGCGAAGACTATTTTTGCTGATTTATCGTCAATTATCCATGCTTCTTTTCCAACTTACTCCTCTCTTTTTGTTTTGTATTTCAGCAGTGCTGTTGTATTGCCATGATGTTCGTTAAATATCGCCCGTCCCATTAATTCCTCGTTGTCTCTGGTCTTAGAAATTGTCGTTTTGCCACAGAAGGAAATACGGTCACGATTAGGTAATAGTCTCTCGTGTTTGAGAACTCAACATCCCTCACATACCTAGTAGCGGCTAACATAGCCGATAGTCCACCAAGTTTTACTATTAAAAGTACAAATTGGAATATTCCCGCTAACATACGACTTAGAGATCCTATAAATTAAATTAATATATTCATATTTGAACTACCCACCATCTTTTAGCCAAAGATTTAAGTTATGAGAATGCAATGCTCCCGATGTCGTCTTTGATCTGAATTTTGTGAAAATCAAGTTACATTTTGTTCTTGTAAGACTCATCCTAGTATTTATCTGTTATGATATTTCATAAATGCTACATATATATTTCGCATTCTATGCTTGTCTGTACTCAAATAAATAATCCCCCCAATCCCCTTATAAATAATTTAAAAAAAATATAGGGAAAAGCCAAAGGGACCTGCGGACATACATATGTGCCTCCAAAGGTACGCATGAAAACTAACTGCATAAGCTTGTGTCTCTTCATAAACCCTTAATTGCAATTGTATTTTCTTACTGATTGGTTACTTAGCTTTACCCATAATGGGACAAATATTAATATTAATGATGATTTCTTTGATATTTCAGATCCAATAAGCAAACCAACAATCGACCAACTTAATATTATTGACTCCAAACCGCATTTTCAAGAAGCCGAAGAAAGTAAAATTGGAATAAAACCGACACCACTTAAAGTTCTAAATTCTAATGGACAATCAACAACTAATTACACATTAGCAACAAGCAATCGTTTCAGTTTATTGAACACACCTATTAAATCTTTGGATTTCTCAGAATACGCTTTACTTTCTCGGCAGCCAGACGAGTTCATAGAAGAAACATACCGTTTGGTTAACCTAAATACTCGAGCTGAAGCTGAGAGATTTCGGACCGATCATTCAAAGCGAAATAATAATTATAACAGTTCTGCAGGATTGCTCGCAAGGAAAAAGGATTCATCAACCAGAAATGTGAAATCTTCATTGAATGAAAATGGCTTGAGCACGAAAATTTCCAGCAAATCTCCTCAAGGACATCAAATAATTACTAATATTGAAAGGAGGAGCAAAAATCGTCAACCATCTTCAGCCCGAGTTTTAAAAACCGTTGCCCCATCATTGGAAAATAATAAGACTCCTATAGAGTCAAGTGGATATACAAAAAGTCACCGTAAAAATAGTCGGGTTCCTAGCGAAAAAAGAAAATTGTCTCGGAATAAGGGAAAGAGGTAATGCTATATATCAATGAAATTTTTATCGTTCACAAAATTTTGATTTGTTTAAACGATCTGATCGCAAGAGTTCAAACTTTAACATTTAGAACTTATAAGAAGTATATTTTAAAGGGATGTATGTATTGCTTTGAATTTTTATAGAACCACAATACTAGTAACTACCAATACTAGTAGATTTGTGTTCCAATGCCAACGTTTTGTTGTAGCTTGCTTTAGAACCGGATGATAAATTTAAATATTTTCACCCAGTTGAAAATTACACAGTTTGACTTCAGTCATACCGAAAAACAACAACAAAGAGTACACACCAAGGGTGGAACCGTTGTCTATATAGCTGCTCATTCCTGTCCATAGCTTAAAAAAACACCAAAATACTCTAATCTCACCTCTGCGACGTACAATGTGTTTGTGATAGAGCATCGCTCTTGATCAGCAAACAGTATACTAAAGGATATTTTTATATAAGTAAATATGGTATCAAAATTAACCACTTTTTGGTTTATTGTGAAGCGGGCTAAGATATTTACAGTTAGTAAATGGAATTTATACTCATTTTGTTTAGTCTAGACAAGGTTCTATTTCGTTTGGCTAAATATCTGCATACTGACACTAAATGCATCGATCGACTAGATCAATTAAGTAGGTCCTTTTAAGTTTCCTTCTTCTTTGCCTCCTTAACAGGTTCCTTGCCAGGTCTGTTTATGCGGCTATACCGTAATCATGAAGTCTATACCACGACACAATGGCAAGAATTCCCTTATAGATGAAGACCATGTTTCAGATCGAAAGTTTGTTGTTCGACTTGAGCAGCCAGCTCATCCGCCATATTTTGCCTTTAACATTGTTGGCTACCTTGGTGATATGTTTAAAGTTTATTGTGGTCACGCACCTGATCTAAAAACTCTCCATGGAGAAAAAGTCCGGGTGTATTAGCAGTTAGTGAGTAACCGTAGCACATATTCCAACAACAATCCCATTTTTCAAAGTGCTTGAGCTACTTCTGCATGATGTTCATTGCTGCATTGGATTGCCGTGTCGTCAGAAAGCATACCACCAGATGATCCTGCAGACTAATCAGATTGATTTCGGTGTTATGCGTTTGGTGTGAGAGGCTACGCCATTTTACGCTTCTCTCCAAGATAAAGAGCTACAGATTTAATTTGCCTCTTAGCTTGGAAAAGAGACCAGCGTGCCACACCCGATCGAAGGCTTGCTGGTATGCTGCCACCACATCTCCTTCCTGTGGAAGCAGTCCAAAATTTAGTTAGTCATCGGTTGATCTGCTCCGGGGTACCGCGCTTGAGTCAGAACCCAAACTGAAACTTCGGGATCGCACGTTTAATCTCCATGGTGTCTAGGATCCCTCTTAGAGTGTATCTTTCCAGAATATTGGCGAAAGCAGGAAGGAGGCTGATTGGGCGATAGGATTCGAGCTGTTTAGAGTTCTTTCCACTCTTCTGCAATATAATGATTTGCATCTTCTTCCAGGGCACTGGCATTGGGGATGGCTCCGAAAAACCGCCTTATAAGGCAGTAGATTGATTGCCTGTTTGTCATACGCGATTATCTCCAGGGTTATCGTTATCGATTATCGATAATCCCTATTTTTGGGGGTCTTTATTTCTTGCTTCATTTTTTGGAAGGTGATTGGTGATGCAAGGTGGGACATGTGAGGTTTTAATCTGCTTGTGGTTGCTCGTCTGCCTCTGCTTTTTCCAGCATGGTGTCTGTGGGGTATCTTTTCAGAATAGTCATCTCCTTCCTGACCCTGTTAACGATACAGTGATAGATCCTGTTTTTCCTGGGGTCCCGGACTCGAACGTACTGTCAGGGAAATGAGGTCTTCAACTTTAAGGGAAACGTATGTTGGCTTGTAAGCGAGGGTACATTTGTGCTGGCGAAGAGTTGGTAGCCGATGCATGTCCTTGGTCAAACAGAATTTGAAGTGCAATGTCGGCATTCTCTATCATGGCATTTAGAACAGCCTTCAAGCATTGAGTGTTCGTCTCATGAGAGTCAAGCCTTCACTTTCTTAGGTTTCTTTGAATAGAAGTGGAGTCCATTGCATTGGTCGGATCTTTTATCATACTCTTCATAAATAGTATAGGGTTTATCCTTGCATATAAAAACAGGAAAGTGAACTTTGCCCGGTGTACGGGATGTGGGTGGGTCTCCCGGTGGCCAAAACCTTGACCGAGTTGTAGGTGAGTGCTTCATTCAGCGCAATGCCTATGCTGTCAGCTATGTAGCTTCCCCACAGCCTTTATTTTACGTTTAAGACGCATTCAATAAAGAATTTATGATCAAGCTGATCAGGGAAAGAATAGAATCCAGCTCAGCTGCAGGAAAGGTTTGGTGCCAAATACGCTGCAGCTACAGGGATTTCGCCCATAGTGGCAGCCATCTGTGCGGCGGGAGCAATCACTTGATGCAGTTGGTAGTGTACCGAGTCCTGTTTGAGTGGCACTTTCTCTGGTACAACTTGCTGGGCGATCCGCGCGGCAGCAAACATAACCCCTTTCATAGGGAAGTACAGGTCAGCGTGTAAACAGGTTTCTGAGACAAGCATGTCTTGTTATCTCAAAAAAATGAGCTTGTTGGCATTTGGTACGATGCTGCGAGTGTATCACCATCTGCAGGTGGACTGGAATGCCAATATTTGCGGTTATTGGGAACACCGATCTGCGGAGGACCTTGCGCGTCGTTCAGGTCCTTGATGCTGACCAAGATAGTTGCAACTGTGGCATTAAGTGCTGCGATCGGCAGCAGGAGTCCTTGGAGAATGCTTCTGATGCAATGCGTCTTGCCCCTAAGATCCTTATAGTGGATGTTGGGACTGCATTGGTGTGGCGGCGGCCCGGTAGGCACGCGCGTTCGGTTGGCCCACATGTGCAAGTGTCTGGAGAATGTTGGGGCCTGGTATATACGACAGGCCGCGTTGCACAATTCGGGAAGGTATGAATTGGGAATTGATGCGCCGTGCAGGTTGCTGGTATGCTTTACATAATTTGCAGAAAGCAGCAAGTTTCCCCTCGCAGTTTGAGAATTGCAGGTCTGAACCGTGTTGTGAGATTGACCGCACCTGCCGCTTTTTTTTTTTAGTTAAGCTTATAAGAGCGGAAACATTGCCTGTCGACGACCAATCTCGCTAATGCGAAGTACGTCACTATTATTAAGAGCCTGCTTCAGGATAACATACCAGAAGTTGGGACTCGGCGAGTCTTTGGGGGATTAAGCACTGGTATCACTTATGGTTAGCCTCGTCCCTTGGTTGCGAAGGTTCCCCACAACTTGGCTGTTTAATGGCACCTTCGTTTGGATCCTGGGGGTAGACACGCTCGGCATTTGACTACAATAGTTATTGTTGTGTGAAATGAACTCTGGCCTCAATGAGCTTGCGAATAATGGCTCTGTGAGAGTCAGGGTCATCTTTAGCGTAGATCTGGGCAAACTGACTAGTCAAGGGTCTGTTCCATTGCGACGATATTGTTGAATCCAGAAACTATTATGGCCCTGGCCTTGGGAACCATCTTCACAGCTTGATGTCGGATTAGAGCTAGCGGCGCTTCGTTGGCAGATTTCATCTCGTCAGTAGGAGCATTGGAATTTTGGAATATTGTTAGAGTAGTAGCTGCTGCATATGTCTTGTTCAGATACTCCACGTCCATATCAACATCATCAAGGAATCGTCGGTATTGCATAGTGACAGGCAAAGGTGAGAAGGTTCTTGCAATAGGGAGCAGGTATACCAGATCCAAGGGCACGCCGCGGCTATAAATGTTGCTTGAACTAGACACCATTCCTTATTTTGGCAAAACAGAAAAAAAATATTTGGTAAAATTTAAAACTAATTTTAAAATTATATAAGAGTGACTTTTCCCAAACTATGTGTGGAACTCCGCTTAGTAATTATAAATATTGTTTTCTGCTGTTACTGCACGCAACCGTCGGTGTGTCTCTGCTGTTTACTTTACCAAACACTCCTCTCCCTTTGAAAGGCAAAGGACTTTTAACTTTATCCTGTTTGGGGAGCAAACAGAGCTTTTATACGGCACTGCTTATTACTTTAGTCACAGTCTGAAGCAATGCAACTCAGGATACCCCTTCAGATCCAAGATCAGCTCTAGCGCTCCAGCTACTTCTCATCCCTCACAAGGACAACATCGTTAAGCCGATTGAAGTTAAGCTGCCTTAGATCAGGTTCAATGTATGACGATGATGGCGATGAACCCAGATCACCTGGTTGCTTTGAAAGTGGAAGTAATGGTCGAGAATTAATAATTTCCATGATGTGGCAGACGAGCGTGCGTAGCGAATTGAAAAAATTGATAGCGATTAAAGGGGTGCTTCGCAGTCTTCACAGCGTTTTCCCATAGACCGCTAGAGTGCGAAAAGCAGGGAGCGATGAACAACCATTCAATTGAGACGGATTGGCAAAACTTGTGAACACCATTGACATGCTCATCACTCAGGAATACGCGCATCGATACATTTTGCATATCGAAAACAGTTTCGGTTGGATCGTGCGTAGTCGGAGCGGTAAGCAATGGAATGTTCCATGATGCAGGGTCAAAGGTGAAGCAAGGCTGATTATCAGGGATGGATGCTGCAATCACCGCTGGGATGCACGTGGAGTACACTCCAGATTGAACATTGATGTTTACCGAAAAAGCATCGGACGAAAATGCTGCATTACCAATACCAATTTTCTCAGCTGGAATGGCAAAAGCAAGACGAAAAGTGATGATGTGCAACTGCGACCCAGAGTCGAGCAACGCAAAGCAGGGCACTAATGACGAAGCGTGTATTTTTACATTGACGACGGCAAGTAAGACAACATCGTGCTTGAGATGATGGGAACTAGAAGCAGCGATGTGACTGCTTGGCCTGCCAAAATGCAACAAGCTATGATGCTTGCATCGCACCATTATCCACCTTTCTTAAACCCAACAGACGCTTGTTAATAATTATTAAATAATAAGTAGGGTTCGACATTTCCAACGAGCGAATTATATCCAGTCTTATTCCTTTGAGGCATAACCGTAGATGCTGAGGTTTTCAATGTTACTTAAATACGGATCCTTATCAATGACCGTGATGAACATGTTTGAGAAATAGGCCCATTCTGTGTAGCCACCACTAAACTCCGGCAATTCAAGTTGGGACAATCGAGAGTGGTTTGGAACAACAAAGGTAAAGCGCGTATCATAGTCTGCGGCTGAATTGAAAGTTGAACAATTGCTTCGATTTCCGCACTCGCGTTGAAGACACACCCTTAGCCGCCTATACCTTTCGCCATTAAGTCAGATGCCATGCTTATGTAATATTGCATTTCGTAGTCATCAATATCGCAAAGTCTAGCGGGGTCAAGTTCAGAGAACAATCTATCGATCACTTAAATTCTCAATTTTTATTTAAGGAACAGCAGTGTGGGTTCCAACAGCCATTTGATTAGCTGATGTCGCCTCACCATTTTCATTTGCAATTGCACATTCATCAAACATTATGAATGTAGCGCAAAATAGGGTTCACACAGCCGAACTGCAATACAAGTCTGCGTGCATTAGTATTCGTTCAAACGGGACAGCGAAACGATTAACGACGATTTTGCTACGGAGTTTATGTTTAAGAACCAACTTTATGCAAATGCGCAAGCAAGTGGTTCACTACTGTTGTGGAGTAACTTGCTTACAATAATACATTTTATGTTGAGGCTCGTGTTAACGAACAACTTGTGCTTGTAAATGTGTACTAAGGAAATTATAATATAATAATATGCGAGTTCTGCGTTGGAGACTCCGCTTCAGATGTCACCAACTATCGGCCCAATCCGCGAGAAGGAGGTAATCAACGTCGTCAAAGCCCTTCCATTATGGAATATGCCACAACACTCCGCGGGCCAGCTAATACGCGTGCTCCTTTTTATAACGTTGATCTTAAACGCCATATTAGGGACGCAACACTTCCCTGCCCAGTGGAAGTTAGCGAGCATCCATATGATCCATATGTCAGGCAAGCCGGAATGTGACCCTCAGTCATATCGGCCAATCAGTCACCTGATCCTTGTCGTAGGTTTGGGAGAGACTGACTGTCGCAAGACTTACTAGGCTTATGAATCAAATGGTCATTCTTGCTAATCACTAATTTGGATTCAGGGGTGGGCATGGAGGTGCTGAACAGATTCACAGAGTGATTTACCATATTCTTTAGGCTTATGACGACAAGGACTATTGCTATGGAGTCTTTGTAGACATTAAGCAGTCCTTCGACAGAGTCTGGATAGATAGATTGCTCCAGAAAATCAAGACGAATCTTCCCGCCCCCTTCTTTCAACTTCTGCTCTCTTATCTAAGTAAGTTCGAAGTCAAAATCAGGACAGCAATCTCTCCAGCTCCAGCCACTTCGGATGACCTATATGAGTTTGCCACCCTAGGCAAACACTTGATGGCCACATTTGTTGATGACGTGGCAATATTTTACTCCGTCCACTGTAAGTACAAAGCCACAGATGGGACCCAGGAATACATCCACTTGCTTGAGAGCTGGGCAGGCAGGTAGAACATCAAGCTCAATGCCTCGAAGTGCCAGGAGGTGTAAATAGATGGCAGCCGCCTTCACCCTGGCGAAAACGCCAAGTATCTTGGAATTGTACTGGATAAAAGCCTTACCTTGCGGGCGTACATCGACGGACTTCTCAATCAGTGACGCTTTAAGATGGCCAAGGCCAACTGGCTACTAAGCCCCAACAGCTTATTGCCACTTCGCTGCAAACAGTCACGGTATCCAAATTTGGGGAATTGCATCTCGTGCAAATCGAAGACAGATTCAGACACTTTGAATGAATGACCGGTGCCGACTGGTACGTCAGAAGTTCTACCTTTTCACAGAGAGCACAAAATGGAGGCTAACCGATACACTGAACGCTTGCAACCGGGTAGCCAAAGTCCTCGCTGGGAGGTGTGTAATCAGGAGGCTGAAGAGAAGATCCTTTGAGGACCTCCTCCAACCACGACATAGGAGACACCCCAGGGCAACCCGACCAGAAGGTGTAAATAGATGGCAGCCGCCTTCACCCTGGCGAAAACGCCAAGTATCTTGGAATTGTACTGGATAAAAGCCTTACCTTGCGGGCGTACATCGACGGACTTCTCAATCAGTGACGCTTTAAGATGGCCAAGGCCAACTGGCTACTAAGCCCCAACGGCTTATTGCCACTTCGCTGCAAACAGTCACGGTATCCAAATTTGGGAAATTGCATCTCGTGCAAATCGAAGACAGATTCAGACACTTTGAATGAATGACCGGTGCCGACTGGTACGTCAGAAGTTCTACCTTTTCACAGAGAGCACAAAATGGAGGCTAACCGATACACCGAACGCTTGCAACCGGGTAGCCAAAGACCTCGCTGGGAGGTGTGTAATCAGGAGGCTGAAGAGAAGATCCTTTGAGGACCTCCTCCAACCACGACATAGGAGACACCACAGGGCAACCCGACTACCTATGTGACGATGCACCCTTACTCAAAGAAGACTCCTTTGACGTTTGTCCACGATAAAGCCTGAGGACCCACAACCTGGCTTGGCAAAATACCACCTAAGTCAAATGAGTTGTAATAAAAATGTATGCTATTTTTCATTCAATACAATAAACATTTAAAAATAAGGAACAAAATAAATTATTATTTTGTTACTTCGCAGCCAACTGAGAAGTAGTTTTGGCTAGATTGCGATTAAAGGAAAAACTAAACAAACGATATATAAAAGGAACGAAATGGATCTCCGCTCAGAGCGATGGGCAGCGGTCGTCAATGCAGGAGGCAAAGGCACAATGAAGGAGAAGAGTAGCAGCTCTCTGCAAGTTACTTGACCAAAAACAAAAAAAAAATAAATAAAATAGCAGCAGAGCACACAAAAGAATACAATCGGAATTACAATGGTGTTGATAGAAATTTATAAGGGACGAGCCTGAATGTGTGTGTGTACATGTGTACAGAAATTCTTGCAATCTGCGCTAGCTGCCTTAAGCACGAAATATATATAAATATATATATATATATAACAACACATTTCCTTTAATAACTTATATGTTTCTTAACCGATCTTGATAAAATGTTCAACGGTTGACCTTATTGTAAAAAATGCATGTATAGAAAGTTTGCAAATGGTTACAAGTCAATTGCATTAAAATTGAGTCATCAATTTGTTGGCAACACAAACTGGTTTATTCACTTGATTATAGCGTGTATGTGGTGGTAGCGGGGAAGTGGCGATAGCTATAAAATGAAAGATACTTGATATATTTTTACTGTTCTAAAAGCTTCATGTCTAGTTTGGTGATTTAAGCTCCTATAACTTACGAGTCTTACTCAAAAACGATATCGATTTAAATCAATTACTAGGAAACCGGGCTTGCTATCGATTATTGGAAACAAACTCATACTGCGCTAATTTTAAGAGGCTTACATTCCAAATTTCAAGTCAGTAGCTCTTATAGGTTCTAAGATCCTGGCGTACATATATACGTATGGATAGACTGACGGACAGACAGGCGGACATACAGACAGACAAGGCAAGATCCATTAAGATATTGATGCTGATCAACAATATTTATATGCTTTATGGGGTATATATACATGCGTATAATATAGTTTATTTTGCATTTGCTCCATTTAGAAATCGTAATTAATATTTATATATTCAGATATATTGCGGAATGTTGGATTGACCTTATGTCTTGCATTAAAATTGTTTAGACTTTAATAATTTAAGCCACATAGGTTAACAAGTTGCTTCAAAAAATGCCATGCATTCAAAAAATGCAGCATTTTTATACCCTGAACCCATTAAAAATGGGTATGGGTATGGGTATAATAGATTTATGCAAATATATGTAACAGGCGGAAGGAAGTATCTCCGACCCCATAAAGTATATCTATGGTATATATGATAAGCATCAACTGCCGAGTTGAGTTAGCCATGTCCGCCTGTCTGCCCGTCTATCCATTCGTATGTATTAACGCAAGGATATCTGAACCCATAAGAGCTAGAGACTTGAAATTTTAGAAGTAGGCCGTCCAAGTTCCTGCACAGATCGAGTATCTTTCCGATGTTCAATAACTTATCGCGTTTCCAACTAATCGATAAAAATCGATATTGAAATCCTTTTTTTTGTGTGAGTTCGGTAAATAATAAGAGCTAGAGTCACCAAACTAGACATGTAGTTTCTAGAATAATATATTTATATCAAGTATCTTTAATTTTATACCTATTGCCACCTCCCCGCTTCCACTGCAGAGCTATAAATCAAGTTAATAACCCAACTTGGATTGCCCATCAGTTTTAGCCACAATTAAAATGCAATTGACTTTTTAAGAATACCTAAATATTCTATGGCACAATAAGATATACTGTAGAAAATTTCATAAGATCGATTAAGAACACAAACGTTATTAAGGACGTGCTTTGACTTCCTCGTATCAGCATCAGCAAGTGCAAATATCAAAATTTCATACACGTCTGCTTTGAATTCAATCAGCAGCATTGCAATTGCGATTGTATTGTTTTCTGTGCTGCTATTTTAATTCGTTTTCTCAACAAGACCAAATTATTGATGTGGCTGTTGAGTGGAGGCAGTGGCAAGTGGTTTGGTCTGTCGCGAGTTCGAGCCGTATCGGGGAAACTTTTATTTTTATTTTTTGGCTGGTGTGGCTGCTGAGTAGCGGCGGCAGCAAGTTATGCGGTCAGTTGCGAGTTCAAACCCTGCCAAGGAAACTTTTTTTAATTTTTATTTTTTCTGCTTAAAACGAGCGCGTAGCCTGAGCTGCATTTGGTGTTGGAATAAGAGGGTTCAGGGCATTCCCTAGTCAGTAGCTCCCGACCTCTTACTTGTAATTAAATAAGCTGTAGTTCTCTCTTTTATTATTTTCGGTTTTAGCCTAAAGTGAGTCAACATATGTATTAAGGATATTTTCATGTTACAAAAGCTTATTTTAAATTAACTGTACCCTTTAGATTTCGTATCAAGCATTATCATAGTTCTACCTTGAACCTTGGGTTAAGCCCCTTATAAATTTGCATATGTATGTAACAGTCAAAAGGAAGTTTATGTAACCCCATATAGTGAAATATAAATGTTCTTAAGCAGCATTAATAGCCGAGTCGACCAAGCCGTATCCGTCTATATGTCCGTCTGCCCGTATGTTGATCTCAAACCTATAAGAGCTAAAGCTTTGAAATTCTTAACATGGATCTTCCCATTTGCTGCCCAGTACGAGATATAGAAATATTTTTTACGTGAAATTCTATATGCTATAAAGGTTAAATTCGCCATTGTTGCCTTCAGTTTTCACACAATCTTAAGCAAATTTGTAACTTTGTTGCCTCTAAATATAATACATACATCCTTTTTTCCATCTTAGGTTAAGTTGGCTATTAAGAGTGTGAATAGACACGCATTACCGATCTGTTCGCAAACTTTTTTCAAACGACCTACTCCTCTGTTAGGTATATTCAAAATCAGCCCTATCCTCATGAGATACAGAGGTCAAACTGCATCTTTAAACCTATTATTTCTGAATGTTCGCTGACCGAGCCCTGATAAGCCCATCTGAAAACTGTATTTTCTGTAAACACTTCATCTTTTCCGACCATTTGGAATGAATCATATGTAATTGCTCACCATTAGAAATGAGATAACTCCGTTGTCGAAAACTATAGAGGTATTTCCAAATTATCCGCTATACCTAAAGCTTTTGACAGAATCATAACATCTGTAATTCAACATTTATGTAGATCTTTTATTTCACCATTCCAGCATGGGTTTGTAAAGCGCAGGTATATCAGCTCTACCTGTAAATTACTCTGCAATGCTACATAAATTATTATTTCTTGGCTTCCCAGTAAATCTTTTAAACTGGATCTTAGAGTATTTGTTTAACAAAATTCAAAAAATTATTTTCAGTAATTTTTTTTTTAAGTATTCAGCTAACTTTCGATGCTTACCAAGATAGTCAGCTTGGCCCTCTATACTTTCCTTTTTTATCAATGCCCATTAATGTATGCTGATGATGTGAAATTAAACCTTGCATATAAATATATGGCAACTTGTTATCTTTTACAAGAGGACATTAATGCGTTTCCATAGTGTCAAGTCAACTTGCTAAATTTAAATTGTTCTAAATGTAAGGTAATAACTTTTTATAGAAGCCCCTAAATTGGTTTATTTACATCCTTGATAGCCTACCGCTCGAGCATGTCTACAGTTATAGTAATGAAGTTAATGATCTAGGTGTCATTCTTGATCAGAAACTTAAATTTGACTCCCATGTTATGACCGTGGTCAATAAGACCAGAATTGTTTTGGGTTTCATCAGGCGTTGGTCAAAGGAGATTGATGATCCCTATACGAAAAAGGCCCTCTATATATCTTTGGTATGACCTATACTAAAGTATGCCTCGTGTATCTGGTTATCACAATATTATATTTATCAAGACAAAATTGAATATTTACATAAAAAATTCTTGTTGTTTACCCTTCGTGGTTTAATTGGGTATCATACTCCAATAGACTTCTGATGAGCAATCTTCCTTCCTTTAGAACAATGCTTAGTACTATATTTATTTATAAGCTTATAACGGTTGTAATCGACACTTCTGCGTAACTAAACAACTAAACTTCTCTATCCCTACTTGACTCACACGTAATTACACACCATTATCGTCATCTGTTATAATATGTTTAGCAAGTAGATAGTGATAGTTTATATTCGGTAGGTCCAAAAAAGTCAAGGTCATTCAATTATATGTTGAACCAGAAAACCTTTACGCAGTACGGTCCTTCCTGGGACTGGTAAGCTAATGAAGGGGCTTCGTGAAAGACCTTGCGAGGATTCTAAAACCTTTGTTCGATATCTTTAAAGGGGAAAACGGGTCGGTCAGAAGGCATAGGTGAAAAACGTTCCGATTGAGCTAAATGAACGACATCTTTATAATCAAAATCATTCGGGGTAAAAGGCATTCATATTTTCACCGAACACCAGTCCCCCTCATTTGTCTTTTCAGAGAAAAAGTTCTGAGTTCTGAATTCAGAGACCAGAAAAACAATGTTGTCAAACTGTTTCGATGTTTTCATCAGCAATGCGCCCATGCTCCATAGCACATTAAACGATCAAGTGGATCATTTCCGTAGTACGTTAAGCAAAATAGCAAGAAGCATTGGGATAAGCAGCGGTGGTAGCGAAAAAATAGACCTTATCCTCCGAGCCACCGCGTTATAAATCAGAGGCAAGAGACAAGAGACCCATTGACTTAATCCACAGCACCGTCATAATAGGGTTCAAAAAGCACAGATGTTCCAAAGAAATAGAGTCAATCAGAACAGACAAAACAGGGTGTTTGAAGTCGGCGAGAAAGTCCTTGTCAAGAGCAATAAACGACTCAGTAGTAACTTGACCCCTTTATGCATGAAAGCAAGATTGGAAGCCAACGATGAACGCCAAGATCCTGGAGCTTATAATGGAACTCAAAGCTGACTTATCAACGAACTCAAGAAAGAAGTAGAAAAAGGATCATGGTATTCCTAGTCGGACATTCTCGACTGGAGCACTCTTACTTGTTATATTTGTAGAAGACAAATGTCGCTTTTAAAGTAAATAAAAAATCGTCTAGATACGTCTTTTTATTCGGATGTTCGATCGCGAGCACTTCTTTCAAGAATTAAAGTAAAAGAGGAATAATAGAATTGACAACTTAATATGATTAATATTACAAAATTTTACACTTCATATACCCTTGTAAGGACTTCGAGAAACGTGGAAACCCTCGACATCCTATAACAGAAGCTTGTCATTTCACAACACGTTTTCTATTACATAGGGTACTTTATTTTTTAGGAATTAATTTTTTGGCAGTTTCTGCAGTACTATCAAAATTTGTAACCATTACGTAGACTTCTTTCTTAAAAGCGTAAAAAGTGCTTTTTATTAGTTTTCCTTCACCGCATTTCTAATTTCCTTCAAACTTTTTTTCGTCAGGGTACTTCATTTATTTTTTCCAGGTTTTCCTTTAGTTAATCTTAAGCTTAGCCTTTTTGGTCTTACTTGATATCTGTTTGATGCTGAGGTGTAAAGTCTTGTTCAAAGAATGTTCTACTTGTTCGATCACCAAATCCCAATGTATTTCTTTTTCTGGCACTGTAAGTTTGGCGATCATTGCACCCAGACTCCTGGTTATACGCTCAACCTACCCGGTAGTGTACAACCTAACAAGCTTGGTTAACCCGTCGACTATCACAAATATGTTTGTTCGCTCTTTTCGAAGTTGCAGGTTGATAACGATCTACATAAACTTTGCGAAAGTCCTCCAGCTTTTCAATTTTGATATTAAAACGCAAAACAATTAAAATAGTTTTCAATAAGATTACTGTATTTCTTTTTGAAATGACCTATCCAATGGTTTTTTAGAAAGGTATCCATCATTCTGCCTATAACTGCCTTTTCTACTTAAAACTATAAGTCATTATAATACTAATGCAATACTTGGTTTTCCATGTCCTCTGATACGCAAAGCACTGACCTATCGTCGTTCCGTTTCTCATTTCAAACATATATTCATTTTTTTCTAAAATCTTTTTTATTTTTTTGTAATTTTAAGTCTGTTGCATAGCAAATGATAAGATTTCCCTCAAAACCATTTGTTTCTATTATTAAAATATTCATGCATTTTCTTAGAGCATCTGCATGTTGCGCTTGTCACCAGATCTGTGGACCAATTCGTTATCATAGTTTTGTAATTCCGAAGCCCATCCTGTAATTCGAGTTTGACCTTATTTACCGAAAGCGTTAAATAGTTGTTATCTGTAATTCTTATAAAACGGTTTCGTGGTAAGTAAGTTCGAAATTTCGAAGAATATAAATGATTGCCAACATTTCTAGTTTAAAAATTAGAAAAATTAAATATCGAAGGCGACTTGACATCCTTTTATTTCTCATTAGCACAGAACCAATGCCAAGAGCACGAGCATCCCAATATAACTCAATCTCATCTTTATAATCAAATATTGCTAACACGGTCGCTGTCGTTTTCCTTTAAGAGTAGCGAAGCATTCCAATTATTTTTTATTAAATGCGAATTGTTTGTCTTTTTTCAAAAGATCATACAATGGCTTAGCTATTGTCATGAGAAATCGCAAATATTTTAAATTTGTTTACATAAATTCGTATTTGTCTAAACCAGATTTTAGCTTATTTGGAACTAATCTTTCGAAAACTTGCTGAATCGTCATCGTCATCAATCGATGCTCATTTATCCTGCAATAGACTGCTCCAAAGTCCACGTTACCAGCATCAGTTACTTTCACAGCCCAATATTGGTAAACACGATTCGCAATGCTCAATTTCGGGAAGTGAGTTACTAGCTGTACACTACCAGTGTACAGGGTACGCCTCGAAGCCAAAGATTCTAGTCCTAGTTTCTGACACCAGAATTATTCCGATGGTGTGTTTTTGTACAAGGGCCTCCAGCTCTATGACTTTCCCTAAAATGCCATTGGCATTCCAGATAAGCACCTTCGGTGGTGTGTTCATTTGGATAGCAACGCGGTCAAAAGAGTAAGGATTTTCTGTTGCATACCCAAAACCTACTGTTGTACTTCTGCAATCCTTTCGATAGTTTGGCTCGTGTGCTTAATGGCAGAGGAAGGGCTTCCCCGTCTCCAGATGTGTGCTGTTGTTGCGTAGTCAGCCTCTCCTGTTGCTGATCCTTCAACAGTCTATGTAGCCTAGCTTGTGATAATCCTTCTCGCTGGGGGCGTTGTCCATTTTGCTAAATGCAGCTAGTCCTTTTATCATGGCCTCCTACTTGTTCAGTGGGTGCTGCGGCTTCGGTTCAGAGATTTAACATTTTGGCGAGCTTTGGGGCCCCCGCTTTATGTGTTCGGTGAACCACTCGCAGCCCATATAGTTGGCAGGGTGCGTACCACCGCAATGGCCGCATTTAACGAATTTTTTTTTTGAGCCGTCTCCACCTTGATCACCTGCTTGCACAGCTTCCTGTTGGAAAGAGGCTCCTTCTTACTGGCTGCCGGCTGAAAGTTAATGATGTGAATATTCATGGGCTTCTCGGTTCAGTGTAGAGTGGTGGACGCCTCTGATTACTATGCGGTAGGGTTTCTCCTCCTGCAGCTAGTATGAGTAGAAGTCAATTATTAGTTCTTTGAACGATGGCCCTAGAGGTGGGCACATCATTGACTAGGAGTCAAATAGTCCTACCCAGACTGCATTTGATGGTCATGCTATCCAGATCCCAATACTTGGGATAGGACGAGCCACATGTCGTAGATGTCGTCGGTGCCATTCAGGACGATGGTCCGGATTCTTTCCTCCAGTGGGAGCATTGTTATTGGCCCTTTTTGTTGGACACAGAGGAGCTGTTGCTGACATGGGGGATATCTTTGGGCTAGCTATAGCCATCAACCTGAGGAGTCGCTGAAGTTGCCTTCTTGGGCTGAGCTTACCTACTCGGCCTCTGATTCGTCAGTCTCCAGTCTTCGTCGTTATCAGGTAGGGCGAAGAGAAAAGCATCTGAAGCGTCTTATCTGAAAGCGTCTTTGCGAACTTGACTAGTGTCAGCCTTATTCTTTTTTCTGTGTTTGGCAGGTGGGGACCAGCTGTCAAAGACTTTGCGCTCTCGATTTTTGATTGAATCAGACGAGTCGCTGCTGAGGCTACACTAAAGGTTTGGATGACATCAATTATATTTACTAAGGAGTTAATGTGGGCTGTATTGGCCCTAGCATTTTATAGTTTGTTATTGGATCCCAATACTTGGTGCTTTGCTCTCTTTGTGCGGAGTTGCAAAAGCCGCGTATGACCATTTGGGTGCCCACTCGAATTTTGATTTTTTGAAATTGAAATTTGGAAACTGGGTCCGTATAGGGCCCTCGCAGTTCGAGTTTGTTTCCGATATTCCATAAGTTGTCCCGTTTTCAAGTATTCGACTAAAATCAATATCAAAATCTTGTTTTTTGTAGCAAATCTTGTAATCTTAAGAGCTAGAAATACCAAACTCAATATGTAACTTCTAAAATAGTTTATTTATCTGTATATCAAGTGTCTTTCAATTTATAACTATCGCCACCTCCCCGCTACCACTACAAAGCTACAAATCAAGTGATAAACCAATTTGTATTGCCCACAAATTTAAGCCACAATTTGAATGCAATTGTGTTTTTGAGAATATACAAATAACCTATAGTATAAAAAGATCTACTGTTAAAAATACCATCAAGATCGGTTAAGATACACAGAAATTAAATTATAATTTTAGAAAACTTGTGGTTACATATATTATTTCTGTATACATGTATACACACATTTATGCGAGTTTTATTGAATTCTATCAACATAATTACATTTACGGCTGTATTTTATTCTGTGCTGTGGTTATGCGCCGATATTTTAATTCGTTTTGTTTTTTTTTATATGAGAAAAATTGTTGGTGTGGCTGTCGAGTAGAGGCGTTTGTAAGTGGTGTGCTGTGCCACAGTTTCGATTTCTACTAAGGGAAAGGTTTTTATACCCATGCAGAGTTCATTATAATTTTGTCGTGAAATGTGTAGCGCATAAAAGGAGACATCTCAGACTCCAAAGGTATACATATTGTTGATCAGTATCTACAGCCAACTCGATATAAACATGTCCATCTTTGCGTCTGTCTGTTTCTAGTCTCTCAGTTTTAAATCTTTATGAAACTTTGCAGAAGTGCCTCTTTCTGTTGCACGCAGTACATATGTCAGAGCCAGCTGGATCCGACCACTGTATCATATAGCTGGCATAGGAACCCTCGGTCTAAAATTTAGTTGTATGGAAAAAATTTTTTTTAAACATATCTTGCTATATATCTGCTTTCCATATATATGTAAATTCTTTTAAGATCGGACTATATTTGAGTCGATATAAACATGTCTGTGCACCCTCTATTAATACAATATCTTATTTACATCGGACTACTTTTAGCTGTCATAGGAATGATCGGTCAAAAATTAAGTTGTTGTATGGAACATTTATTTTTCAAGATATCTTATCCAAACTTGGCATTTATTAGTTTTACTATGCTCCCCATGTATATGCAAAATCCTATTAAGATCGGACCACTATAGCTGCCATAAGAACGATCGCTTTAAAATTAAGTTGTATGGAACATTTTTTTTGTTTCTTAAGATATCTTGAACAAACTCGGCATTTATTAGTTTTACTATACTCCCTCTATTAATACAAAATTTTATTTACATCAGGCCACTATATCATATAGCTGTTATAGGAACGATCGGTCGAAACCTAAGGTGCTATATGGAAAACTTCTTTGTTTTTCAGGATATCTACACCATACATGGCATTAATTTTTTCCCCTATGCTTAATAGATACGGGCAAAGCATAATGAGCTTAATAAAAAGGTTGGGTCTGCAAGGATATTAAATCTTCGGCGTGTCGGAGATAGCCTTTCATTCTCGTTTTTCTTTATTACTGCTATGACTATCATGCCAATGATATCAAGCGATAAAATACTTTCAATATTTAACATTAACTTACATGGACATGATCCAAAAGTGTGATTGAGATTAATAGTACACAATTATTTCACAATACAATTCATGCAATATTTCCTAGTGGCATCCATGGATACTCTTCCAGTGTTAGTTTATGCAGTTGCCTCTAGGCGACGTGTTTTTGCATCGAAAAGATTATGAAATTATAAATGTGATTGATCAATTTTATATTTACAGGAGGAATAAAACCATTCAAGCATCAGGCTCACAAATAGCACCGTCGTTAACGGACACAAGTTCTCGTCGCTCGTATAGAACAAAAACTAACCTTGCATCGGACGAAAATATTACAGTGTTTAGTCAAAACACTTTAATGCTAAATAGGCGCCCTGGTCGTTGGCAATATAAATCATCACCAAAGCCAAAAGTTAATATAAGAAAAACTTCCACAAATAATGCGAAATATGAAATACAAATGGATACACTCAAAGTAAATAATACTATTTTAGAAACAAACGAAGACAATCAGAAAGTACCAAAGGCTTTTACCCTAGCCAAGGACTTAGATGCCGTTGGTTCACAAAACACTATTGTTTCAGACAATGATATAGTAAAGCCAAGCAACTTTGTTGAAACTTTAAATGTCGAAATATCAACCCCAAGTAACTTTGATGATACTTACTATGAAATTGCTACAATAAAAAGCCCATATATTTTTCAGGTAAATAATAATATTTGTACATCTTTAAATACATATCAATCTGTAATCCCATATCTCAGTGATGCCTACGACATATTCTATTGTTATTTCCTTCGCTCCCAATCTTACAGTGCCCCTCTATTTTCTCAAGACCCAAGCTCAATCGATGGGGGATATCACATTTGGTGCTACCTACTGTACACCTTCTCTTTTTTTAATTATTCTCTTTTTTCCACTAATGCTTGAACAGCATTGACCTGAGGTTTATGGTTGGAAGCGACTCTGGTATCAACAATCCCAAAATATGTGCCATACATGTGTCAAATTACAACCGACTTAATTGTCATACCTCTGAAGAGCTCATTTACTGGTCGACAGATAAAAGAGATAAAAAGATTATAAACAAACAAATAGTCATTTTTAAGGAAAATGAGTTGAAATATTGCCATCAGCAATATAATTGAGCTGTACTCCTAAAACTGTGTCATTTAACTGATGGTAAAAGGGCCACAAAATCGAAAGTCAGAGTCATTGACCATCAGTTCCATTTGCAGAAAAACCTGGACCCAGTCATCGAACTGATCACTGGATCTCACGTAGAGATGGTGGATTAGTCCTTATTAGTTTTCAAATCGCAGCCCCCGCAACTATTTATACATTTTGTCTCTGGAATTTGCAGCTCAGGTTGCTAATATAATTTGCCTTCGCCAAGTCTGGCACCATTTTGGCGACTCTAGCGACAAAACTGTCTTTAATGGAGTCGAAAGAAAGTCGAATAACTCTTGTTCAGCCTCCGTCAGTTTAGGCTCTTGAGTATCTCGAAGTCGGCATTGAAAGGTCCACAAAAAAAGAAGTAACATGTGATGCCAAAAGATTATTTTAATTTGCGGCTAAGCACCTCCTGTTAAGATCGGTTTGAAGGGCACACCAACACCTTTGCCATCAACCTACTCTACAAAAGAAAGCTATACGGCAATAACACTTGTATCTGCAGTTAAGCCTGCATCAAGGAATTACTATTTCCAACAACTATTTCCCTTACCCGTAAAATTTTCTGTTATTCATATACTGATAGATGGCCAACAAAATTTACCCATTAAGGAAAAAATTCCAAGCTGCAATACTTTTGCTATTGGAAAACTACTAGATATTTTCTATCTAAAGAAATAAAATTATTGCCAATAACATTAGGTAACAATATTAAATTTTTTTACGTCTGTTCCCAAAGCAACTTTCTTGGATTTTCTTAAACATTTTTAAAATATAGTATTCGAATTATAGGCGAGCCTGCATTATTAATCATTGCTCGACAATCTGATTATCAATTTCCCGAAAACTAATAAATGCATAGAATTCATTCATAAACATTTCTCCTTTAAAAAATGATTAGTTTTGCATTTATATTCCTAATTAGAATCCACCACCGACACGATGGAGGTGTTTCATTTGCCCGTGCAGCCAGCTACGAGCCTTCTCACAGCTAATTTTGCCAGTTATGTTATCAGAACCTACAGCTAAGGTACAAGTCGAGGAAATAGTGTTATTAAGTGAAAACTTAATTTACTATATTATAAAAAAGCAAAAAGAAAGAAAGAAGTTATTAACAAAGTAGGAACATTTTTGTTAGATATATAGGGTTTAAAATAGATAAGATTAAAAAACAGTGATGGATATATTTCGCCAACAATTAATTAATGTAGGTAGTGTACATCGAGGACTGTCCTACGGTTGGTTAAACACGAAAGATTAAGAAGAAGCCTGCCGAAGTAGGATGGCCGAAGGGTTTCCAATTTAAACCTCCTAAGGTAAAAAGCAGAAATTTGTTTCTGAACTGGTGGAATTTTATTATGGAAGGTTCGTTAAACTCTTTAGACCAACATTTAATTAATCCAAGTACACCATTGGCCTCATAAATGATGATAACTATATAAAGATTGAAGCAGAGGTTATGATCGAAAAGAACGACTAGATTCTTAACCAATCGTATACGATACAATGGAGTATTGTCGATTGTATAACTAACAATATAAGGTGTAGTACAATTGAAGATCCTAAACATACACTTTGCACAATTTAGATGCAATTGGTCGAACACCAAAGTAACATGGCGTACACGGCGAGAGTGTTGTAGGGGATTAGTGTAAGAAAGAATAAGTTTAACATCGTCCGCATACTTAAGTACAAGAGCATGTGATTTTACCGAGGGAAGACCATTTATAAAAAGAGTAAAGAGTAAAGTACCATGATGACTACCTTGAGGAACACCAGAAGTACCACGAACCTGTTTTGAGGTAGATAGCCTCAGCATTACTTATTGGGTGGAACCTTTTAAATAAGAACAAATCCAAAGCAAAAGGGGCGGAGGGAAACCTCATCGGTCAAGTTTAAGAAGAAAAATAGCATGATAAACAGAGTCACCCGCCTTGCTGAAGTCAGTGTATATAAAAATAGTTTAAATTTTAGCAAGGAAATCTTCATATACCAAGAAAGTAAATTGAAGCATATTGTGCGTAGTTGAAGGATTCTTTACAAATCCCACGACATCCAATTTGTAGAAATGCTACAAGTTAAAAATGATTACTTTTCAAAAAATGAAGGAATACCAGACAGTTTTGCAATGCCCCTGTACTTCTGAATATTAGACTTTCCACCTTTCTTGTGCAGAGGACAAGAAATGGAAAGACTGAAGATTCAAGCAACAGATTAAAGAGCTTTAGCAATGGACGAAGAAGGGTAGAACTACACTCCTTGAGTAAAGAAGAAAGGAATAGGAAATAATAGGAGCAAGTACAGAGCTAGAGGAAGCAATCTTAATAGGCTAAAGGACAGAAGGAAGAGTAAGTTGATTGGAAAAATATTGCTAAGAGCAAAATCAAAAAACATTGTTAGCTTTATCCATCCCGAAGATAAAGAAGATGACAAGCTTGAAGATTACCGTCTCGGATTTTAAGCGAATTAAATTTTGCAACGAATTAATAATTCCCAGGCTAGGTTTTGCGCAGGTCTACCTTTGCGGCCAAAAGCTGATGGTGACGAAACAGTTTACCTGACTGGGCCAGATTCAAATAAAGGGTCTGCTGGGTCTAGTCCAGGGGTACCACAGGGATAATATTAGCAAAATCGCTGGAGAAGGCCGATGATGGCACGGACAAAAAAGGCGTAGGTGTTTGGATAAATGTAGGGGTCCAATGGAAATATTGTTACTGGCGATTGGGTGAATACTCGAATTTATATATGTTAAGCAACTCGAATCTCGATTCAAACTTACTCGAGAGCTGCCTAACCAAATTATTAAGTCTGAAGAATTGATTTCTCTTAGAACTTTTCATTCTACAGCGGAACCTCTTTCTTTTTCATTGTCTTGGCGAACGTATTGCAATCGGTTGTGATCTTGAATTTCTTTGCTAAGAGGTAAACTCGCAATTTTGCGTAAGCTCCTATGATAGCAAGCACTTCGAGCTTGAATAAGTGATACTTCTCCTCGCTAGTGCTTGTCATTCCGATATGTAACCTATGAAATTTACCTTTTTTTTACCATCTGCATCTTCAACTTCCTCCTGTTGCTAGCTTGGTACAATACGGCTTTATTTGCTCTGATATCTGGTATACCATTTATGAAATATTCTTTTAAGCTTTCCTCTTCCAAATTAATCGGCTCCGCTGTCTCCATCGTCGTATACAAATAATGATGCTTTGTTTCTCTCCTTTTCTACTGACGCTTACTAAGCCAACGATTTATTTCGTCGAAGATACCCTAGCATCAAACTCATCGCACAATGCAACGTTCAATGTACTCCAATCGCGAACTTTTTTGAAAATCCATTTCTCCTTGGTAGAAATGGTGGTCAACGATTGTGTGGATGACGTTTGGCGTTCGAATTAATTTTCAAGGATCCATAAGAAAAATCATTTGAGACGTGTTTCACATTTTTCGCCGAATCAAAGCTTCCTCGGTAAAATGTGCGATTCTAAGTCATTTTTGGTGAAGTTTTAAGTTTGGTCCGATTTGCTTCAAAGCTATTTTCAAAGCTCCACATAGGAATTTAATAAGTACGTGTTTCAGCGATTTGGGAAATTCCACCCACACTGTGGGCAATTAGCGAAAAATGTTTGTATGAAACTGTTTTGTTTACCATCCGATCGGTCTCAAACTCAATTTCAAAGATCTTTGCTCAAATAAATTTGAAGGGTGTTGCTTTTTTTCACTTTTCCAAAAATGTATCCTTCCTTGGTGGAAAGAGGTCAAAGATTTGGTGGTTGACGTTTCGCCATCAAAATCATTTCCAAAGATTTACATAAGAAATCATTTGAGCCGTGTGTCACATATTTCGTTAAATCTAAACTCCTTCGGCGGAAAGTGCATTTCAAAGATTATTTTTGGAGAATTCTAAGTTTTGTCCGACTTGCTAACTTATTTTCAAAGCTCTACATAAGAATGTGATGAATACGTGTTTCAGCGATTTGGGAAATTCCACTTGCAACTGTGGTAAAATGGCGTAGCCCGGCAAGGCCGGGCTATACCCACTAGTTTTTAACATATATGTTTATGTAATCGATGTTCTTAGTTTTACCATGAACCCATAGAAATTGGCTGTTTTCAAATCATCGAAAGCTTTCCAGCGCTTCTGTGTGTTTTTAAAAAAGAGCTTTGAATATTTCTAACGTCGGCTCGGCTCTGGGTTTTGGGTCGGGCACCGCCTAAGCACTGTTTCTTGTGTTTGACTGTTTTACCAAAAAATTTGTAAAAAAAATTTGACTTTAATCAATACTTTAATCTTTACTAACGTATTTTCTTCTTTTTTTGTAGGCGGGACTTGTAAAAAAAACGCGTTTTTTAACAGTTACATCAACTGTGGAAAAATCAATTAAAAATGATAGAATTGATGAATATTCGGAAAATGATGGACCTTTAACTGAAAATATTTTGGAATCTACTACTCAGATGATTAAGCCATCGTTCAATGGAATTTTAACTACTTTGAAACCCATTCATTACACAGATAGCGTTGAGACTCCAGAACTTGAAATAGTGACAGAATCATTTTCATTTACGCAAACCAAACTTAGAACAGAGATCTTGCCAATCGTTTTTGATAAACTAAATGAAACTACACAAATAACTTTAATACAAACGTATGATTATACAAGCTTTGTAACTGTTACTCAGACAGTCTCGCCGTTTAGGGACAATTTTATACCATCTAAAAATTTTAAGGATTTTGAAGGCATTTTGGATGAGGCTGGTTCCGAAATAAACCTGGATCTTGAATTTGGCGATGAAAGCAATTCTGGGCAATTTGAAGTTAAGCCGAATCCTAATAAAAATATCGAACTAAAAGGCATATCAAATTCCACAAACCCAGTAAATCCTTTTCAGTTAAAGGACTCGGAGCATTTTAGCAAATCAGAAATACCTGCAATATCAAGTCCTTTTAACAGTATAATAACTACCACACGTCCGATAATTAAGGTTGATACAGTTTGGGAATCATATGTGGTACCTCTTATTAGGGGGACTGAAAGCATTTTAAGAACTTTATCGAAATCAGTTGGTGTAGTTGAAAAAACTGAATATATAACTGATGTTTCTACAGTTTTATTACCAATGTCACAATATCCATATTCAATTAATCCATTTTATAATCCCCTGTTAGCCATACCCCAGCAGCAATTAATTACATCGACATCAATTTATGAAACATTGATTACAGCAACGAGTAGTAAAGTCCTGAAGTTAACATTTGGTGCAAGGACGGCCTATACAACATTATTTTCAACTTCAATTGTTCCAACTGCAGTCTCCAAATTAGTAACAGCTACTGTCCCAAATCAAAACTCAGGATCATTTCAAAATTATTACTCACCCCCATTTCCCCCATTCGCATATGTTGGTTAATGTGTAGATAAATTCCTTTCCAATTAATCACAATCACAATCACACCTATTTTAAATAAACTGAAATTATGACGAGTCCTTGCACGAAAACCTTTTACATTCTTATCGTTTGGTCAAGCTCAGTGGCGTTCATATAAGTTTGTGTTTCTAGATGCTGTAAATCGGATTACCGCGGGATAAAACTAAGCTCAACCTCGCGTGGTTTCCTGCCGATTCGTATTAAAATTAATTATTAATTAAAATCAACCAATTATTGATATTAAAAAAGTTGGTGTGTGACCAAAATATATTTTGATAGTCAAGATAAAATAAAAAATGAGTTTCATATATGATTCTCATCCAAGGAAAGGCTTTTTCTTTACTGCAAACCACTATATAAACTTTTTTGGCATAAAAACAACAGCCACTTTTGTTTTTAGATATTTTATTAAAACTTTGGGAATCCGTATCTAAGTATTCTAAAGTTCTCAATCAAAACAAACGGAAAATTATAAAAGAGTTTCTTAACATATAGTAAATCTTACTTTCATTTTTTTATTTTTAAATAGAGCAATCATCGAACATCAAACATTTTTATCTACATAAGGACTATCAATATTTGTTAGCCAATATATTTGTGGAAAAGAATAAATTGAATAAAAAATTGTATAAAAGGGGTACAATGAATTTGTGCAAATGTTTGTAACATTGCAATCAACAGCATTGCAATTGCGATTGTATTGCATTCTGGTATGTAAGTATGTGTTTCTATTTTAATTGGTTTTTTTTTTCGTGGTATGGCTGTTGAATAGAGGCGGCTGCAAGTAGTGTGGTCTGTTGTGGTCAAACAGACAAAAGACAAAGCAGTGGCATTGCAAGGCTTACAGGACCGAAAACAAAATAATTAAACATCTGACCCTGGACGATGCTCACTTGTTCAAATCACCCTTGAATATCAGAGTATGGCAAACCAAAAGGCGATTCGCCAACGAGTTAGAGGACAACTCTCTGTACAAGCCAGGAAACTGAAATTATGTCGCTGATGCATTGTCGTGACAAATCATTTACGCTTTAAAAAAAGCTCAGTCTGATATTGCCACTATACTACTTTCGAAACCAAATACTAATAGGATAAATACGAACTGCCTGGGATTGAACTGTTGGTAAGTTTGCCGAAAAAATTGGACAACTCATCCATATCTCAGTCAAAATTCCGCCATAAGAACCCAAATTCCGCCTGGTAACCGATATTTTAAGCTCGAACGAACAGAAAGAAATAATTGTCAGAGAACACAAAAAAGGCCATAGGGTCATTCAAGAAAATGTAATATAACTTCATCAAGATTATGTTTCCCTAAAAAATTGCAAGTTTGTTACAAAATATAAGGCTCATAAATAGATTCTCGTAGTAACCCCATCTCCGTAACATGAAGATAACTATGACCTATCGATATAATCCATTTATCTACTCCAAAACTTGACGCAAAATAAATAGGTAAAGTTCTTTAGGACCAGAGTAGCCAAATGAAAAGTTTTCGTTTAACCTTATGCCGTAAGGCATAATATAAAATTCCAAAAATGAGATAAAGGTTTTGTAAAGTCATATGAGAGACTGGGAAATACACTTACACCTTTTTATAATAATGAAATATTAGATTCAGACTTGGAGACCACAGTCTTAATTTAGAGGAGGGTGGTTCATAAAGATAATGCAAGGTAGCTAAGATCTGATGATCTCAGCATCTGGACTGGGCTGCATCTTGCCCCGATGACAATGGTCAAATTGACTGATTATTTGTATATGGATAACATCCCGCATGTAGACACGACAATTAGGAAAGATTTTCAATATTTGATTCACTCGACTTAATAAACAATGTAAGCGGAAATGACAAGAGAAACAGAGAATTTATTTAACCAATAGCAAAGTAGAGCGCTCCTGGCTCTGTCATCTACACGCTAGAATCATAAATCTTTTAGGCACCTTTTTAAAGATAGTAGTTGACTAACCTAACTTTGCTGACTTTGAAATTCCTAAAATCACACAATAACAACTCACTCATTTTAAAAATACACAAACGGGACAGACAAGAAAGGCTACATAAAATAATTATTAGGAAAATTCTCCTCCCAACAAAAATGACCATCAGCTCCGCTTCAACTCTTTTACTCGACAGACAAGCTGATTACAGTTCATTGTACAATACATCGAACGACAATATCGATAGGTATTCAATTCAATGAACATTTCAAGGAATGTAAACAAAAATATTAAATAGCGCTGACATTGTAACCAAATAATAAGTATATATTAACTTGTGGCGCGAACATGCTCCCCCCTTGGAAGCTCTTTTTAAAACACCATCTATTGTTGACTCCAGTGGCAAGATGCAGGTTCTAGTTACATTCCGATTGAAAAACCCCGTCTTGGTCTTGAGATTTACGACACGCACTGCGCCATCGCGACCTGGCTGTAATTCTGACACTCTTCCTAGTAACCATTGACCAAAAGGTGCGTTGTCTGCGGCGATCAGAACTAGTTTCGATCTGAACGTTGCCCACAGTTGTCCTCCATTTTGAGTGTTCCTGCATCAAGGTTAGATACATGTTGTGTACTTCGAGAATACCCATCCAATGGTTGGTCAGCGGTAATTTGACTAATGCTTCGTCAAATGGTTCCACTAGCTCAATGAGTGGGCGGCCAACCAAAAACTGGCTTGGAGTTAATGCTTCTAAGTCATTCGGGTACAGTGATAAATGATACAGCGGCCTCGAATTCATCATGGCTTTCACCTGTGTAACTGCTGTTGAGAGATCCTCGTAATTCAGTGCCGTGATGTTTGAGCACTTGACCAGCAGCTGCTTCGCAACCTTCACTGTGCTCTCCCGTAACACTCCGAAGTGAGGTGAGCGTGGTGGGATAAAATGAAATTTGACTCCTCGTTGACTGCACGTGTCGTGCATATGATAACATGATGACACCTTGGCCGGACTGGTAAAAAGTTTTGCCCAGTTCTCGTGAAAGGCCTACAAAGTTAGTGGCAGTCCCATGACCTGATTGCCCAAGACAGGTGGAAGCCGACAGCAGATAATTCAACTTCGTACCGCATTGCTAGCCATTTTTCTGCAATTGACGATCCAATAGTTCTGCCGCTAGAAGGGCATAACGATTGATCCCCAGCATTAATTGATTCGATCAGTGTATCTAATTTATCGTTTATGAATTTATGATCTTTGGGCATTAAAAGAGGATGCTTGGTGTCAGTCGGTTGATCTGCCTTAGCATTCGCCCACCTACTCAACATTTCTTGTTCTTTTTTAATGAAGGGAGTTAAGCATTGCATTTTTGTGGACTTAATAAGCCTTTTTTTATCATAATGAATTCCCCACGCAGCTTCAAATTTTGCAAATTAAAAATTATATAGCGAAGGCCCCCAGCCATCTCGCCTGCAGCTAGATCCGTTTGATTATGCACTGTAATTTGCCGCTTTCTAGATCTACGCCACCTATAAACGAAGTTTCAAAAAGTCGTCTGAAAATTTACAATCCCCAGTAACATCATAAATTTGCCTCGACTCAAGGCATCCCTTCCTCTGTTTAGGTATTGCTTCGTCGCTGCAGCGCCATTGCGCGTTAGCCCAGTCATCTACTGGACTCCTTACAAAATGCCTCTCCCAACATTAGGTTGCATTGTTTAAGTCCGTTGAATACAATCCCCTGGATATAATATCTGCTGTGTTTAATTTTGACTCTACTTTATACCAATCCTGAATATTGCTCGACTTTGGAATTTTGCCACCCGGTTGGCTTCGAAAGTCAACTATCGGCTTGCATGCGATGACAACCATTTACGCACAATTTTGGAGTCTGTAAAATATCGTGCCTGTGTAACCTTTAGATGAATATAAGTGATAGCCTTTGCCATAAATCTCGCCATTAAAAGTACTCCTTGCAGCTCTAAGCGGGCCAAGGAAGCCGCTCTGACTGAAGCGGCCTTAGAGTTGGCAGTCACTATGCGCACTGAAACCGCTCCGTCTTTAAGCACGCGAGCATAAATCGCTTCACCATAAGCTCGCTTGGATCCGTCAGAAAACCCGAAAAGCTCTAATGAGTCCACCTCAAACGTGATGGGAACCACCGAATTATGAGCTTCAGTTCCTCTTGGTATCTTTGCCATTGAGCTATCCAGCAATTTTTGATGAGGTTTCTCAATGGAACTTAATTATTAGAGTGGCTGTTGAGTAGAGGCTGAGGCAAGTGGTGCGGTCTGTCGCGAGTTCGAGCCCTACGAGGTAAACCATTTTTTTTTTTTTTTGGCTTGTGTGGCTATTGAGTAGAGTCGACAGTAAGTATTGCGGTCAGTTACGAGTTCAAACTTTGCCAAGATAACTTTTTTTAATGTATCTTTATTAATTTAAACTAGCTGCATTTGGTATTGAAATACGAGGGTTCGGGTTATTCTCTAGTCGGAAACTCCCAAATAGAACCTCTTACTTGATTTTATTTTTTGAGTAAATCTTCCATTTGACTACCACTCACATAGTACATTCTTTTATTTTAATTTGTTTTCACTATACAAAGATTGAAAATTTAGCTTTTTAATAGCTTAGTTCGCAATATAAACTTACAGAATATCAATGCGCGGTCTACTTACATGCTCTTATTTATTTCTAATCTTCCGTTTTTGCCGCTTCAGTTGTGTAGTTTTGTTAAAATTTTTCAGTCGCTGCCGATGTTGTTGAAGTTATATGCAGCTTCTGTTGTTGTTGCGATTTTTATTCCGCCACTACCTTCATTGGCGACGGTGACTGCTTCATCCGTTGTTGTTATGAATGTCTGGGTAGTGTTTCTTTCGTAGCTTCTTATCTCAAATCACATTTTTAAAAAAGTTTCAACCCCCACGTCAAAGAGCTCAGTAAGATAATTGCCCTAAAGACGGTTGCCGAGGCGCAACCGAAAAATATCTGATAAATATTCAGTAAAAGAAAATTGTCGATCGATTTTAATAAAATAAACATCGGACCGCAAGCCAGTCAAATGAAAGTATATTTTCAAAACTGTAGTAACGGCCATTCAATACAATTCAGCGATATTATCTATATATACATATATTTTGTTTTTAAAACTATTTTTTTTTTATATTCTTTCCCTATTCTATTAGTCGCTCGTCCTTATGAAATTATATATATACTACATACATACTAAGTATAACTCCTACAAACATATTTTTAGTGTGTTAGCCCTGGGTTTATATATGAAGAACCAAAAGAGTTAATATCCATGTTGTACTACTAATGTTTGCATGACTTTACGTATTTGATTGTTTGTATTTAGGCAAGACTTAATACCAAGTGAAAAAGCGATACATAAAATTTCAACAGCGTGTTCTTGTAACAATATGCATATTTCAAGAAGATTGTCAATGGCAGTTGCTGTAACAGATGAATTCTCATCCCTCAAACATTGAATATATGCGTTTAAAGTACACTGATTAACATCTGAATTCCCAGGGTTGTGCTTTAAATGTCTTATTAATATTATAAAGGCAATGGACCTAATCTGTGCGCTTGGTGAAAATATTAGTTCCAATAGACGCTCAAATAACTCATTTATAAATACAAATCGTTTTGATGTCAAACATTCCATTTCCTGTAGCGGTCCAAGTATCACATCTTCAATATTCGACTGCTTAATGATTTTTATTAAGTCCATAATATGCGGAGAAACATCAGCACAATTTTCTTTGCCGTACGAGCCAAGGGTCAATGCCGGAAAAGAAACTCTGCACACATCTTGAACATTTGTGCTTCCATCGAAAGACTCTATTTCGTTTGCAAACATTTTTATGTTTGATTTGGTTTCGTAATCCAGTTCATATTCAAATTTCCCTTCTTCGTCATCAAGTTCTGAAGACGTATAAGATTTGTGCTGAAGCAAAGCAACAGCTTGTACAAGTACTTGTAGTTTTACGATTGATGGATACTTGAATGCTAATTCTGTCAAAATCCCGACATATTGCTCAATAAATAACAATGCGCTTGAGGGATTACAATTTATATATGACTGTAATATCTGCACAAATTTTACAAGCATCTGACATGCCTCTTTAACTGAGCTATGATGTTTAAAAAAAGTAAAGTAACATGATAGAGTTGTTTGAATTTCATTTTTATATGCATCTTCGAAAATAGTTGGCTGCAATAGTTCCAATGTCCTCAATATCTGTACAAATCGATGAAAATGGTGTTCTTCTCGTAAAGCTTTCATGCTATTTTGTCCCCTTCCTTGCATTACTGAAGATAATACGCCCAAATGACGAAGAAAGAGTAGTGGATGTGATGCAGCCAATTTTCGCAATAAGAGTTCTGTATCAGTTGATAATGTTTCAAAATCCTTTTTTGCTATAAGACTTCCCAAGCATGTTATTAAATTATTTGATATTTTATCAGCTTGGCAGCCCTTTAAACTTTGTAGTTTATGGGTTTGGACATCAGCTCTACAACATTTTACAAATTTTATGCGTGGATACATTATATAAAGCTGTTGCAAAATTTTATGTTTTAAGAAATCCGGAATTAAACTTTTTTCCACGTACTTGATAACTTTAACCATTAGACCTTTATTTTTTTCTGTGAGCTTAAACAAAAGATTCATTCGGGAGCATAACTTGAAATCGTAGTTATTGTTCGTATCTGTTTTAACCTCTTCGATTCCTTCGTACAAAACAAAGTGCACAAAGGGCTCTAGTTCTAAGGGCTCCAACTTAAAAAATGAATTTGGCTGCACATTTTTCGACATGTACTTATCCCTACCTTTCCAGAGATTTGGATTTGTGGTCAGAGCTTCAAAATAGTTAAGCACGGTACTAAATTCGTAGTCAAGTTTATAATCTTTAAATAAACATAGGGCAATTCTTTCGATTGTATTCCAATTTGTTTGGTGATTTATTAGGGACAAAAGAAAGAATCTAAATTCACTACAAGATTTAGAAAACAAAAAACTTTCCTTTAAAAGTTTTGTACATACGATTTCAGGATCTGCTTCAGCAAGCCAATCTATAAATAATCCATTATTAAAAATCTTGTAATTATTTTGTTTAACACAAAATGGTGTATCGTTACAAAGATTTTCAAAATCTTGAATCATTTCTCTGACCACTTTTTTTGTTTCCAAGAAACCAATTTGCGCTTTTAATTTTATATAGTATATTTGAAATGAACTTTTCAGCATATATAATAAGCTATTAAGAAACAATTCAGTTTTAAAAACCAACTTGGAAGTTGCAATTAACGGATTTGAAATTCTATTTTGTTTCAGTTTTTTTTTCATAATATGATAGGTATCGTTGGACAGCTTACAGCTAAAACATGCTCTTAGTAAAGTGGAAGCGCCCCGGCTCACGTTTATAAAGTTATTGTGTTTTTCAGCTTGTGTATAATCAAATGATGACTGATTAACAACATCGCATATTGACGTTATGAATTCACTATTATTTTTTGCTGGACAAACGACAAGGTCTAATAATTTATGAATTAATATTCGATAGTCTTTGGTAGAAATAATATTCTGATTTGGACTTTTCAGAAGAATTGTTACTATATCCTTTTGTGAACTACTAGAGTTTGAGTCATTAACATAATCTATGTCATAATGTGTAATTTGTAGATTTTCCTGATTTTGCGAGTTTATTTTTGGGAGATCAGGAACGGTTTGAGAATGTGAATGCAAGTCTAGTGCTTGAACAGTGTAGTGTCCATTTTTGGCTCCTCTGGCTTGTTGTATTTCAATTAGCTGTGCTAAATACGCTTTATTTAATATAGCGTTCTTAACAAGATCAAACTGCTCCAATACTGCAGTATCAAGCATTGCTAATAATTTGGACATTGAGTTTACCGGCGTTCCAAAATTTTGCACAAATAGCACTATCTGATCCGGTGTAAGATCATGTAAAGCAGCTTCTATTAGGCGATCTACCGGTGATCGAATCATCTTGAGTTTCAGCCAATCAGGTAAAAGCTGAATTTGTTCTTGAGGCATAGTGGGTAAAAACGCTACCGGTGCGGGCCGACCTGGAGGAAACCAGTAATCAAGAATTGGAACTGACTCCGCCATGCTGCTGTTTGAATATGTTAGGAGAATAATAAATGCATGAATTATATTTATGTGTAGTGGTAGTTGCACTCCATCTTCGAATTGAACCATTAATAAATCGGGGTATTCTGTCCATTCGTACGGCTCGTGAAATTCTCTCAATTTGATAATGTAATTGTTAAACATTACAAATAAGCATTTTAATGTCTGAATGCGGTTTTCATCAGGTTGAAGATCATACTCTTCTTGAGAAATTATAATATGTTGAAACATTGTATTACGTTCAACAATAAGTTGTGCCATGTCAATTACATGGTCCAGCATTTCATTAACTGGATCATTAAGCGTATGTGCGGTAATAAATTGAATATAGGCCATTATAAGTTCCGGACAATTTTCGACTTGGCATGCAGCTCGTAGCTGTGGGATTATGTACATTTTAGTCTCCAAAAAATGTGGAATTTGTTGAATTGATTTTAATAACCATTCGTTTTCATATTTACCGGAGTTCTTGAAAATTATTTTTAAGCCCGATAATGCGGCAACTCTAGACTGTTTTAACGTTGACGATAAACGCCGGAATATATAATCTAGTACTTCGCAGACAACATGATTGTTAAAACTAGAATCCATTATTAGATTTCTTATAAAATTTACTAATTCTGCATCCCGGCTATTTTCTTCGTTAATGCTATGTGCATTAAACAACAAAAATTCACATAGACACTGTACAGGGAGATGGCTAAAGTCACCGTCGCTGTTTTGAACTAAGTCAGATAACCAAGGCATAGATTGTGTTGTACCTTGCCTTTGTATTATATCTAGAAGCAAGTCTGGCTTTCGACAACGACAAAACAAATGGCCTAACTTGTATGTTTGATTAAGAAACTTAAGTTGTTCCAAAACTAAATTGGGTACTTTTCTGGGGGTTCCCATAGGATCCATTAACATTAGCTGTGTAATCAAAATTGCGTTTTCCTCAGTAATTACAGCATGTGGAGAAGTTTGCGCTGCCAAATAGGTTTCAAATTGAAGAATATGATCTCTTTCAACAGTAATTATCTGAAAAGAAACAATAGAGCAATTTTCAATAAAAAACGTGGCTTGAGGATAAAATAAAAAATGTACCTGTAGTTCATCCTTATGAGTGATGCAGTTACTAAATTGATTTGTTATACATATTTCTATGAGCATTTTCATTGTTGGGTAGTGATCCCAGCAAAATGCCCCGAAAGTTGACGGATTATGGGCAGAAATCATTAATAAAATTAACCATGCCTTCCAGTAAAACGCAATGATCGCTAGCTTTGGTGGTTCGTAATCCGCTGGTAAACGAATGTTTTCTGGGTGATGATATTCCGACATACTAAACAAAAAGTCGATTATATCAAACTTATTTGCTTGAACTGCAGGAAAATCGGTTGCTTTCATTCCTGAGACTCGTTTTATAACAAGCAATAATATATCAAATGTGTTTGCTATGGAGAATGGAATATCCTTTGTTATTCCTATTAATATAATTCTTAATAAAGTCTCTTCATGAATTGGAGTTTCTGATATTATTCTTAATATAGCTCCCCTTTCCGGCTCCGATGGCCATTGGTCGCAGCGTGAGTACTGTTCTGGAATGTCAAGCAAAAGCAGTTTGTGTAGAGCCTGGTAGTATTCAATTGCTTGAATTTTATAAAGGTTTGGAACTGATTCATACATCCATGAAACTGAGTCCAATTGTATTTGTGACATTTGATTGTACAGTCTAATTAGGGCTTGATTATTTTTTACATCACGATTTGTTTTAAGTGATAAGCTTCCTTCACGTGCTTGTGGTGTTGCTGATAGAAACATACAGAGACAAACAATATCAACCATAGAATTAAATATTCGCTCTTTGAAATCAAATTGTTCGATTTGTTGATTCAGCTCTTCCCTTTCACTTAAAAACGCTTTACAAAACTTTACAAGGTTAACATCAAAACGCAACATTCGTACAAGTTCTCTTAAAAAAACACGTAATGTCCTTAAGCAATCGTCACGTTGAAGTAAAAATTCCTGGTATATTTCAGCTAGATTAACTGCAGACTGATCCGGAGCAGTTTGAAACATTGTAGCTGAAAGAGTTAATAAAAGTTTCTTACAATATTTACATATATTAATTTTTTTATATTAAAATTTTGATTAAAAAATGACGGTGGTTCGGTTCATAGCTCGCACCAAATACTCGCTTTTAAGTTGGATTTGAATAAATTGCTTTCTACATCCAAGAGCCATGATTATAGTTCCTTCGTTAGTTGGTCTTATTTTATAAAAACTATTCAAGTTTAAAAAGCCTTTAGAACTAATTTATATTTTCGCTTCTGGTTTATTTCCAAAAATATCGAACCTTTTTATGCCCTGAGCCCATTGAAAATGGGTTAAAAGGGTCTAATGTATTTGGTCTAAATGTATGTAATAGGCAGAAGGAAGCATCTCCGACCCCAGAATGTATATATATTCTTGATCAGCAATATCTGAGTATATCTAGCCATGTCCGTACTGCTCTTATAAATTAGTGGAAACTGAAACAAATGGGTTCCTTTCCAAGTAAATTCAATCCACGGCAGCACGGGCGGAGGGAAAAGGCTCATCCACCGTTTCGATCTTAAAACATTGTGATGTGTGACCTATCGGACTAGATCTCCTTAAAAACTCAGTGCAACTATTGAGTTCACCTGAAGTATTATTAAAAAAGGCCATGCTTTAGAATACACGCTCCTTAAAAGTTAACTTTACCCAGATTGATGTGTCACCGTTAAAGAATTTTTTAACAATACAATCAAACATCAAAAACATCAAATAAATAAGCAACCGCAAAAATAACAAAGCCCTACCGTTTAATATTAATACAATAGTTAGCATTAGGATAAACGGTTAATTGGTATTTTCAAATGTATACTACCAACTCTCTACGAGTGTAGCCGATTCTTTTGACACCGAAGTTATACAGCTTCAGCCCCCTACAACAACCCCACATGGGTTGTTAAAAAGCAAGAAATGTACGAAAATGGTCGTTAAAAGAGATTTGTTATAGACTACTGAAAACGAAACTAAAACACAACTGTATTGAAGAACACGACAGGGAAAAGACAGTATTTTCTATTGGTATGTTTCCCTTCGGTCTAAAAATGCTCTTAGTATATTTCAGAGAAGCCACATATTGCTTCCTCCCATGATCTCATGGGTATTGGGCGAAGTTTCTGGTGAATGCTCATTGGCAAAGAATGCGGGTCAATGACTTTTTGGGAGGAATTTTAACCATAACTTACTTTCAAGGCACTACATATGAACTAAATATGTATGTGTTTTAGTAAATTTGGAAATTCCATCCACATTTGTCGTAAATTGGCAGTAAACGGTTGTATGAAAGATTTTCCATTATCATTCGATCGCCTGCAAATCTTTTACATCAAATCAATGATCTTTGTGAACATTAATTTGAGGCGTGTTTCAAACTTTTTTTCCAGTCTTGTTGACAAGTCAACCTTTCTAATTTAAACTGTTCGAAATAACAGGAAATGAGTTTATTTAAAGAAGGCTTGATAGATTTCGGGTTGAGCATGTAAACAGAACCAGTAATGAATTTAACGATCTTGGGGTCATTCTTGATTATATCCTAAATTCAACGCAAATGTTCCGCCCATGTTTAAATAATCGAAAATCCGTGTCAAAGATTTTTTATATATCTATATTACAACGTATTCTAGAGAATGCCGCATGTATCTGGTCACCATAATATTCTATTCATCAAGACAGAATTTAATCTAAACAGATACAATGCATGTAGTTTGGCCTTCGCGGTTTAATTTGGAACCTAGTCTACGGCTACCGTTTTAATCCAGTTGACTTCTGATGATTAATCTTCTTTCTTATATATTTATTCCTAAGTTAATTACTGGTGAAATCGGCTCTTCTGGGTTGACTCGCCAATTGAACTTCTTTATCCCTACTAGACTAAATCGTTATTATACAAATTAGTATCTTCTATTTTGTTCACTTAGCTATGCCTTGCATGAAAATTTATAGAGTGTTCTGCTAGAAATCTTCTGTTTCTCGTTATAAATCTTCTATTCTCAGGTATTGAGCATGTATATATTTACCAATATATAGTTGTAATGTAATGGTCGATAGAGCGAGATGCAACACGTTTCAACGGGAGCGTGCAAAAACAATAGCTTCTAGCTTCAATTCTATACACTAAAGGATATGCTTTTCATGGAAAATGTATTCTGGAATTGATTGAGGGTTTAAAATCCAATCTTTATTAGGCGGCACAAGTATGTCACTCATAAATGCGTAAATAGGTGAAATGGAGACCGCTATCCAAAAAGTGAAATCTTCTGTGTGTATACAACACAAGAGACTACATACCAAGTTGGCATATCTAAGCTCTAGAGTTTGTGTTTTTTTAATTATGCAAATTGAATGAGATATAAACAGAAATCGAGAGCATATATATTTCAAATTTCAGGTATCTGGTTTTCGTATTTTTTGAGACATTTTCTAGAAAATGGAAAAATTGAATAATTTTATTATATTTGGTAGCTTGTTTTAGGCACTTTTTTATATTGACTAAGGGACTGGTCACTAACTCAAGTAATATATATTATTAAATAATTAAATTTACTAAATATACAGTTGGGCTGTGAAGGAGTGCGCATCGGATTGCTTAATCCTATTATTTTGTTTTGTTCGTTTAAGAAGTAGTATACGACACAATTGGATTTATTTGTGCTCGATTCAATTAAGACTTTTTAATTATTTCAGTTATTCGTTTATCAAAGCGACGGAAATTTCTTTTCATTCCAGCAACTTGCTAGCATTTTTCTTTTGGCTAGTTTCTCGTCTTGATGTTTGATTTTTTTTTTTTTTTTGACACAGCTAAAGCTTCGGATGCATATCGCGTATACCCTCGTCAGACTCAGCATTATTAGTATTTGCTTATGCTTACAGTACAAACGCAACTATTTAAGATGCCATTGAAACAGTCCAATCGATTTTTGGGCTAATGGCCATAAAAATTCAAGCTACGTCCACTCCGATTTTAGTGCAAATCACAGCAGTCGGATTTTACACTCGTTATTTCTAGATATGAAATTTTAAACACAGGTCCTTCTATGCCGCGCGTAGATCAAGTTTGGGTGCTATGTTGAAGGTATTTTCTAACCGAGTATTGACGGTTAAATTTCTAAAGATTTAGCAAGTTGAACGAAAATTGTTTACTTAAATCTAATCTTTATAAATTACAAAAATATCTTTACTTACCAAGCATTCCCATGTTATTTGGATTTCTTGTATTGGAGAGCTCATTTTGTACGACAAGTTTCATAATGGTACTTAATATATTTGGCTGCAAGTGTATCATCTCTTTTAGACATGACATATAATGATTGATAAGTGGTTTAGTTTTTAAACGCATTTTAACTAGTACTTGAAGCACTTCGTTGTCCTGAATGTTTTTGCCCTTGATATTAAAGCATATATATGATAATAATTGCTGGGCGAACTTGACAAGTTTTCCGTTATGAATCCATAGTTCCAACCGAGAGATACTAAGGCAGCGAACCTCACCGATTCCTGAGCTGGTACAAAGAAATTTCAGAAAATTCCTGGTATAATTATCCTGTTGCTGACGTTTGTTTAGTTGATCTCGTATAGCGTCGCCAACTAGCTTTTGAACAGTATTATCTGCAAATCGGCGCTTTACTAAACAAATCGAATCAGCTGCCTGATCTGATTCCAAGTGCAAATAAGGACTTGCATCTAAGCTCTGAGTCGAGTTATCACCTGAATCATCATCGACAGTAAAATTGTCTCTATGCGCTTGGCCCGAAGCTACTGTTGTGTTCATATCCCAACGTAGAAGGCTTAGATGTGGAGTTCGTGTCTTAAAAGCGGCACAAATATTTTTAACAAATGGCGCACAGTAGTCACTGTCTGCCCAAAATCGTTCATTGACGGCATCATCAACGTAGGTCCGCAGGAATATTTCTGGCCATTGTGATATATCTGAAAAGCCTCGACTTAGCAGGTTTGTAATAAGTATGTGAAGATTTATATTGTAGCGCATTTTAATATTAGTCTCACGACGCAAAAAAGACAAAAGTCCGTATGCAACAATATCATTGTTGAAGAAATGTGGATGCAGTTTTGCCAGGTACAACAGCGATAAATATGCGATGCTATCCACCTTAGCCCGGGAAGCAAGGGATGTGGATGTTGCATGCCTAATGAGCCCACAAATAATTCGTACGACCTCATTATCGTTTTGCTCGATCGCAGCGTATATGCAGTCTATTACATTTGCTATATCACACTCATCCGGCAATTGTTCCCATATTTCGTGGTGTGCAATGCCGGTTGTGGTGGTCATGTCGGGGAATCCATCTTTAAGGCTAGCACGATATCTTTTATTGGGATGACTGACAATGCTCGATGAAGCATCTCTTTTTCTCTCTGTGGAGGCAGAGCTAGATCCTGCAATTCCTTTTATAGGTAACATTTTCGTCTTAGAATCGTCACGACAACTTTTGGTGCCAAGAGCAAAGAGTTCTGCACCCAGTAATACTTTTTTTTGGCCCCTGTTAGGGACATTAGTTTTATTACGCTCCATACTTATTTTTTTAATACACAAACATATAACTTTAGATACTTCTCACTTGTACAATTGATACCTTTTACAATTGATTCATTTGAACAAGTGAACTAGTTTTTTAACTTTTGATTCAATACGGAACATACTATTTTGAGTATTTATTCGTTACATTACAGCAAAAAATAGTTGTACTTCACAAGCATAATTTATATAACGTTTTTCTGCATATATGACAGATGACTAGATATGCCAATGGTACATTGTGTATTAGGGACAGACATATACCATTAAAAATGACATATATGAAATAAATCTTTAATGTACAGTTTGTCAAGTTGTTGTTTGCAATATGAAAAACATGGTATTTTTATTATTTTAAGTGATCACAATATCAATATCAAAAATAATAATAATAATATATAAATCAAAACAGCCAAGTAAAAAAATAAACATAACTACAATTCGGTAAAAATTTCACAGTCAATTAGTCCCTTGCAAAGTTTAAACTTAATAGCTATGGTAGTTCTCATATTTGAGATGTTGACCATTAGCATCCATGGACAAATAAAGGTTATTCAGGTCCTACATTACCGTGTATTTAACCATTTATTACGGACGTGCCTTTTCCCTTTGGACCGCGCCAGCAGGCTCATTGGTTCTCAAGGGGCTTATCCATCCCTGGCGAGCAGTTCACACAATCGATATCAACACCGCTACAGTAAACATCTGTAGCACAGGAACTAACAGCACTAACCATACAATGCATTGTATGGTTAGTGCTAACAGCCATTCTCCACCGCCTTAAGAAATGCCACATTTTCAATTTCACATATTGGTGTTCCATCGGTTGTCGGTAACATGTGAGTTGGTAAAGTATCGCTTTTTTGAATAAACCGCTGATGCGTTGCTTTAATTTATTTAATTAATTTAGGGTTTGCTTCCAAAACTAAAAGAAGGCGATCTGGAAGAAAGGGCTCCATTTAGTAAACTCTTTGCGGGATTTGGCAATGAGGGATTATTAAAACATCAAATTATAATTTAAAGTTACCTCTTGCCTTCGTTGTTATATCAGCTGTTTATGGTAATGATACTTTCACACTTTTCATAAGATCGATAGAAAATGATAAATCATTGCAAAAACACGACCTGTTATGGGCAAAATTACGATAGAAAATAATAAATCATCGCAAAAAACACGAACTGTTCTGTTCTGGTCTGGGCGAAATTACACATTTTTCAAAAATTTAACTTTTTATAATATTATAAACAACAAAACAAAATTCTAATAATACAAATGAACAACATAAACAACTGAGACTGAATAAAAACACACGACAATAAAGTCGAGACTCTAATAACAAAACAAAAAAAATAAGACACTTTTAATCCAAATAAGTTTTCTCCGATAGGGCCCCGGTTCAGGACCCAATTGCCAATGGGTGAGTTAAATTCATTACATTTTCTTCAAATTATAACAAATAATACACATAATAAAATTTTAAGTTTTAAGGAACATTGATAGTTTTTATATTTAAAGGCGAAACGTCACCTACCAAATCTTTGCACTCCATTTCCACCAAATAGGAAGGGACTTTACAAAATGTGTGAAACACCCCTCAAATGAATTTGAAGAAAGAGCTTTAAATATGAGTTTGAAGCCGATCAGATGCTTGACAAAAATGTTTTATATAAAGGTTTTTCGCTATTTTTCCACACTTGCGGGTGGAATTTCCTAAAACCCGGTATTAATGTGCACCTACATCACAATGGATAACTTAAGTGAAAATTCAGCTACCTAGCTCTTACGGTTTGTGTGCGTTGACCACCATGCCGCCTGTCAGTCAGACAGTCAGTCAGTCAGGGCAAACAGTTATATATACATATAGTTATTTTTGAAATTATCGCAAGCTCGCCCTTTACGATTTTGAAAATTTTTTTTTTTTGGCCTGCTCCCGGCTTGATGAGATCTAATTTATTTTACTATATGTTCTGACTCTCAACAACAAAGACCGCTCTCCCTCTTTAAAATGTACGAAGTCACGCTGAGGAACTGATCCATCAGTTGGAAAGTTGTGGCAGTTGTTGCTTTTAATGCTTGAACTTTGACAAGGAGTAGAAGCCGGGCTTTATCGCTGCGGCTGTTGTCGTTGCGAATTGTTTTTGTTTCGTCAGCGCCAACGTAGACCATCGCCCACACCGTGATATTCAGCTGCGAGAGACTGGACTCGACAGCATTCACTACTGTTCATTTGGCATATATATGGCAGAACTTTGCGTTGCGGCTTCTTGCGAAGTCCCGCAGAATAAAGTTGCGCTTGAATATCTCCAGTCTAGGTAAACACTTTATTTCTTAGGATTTTAAGCTGTAACGTGCATATGTTCCTGTATAAATGTGGTGCTTATCGACACGGGCCCGATTCTGCACCACGGTGTCGCTTATGGAAATTGACCTGCGTGCCAGTTTGTTTCCCGAACATGGAAATGTTTTTCGACGTTCCGATACTGTTTTGTATCGCCCCTCGTAGTGATGTCGCTGTTTTGGGCAGCTGCTCGTCGCGGATATAGATGTGGTTTGCAGCGAGCACAAACAGGTTCACCCTCTCGTACGCGTAGCGTGAGCGATCCCATATGTATATGTTAACTTGGCAATGTTTTTAGACGTGAACTGTCTGCCATTGTCCGTATGAATAACTTCGAACTGCGTGAATATATGACCACGTAAAAATTTCACCCCTGCCATAGTCATCGCTTTTGATATCGCTAAAAAGTTGTGTATTGCCCTATCGGGAACGTGGAGTAATTTGCCATTTCACCCTCATTCACCTTTTGTATAAGCATTGAGTGTTTTCTGGAACCCACGGTTATCAGAGGAATTCGCCGATATTTTCTCTGTTGAAATGGGTGCTCTTAAATAACAGATCCTTCTCGGTACGTAAGTTTTGAAACTGGTCCGTCTGCTCCTCGACAACCCTCAGCCTTTCAAAATAAACCCCGTGGTCTCAAAATCGAACACATCAACTTCTTCCACTTCGAGAACTAGAGCGATCTGCAGTATTGCTTCTACTTTCTTTGGATCTGTTTGGAATGCGCAATGTCCGCTTCTTGCAGGCAACCGCTGGCAGGCCCTTAGCAGGTCGCGATGCTCCTCAAGCAGATTATGCAACTTATCACAGACACAGTCAACACTTTCTAGGCTTCTTGACGAGCGTCATTCGGCTGTTCCACGCACTCTCGCTCAGCTCGATGACTTCCAGTCTGAGCATTTCGTCCACTTCTGCGAACAATAGCTGTTTAACTGCTGATGACACTGGGTAGAATCGCTGGCACTACGCCTTCCACTAGTTAAATAGTGTTTATTTATATATTTGTTTGCCCGAATTCTCGAGATTCGTAATTCAGGAAAGCTTCTTTCGCCACTATTAAAGTTAAATAGTGTTTATTTATGTGTTTGTTTGACCGAATTCTCGAGATTCGTAATTCAGGAAAGCTTCTTTTGGCCCTATTAAAAGATGTTGTTGCTCTGCAATCAGCGCATGGGATACTATCGGTTCGCCTTTGGTCGTGAACTCTGAATCGCATACCCCAGCGAATTTTCGAAAAGAGTCCACTCAGAGGAATAGTGACTGCTTGAGAGATGGGTATAAATGCAGCGCTACTTGGTGAGTCTGGCTGTTTTATGATATTGAGGCATAGACCAGAATGTGATGATGCGTGGCCCCTGCTGATTGATCTGTCGACCGTGCCCGGAGTATTTCTAATTCCAATTATTTAATCAATTGCAGGCAGCCGTCTCCCAACAAACTGACGGTTGCTCCTGTATCCAGCAGCCCAGCTATCTCTCGCTTTAGAGTGCCGATTGAATAGCAGCTCATACCATTCTAAACTCCTGCCGCTTCCACTCTGACCATCTAAGGTAATTATTGCGGTTAATGTTAATTTACTATATATATATATATATATATATACATAACATTATATATATATAACATTAATATATATATATATATAACATTAATATATATATATATATTATATATATTATTAATATATATATATATATTACACTATATTTAACATTAAATTTGTTTCTACAGCTATCTTTTAACTCTTCTAACGCATGGTGTGGAGGTATTTAATTCACCTGTAGTGACGGCTCGGAGCGCAACTCCTCCGCTTGCGTCAGACTTCTCTGGCTGTTTTCAGCCTGGCACTTCGGAAAATTGGGAAGAACACCACATGGCAGACCACATTTATAACAAAAAATGTTTCGGGTGTTGGACTCGCACTCACAAAATGTATATCCTCCCTGGGCACAGTTCCAATAAGTGAAGTTATCGTTGCCTCCCTCGTTTGGCATTTACAAACCCTGCACTCGCTCCTTCTATTTCGCTTCGTCTCCTGGTTCATCAGTCTACACATATACCTAGTGAACTTAGTGTCTCCTTCTAATTTGCCGTGGCTGATCATATGCCGCATTGGCTGGCTTCCAGCGAGATTTCAGCAGGCGCTCTGAATCATTCCATTCTACCCGTAGCCTCTCCATGTTGTTGATGAATACGGGGTATATTATTCTGTAAACAGCATTACTTATATTCATTTATATTACTTTATTAGAACATGATCGGAAAACTGTGCTCCAGCTCAAAGCTTGATCGCCTGGTCTGAAACTGTTGCTGTAATTAGTACTTCAAATTTGGCCAATCGGAAACCCTTCGCGCAACACTTTTCTCCATGGATCTTGCTAAGTCAGTTGTATATGTTCCAACCGAAAGATGAATTCTGACACCGGGATACTAGTTCCGCCATCAAATACTAATCCCCATCTACTGATATTAACCACATCAGTCTTAGACGATGGGCACAGTTTCGAATGCAAGAATCTTGCCCTCCGGTGTTTCGGAACTCGTGAGGTACACCATCTCCAGCAATCGATGACCGACCGCTCTGGCCGGATGTTGCTGCTCCGACGGGATTCCGGCTTGTGTTCTTGCTCCTGTGCATGCAGCATCCGTTGAGCTGACACTTTCTCACTCTGTGTCTCGGTTACGCTGTCGGTGAGCTGCTTCATGAACTGGAGCATGTCTTTGCTCATTTGCGCCTGCGATTATGAGACCTCGGAGGCCATGGTCTTGCGATAGGTCTCTTGGGGCTACCACGATGCCAAATTTATAGCCGATGCTTTTTCGCTGGAGATTGTGGTCACTCTCTTCTGCTCCTGAACTGAACTCCCACACCCACTTATTGGCCTTCCTCGGTTAGACGGATTTATCCATGGCCTCTGATTCGGTGCTAATTTCCAGTTCGGTCAGATATAGTCCTTGGTTTCTCTAAAATTTGGAGCGCGTTATCAGAGCGCGAGTCAGAAATTCCGAAATTCTCTACCTCTAATGTACTCTATCCCGCTCCTAAACATTATATTCAAAATATGTTTCTCCTTTCCTCCCGTCGACAACACCAAATTCAATTTACCTTACTATTTCTACTATTTTTAACGCTTACTCAAGTTTTCTATATTTTTGTATATTCATAGATACACCCTTGAACATAACAAAAATGGGTGAGATAAGTTTAGCGGCAGACGGCTGCTTATCGGTATCCCTTTTTCTACTCATGTAAATTATAAACTTTTAACTCAAAAATTTAGCATTTTCAACCTGCACTTCTTTTACATATTTACTCTTACATATTTACGCCATTTTTATTTTGTTTCTTCTGCTTTTTATACCCTGAACCTGTTAAAAATAAGATGAAAGGGTCTAATATTCATATCCAAATGTATGTTTCAGGCGGAAACAAGCATATCCGACCCCATAAAGTATATATATTCTTGATCAAACTGATCCGTCCGTATGTATGAACTCAAGGATCCCAGCAACTATGTGACAGATAGATTTGGAACGTAGGCCTCAGAATGTCCGCGCAGTCCAAGTTTGCTTCCGATAATCGATAACTTGCCTTATAAACACGTGTTTGCGGCAATTAGCGCAAATTGCATGCATTTCCGTATGCCCCATATACGCACGCATTCATAAGCTTCATTATTGAATTCTGTTAACAGCAATTAGGTTTTGTGTGCTTCCATTTAAATGCGTTTTTTTTTTTTGTTGATAAGAATGGCTTTCGAGTAGAGGCGTTAGTAGCTTGGTACGAGTTCTGGTTCTATTGAGGGAACAATATTTTTTTTTTTATTTGATTTTATTGCTGCCAAATCAACGAACTCGTAGAGCCAGCTGTATTTGATGTTGGTAGAAGAGGGAAACTCCCGACTAGAGGATCTCTCTTATTTTTTCATTAACAGTGCATTTTGTACTATGACTTTCGAGTAGAGATGGGGTCAAGTGGTGCAGTCAGATACGGTGTAAGGGTTTTAATTACTTTGATATGTAGCAGACCATACGACCAACGAGGGTACTGGAAGTTTTTGCAGACGAAGGGTTATTTTTTTGGCGTTGATAATAGCGTTCGACCTATTGGCCCAGTCAGCGAATTCATTTACGTATGCTTCTACGATATCTGGGGCTACCTGCAGCGATTTTGGAGAGACCATAATGCTTTCGTCATCTGCACATAAGTCCAAAGACAGGCATGTTGCTGAAGCACTTAGAAGCTATCTTGCGATTTCTGAGGTTTTTGGATTTCTTGACTTTGCAGGATCGGCCCTATAAGTAGGACCGTATTGTGGCAAAGTAGGGAGAGGGCAGTTTTACTTTCACCTTTTTCAGACGACCGAGGCGCCAAACTCAATGTAATGCCTACTCGATGATCCCGAAGACGGTTTTGCTTTACGATCGCCGGTTAAATCCTCAGAGTGTACGGTCGGTGACTCAAATGGTCCGGCATAAGGTCTTGGGACACCGCAATGACTGCAGGTAGTGACCAGTCTTTCCGGAACCTTTCAGATCGTAGACAGAATACAGATTGGCTTTTGTGTGTAAAGTTGGTGTTTGAATCAGTAGCCACTTTTTCAAGAACGTTGTCAAGCATTTGCTTAGGTTCTTTTAGAGTCGGCCATTGACCACTGCAATGTGTCTGAACATTAGATCAGTCTAGTACATTACCCGTCACCGATCTCTACTTTTTCTATTCCCGTGACTACATTTTTGATTGGAGGGCTTCTATATCCATTTAACCGGGCGTTCACTCCGCCGATTTATGTTGTTCGGCACATTTGACAAACAAAAATCTGTCGTCAGTCTCTCGCCATATGTTATTCATCTGCTACATTGAGTCAGGTCCTGTTCATTGAGATTTTCTCAAATGGCTAATCATTGTAGAGCAAAAATATTTGGGTAAAATAGAGCCACACAGCTTATAATTTTATAACCTGAACAAACTGACAATAGGTAAAAAGGGTATAATATTTTTGTACAAGTGTAAATTTATGTAACAGGCGCATTCTTCACCAGCATCAATAGCCTAATCGATCTAGCCATGTCCGTCTGTCCGCCTGTCCGTCGTTCGTATGTATGAACGCAAGGATCTTAGAAACTATAGGAGCTAGAGAATGGAAATCTTAGGTGTAGGTCCTCCTAGTCCATGCACAGATCGAGTTTGTTTTCGATAATCGATAACTTATTCCATTTCCAAGCAATCGATAAAAGAAATATTGAAATCCTGCTTATTTAGCAAATTGGGAACATAATATGAGCTAGCGTCACCAAACTTGATATGTTGCTTCTAGAATAGTATACATATATCAAGCATCTCTGTTAAGACTAAATTATTAATCGTGTGGCTGTTGAATAAAGGCAGAGGCAAGTGGTGCGATCAGTCGCGAGTTTGAGCTCTACCAGGGAAACTATTTTGTTCTCTTTTTTGGATGGTGTGGCTGATGAGTAGTGTCGGCAGCAAGTAATGCGGTCAATTGCGAGTTTGAGCCCTGCTAAGGGATCTTTTTTTTTTGTTTAATTTATCTTTTTTAATTCAAGCGAGCTGCATTTAGTTTTGGATTAGGAGGCTTCAGGGTATTCCCTAGTGGGGAACTCCCAACTAGATCCTCTTACTTGTTTTTATACTCTACACTTAAGTTTCGAAGTCTCAACTTATTTGTAAAGCCTACGAATGTTTACGCATGTGCTCTATATATATCATTTTTCTTTGAAATATTTTTTCGGTTTTTCGATCTAGTTTTCTTTTTAGTTTTCGAATTGAGTGTTATACACCAGCCCCTGCCTGCCTCGATAGTCCTTTCTTTTCGATTTTTTTCTGCCTTTCATATTTTGTTACTGACTGGTCTTTTTCCTTGGGCTAATATGACGTAATCCCGTCAAGGATGTTACGGTCCAGGTATCTAAAAGCGCCAAAACTCCGACGTTCGATGATAATATGCTACATTCTAGGAAACTCTCGCACGAATCAACGTAGTATACAATCAGTGCCGAGGGCCAGCTTCCAGTAAGATTCGTCTGTTTCCGTTGATTCGAGTAATTTTATGGTTCGTTTTCGTCTATCGATCCCCGTTTTATCCCGTTTATCCCAATTGTCCTTTGTTATGTCCTTGTGAGTTCCTTGTGTTTCCACTATTGCCTAATAGAGTCAGAAATTCCGAAATTCTCTACCTCTAATGTACTCTATCCCGCTCCTAAACATTCAAAGTATGCTTCTCCTTTCCTCCCTTCGGCATCACCCAAATTCAATTTACCTAACTATTTCTACTATCTTTAACGCTTACCTATTGTCGTTTGTTATGTCCTTGTGAGTTCGATGTGTTTCCATTATTGTCTAATACATTGAAGGTACATATAGTGATTATTTTTTTACATAAACAAAAAGAAATAGGGCTATGTATATATTTCTATATATAACTGCATGTCATGACCGACTGGTTGAATTATTATTTGGGCTTGGAAAAGTCCACCTTCAAGTATGGAAAAACGGATCTATGAAACTTTTTTGTTCACTATCCGATCATCTCAAACTCACTTTCAAAGATTTTTATTTTAGGGCTATTTCACACTTATTGGATTTAATATTTCTTTGGAGGATTTGGAACACTGTAGGTGAAGTTTTGCATTAAGATTTGTTTTTAAGGATCTTAATGAAAAACGTTTGGAGATGTGTTTCACACTTTTCGCATAATGCAATTCAAACATACTTTTGGGAAGTTTTAAGTTCTGTCCGATTTATATCAAGCTCATTGTCAAATCCCTACATAGCAATCTAATGAATATATGTTTCAGATATTTTTGGAAAATTTTTCCGTAACAGTGTTTATATGGCATATAAAAGTTTTTCCCTGATCGGCTATCTTGTAAATTTTGGTACAACTGCTTTTTATGGGTTAAATACTTTTATTTTGTATCCCAATGTCCAGTAACCTTTATTAGTGACTTCTTCGCTGGAAATATATTTTAAAGTACTTTTCGCAAGTAACTGAGACTATAAAATACCATATCATTAAACGCATTGGTAAACAGCGTTTGCAGTCGTGTTCAAAACAAGAAATATATTATTAAATTCGGACAGTAACGCATTAATAAGACTATTTATTAATCATTTTAAGAAAAACACTAATTTATTCTCAGTTGTTATATACCTTGGTGCTTTAAAGTTGAAAATTTCGTTTTTGTTTCCATAAAGTTCACTTCTTTCTAAGCGAACCAACCATATAAACGTAAACAAAACACATATTGTATAAACTACTGAAATGGCAGATTTGGAGGCTGTTTTAGCTGATGTCAGCTATTTGATGGCTATGGAAAAGTCAAAATGCACACCAGCAGCAAGAGCCAGCAAAAAATTAATTTTACCGGATCCCAGGTACCCATTTTCAAACGTATTTATTCAAATAGGTATATATGTCAATGAAAATTATGTATATAAGTATATACATACATATGTATATACATATATAAATATATGTGTGTGAGTAAGCAATGTCTTATATCTTAATATATTTAAAACGCCAAGTTTCAGAAAGAGCATTTCTCTATACATGTTTTTTATTTGCTGCCGATTACATATGTATACAAAGTAAAGGGTGTACGCATATACGCACATACATATGTACATATATATTTATGGACAGTTTTATTAACATATGTATTAATATTGACATGTTTATGATTTTAAATGAGCAATAGAATTAAACTTTAAAGAATGAACTAAAATTCTTCATCCATATAAAATAAAAGAACAATATCCTCAGACCAAAAAAAAATGTGTATGTATCCATACATAATAAAATATACAAGTGCTCATATGTATGTATGCATGTACCTAAGTACATATTCGATTTGTTCTACCCTGAAATATAATGTATGTGAAAAGAGTCAAAGTGCGCTGTGAATGAATTGAATGTTACAAACTTTGTGTAAACAAACAGAAGGCATATCTGAAACCATAAAGCATTCATTGTTTCGTATACATAAAACAAAACTAGGCAATATTCTTGTATTTTCTATATTGGGTTAATAGATACATTAATCAATCATAGTTCATTTTCTTTTGAAATATTCACATATTTTGACTGAGTAATACATATATAAATAAAGAATCAGTTTTCTAATATTAATATTGATTGTTGGGGTATTCCATCCACACATTAGAATTCCTTTTTGTTTGAAAAAAAAACACTTTAAAACAATTTATCAAAGAAAATACCGTATTCTGGGTGTGTGTGTCCATTTAATCAATGTATATTGTACGTTAAAATAAAACTATAGGTCAAGATTACTAACAAGTACAACAAATCGTTCATATAACAGAATATAAACGAATGTCAAATTTAGTAAAGATATCTTGGGCAACAAACACATAAGTATTTCATGCAAGAACTTGATTTTGAACCGGTGTTTTTTGATATAGTGGTCCGATGTTGATAAGTTTTGGCAACTTTGTCAGAACTATAGTGAAACGAATAAATACCAAGTTTTTGTAAAGATGTTTGAAAAATTACAGTACATTTGGTGGCTTGTTCACACTCTACGTTTTTAAATAATAAAGTTGTCATATTTACGGTTGTGAAAATACATTCACATTAAATGTAAATTTAAAGCTTTCCCAGATGAGCAAACCAAAATACAGTACAATTTTCAGCTTATTAGCTCTAACAGTACATTAGCATAATATAACATATTAATAAATAAATATAAATATTAGGAAGAATAAGAGTATTCTGAATGTAACTCTAAAATTTCTCGTTTTGGTGTTGGCACTCAAAATTCGTATCCTCTTTGTATTTATATATATAAACAAAAATTTATAGATTAAAATAAATTTTTTATAAATGTTAATTTTTTGGTTTTTTTCAAGGATATATGAGTATATGTTTACAAATTTATTTGATTGATTTTGGAATATTATTTAAATAAATAAAGTTTCTTGCCATCAAATCGATTTTATTACCTGGAAATTTAAGGAAAAATGGCTTATAAATAATTTCGACTTATGTATGGCCAAATTAACATTTCCTAAATCTTCATTCTTAGACAATGTTTTACTTTTTACTTATGTCGGGAGAAATGTGTTAAAGCCTGTGTATTGTTTTTATACTCTAAACTCATTGAAAATGGGTAAAAAAGGTATATTGTATTAGTGCAAATGTATGTAACGAAATCATGTTTTAAATCTCTTAGTATTTAAGAGCTACAGTAACCAATTTTGACATGTAGCTTCTAGAATAGAATATACACATAAAGAATTTTTCATTTTATAGCTTTCGCATAGTTTCTTGTAACAGCAAACGCGATTGGAACACAAAAATAACTATTTCTAAATCTTAGTTGATTTGGTTTATAAAATAAGTCGTTAAAGCTGCAGCTGCAATAAAAGGTATCGCTGGAAAGCCTATCAGCAATTCAATAACATGATCTTGGGTCCAATTAAATTAAAAAACATATAATGTCATATGTGTATAGACAGTCCTTGACCGTGGCAAGATTTGTGTTTCAAATTTTACGTATTACTTTTTCAACCATATTCCGAACGTAAACAAAAAGTTTCCCTGCCAATTTATCGCAATATGATATTTCAAAAATCCCTGATTCGAGTTTTAATTCATTTTAACGCTGATCAAACGACGTCAATTTTCAATCACAGAGCAGCGATATTTACAAAAAAATAAATTAAAAGTGAAACACGTCTCTAATTAATGTTTTTAAAGATCTTTGGAAATGATCATGCATTCGAAACTTCGTAATGTAATTTTCATCCAAGTATATATGGAATTTGAGAAAAGTGTGAAACACGTAAAAGATAAAATTTTCGAAGATCTTTTAAATGATTTTGAAGCCGATCGGATGGTAATCAACTAATTTTCCTGCATCAGTTTTCCTACATTTCGCAGATTTATTTTGGTGCTCTATTCAACTCCAATGTTACTCCGTTAAAATTGTTGGCTCTTAAATATTATGAATTAATTTGATTAGGTAATTTACCAATTAAGCGATGTATGGGGCCCTGATCTTAGTCGCCCTAAAAATAAATTTGTTTTGGTTCGTCTCGAATGTTTTACCTGATTTTATAAATATTGTTGTGAGTTTTTTGAGCTGCCTCTCATATTTTGTTTAAAAAGAGAGATAAAGAATCCAAATTTTCTGTAGGCTGTGAGGCGTTGAAGCTTATAACGGTATCTTGCACGACCTTTTCCATCCTGTAAAGCTTATATTTAATGGATAAGAATAGATTGCAGGAAGCCATATCCTTTTAAACAAGCGAGGCTAAACATCATCAGTACATTATTGCGCGAGAGTGGGACAATGCCAAGGCAAGGTATTTGGTATCAGAAAGTAAGGAGTGGATTAATAAGGATTAGATTGATTTGATAATATGACATATAAGACCGTGGGGGAGTGTATACACATGAAATGAAAGAGCAGAGACAACGGATATGAACCTCCTCTGATACTAGTCGACCGAATCTGTAAGTGATTTAGGACAGACTGAAGGTAGATGTTAGTTAGAAGGTTGGTTCCAGTTTAAGTTCTTTAACAATTAACAACGTAAGCTCAAGATATGTTGATAGCTATCTAAGGCGCCAATAGAAGAAGAAGGTGGTTAAAATATCAGAGTTGAATTTTTCTACCGTTATGCCTTGGGCTTGAATTTTAGCGTATATTTAGGAAGTCCCGTTATAAAAAAAATATGCTTAATCGGGGTAGCGCCCACTAGGCGCTTAGGCCCCACAGGTGCGATTGTGGGTAGCTTGGTATATTTGATTGGTGTGCAGCAGTCTGCTTTTGATAGGCCTTTTTCAAAGCAGACACTTTTATGCTTTATCATTATGGTTACACAACATATGCACGCGCTACGAGGTCATTTGCCCTAACAGTAATAGAAGATCTAGTTTTCGACCGATCGTTCCTATGACAGCTATATGATATAGTAGTCTTTAAATTCAATGTTTAAGTAAAATATCTTGAATGACAGAAAAGTTTTCCATACTACTTAATTTTCGACTGATCGTTACTATGGCATCTATATGATATAGTGGTGCGATCTTAATTAATAATAATAAACTAATAACGAAAACAATAGTTTAATAGGACTGGAGTCCGATCGCACTACTACTGGCTACCGCCTTTATTAGACAGCCAAACCAACAATTTATTATCGATGATAAGAAACAAATTCAATAAGCAGTATATGCACATAGCACTTAATATAATACAATTCAATATAGAAGCGCATGAATGTGTATGTTTACATCAATTCCGAAATGATTGCAATTTGCGTTAGCTGCCACAAATACGTGTCAATATAAGCACCTGCTTTTCTAGAAACTTCTGAATTTCGTTACCGATAATCAGTGATGAAAATTTCAGAAGTTATCAATTGCATTAAAATGTTGTCCTTAGTTGGTACCTAGTTTAAACTAGTTTATTTATTTGATTTATAGCTATTTTGGTGACGTGGGTGGGGGTGGCGATAGCTAGAAGATGAGTCTAGCTTTTAAAACCTAAGAGATTTGCTGAACAACAGGATTTCGATATAGATTTGTATTGATGGATTGGAAAAGTTATCGGAAATGAACTCGTATTGCAGGCACTAGGAGAACCAACATAATATGTTTCAAGTCTCTACCTGTTACGGTCTCTGAGATCCTTACGTATATACTTTCGGACGGACTCTCAGACGTATTTGGCTATATTTACTCGGCTACTGACTACTTTATGGGGTCGGAGAATAAACACGGTTTATTCGTAATTTCTGTGTTTCTTAACCGGTGTTGATGACATTTTTTGCAATGGATCTTATTGTTTCTACTCTGACTCTAGCTCTTAATACTGAAAAGATGTGCTCAAAAGCCGAATTTCAATTTTATTCGAATGCATGGAATTCAAATTGACAAATTATCGATAATTCGAACAAACTTTTAATGCGCAAGAGGATCCTTCTCAATCTCGTAACCGCAATGCGTTGTTGTATATCCTGTCGTTTCCTGAGTCTACACAATCATGTAAATGCTCGTCAGTTTTGCGTTAGGTCAGTTTTATGTCAAGTGCCTTTGAGGACAAGTGTTTTGCTGATGGCGAGTTGGTATGGACAAATACGTTAATGACCTTAAAAACGATTGACACTTTGAAATCCAGCATCCAATAAGGTTTATACGCAAAAACGTTCCATAACTAGATCCCTCAACAAAAGTCTTTATTTTATTTTACTATTTTTAACACTCAACCCATTAAAAATGGGTAAAAAGGGTATAATGTATTTGTGCAAATGTATGTAACAGGCAGGAGGAATCAGCCCCGACCCCATGAAGTATTTATATTCTTGATCAGCATCAGCAGCCGAGTCGATCTAGCCATGTCCGTCTGTCTGTCCGTCCGTCTGTCCGTCCGCCTGTCCGTATGTATGAACGCAAGGATCTCCTCCTGAGAGACTTGAAATTTAAGCTGTAGGTCCTCTTAGTGCCCGCGCAGATCGAGTTTGTTTCCGATATTCGATAACTTGCCCCGTTTCCAAGCAATAGATTAAAATCTATATCGAAATCCTCATTTTTGAGCAGTTTTGGTAAATAAGAAATAGAGCCACCAATCTTGACATGTAGCTTCTAGAATAATATATATATAGAAGAGGGTTCAGGGTATCCTCTAGTCGGGAGCTTTCCGGCTAGAACCTCTTACTTGTTACTTTTATTTATTGTACTATTTTCACCATAGAGAAAAAGCACACGAAATATATGTATATATATTACATATGCACTGCACCTTTCAAGAACTTACTTTATGCCTTAGCACATATATCTCTTCACTTTATGTAACACTTAGGAATGCCATAAACATAAAAGATAACATAATATGTAGCATAAGCATATCGAACCCCCATTTTACGATTTTGACTAACAAACATAAAAGCCCGCCATATATCATTTCACAGTTAGAAAATAAGCTAACGCAGCTCAAAAGCGATAGCCACATTATACAAATTAAGTCTTTTTTTGGAATTCAAAGTTAATATAACTGTTATAAGTACTTCGGTAGTTTCGTTCAGTCTAAATAAAATTATATATTTTTTTACAACTGAATTACACGACTTTTCAAGTGTCACAGCCTGTACGATTGTAGTGAGCAAATGAAATCGTTTAAGGACAATCGTGTTCGAGATTTTCAGAGTGGCTGATGTAATTGTAGGCCGGTGCTAGTTCACTAATACAGATCAATGCGTGCTAAAGTAACAATGCGTGCGAACGTTTAAGTGCTGTCCTGAGCGCTGAAGAACAATTTAGTTCCAGGTCAAAGTGTATTTTGATTACATAAACAGTGTTGCTTGAAACATTGAAGGATATTATATCTCAAGTTCAGTATTTCGACGAAACCATAAGTATATCCTATAAAAGATGATCCTTTAGACAACCTGGAACCAAAAATTCAGTGGAAATGGATATCATTTGATCCCTGCAATCGGCAAATTCAGCAATCCATTTAAAACACAAAAATCATTAAATCAATAATAATCAAAAACAATTAATACTACTAAAACTGAAGAACAAAAAAAAAGTATACAAATTTGAGAAAAAGAAGAAAAAAACACAACTGCAAAAAACCAAACAAATATAAATTATAGCACCAGGGCAGGACCATCACTGCTTAACGGAGACCCACCTCAAAAAGGAAAAATCAGTCACGTGCTTGTATACAGCGTAACCACCCAGGAACTAAGCGCGTTCATAGGATGCATAGACTACATAATGCGGCCATATTCAACTGACGAGGCCCGGCAGCAACTCCTTTGCTCCAAGGTCATTGAATTTTAATTTACAGGAGATGCCCTATACAGAATTGCATCTAACCTCAACAAATAAAAGCATACAAAGTAAAATTCTTAAAAGGATCTGATATACTCCTTGCTATGTGCATAGTAGGGACATCGAGAGGGACCTAACAGTTTCAAAGAGAGAGATGTAACCCGTCAACATGCCGAACGATACTTTCAGCGCCTTCGTTCCTATACCAACAAGGCGCTTGCTTCTCCTGGAAGAAGGAGAATAACATGCCCAATTACTGGAGCTAGGCTCTAAAGGGCCAGGCAGAGAAGACTTAAACGGTTCGATCCACAGGATTCTCTTATATATATAAATATCGCAAGAATTTCTGTGTAAATAAACACACACATGAACTCATGTGGGTCCTTATTGACCTATATAACTATCATGCCAATTGCTTTTGTATTATACTCTGTGCTGTGTGCATGTACTGCTATTTTAATTGAATTTTTATCATTATTTTTTTCCAAAATGAATTGATGGCATTGTTGACTAATAGAGGTGGTAGCGTGTGGTACGGTCAGGAGTTCGAGCATATTAAGGGAATAGTATTTTTTTTATTATGTTGGTCGAAATGGGTTTAGGGTATCCCCTAGTTGGGAACTCCCGACTAAAGACGCTTGTTTATTGTCTATATTATCAACTTTTATTTTTTTCGCAAACGTTTGTCTGTGAAATCTATGCCGTTTCATTATGATATTGATGGGCAAATTGGTTATAGTTCAAGTTAACTTTCCTGACTTTCGTTTGGAGAACGAAGGATATCCGACCGTGTTCACTTCCCGCATAAGCACATAGTTTCAATAATTTGTTTGGGTTCGTTCACATGCCGTTTATCAGTACCCATCATAAGAATGGGACTAAGTCTGACATCGAAATTTATAGGATTGTTTCCAAATTATCCGCAACTAATAAAGCCTTTGAGAAAATTATAACAACTTAAATGCAACTTTTATGCAGCTCTATCATTGAAGTGAAGTGTTGATGACCAACCATTGAACTTCTTGAATTTACTTTCCTAGTAATTAATGGTTTTTAAGAAAATAATGTAATAATGATCATTATAGTAAGGCTTTCGATTCCCTTTATAATTTCTTCAAGAATTATGCTTTTTCGGCTTTCCAGTTAATCTTTCTGACATGGATCTCAGAGTTTTTGAGTAACAGAATCCAAAAGCTGCTTTTCAAAAATTTGTTTACTTTGTTTGAAGTTTGATGTAAAGTTGTGCTGTTAAATATAATGAATGTAATTTTTTACAGGCCGACATGGAGTGTACTTGTGTCAAGCTAATTTTTTAAATCTAAATGCAATAAATTGCCTCTAGAAACATCAAGCGATAGTCTAACGGGTTTGACTACCCGTACAAGAAAAATGCCATTGTGTATCTCAATTATGCTTCAGGTATCTGTGACAGAATTGAATATGTGCTGAAACAACTCTTGTTGTTTACCCTTGCACTCTTCTAGACTTTAAATGATTACCTTTCTCTTTATTTAATCGTGGAACCATGCTTCGCCTAATATTTATTGCTAAGTTAGATGTGGGTGATATTGACTCTGCTGGATTGACTACCCAAATAAACTTCTCTGTCTCTACTAGACTAACACGTTATTATTAACCTATATCGCTTGCATTTTGTGATGATTACAGCAAGGATTATCGAGTATTCTGCTCGGAATCTTTTCTTCATCGTATAAAGTCTTTTAATCCTAACTATTTAGTTATAATATAGTCTAAGCCTTTTCTCTTAGTTCGCTTTTATTTTTTTACTTCGCGAATCGTGTCATACGCTACATGACTTTATGTTAATGATTCAAAGAGGGTACACACCGTTTCAGATTCTGAATGAACTTTTTAACCACCTTGACACCGTTGCCAGCAGTTTTCGCACGCAGTCAGCATATTCTACCGAGGACAATAGCGCATTATATCAAGCACAAAATGTACCTCCTAAAGGCATGGATTATTGTATCCACGCACTTGTCTGCACCGCTAAGACCTCCATATTCTTTTGAAATGGATGATAACACACAGATAAACAGCGAAAAACTAACAGTCTCCCACGTACATATAAAAAATGTCGTTTTAAAATGGAAATAGGAAAATATGTGCTGCTTCGTTTTGACACCTTTTGACATCTTTTGAATCATACGATTTTGTCCTCTTGTTCCCCTAATTTTTAGAGGTCATAATCCACTGCTCTGGACTGCTCAGACATAGGAGTAGGAAGGGAGCGAAACGGGTGCGCTTTGCGGTACCCTTCAACTAAGCCGTTGGCCCAGATATACATTGAGATGGCTCTTTTATAAAAACCGGGAGATCATAGATTTTCTGTATTGCTACTATAAAAACTATGAAAACAGCAAAGAATATAGCAAATGGCACGCTCTTTTATTTTTGTTTCTTCTATTTTTCCTATCGCACTTTGATGGCTATACCATCTGCTAAACATTAAGACTAGCTATTATTTTTTTATTTCTTCAAATGGACAAAAAGTGTATATATGCATAATACATATATGTACAGTCAGTTTGAGAACACGACAGAACCTGCAAAAAAGGCATGTGGGAACATATACATACAATTTTATTTACATTGCAAGTACATATGCGTATGAAAATGTCCTTCTGTCTTCTATTTAATAATTTACTGCTGATTAAACTCATTAAAATATATTTTAAGAATTTTATGGCTTGTGATTTTATGTTGCTTAATTTTAAACTTGATTTTTCCCCTTTTAATTTTTAGTGGTCGCAATGTTGCGACAGGCTTTTATATCACGAGTGCTTGAAAAATCAATAAATTTCGCATCGATAAGCAGATCGCTTGTGGGTGCCATTTTGCTAATCTCCAGCGCTCGTCGGCTGGAAGCTCGGAAGCGGAAGCAATCGGTTTTAAAAAGGGTCTATATGAACACGGATGTAACCAATTCATTTTTAATACGTTTGCCTACTTTCCATATGGATTTTAAGTTTTGTTATTAGTTTTATAAAACACTAGTAATTATATATATGTTTAAAAATTACAAAATGTGTATTAACGGAAAATTAAATGAAAATAAATATAAATAGCAATTGTAAAGTTAATTTACAGTAGCTACTGAATATACGCAAATAACAAATGACATCAAACTTATCTCTTTGATATGTATGGCGAAAATACATTTAAAACTTTTCTGTGGAATTAAAACCAATGTAGTATCGTATTCTATAAAGTTTTTTTTCAGAGGTGAGCTTGCATAATTGTAATTTATAAGTTCTTTACTGATGTAAAAAAGATTTGTATACCCTTAACCCATTAAAAAGGGGTAAAAAGGGCATAATGGCTTTGTGCAAATGTGTGTAATAGGCAGAATGAAGCATTTCCGACCCCATAAAGTATATATATTCTTGATCAGTATTAATAGACGAGTCAATCTAGCCATGTTCGTCAGAACCTAAACAATATACCTGTACAATGGTCCTCCAAGTGCCCGCACTGTACGAGTTTGTTTCTGTAGTCGATAACTTGCCCCGTTTTCAAGCGAACGGTACAAACATATATCGAAAACTTATTTTTTGAGCAAATCCCATAGGTTTTATCTTTCATTTCATAGCTATCGCCAACTCACATATAGCTATTAATCAAGTTAATAAACCAACCTGTATTGCCCATCAATTTAAGGCATAATTTTAATTCAATGAACTTTTTGAGAATATACAAATATTCTATAGAACAAATTAATTTAAGAAACACAAAAGTTATTAAAAAAACGTACTTGTCTGTCCTCGTGCTTGCGGTTGCTAGGGCAAATTACAAAAATTTCTATATACATGTGCACACACATATTTAAATGCTTCTTTATTGAATTCTATTAATATCACTGCAATTGCGATTGTATGGTTTTCTGTACTGCTATTTTGAAACGTATTTTGTCTCATAAAGAGTCAATTGTTTGTGTGGCTGTTGATGAGAGGCGGTTGAAAGCTGTGTATATTACGAGTTCGAGTCCTATTAGGTAACATTTTATTATGTGTTAATAAATTGTTCTAACTGATAAGGTAAACGAGCTCGTAGTGCAAGCTGAATTTGAAGCTGGCAGAACAGGGGTTAAGGGATTCTCCTAATCCAGACTAGAGCCTCTTACTTGTTTGCAACAATATTCTTCTGAATTTGGAAAATTATAATCGTGCGATATTTTTGATAATCTTTTTAATTGTAAAATAAGCCGTCTATTCGAAATACGCTTTTCAGTTTGTCCCCGCGTTACTAAATCGCACTCACAATCTACGACTACTCCTATATGTGTACAGATAAGTTGACTGTTAAACGCATTAGGGATAGATTAGCGCTCTACTCTACCGGTACTCAACACTGATATAATCAATTTCCAAATTGTAGTGTTTTTTTCAAACATATGTATAACCTGCAAAAATTCTAAACAAACAAAAAACGAAGAATTTTACTTTGCGTCATCGTCATCATCATCTACCCAATTTTGAATATCAGTATACTACAATTAATGCTTCCTATATGAGGACTGACATTAATCGGAATAGGAAATTGCTAAAAAATATATATAGATAAAATGAATAACCTTGTGCGCCCAAATTCGAGTAATTGCAGTCCTGATGCTTCTGCTATAAGGAATGTCGTACCTATATTGCCAATATAAAATTAGGAAAAACCTTAAACATAAGGCTCCGAAATATTTATAGTAATATTTTTGGAATTCAGCGTGGAAAGAAGATTTTGCACCCACATTGTTTGCAGTTTGTGTCAAGTACATTTGTCAAAATAATAATAATAATAACAATTTCCACGGTTCCGACTGTTACTTTTACGTTTAATAAAGGCATTGGAAAAAAATGCAATGAACTTATCCGCTATTGTTACTCAACTTCTTTAAAATTAAAAACATAAGAGACATTGTTTTTATTTCACTTAACTACATTTACAGGCTTTAAATTTTCGAAACGTTTCAAGCTGTGTCCACAGACCGAGTTGAATGATTTAGTGCCTGAGCTAAACTACGGATATTGCTGTCGAAGAAAAACGTCACCGAAATCCATCGGAAGTCAACCACGATATTTTTCATTTTCTCAATTATATGAATTCAAAACTCTGCGAATCGAGCAAATGATTGAAGGACAGATAGTTTGAAGGTTGTATAGCTATTCAATGAAAATCACAAACCCTCCATCCTCATGGCCCTGCTGTTTATCTGAATGAACTTTTAGAAACATACGCTAAACTGCATTAATATACCAAAAAAAGGGCATTAGTGAAAGTTCTGATGTGATTTAAAAGTTATAGCCATGTTGCGTGGAGCACTATTGGTAGGTGTTATCTGGATTTCAAAGTGGTTAAATTAAGTATTACTGAGGGAAGGATTGGGAAATCATACTGTCCAAAATGCGTCTCTAGCAAACATTAATGACATAATATTGAGAAGATAGAACTGTAAAAGCTTTAAATACGGAAGCACTAGAGTACATAAAAATTGATTTTGCACTTTTAATGTCAGAAATTAAGAAACTCGTATTCGATAGGCGCAGATTCGAAAGCTTTTCGAAAATAATTGTACTCTATTTTAAGATCAGATGCAAGATCAAAGAGGAATTCATTCAGAAAAAAAAATTACTGGCCACACTCTGGGCAGCAACAAAACGGACAATTTTATTGGAAACATCAAAAATAAAATTATTTTTTTTAGTTTACTGAAGGATTCGTTTGTCTGGTGGGTATGAACAAAAAAAAAACACCAAATATCTTATAAAACAGCCAGAATTAAGATTTTAGGGGTGGTGGCATTATTTGGACTTTGAAGTCCGGATGTCGCAGGACATTCAAAACAATCATCGCAAACCAATCACCTATTTCTAAAAAAGTATCTAGTTTTGAAAATTTGTATTTGCTGTCTTACCACCGACTTCAATTGTTAGTGTCTAAAATGACGCCTTACTTATACAATTATCGAAATACAGTAGTGAATAAAAACATTCATACAACATTCTCTTTTGAATTTTCCCCGAATCTTAAAGTAAAAAATCGTAAAATATTGATGAAATATATTATAACTAATGATCTAAATTTATAACTATATGATTGACAAGCGGGTATTGCCCGGCCTTGCCCGTAGAACGTTTTGTGCTAAAAATGTATATGTTTTATTTCCACCTAGTACACGACCGTGGAAAAATAAAATCTACCCGTTCCTTATTGAACTCTATTATTTAAAAACTCTATTTTAAAATATTATGAAAGTGCCGCGAATAAAGAACAAATTGTTAAAATTAAAAGGAATCGTGAGGCCGAATAAAAAACTTGCGTTACAGACCCGCATTTTCCATCAAATAACTTTGAAAAGGCGCGTCAAAAAAGATCTGATAAAGATCTTTGAAATTGAGTTTGAAACTGATTATTAACCAAAAAGTAAAGCTTCGCCCGATTTCCACTGATCCTGGTGGAACTAGCCAAATCGATGAAAAACTTATTCATTAAGTTCTCATGTAGGGTCAAATCGGACAAAACTTAAAAATTCATAAAAAAAAGTTTAAATCGCACGTTCTATTAAGGATGCTTTGATTATGCGAAAAATGTTATATACGTCTCAAATAATTTTTAATACAGATCCTTAGATCTCATCAAATCTTTGACCCCCATTTCCATCAAGGACGCATTTTTCGAAAAGTGTAAAACACCTCTTACATGATTTTGAACAAATATCTTTGTAAATAAGTTTGAGGCCGATCGGATGTAAATCAAAAAAGTTTCATGCAAGCGCGATTATTCCACATTTGCGGGTGGCATTTCCAAAAACCCCATCTTAATGTACACCTTCATCACACAAGGTAACTACGGTAAAAATTTTAGCTTCCTATCTCTTACTGTATGGGCTGTACGTTAATCACCAGTCAGTCAGGACAAACAGTTTTATATTTAGAGATAAAAATATCTATTTCTAAGCTTTGAGGGTGTTTAAAGCTTTTTAAAATCGGTTATAAAATTTTCGAGCAATGATCGAAAAAAATCAAACATACCATATTTGAAAAGTTTGTTAAAAGATGAAGTTTGGCTGTTTCATATAATCACTAACTATACAACACATAGATGGGACAGCTAAGTGTGACTACGTTTTTATTCATCTTCGACGAGTTATATGTAATTATGACATGCTGTAAGTATTCAGAGCTGGAAATTCAGTTGTCGCAAAAACTTCAAATTTTGTTGAATTTGCATTGAAAGACAGCAGACAATCAAAATTACACATAAGCGCATAAATGCTTGTATACAGATTATTCAAGTTGCGTCTACGATGAATCCAGTAATGGTGTCGGTTGGTGACGTTCCCAGTCCGATGTTGTTAGTGTCCCGGTGACGGGCTCTCTGGGTGAATCGATGCTCGACTTCCCTTGTATAGAATGCTGGCCTTGTAGGTCAGTAATAAAACAAATGATTAAAGGCAAATGCCGGAGCACGATTGCGTGCTATTTTGCTCATGCGCTGCCAGAGGAAGATTGGGCCGCCGAAGAACACGCATATTCGTATTTCGTTTAAAAATACCATTGCTCTCTGGTCTGCGTGATGACATGCAGAATCTGCTCACTTAGCCGGTGTGGAAATGGGAGGCTCAATTTTGGATCGTGTCCGGTAACTTTCAGCAAAGACGTGGATTCGACTCTAAGGGTTTTGCCCCCAACTTTGTTGGAATCAATGACCTTGGCTCTATTAACCAACACTGTGCGGCCTTATGTATCATGGAAAATTTGTTGGCATATTAGCTAAGCTCTAGGGTATTCAATAATGCAGTGGTATTATAAGATACTTTTATTAATCAGGGATATCTGTGACTTCAAAACGTTCCTTTTTTGCTTTAAGAATTTTCTTACAAAATCCAGATCTAGTATTTTGCTGTTAAATTAAGTGTGCCTGACACGGAATTTAACGCTGCACCCAAAAAGTCTGGGCTTCTCGCCATCCTGTGGTGCACTTGTAAGGCGGACAACAAGTTTCTCATGTGTTGGATATCTATGTCTATAAGCCATTGCAAGTGAGACTGTGTAAAACGTGTGTAAAACGTCCTATTGTTTCATCCATTATGTGTAGGAAATCATTTTTTTTATTACCCAGCTTTTTTGTTCCCTTTTTGTCGACCATCTATATTGGATTATAATAGGGGATCGTGGCTGTCTAATAATGCCACTCGTTAGAAGGTATAGTCACGAAGTCGCTCCCATTGGGAAGGAATATTGCTTTGATTATATGGGCTGGTTATCCGTTGATCGGATTGTGGCCACTAAAGATGTGTTATTTGACAATGTCTCATTAGAGTCTCCGGAAACTTCTGATCTGATTTTGAACCTATTAACATTAACATTATCAGTTTTGTCGAAGTTTAGATTTTAACATCCATTATTCTGTATCTTTTCTGATACATTCCTTAATTTAATTTCATTGGTTTTTAAGTTGATCACAGCATCTATCTGCGTTAGCAGAAAATTGTCAAAAATTGTGTGCTTAACAAGAAGAATGGGCTGCCTATGCCAAGTATTTTTGAAAGGCATTTTTGAATAAAGTTTCTAAGGCTCACAAATACTTTTGCTGCTATCCGCCGGCCTTGCCCCTGTGTTATAAAATCAATGTTCTCAAAAAGCTTTGAAAGTGATTTTGAAACTAAACGGACAGTTAATAAACTACTTTCATACAAACATGTTTCGCCATTTTACCACTGTTGCCCGTGGAATTTCCCAAATCGCTGAAACACGTATTAAATATATTTTTATGGAGATCCATGGAAATAATTTTGTGACTGAAAGGCCACCCAGCAAATTTTTGGTTCCCATTTCCACCAAAGAAAAATGAATTTTTCGAAAAGTGTAAAACACCCCTCAAATGAATTTGAACATAGAACTTTGAAAATTAGTTTGAGGCCGATCGGATGGTAAACAAAAAAGTTTCATACAATCGTTTTTCGCAATTGTGGGTGGATTTTCCCGAAAGGCCGTCTTATCGGGGTGATGCACCTCCATCACATAAGGAAACTATAGTGAAAATTCCAGCTTCCTAGCTCTTACGGTTTGGGCTGTGCGTTAATCAGCAGTCAATCAATCAATAAGTCAGTCAGTCAGCCAGGACAAACAGTTTTATATATAGAGATGAGAACCGCTGCTTGCAAGGACGCACCTAAACACTTGGTTAACTGTTTTCTGCTTTCCTATCCTGACTGCAAAGATGGCAAAGGAAGTTGCATTTAACGCCACTTCTTGCAAGCGAAATGCAATCCAGCACTGTGAATCTGGAAGCATTCTACCGCCAACCGCGTATTCTGCTATCACAGACTCAAGCTTTACCCGCTTTTATAGGATTATTCAAAATAAATTTTCGGTATCGAATTCGCACTCAGGGAACCGAGCGAAGGACTTGCGCGTAGACACTGCATAGCATTTAATACAATCGCCATTGAAATTATATGCCGTAGGTTCTATTGTGCGATAGATTATTATTAATCTTGTAACAACAAATATTTGTTGTTCCAATTGGAATTCATATTTATTCGATATGCGATATACAATAAACACAATTCAATATTTTAAAAATAATATAAACATAATAAGTAACTCTACCCTGATTTGATTTTATACCGCGTCGGTACAAAGAGAACACACATTCAAAATTTTAGTTCTCTAGGTTCTGCGATGAAAACAAACTGGGCTATTTATGCTTAGCAGCAATATATTTACTTTACGGACGGAAATGCCTTCTTTTTTATTCTCCATATATTTACAAGCCATAATAGGCATTTGCAAATAGGTGCCGGAATAAAAAAAAAGATAATAGCACCAGCAAATCGATTGAGCTTTATAAGACTATACAGTATTTACCGTTGGAGTCATGTGCACAGCAAACAATTCGAAAATTGTGCAGTTTTTTGTGAGCCTCAAGCAAACGTATTTATTTTTGTTACTATCTTCTTTCCAACTCCAATAAAATTATAACCTAAAAAAATATATCTAAATAAAATATTTTTAAGACTTTAGTTTATTTTTCAATTTGCAGCTCACAATATTTTAGGGCAAAGTGTTTTGGAACATTTTTGATTAGTAGTTGACATTGTTGGCAGAATGGAGCGTCAATCTCAAGTTTGCTAGGAGGCAGAAATTTTTACTGTACGATATGTGGTTTTAGGAAATGCCAACCAAAAATATCGTTAAACAAATTGTTTACCATCATATCGGTTTCAAACATGATTTTAAAAATCTTTGTTCACATTCATTTTGCCAGAATTTTCAATTTTTCAGAAAATCCATTCCAGCTTCTTTTATTTTATTTTTCTCTAAATTATAGTTTGTCTAGTGAACAAATAACTATCATTTTGTATGAAGGGTTTATTTTCCAACTAAGTAACAGTTCCGACAAAGCTAAGATTTTTATCAATCCAACTTTGTTGGTATCCCAGTGGCGGGCACTCGGCGTGAATCGATGACGGCTTCAATTGTATTGAATGCTGGTCGTGTGGCTCAGCAATATACTCAAATGATTTAACGGCAAGAACTCAAGCACGTTTATTGATAGGTGGAGTATCGACTTAAGCTATTAAAACTGAACTTAAACTAAAGCCCCCAGCGAGCTGAGGCATAAGCTACAGAAAAGGGACAAGCGATAACGCTGCTCTTGGACCCATGCAAGGGATCACCTAACCGCCGCCGACCGCTGTTAAGTTACACATATAAACTTGCGTAAGGGTAGTTTGGATTTAAATTAATCAAAAGCTCCTAGCCTCCCACAATTAAAAAAATATTGTTGTCAATTGGTCGCTACCAATAGGTTACTTTGCATAAGTAAATTAACTTAGCATATTAAGGCCATTTTAAATGCACCGAAACCATCCACAATTGAACACGTCCAGCTGTTTCTTGTGAAAGCAGTTTACTACTTAAATTTAATACTAAATCTGTCAACTTTGGAAAGAGCGCGATATACTCAAAGGAGGAGAATTCTACTGGTCAGAATAGACGGAATTAGCTTACAAGAGAATCAAACAAATTCTAGTTTCACAGCATAGGTGGTATGACCCAAATTCCATTAGTCCTATCAACGGATGCCAGCAAAGCAGGAATAGGCGCTGAACTATCGCATCGCATAGAAAACGGTGGCGGACGTCCAATTGCATACGCAAGCCGTACAATGAGTCCCACCGAAGAGCGATATTCACAATACCACAAGGAAGCTCCAGGAATTGTATGGATGTACAAAGATTCTTCAAATATTTATATGCCAGAAGTAATATATTGTTGATAGAATTCGAAGCAGATGCGCATAAATGTGTGTGTGGATATGTATACAGAATTAGAATTATCGCTAGCTGGCGCAAACACGTGCACAGTCAAAACACATAACCGATTGATTCTTAACCGATCTTAATGAAATTTTCTACAGTATATCTTATATTACCATAGAATATTTGTGTAATCTCAAAAAGTTAATTGCATTTAAATAGAGGCTTATATTGATGGGCAATACAAGATGGGTTACTAACTTGATTTATAGCTTTGTGGTGGTAGCGGGGAAGTGACGATAGGTGTAAAATGAAAGATACTTGATATATGTATAGTACTTTAGAAGCAACTTATCAAGTTTGGTGACTCTAGCTCTTATTATGTTACCACATTGCTAAAAAAAAAAACAGGATGTCGATTTCGGTTTTTATTGATTATTTAGAAACGGATTAAGTTATCGATTATCGGAAACAAACTCAATCTGCGCAGGCACTAGGAGGACTAAACTTTCAAGTGTCTAGTTCTTATAGGTTCAGATATCCCTTCGTATACATACACGGACGGGCGGAAGAATGGACGAATGGACGGACAGACAGACGGACATGGCTAGATCGACTCGGCTGTTGATGCTGATCAGGAATATATATACTTTATGGGGTCGCAGATGCTTCCTTCTGCCTGTTACATACATTTGCACAAATACATTATACTGTTTTTACCCATTTTTAATGGGTTCAGGGTATAAAAATGTAACTGTAAAATTAACATTAACTTGTCATACAATTCAAAACAAACAACAAGACTCATAGGATATAGATTTATACCTACATATATACCTTTTGAGACATCGTTTATTAAGGACGCTAGCGCCAAAACGCATTGTATACATTACTGCATCTCTCTATATTTAAAGTTTAATTAATTTAATTTAATTTGACATCTGTCAAATACTTAAAGATTATAGCTTTTTACACAGCACCCTGTACATATACTTAAACCGTATAAATCTTCTTTACAGCGTTAGAAGCGTTATGTACAAATACCTTGAGAAGGAAAACGAACTCAACTTCCACAACATTTTTAATCAAATTATAGGTATTTAATATTTTATAAGATCCCAATCAACATAATAATAACTTTCATATTCTCCATAGGATATTTGTTGTTTAAGGACTTCTGTGAGAATGATTCTGATGAACCTATTCAACAGTTAAAGTTTTATGAACAGGTAATACCACATTGTATGACTATTATATGTGCATTATATTTTGAATTTAATGTTCCTTTAAAGATAAAAAACTTTGAAAAAACCGAGTGTTACGAGGAGCGAAAAAAACTGGCTAGAGAAATATATGATAATTTTATAATGGAAGAAATGCTGTCACACACATATGTAAGTACTCAAACCGAGATAAAAGTCAAATGACACATTTTGTTTTTATAGGAATACTCGAAAGATGCCGTCGCTAATGTCCAAAAGTATTTATTGAAAAATGAAGTTCCTGTCAATTTATTTGAAGTAAGTTTTCAAAAAAATTTAATGTCTGTAGACTTTTTGTTTATGTATATATGAATTAATATTTTTAGTATTACGAAATATACAAACCAATAAAATTCAAACTCTGTATACTTTCTAAAAAACAATTTTTAGAAAGTTTTAAAGAGATACATATGGGTGTAACTCCCCTTTTCATGACTATTACAAAAGTTTTAATTTTTTTGTTGTTGTTGATAACTATAAAGATTTATTTTTAAAACAACGATAGGGCATATATGGTCCATTTGCTTTACCTAGAACCCATCGAAAATGGGTTATAAAGGTATGATGGTCTTGTTAAAGTGCTTCTATCTGGTAAAAGGATACATTCTCTATCCCCAGAAAGTTTTTATAATTGCCTTATATCCAGAACCTATTAGAGCTAAAGAACTTTATAATTCAGATCATTTCGATTAGCGATATCCGATTTAGAAACCAGGTGTTTTGAGGATATTTCTCAGGTCTCATAAGCTATTTTATTTACACTGAAATATGTATATTGTTTGTTTGTCAGTTTGTCAAATGCTCCTTTAACTCACTCAAAATATCAATGAACAATCGAATTGCTTCGAGCAATTCCCATAGGCATTCGCAACGAATCAATTATTTTGGCAAGGGACGAAGAAAGATGATAATTAATAATATAAATATGTAGGTCACTATTTGTAAGGTTTTCCACATTCAATTATCCTATCTTATTTTTGTATAAGATAAGATTTTTCAGTCAACCTGATTCTTATAATTTATAAGATGAATATATATATATATATACACTGTGTTTGGCTACACACACATATACAAGCATCTGCAAAGAAGAAGCGCATAAAAGTCTCGAACAGAAGTTTGTAGTGGGATACGTTTTGGAATAAGTTTTCTGCAGCGTAGGTATGTGAGTATACAAGTAGAATTTGCTGTTTGCACGCAACAAGGGAATTTCACTAATAAATTTTACAGCTTGAGCTAATAATTGTATTGCAGTTGCGGAAAACCAATAGTGAGAAGTGTAAAGAAAAATTGGAAAGAAAAAAAACAAATTTGAAAAATGCAAAAGATAGGAGATTTAATAGTTTATCAGCTTATACTCCTTTTGAGAGAGCGCGCATTGTCTACATGTGGTACACTCGATGAATTTGTTCGGCAATTACCAGAACATGAAGATTCCAATGATGTCAAAATGCCACATGCTCTATATAGTGTAGAAGATGGAAAATTAATTTATAAGCTGCAAATTGAAATATAAAAAGGTTAAGCGCTATTATGAATAATTTTAAAAGTATGCATGCGCTAGTGCAATTCTTTTAATTTTGAGAACTTTGCTTTTAAAGTTCGGCTGCAAACATGAACTAATAAAATTTGTTAGAGTGTATGCGATAATAAGAGGTTTGGGATTGTTATGGGATTAACAACTGAAGGATAAATTCTAAAATTGCAACAATGCGAATTGCCTACATCAGTCGATTTACTTTTATAGCTATGAGATTTAATAGTTTATCAGCTTATACTCCTTTTGAGAGAGCGCGCATTGTCTACATGTGGTACACTCGATGAATTTGTTCGGCAATTACCAGAACATGAAGATTCCAATGATGTCAAAATGCCACATGCTCTATATAGTGTAGAAGATGGAAAATTAATTTATAAGCTGCAAATTGAAATATAAAAAGGTTAAGCGCTATTATGAATAATTTTAAAAGTATGCATGCGCTAGTGCAATTCTTTTAATTTTGAGAACTTTGCTTTTAAAGTTCGGCTGCAAACATGAACTAATAAAATTTGTTAGAGTGTATGCGATAATAAGAGGTTTGGGATTGTTATGGGATTAACAACTGAAGGATAAATTCTAAAATTGCAACAATGCGAATTGCCTACATCAGTCGATTTACTTTTATAGCTATGAACCTGATGCATTAGCTGTGGCTGATTCTTTGAACTGCTTTAAGTTTAAACATGTAAGAGGTTCTAGTCGGGAGCTCTCGACTAGTGGATACCCTGATCCCTCTTATTCTAACACAAAATTCAGCTTGCGCTCTCTTGCATTAATAGTAACATAGATAAATTTAAAAAAAAATAAGTTCCCTTGGCAGGGTTCGAACTTGCAACTAACCTCACTACTTGCCGCCGTCACTACTCAACAGGCATACCAGCCACAAAAAAAAAAAAATAATAGTTTCCTCGGTAGATCCCGAACTCGCGACAGACCACACCACTTGCTACCGCCTTTACTCAACAACTACACCAATAACTGAGTCTTAGTAAGAAAAAAAAACACAGAAAACAATGCAATCGTAATTGCAATTTTGTTGATAATATTCGAAGCAGACGCGCATGAATGTGTGTGTACATGCATATAGAAATTCTTGGAATTTGTGCTCGTGCCACAAACACGTGTTTCTTAACCGATATTAATGAAATTTTCTAAAGTAAATCTTATTGTACCATAGAATATTTGTGATTTCTCAAAAAATAAATTGCATTAAAATTGTAGCTGAAATTGGTGGGCAATACAAGTTGACTTGTATGACAACCTGATTTATAGCTTTGTGGTTGTAGCGGGGAGGAGGCGATAGGTATAAAATGAAAGGTGCTTGTTATATATACTTTATATGCTCTTATAAATGGTGAGATTTACTTAAAAAACAGAACTTCGGTATCTATTTTTATCGATTATTTGGAAACAGCGAAAGTTATCAATTATCGGTCGTGCGAAATACTACGTGGGGTCTAAGAGAACCTATGTTCCAAATTTCAAGTCTTTAGCTCTTATAGGTTCTGAGATCCTTGCGTTCATACATACAGAAGGGCAGGCAAACGGACATGGCTAGATCGACTTGACAATTGATGCTGATCAAGAATATACATACTTAATGTTGTCGGAGATGCTTTCTTCAGCATGTAACATACAAATACACTATACCCCTTTTAACAATTTTTGATGGGTTAAGTGTAAAGAAAATCAAAACATAAATGTAGATGATTTTTTAGGATTTTCTGGATTATTAGAATTTATACAAGCATTTACACACATCACAATGACTTTTTAATTAAATAATAATGCTACGATAAATATGAGAGATGCACCTTAAAAGGAATTACTTGAAAAATTATATCTTGTAATTACCAATGACCCAATCCCAATGTCGCGGGCCTAACGAAGGAGTAGTTTGCAATTTGAACACTGAAAGGCTTTTGCTTGGCGGCCGGCCATATTACTCCCGTTATTAATAGAGTCAGCATATGCGTATGTAAATACAATCGCTGTAATGTCGTCGTTTTGTTCTTAGCAAATTACATAGGCTGCAACTTAGATATATTTCCTAAAAATCTCACCACAGTTGCTCCTACGTCCTTCTTAGTCACGACAGTAATGACCTTATGGTTAAGGTAATGACAGCAACAAGGCAAAGTCCACTTACCATCAAAGGGCAAAAATCCAGACCTTTTAAAATATACCTAGTACTAAACAATCAATAGCTTAATTCGTCCCACAAAGATTCCCTGCCATCGTTAATTTTTAACTTCGTTGTATTTTTCTTGCTTTTGCCATTTAAGCAGCACTCAGAGAAATTTTAAGACAATATATGCATTTTATTCGTGCAAACGGTCCCTGCGTCCCAGGCTGCTATTATAGCACATCTGACTCCTAATGCTCCGGTTACAGAAAAAGGCAGCCGTTGGGATTCTTCTAGCGCAAGCTTACGCAAACCGAGAAAAATACTACAGTATATATGATAGAGGGTTATTAGCTATATATGAGGCTATACGATTTTTCAACCACATCTCGGAGGGCTTGTGTTTTACATTAAAGCAGACCACAAGGTCCTTGTATATATTCGCTCAGAAGCCTGAGAAAGCATCACTTCGACAACTTCTACGTCACCTGGATTTTATTTCGCAGTTTTCCACAATCACAGTACAGGTAGCTGGTATATGTAACACAGTGGCCGACGAATCGGGAAAGAGGCTAAAAACAACGGCAGTAATCTGCAGCATCTACAAGGTAGCACTAGCCTCCAACTGTCAATGTGTCAGTTTACACACATTCAATTGAGTATTTGGGCCGTGCTTTTATAGCCACTGTGCTATAGCGCTTATGGTTCTATTCATGCTGTCTCTCATCCCAGCGTCAGGGCCACAAATCAGCAAATATGCCGCAATACGTATGGCCATGTATGAGAAAAGATGTGACATCATGGTCTCGAAACTGCTTACTCTGTCAACGAGCGAAACTCCATCGCCACAGTACTATGATCCCGGAAAAGATCTAAATGCCGAAAAACCGGTTTAACCTTGTGCATCTAAACATTGTTGTACTGCTAGAAGTAAGAGGATTGCGCTATTGTCTAACTAAGAGCGACCGATTCTCAAGATAGCCCGAGGCTATTCCACTGAAACATATGTCACCTTATCCTATATTCTATATTCTATGTCTCTATATTCTGGTCGAATTGAATTACACAGTTTGCATGCGTGAAATCAATATCTACATACCACGGCGCAAAATTTGATTCAGTACTATTTGGTTGGAAGCAACCGAATACGCACTGCTGCCTATCACCCTAGCACATGCTGGCTTCTTCAATCGTTGGAATGCTTTACGGTACACATTTCCGTATACCAAACAACCTTTTTGACGAACTGTCTGATTCACTTCATCCAAAGGACTTAATCGAAACGTTTAGAGAGTATCAGACTAGTTTCATACTCATACCCGCTTTAAGTGTTCGAACAACCAAAAGACCTGATGTTTGTCACCGCCGCTATCACTGACCAAATGAAAAGGCTTTTTGTCGCCAAAAGTCGATGATGCAGTCAATGGTTCTCACCAATTAAAAGTCTTGCGGCCCCATTTAAATAACCGCAAGGCTGGGTTCGGTCCCGGCTTGGTCACTAAAATAGGGATAGCTGTGGCTACACCGAGCCAAGCTTAGTGTTATAGAGACCGATAACCTGGGTTAGCATGAGCAAATCGAAGGCCGTTGAGCTGCCGCACAACAGCATCGAATTCGACTACAATTATTTAAGTAAATTGAACTTTGTATGTTAAATAATAAACTCGTAATTAGGGTTATCAAAGTTCGCGATGGACCTTAGCACTGATAATAATGTCCTGTTAAAGCAAAACTCATTTGCGTTTTTCCTAGTGATTATTGTCTTTATCTCAAGACGTAAAATGTTTATAAAAGGCCATCCACTCTTTCTTGAAATTCCTCCATCTTTGAGCTTACGTTGAGTGGCACACACATATTTCTTCTAAATTAGATGGAATTTTAACCATAAACATTTTAGTTTGCTCTATCTGTTCATTATCAGCATCATGCATTTATGCTCAGTTCGTAAATGTTGCGTCCAACAATTGTTGACCCGTATTAATTGTATTATTTAAAATATGACTCCATCTGGATGATGACATATTCACTTCACTTCAGCAAAAGTATTATAGCAACTTTTACCCAATCACAGATTTTTTTTATTTCAAACAGGTTATAGCACACACCCACATAATAATAACACCTTACTACGCTGATATCATACACAAATTTAGCCAAAGATAGATAGGGCAGCCTTTTGCTGCATCGTTAAGATCAATGACTTACACTCTCCTCTCCTAGTACAAATAATCAGGTGACCCCAAAATATATATGTTGCATTTCCGAAGGCCATTCGATACTGAATTGCTCAGCATATACCGCATTATCAGTGCAGCTGCGGTTTAAATTCGTTATGCATCAATTGTCTTCGGAACACACTTTTGCCAGACGTTCTTATAACACAAAGTTGAATAAAGACTCTGCCGTTTTTAACACTTGGGCGTTACCATCAGACCTTGACTCCATATAGGATCAACCATCGACCTTACATGCTATGCATGCGATTGTACCTGATGGTCTTATCCTAGCTACAGAATTCAATTTCGTTTGACTAGAGGTATATTTCATTCTGGTTACCAAACGAGCTACCACAACGTTTGCAGAAGAGCGCTCAGTAATGACCCCAGCGACGGCGAGGCTTTGACGACAGGCTACCCGGCCTCCCTACTGGGGATAGGCCCATTAAGGGCTCTTCCGGTAAAGAGCCCTCTGGACAACCAAGCAGCTGCTTGAGTTGATGGCGAGCTGTCTCTTCGCATAAGCAATAGTTCTGTCACCGTTGGGTGCCAAACATCGTAACACGCAGGGGGGAACGCGTCGTTAGGCTTGCATAAGTCAACATAAAAAATTAAAATGCCGATCCAAAACTTCGCATGGCTGCCAATTAAATAAAGGCCATAAGCGCTTCATAACCGGAGCTGGCGCAGATCTGCACAGTCCGCTCGGAGCGGAGCGAGAGCGCAATAATACTTTAGTCTTTCGCTCGGGGACCAAATTCGACTCGGTTCGTCAACGTAGCTTAATGTAGTCTTAAGAGTTTGTGGAATTTAATCGTTCAAATTAGACGAGTTTCGTAAGCACGAAGCCCTTAAAAATTCATTACTTTAAAAGCCACCAACAATTTTTATAAACTTACATGTATTTTCAAATAGGTTTGAAGCCAATTGGACAAAACTTAAAAAATCGCACAAGAAATCTTCTGAATCTGCATTCTCTTTTCTACCGAGGTTTTTCTAATTTGAAATCGTTAACCTTTTTTCATAATATGATTTGTTTTAACTTTGCCTTATCTAACATTATCTTAGTTATTTCGTATGCTAAAATCTTAAAATCGTATTGAAACAATAAGAAAAGTAATTAATACAAACATTCCAGTCACTCATAACTGTCGAAATATATGAACGAATGTATTCGGTGAATCTTCGATGACTGCGCTCCACTGTACCAAGGGTTGGGTAATGGTGGGTTGCAGAGGAAATCATAGTTATTTTCATGTATTTACATAAGTCAGTTATTATTAAAATTTTTACTATGAACGCGTGACCGTGATTAGGGTCTTCATTGGGTTATATCTAAGTACAAAAGATACAAAAATTGATACCATACTTGCGTATGAGACGCTGTTATTGGCGTTGGTTTATACATCAATGGTTTTTCGGTGTGCAGGGTTATATGTTGAAATTTTAGTACATTTTCACAAACTAATTCATTGCGCGTGTCATATGCCTAGTAATTTTGTATTTTTGCATCCTTATAATTGCCTACATAATTGCCTCTACTTTTGTATTGGTTAGGTAACATAAAGATCTAATACAAATTCACCTGATGACATCTTAAACTGCTTTGATATTCGCTTATTTAACTCCTTTTGGTTGACTGAAACGCTAAAAAAGCTGCAAATGTAGTAACAAATTCTCTGTAAATGGTTTCTTACAAAAAGGTTGCTGATTATATGTGGCAATTAGATCGGAAGTTAATTATTTATGCCCACTCCTGATCATCACGCAATCTACATAAATGGTATAACTAGCAAAATAAACTTATATGTTCTTACTACATCTACTAGCACGTAGTTATACATCTTTATCTCTGTATTTTGCCCAACTGATTATGCGTTACATAAGTCGTTCCGGTTCCTCTGTAATGAGAACAATGATCATTACAGGTTGTTGTATTCAGGATCTTCTCAACATCGAAAATTCTGATACTCCAAACTATTTAGATAGTATATAGTCTGTAAACTAACTTTACATTCGTTTTTGTGTTGTTAACTTAGTAGAGTCCATATCCATATAATTGCTGAATATACTTCGTGGTCTGCCAAGCCAAATGCTTCCGAAACCAATAACTACTATGTACACAATACACGACATATTAAAATTCGATTTTAAACAAATGGCAACTGTTAAACGGCCCATTTGATTGGGAATAAGCAGACCATTACGAATAATTAAAGAATCCTCAGCTCAGACACAAACTTAAATTTGGATACGCAAACAATATATATATTAGATTTAACAAATTGCTACCTTAACTCTTTTTATACCCTTGTAGAGTGTAAAACAAATTTGAAATAAAATGTGGAGTCCTTCCATAAAGCTTAAATACTCTTGATCACTATTAACAGCCGAGTTGATAAATTCAAGTGCTTCTGTATGGCGTCTGGCCTCTTAGTCCTAAAGCTTTTGTCTTGAAATAAGTCTTTCTGTTGCAGATAGTATTGCAACCAGCCGGATCAAGTAGATCGAAAAAGGTTCCACAAAAACGAGTGTCGTCCCAATTATTTAAAACTTCAAATCATTAAAATAAAATACTAAGATCCTTATTAGAATACATAAAATTCTAATAGCATCACCGACACGATGGAGGTGTTTTACTTTCCCGTCCAGGTAGCAATGCCCCTTTTTACAGCTTACTTTGTTATAAGAGCCTAAAGTTAAGAAGAAGGGTGTTAATAGAGAAATAGTGTTATTAATAAAAAATCAAATATAATCTTAATTTACAATATTATTTAAGAAAATAAAATAAAAAGGAAAAAAATAAAAAAAGAATTTTTTAATTAAGTAAGAAAATAAGTAGAGTGTTAAGTAGGTAGGATAAGAGATAGTGATGTAAAATCACCAACCAGGTGGGCCCTGTCCGGTAAGCTAGGCACCCACTTATAACTATGAATGGTCAGTGAGCTCCTGAACGTATCCTGAGAGCAACGATTTTATTAGCAGTGCACGTGGGTAGGCGAGCAATATTTCCTGGAAGGTCTTGACGTAATAGAGAATTGAAGACCCGCTGATAGAAATGAAGAATCTATGTCGCCAACATTCAACTTATGTAGGAAGACAACCTCGAGGATTGTCCTACGGTTGGTTAATACCCTGCTACTCCGACTCTGCTGTAGAAGAAGAATGTTCAGGGTATTGGCTAGTAGCGCACTTCAGCCTGGGTTGCTAGTCTTAGTTGTTAGCTTAAGTTACGTTATATCCTACCGTATGTACTTTTGTTATTTATCAGTTTATTTAGTTTGTATACCTATGCGATAAACTTTTTAGTTAATATAGTTAATATTTAATTATCATATAGGCATATTGAAAGAATAATTAGAAAACAATAAGTTAAAGCAGGAGTAATTCATAAATATTCGAAATTTGATTTTTTTTTTAATTAGTGAACTAATAAAAATTTTTTTTTTTACATTTTTTCATAGCCGTACATGGATGAAATCTTTGGGCAACTGAAAGGTAGACCGTTCAAAAAGTTTTTGGAAAGGTAAGTCTTAACATTACATTACAAAAAATTAATATCAATTATAGTTTCGTCGAAACATATGTGAACTTGTAAATTATAAATTTTTAAAATTTTAAAATACGTTGGCCGATTCGAATAAGAGTTTATCCCTTGAGTGGGAGCATGGTTTATCTATTAATCAACAGCGGTTAAAATGCACAACCTGTAAGAGTGCTCGGGAAACCATATGCCCAGCGCCTCACTCATGTAACAATTATTATGACTTTCTTCCTTAAATATGCACCTAAACAAAAAAGGAATCGAGAAAGAAGGCCTATCCTTGGCACGTGCAAGATTTAATGTCCTTGCAAACCGAAGCTTTTCATATATGATATAGTGGTCTGATGTAAATAAGATTTTGCATAAATGTAGGAACATAATAAAACTTATAAAGGGCGAGTTTGGTACGAATATCTTGAAAAACAAAAAGTTTTCCATATGAAAACTTCATTTTGGACCATACTTTCCTATGGCAGCTAAACGATATAGTGTTTCGATTTAGCCGGGTCCGACATTTGTACTGCGTGTAACAGAAAGAGCGAGTGGGAGAGCAGAGATGCAAACTTTTATGAAGATAGATGGCTCGGTTGTTGATACTGATCTAGAATATGGATGAAATGTATTACATATTTCGAAACAAAATTATAATACCCTCTGCTAGGGCATACAATAAAATCGCAATTGCAATTCTGCATATAGCATTAAAAAGTGTAGACAGAAATTCTTACAATTTGCACCAGCAATTGCGTGGTTTGTTGGGCGAACTTTAATAACTTTCTTTATCAACATTGAAGATAAATCAATAGCATTAAAATTGTTGGATGAATTGAAGCGCAGTTCCAATTGACGTCTTTGTTTGATATATAGCTATGTGGTAGAAGCATATGGGTGACAGTAGCTTTAAAATAAAAGTTACTTGATTTGTATATACTATTATTGAACGATGTTTTTAATGGCTTGAAAAAGGGGGAAAAAAACTCATACTGCGCGGTCACTGGGAAAATCTTTTTTCAATCTTTCAAGTCTCTTGCTCTTGGAGGCTTATACGGATAGACAGACAGATGGGCAGAATGGCGGACATGATTAGATTGATGCAGACCAAGACTATATATACTTTGCGTGATCGAAGATACTTCCTTTCCCTATTACATACATTTTCACAAAACTTTTATTTATCTTTAACCCATTTTTAATACGCTAACAGCACGTTACAACTGTGTTTCTTACCTTCTTGGCGGCACACTATTCAAAATTCGTTCTTGAATAACTTTAGTGATTCTATTGCGAACCCTATTATCCTGTACATAAAAATACCATATTACCATATATGGCCAAGTGTTTTCATATACCACAGCGCGAGGCTCTACCTTTTAACTTTTTTTCCAATCTTGTTGGGAACGGGAGATATTCATAAAAAGTTAAATATTGTTAATCTATGTGTATTTCAACAGGAACCTACATACCTAATTGGGTTTAACTGGCTACATAACGTAAAAAACAATAATAATTTTGTCCCCAACAATTTTACATCTTTAATAAGACCGCACATCAGTAAACCCAAACGTATATTTTTTCTTCTTCATGGATCAAATTTTATTAGGCTCTTGAAATGTTGAGGCTGCGGTAGATCACTTCTTTAGTGTTTCGCATCGTATTAATATATTTACACTTAAGAAAATCTTTAAGGATTGGTATCAAAGGTCTAAACTGATTTCATGTGGCAAACTTTTCTACACGTTGTTTCTCGTTCTAGTTGGGTTGATTTTCTCATACGTTTTTTGGTTTTAATAGAGTTTGCGAATCGAGAAGAATCTGATTTATTTTATTTAATAAACATTTATTGACCTAAATGAAATAATTTAAATCTTCATAATAATTTTGTTGTTTGCTGTGGGGTCGTATTTTTAAAAATAAAAACAAATAAGAGTTCCCGACTAGGGGAACTAGGGGACTAGGGGCGCTAATAATTTAAAAAAAAAGTTAACTTAGCAGGGTTCGGACTCGCAACTGACCACATTACTTGCCGCCTCTATTCAACAGCCACACCAGCAAAAAAAAAAGGTATATCTTATTGTACCATAGAATTCATGTTGGTTGGGTTATTTACTTGATTTAAAGCTTTAGGGTGGTAGCGGAGAGATGTCGATAGGTATAAAATGAAAGATCCTTGATATATGTATACTATTTTAGAATCAACATATCAAGTTTGGTGACTCTAGCTCTTATTATTAATCTGATCTGCTCAAAAAACAGGATTTCGATATGGATTTTTATCGATTGCATGGAAACGGAATTAGTTATCGATTATCGGAAACAGAATCGATCTGCGCGGCCACTAGGAGGACCTATAGCTAAAATTTCTAGTCTCTAGCTCTTATAGCTTCCGAAATCCTTGCGTTCATACATACGGGCAAGCGGACAGACAGACAGACATGGCTAGATCGACTCGGTTATTGGTGCTGATCAAGAATATGTATACTTTATGGGGTCGGAGGTGCTTCCTTCTGGCTGTTACATACATTTGCACAAATACATTATAAGCTTTTTACCCAGTTTTCTAGGGGCTCAAGGTATCATAAATCGCAATCCTGCAAGGATAATCTTTTCTTGTATGCTTCAAGTTAATGTTAATAAGCTAGCTGTGCAGCAATTACAAAAAGAAAAGCTCGAATACTGATCTGTTACACAGTACTCAGCTCTTCGACAAGTTCGAAAATAACAACCTGAGTACAGATCAGTTTCGGTTTTTTGTCGGTGTTGCTTTTGCTTCGTAACTTGTAAAGGTTTGCGTTAATATCGCCTATCTCTTGGGGATCGCTGGATCCATGTAGGGATCGCTTAGCAGGATCCAGTCCAAATCTTGCCGGGTGTGAGACGAGTAGCGAATAATCGTTTTAGGGAACTTAAAAATGTCGCAGTCAATAGGTCCTTGACTAGCTCCAAGTGCATTGTCTTTCTAGCAAATCTGATAAAGTAAGTGAGAACGCTCTAAACGGTCTAAAGCACCTCACAGTCGAATTATGCTAGATGATTAAGAGAGAGCTAGAGATTTAATTCTTTGCTTCAATTCAATGTAGGAATATAAGAAAAAAAGCACGTATTTTGAATTTGAAGGATAAATCAATGGACTAGTCGCACCAGTAATAGAGCTCGGCGACGGAGATGCCAGTTCGCTTGACCCCGTGCATCAGCTTCGCTCCACATAATTTCAACAGAGCTGCATAGCTCTCTCTAGGCTGTTTCACGTGCAATGGGCAACCGTTTATTTCAAGGCAATTGATCCTTACAAAGCTGTTAAAGAAAGATTTTTGTTTTAGCCATGAGCCAAAAGCACATCCCCAGATTGAAGGTCTTGGACAGGAAGAGAGAAAGTCAAGTGCGAGTGATTCGATGTTGCAGCGCTCGAAGCAGACGATGTATGCGATGGTGTCGAAGCTTTAACATCTGTTGTAGTAAAATACAGCAGGGTATGATGTTTTACTATAAAATTTAGACAATGACTACTACGGCAAGTCCAAGTTTGATGCCCCTTCTATGGGAATTTAAAACAAAGGGAGACACATTACCAAACCAACTACATAAGTAGATTCCATGACAAATAGCCTCACAAAAACTGCAGTCATTTTTGTCTTGGTTACTAACAGAATTTTGCTGGGGTTAGTATTATGACTGGATTTGACTACCTGATAACTAGTCACATGTTATGACATGGCATGTTGCACGCTCTCCAGTTATTAAGTACTCATTTCCAGAAATGGGAAGAACTTATCCGCTATCGAGGCTTTGTCAATGCCGGCGGCATCTTCACATTTGGTCTACATCTTGGTAACGTATACATTCAGACATTTGCTCCAAATTGCCCAAAGTCTGCCACACACGCAGCTTTGGACTGGACTCCGAATCTATCCTCCTAAGTCCAAAAATCGTATTGATGTATGCCTGTAAAACAACACGTTTGTTACAAAGTCTTCGGGATTATTCATTTGAGACTTGTTCCACACTTTTGTAAATTTTCCACTGGCGGAATCAGGGTAAAAAATGCATATTAAAAATGTTATGCCCAAAACCTGCCGCGGACAAGGCCGGCGACTTTATTGGGAGTTAAACATCGTAATGGGTGTGCAAAAGTATTTTCTTTTAAAAAATAAAGTAATTTGAATAATTTAATAAACATATGGAATAGAAGTGTTCAAGATTCGAACCGCACACATTACTCTTATTAGCGTGATGCGCATGATATTCTGTTTTTCATAAAAACCTTACCACTTTCCCCTTTTGGGAATCAAACAGACAAACACTAGCTTATTGCTAATATTCTATGAGTTCGGGGCGATCATCAAGGGAATCTAACCTATTACATGGAGTCAGATGTTTGACTCAATCTTTAACATGGCTCTTTACAACTGCGATATCATAATTTTAATATAATAATGAATAGATACAGACCACATTATCTAGTAAATAACCATCTGTTATTTTTGCAGTGACAAATTTACGAGATTTTGCCAATGGAAAAACCTGGAGCTTAATATACAAGTACGTAACTGTAATTTTAATTCCTCACTTGCAAATAAATATATAATTTATATCAAATACTTCCAGTTATCAATGAATGACTTTAGCGTACACCGAATTATTGGTCGTGGTGGCTTTGGAGAAGTCTACGGTTGTCGAAAAGCCGACACTGGAAAAATGTACGCAATGAAATGTTTAGACAAAAAACGTATTAAAATGAAGCAAGGTGAAATGCTAGCATTAAATGAACGCAATATGTTACAAGCCGTTAGCACAGGAGTAAGTTAGTAAATGAAAATGTTTGTTTTAGTAATATACCTTTTCATCTGCTTCAAATAGATTGATTGCCCTTTCATCGTGTGCATGACGTATGCGTTTCACACCCCAGACAAGCTTTGTTTTATATTAGATTTGATGAATGGGGGCGACTTGCATTACCACCTCTCACAACATGGAGTTTTCAGTGAAGATGAAATGAAATTTTATGCTGCCGAGGTAATCAGTAACTATATAAGGTATAAATAAAATAATACAAATACATTTTTCTATAGGTTATTTTGGGTTTAGAACATATGCATAAACGCTATATTGTCTATCGAGATTTAAAACCTGCAAATATTTTACTGGATGAAAATGGTCATATTCGAATATCTGATTTAGGTCTGGCATGTGATTACTCAAGAAAAAAGCCTCATGCTTCAGTGGGAACGCACGGATATATGTCACCAGAAGTATTATCAAAGGGAACATCGTACGATTCATGCGCGGATTGGTTTAGCTTTGGTTGCATGCTATACAAGCTCCTTAAGGGTCATTCCCCATTCCGCCAACACAAAACAAAAGATAAACATGAGATCGACAGAATGACATTAACTATGGTAAGCCATTTTAACTTATTGAATATTAGTCAGATCATTGCCACTGCCATCCAGACCTTTCGGAATTGAGGTACTATCAAAACGTACATTGCCTCTTATGCAAAACTCTACAGTAAAAACTCTTTCTTCTATTCGAGGCTCAATATCAAAGTCAACTTGACTAACTAACTTCATATTATTTAATGCATATATATTTAATTTACCAACTGGTTAAAATTTAGAAATTAAAAAAAAAATAATTTTAATGCAAATTAATTGTTTACAGTACGGACAAATCCGATAAGTCTATGCAGTTTTAATTTTCAAAACAGTTATTTTCTATTACACCTTTTTTATTTCAATCAATAAATCAATATGATAAATTAAAAAAAAAAAAAACTACGTAAGAAAAGTCACCCTGATCTTTTATCACATCTATTTTATGCGCGAATCCCGAAGCAATGTTCTACATCCTGCCAAACGATCGAGGGACGTAGTTGTGTAACGTACGACACGAGTCTAGAATTTCAAAAGCGAATGCAAACTAAGACTGTAGGCTTACACCATCTACTTGCAAAATAGTTAAGAATATATTACTTTATAGGAGGAAAAGAATACTCTATTATTATCATCATATTGTTATTATCATCATATTGTGTGAATGTTAAACAACTAAGGAACAAGAAAAGAAATATCACACCGGGGTCCCACATGTGTTGCGCTATCGAGATTTTTCAATAGTTTTTAACGCTACAAATAATTAAAATAATTTTATTCCCTTTATATTTAAATTATTTTCTTTGTATTTTTATTTATTTTATTTTTAATTATGAGATGTGATATTAATTAATAATATATGTGATTAATTATATATGTGATATTAATTATGAGATGTGATATCCGATGTGTACTAAACGCAGGAAGCGAACGAAATGAACTAACTCGGTGCGCTGCATCGAGGCCATAGCATTAGTTAATGCTAGGCCAATAATAATCTTAGCAGAGAATACTGCCAGATTACTTTAAGCAACGATAAAAGTTTGTTAAGCACAGCAGTTGCTATGCAGAGTAAAGTTATAAGTGAGATGCCCGCTTATGTTAGTTAGTAGACATATACAAGCAGAAGAAAACATCTCCGAACGCATAAAGTATATACATTCTTGATCAGCATCGATAGTTCAGTCAATCTAGCCGTGTCCTTTTGTCAGTGCATTAGTCCGTCTGTCCGTATGCATGAACGTATCGATCTCAGAACGTAGGTCCTCCTATTTGGAAGGGATTTCTACCGTCGAAAAGAAACAACTATTTCGATGGTTCGCAAATCGAAAATGAATCTCGACGAAAAGACCAATTGTGCAGCTGCGTGCGATCGACTTTTGTGTGTACGGTGCGCTTCCAGTATATGAAGTGAGCGCTTACAAAAAAAATGCGAGACCCAGTAGGACAACAGCTATATTTAATTCGCCCCGTAAAATTTCCCACCCTGTAATTTACGAACGGCCGTGCAGTGTATGACCAACTTTAATGTCAAGCTTAGATAGCTTGACGGCGGGGCGAATAATAATTTCTACAGTCGTCCACACCAAGGCACTTCGGCCCTGGCCATTCTTTGAACGGTGCACGTCTACGACCACTCCTCTTGTCCTACAATTTCGCTTGTCACCATCGTCCACTATTAGGACGATGACGTCGACTGATATTGGTTCGAGTGACGGTTAAAACCACTTGGTGAGTGTAGGCAGATACTCGCGTAACCATCACTTCCAAAAGTGGTCTGCTAATTGACTGGCGACTCGGAAACCTCGTGCCAAGCTAGCTGCATCTTTCTCCTGTAAGCCTCTCTCACGCAATCTGCTTGAATGACCTATAAGAAAATAATTCGGAGTCAGGGTCTCCAGAGTCTCCAAAGGACATAGTTGAGCGGCCTAGAGTTGAGCACGCTTTCTACGTCAGCCTATGCTGCTCGTACCACCTCCTCTCGTAGCCCAAAGTTCGGCGGAATCTCCGACAGTATTGACTTTGTTGAGCGCACCATTCGTTTCCACGATCCTCCCATGTGGGGTGATCCTGGTGAAATAAAGATGAACTTCAGTTCCGGGTACTTTCGCTCGACAGCGTCGGCGATATACGCTCGATTCCGTTTTTTAATATTCTGCTAAAATCTCTGAAATTGGTTTCATTGTCCGATTGCATGCGGCATGGGCATCTGCGTCTGGCCACGAACGACTTCAGAACGCATAAATATGAGTCAGTTGAGAGCATGTAAATAGCACGCCGTAGCGCTTTTCGCGACGCCGCCCAACGACAATGTCGTAGGGTCTAATATAATCCACTCAGTATATGTGAACGGTGGAGTATGGGGCGATAATCGTTCGATTGGTAGGTCGTCCATCAGCGCGCGTCGACAATCTGGGTAAGCCTTGCAGACTTCTCTCACCAAAGCTCGTAAGCCATAAACCCAGAATCGCTGACGTGCAGGTAATGATATCTGCGGTGATAAAATTCAACCAGCACATCGATGTCGTGTTGGTAGAATTATCGGTCCTTTTACGCAGACTTCAACTCATTCTATATGGTCTATCCGTCCCTTAATGCGAAGAATTCCCGAGACATCTACATATATAAGGGGAACACTTGAACAGTGGTCTTTTGCGATTGTTTAAGCGGCGCCCCGACTTTAAGATGATAATATCACTAAAAACTTCTTTTCTTGGCATCTCCGAATAAAACTCACATCCATTTCTTTGCTACGTTAAAGGAGCAGCATCTTCTGCAGCTCTAGTCCTCCGTCCAATCTGATCTTCTTAGTAATAATCCGCTGGAAATTCAGTTGTACGGCTCTCAATTTTTGCAGCTTGCTGAAGCGCTGCAGACCCGGCAGGATACATCTACAGGATGACGTTAGATTGGCCACTGCGATGCTTCTAAATACAAAAGTGGTGCTCCATTGAACCACCTGGTTGAGCCATGAACTTCGGGCGCTTTGGTCCATTGCGTGCTATCGTCTGCCGTGTTGTGAGCTGATGGGACACAACGCCAGCTGTCCACATCTGATTCTTCTAAAATCTCTCCGAAGCGAAACGCTACGAACTTTGGGAGCCTTCGAGCATCGGACTGGATCCAGTAGAGCACATCCTTTGAATCTGTCCAAAGTGTTCGGCTATGTATGCGTACCGACATTTCCTTTTGAATACATTTTGCCAGTCTCAGACCTAAGACGTCGGCCATCAGTTTCACACGAGGTATGGACTCGGGCCTCAAGGGTGCTACTCTCGTTTTCGAGGCGGCCAAATTGCAATGTACTTGGCCAGTAAGCTCAGCCCGCAAAAATACAACTGAGGCGTAAGCATTAATACTTACGTTCCCGAATCTATGCATCTGTACAGTCTGGGTTCGGCTCACCCACTTCATACATCGTGGAACGCGGACGGCATTCAACTTGAAACTAGATATAGCCAGTGTTGCCAATCGACTGCGTCATCGTTGGTAAGGTTGTCATCCCATCCAATGTGGGATCGCCATATGTTCTGGACGATGATCTTGGCACTTATATTACAGAGTCCTAGCAGTCCGATCGGGACAAAAGTAGACATGACCACTCTTCTTCTTTTAGTTGAGCGCTCTTGAAATTCGGATTCCTAGCAGTCCGATCGGGTCAAAAATAGACATGACCACTCATCTTCTTTTAGTTGAGCGCTCTTTAAATTCGGATTCATCACAAAAGTCAACAGATCTTATCCAGGTAGCCATCATAGATTTAAGACCTTCTCTTGCGCTTCATCCTGAGCGCTGCTACTCTTGTCCAAACCTTTGAATTTGATGTCCAGGGGTGCCTCTCGACACCCCCACTAGCATGAATCCTCTTTCTCAGTCACAGCTGACTGTATCATTTGGGCTACCGCGTTCACCGACAGCCAGTCGTCTTCAAATGTGTTTTCGCAAATTGCCTTTACGGTATCCGGATGCTCCGCTATAAGCCGCTCGGCATTGCGATTCTTGACGTAATTTGCTAGGGCTAGCGAGCAAGATGCTCTGAACGTCATGACGTACGTTTCGGCGGAGCGTCATGAATCTTCATCACGCCAGAGAAACTTCTGTGCCGATTGGTCTTCTCGGCGCACCTTGACCTGATAAAACATTTATGTAGCCGGAAACGGCGATAGGTCGCACTCTGAAGTATTAGCCCGCCCATCAAAGATGCTGGTGCATCTGGAATTTACAGCAAACAATCGTTCTTTTTCTTGTTCGGATTGGTGACTGTAACGATAGGAAGAAACCACGATGTCGTGTTAATTACAAACTCGCTATCCTTCAGCCGGCGGATATATCTCTTCTATTTTTTGTCCTGCATCGTGTTCATAATGAACTCTTTCAGTGGTGGGTCTTTTGACATCTGTGTCTCTAAACATTTAAGGTGCTTAACAGCCATCTGGTAACAGTCCGGCAGATGCATGCGATCAAACCTCCACTGCAGACCGGTCTGCCAACGCTTTTCATCTTCCAGATAGGTTGTTGTTGCCTCCATTATATGCATCGAGCGCTCGTAGTCTTATGATCTCAGCGGATGTGAGGAGATGTTTACACCTATTAACTCCAGTGAAAAACAGTTCTTATTTTGGTTTTGATATTGTCTACACCAACGATAAGTTGAGCCTTAATGTCTTTACATAACAGGATAAGAAGCGTAGATAAGTGCTTACGAAACTTAAGCTACTGTGGCCCGATACTTTGCTCTGGTAAGTCGAAGTTCGCTATAGTTCGCTCGTTTTTTATCGTATGCTGCACCACATTATGTTCTGGAGCTGAAATGTTCACAGCCACAGACATAGACTCGGGTACGTTCTTGGTTATCCTATCTCCTGTCCATTTAAAACACAGCTGGGTCGCAGGACCATCTTGTTCCAGCTCGTTTGCAAGCGCTCTTTCTATTAGCGTACAATCAGCTCCTTCATCCAGTACTATAGAGCGGTTACTTGCGCACCTGCTATGAAACATAACGGCAGACTTAACCCGATTGTTTCTACCTTGGCCCGTGTGCTCGTCTTTACTACCGCTCGTGGCGTATTCCTCAGCATATCGTGCGGTGACTCGCAACAATCAACTTGACATTTCTTCTTTGATTTACACTGAGTCGCTTTTCCTTAACAAGTTCCGCTGATAGACGGTGGTTACCAGCGCACTTCGCTCTTATTTTTATTGTCGGTTCGTGGGGTCTCTTGGAGGGCACCGTGGCGGACATTGTCCCATTAAAGAGCCAGTTATCAAAGGTGGCCGAACCGCTACCATCATTTGACATTCGATGCCGGCCCAGACCAATTTCGAATGGGCATTTTAGCAACAAGCTCGTTCAGCAGCGCCGGATCCTATACATATTCGTGCATACCAATGGCCCCTATCGTTTCGCAATAGTCTTGGACATATGAGGCCAGTATTTTTTTATTATCTAAAAATCTATATTTTACAAGTTTATTGGACTTTTATTCGTATTCCGCACGCGGTGCATTTCCAGTGTATAAGCGGGCGCTGGTTAAAAAAAAAAAAACGAGAGCTAACAGGACTTAGTGACAACAGCTTTGTTCACTTCACCCCATAACAACCCCAATTTAAGCCACGATTTAAAATAGCACAATAAGGTCTACTGCTGAAATTTTGTGAAGATTGGTGAAAAAACACAGAAAAAAGTTTTTTAAGAAAAAGTGATTTTATTGGCCAAGAGTTGTATTTAAAATTTTATTTAACATAGTGGCTTCAGAAAGAACTATGAAAATGTCTTTATATAAAAACTGTCACGCGTCGATAATTATTATATGTTTTCAAGGGTTCTTAACTGGGTGTGTTTCATTTGTAGATATTTTCTATTGTAATATATGTCGATTTTTAATTAGTGTTTGGTGGTTGGAGAGTGTTGGGAGGGGGAATGATTGAAATTTGTTGTTGTTGTGCAGGTATAGCTTATGCATGTATCTGCAGCTGCTTTTGGCTATCTCATCACTGACCCATGAGAACATTGAGAACACTGTGGATGGAAGCGTTGCCATGATAAAAATGTGCATTGAAAATATTTAAAAAAACCTGAATCAATCTTAGGTTGCTTCGGCTGGTAAGACCCCATAGCTGAATGCCATAAGTCCAAATCGGCTTAATAATTGCCTTGTAGACAAGGAGCTTTGACCGAGTACTAAGCTTGCTTGGACTTACGGCCAACAAGCAAGTAATAGCACTTTAGCTTGACTTCGGCTTATTTTCTTTTCTGTAAAAGGTAAGCTCTCTAATTTAACCTCCTGTCGAGAGTCATGACAAGATATTTTGGTGTCGTCTCTACTGGTATAAAAGCTCCGCCTAGGTTGACAGGTGGGCAGTTACCAGGTCTGAGAGAGAAAGTGGCTGTGGACTTTTCATTGTTCCCCATGATGTTCCATCTCCTCTGCCATATGTTAAGTGTGTCTAATTGGCCTTGTATAACGTGAGAAGACTCTTCAGGTGTCTTAGCAGCGGCGAGGAATGCCGTGTCATCAGCATATGTGGCGACAAGAAGATTAGGGTTCCCAATAACTGGAAGGTCTGCAGTATAGATGTTATATAGTTTGGGGCCCGGCACGCTGCCTTGGGATACGCCCGCTCGAATGACTTTAATTGGAGATTTAGCTTAGCATTTAACCTGAAACTGCCTGTCTTGCAAGTATAAGGAAAAGAATGCATAGTCTGCCTGCAGTAGGTTGCTCCTGATTTTGATTAAAAGCCCAGGATACCAGACTCTGTTGCTTAACATCAAGCATTACGGCGCAACAGTATTTTTTATTTTCAACCGCCACCAAGATGCGTTGCACAACTCTATGGCATTGTTCAGGGGTTCCATGACCGCGCCTGAAACCAAATTGGTGGTCGGGAATTAAGCTAACCTGGGCAAGACTGGCAGTACTCTACGCAGGAATAACAATTTTTGAAAGTATTGCTAGCCAACTAATTGGACGGTATGAGGCGAGATTGGGTTCGGGTCTTAGGTGTCATAACTATTTGCGCTCTTCTCTATTGTGCTGGAAAATGGCTGAGCTTGAGGCATCTGTTAAACAGCTTAGTAATAAGTTGAATGCAGACTGGAGGGAGTAGTTTTAACGCAATTGCGTTGATACCATCATCGCCTGGCGCTTTTCTATTTCTCAGCGCCTTAATGCATTCAAGCGTATCATCCTCAAGGACCGGGGGTATTTGACTACTGCCTTGATGCTCCCGAGAGAGTAGCTGTTCTACTTCCGCCGATTCCTCAGGAGTGCATATGGGCAAAGGCGTGAACACCCTTTCCAAATGATTTGCGAACCCTGCCCTGTCCGCCTCGGATCTGCACTAGCTGCCGTCTGTATTTTGGACTGGAACTGCTCTCCTTGTTGGCCTCTTAATCTTTTTAGCCACTTCCCATAGATTGTGGTGGGAGTCACCGGGTTACAGTTCCTCCAGGAAGGAGTCAAAGGCACTCCTCCCTAGAATGATGAGCTTTTCATTTAAAGCCTTGTTGGCTCTATTAAGCGCTGTCTTGTCCCTAACGTTTCGTGAAAGAAACCAGACACGCCTGAGTCTCCGTTTCTCGTGGAGGAACTCAGCAATCTGGGGGCTCCAAATATGGATTTACCTGTCTGGAAGCCTAGGGCTATGGCTAAGTCTGGGGATCGCGTATGCCGCTGCGTTATGGATATTTTTTCAATGGCAGCCTTAACGTCAAGACAGCTGACCAATATCAGTCTTGGGATGGTGTTTCTAACCAGCCAGCTTTGAAATTTGGCAGCTTCAATAGATTTGTAAATCAGCTTTTCGCTAGCCGACTTCGTCGCTACCGGGGCGTTAATTCGGAGCGTGACATCGCTGTGGTCAGAAAATAGATCCTCGTCCGATATCGATTGAATCCTCCCTGGATTCACTCCTCGGGATATGGCAAAGTCCAGCACATCTGGCACCTTCAGGGGATCGGAAGGCCAGTATGTTGGCGCACCTGTGGAGTGGCAATTGAGGTTTTCGGTCTGAATCTGTCTGAATAGCGCTTGTCCCTTCGGGTTGTTTCTTTTGGAGCCCCACCAGGAATGTCTAGCGTTATAGTCACCGCCTATGTCAAAACTGGGGTCTAGGGCTTGTATCAGCCGACTAAACTAGTCATCTCTAGCATTATGTCTCGGTGGACAGTAAGAGGAAGCAATTTTCAGATCACCCAGAACAGTATTGATTTTAATAAGTGCACATTGGACCCAATCCTCTTAAATAAGTGCGAGCTCAATGTATTTTAGTATATTCCTGATACCACGAGCTCTTCCATTGGCATGGTTGGCGTGAATGAGGTCGTACCCTTGAATGGGGAAAAACGGTCTTGCAGAGAAATGCGTCCCGGAAATGAGCAGTATATCGATTTGGTTGGTCTTTCAATAATGCTCGACCTGCTTTTGGAAGGCCGTTCGCATACCAAATGTTTAATTTCTCGCATAGTTTTGTTATGACTGTAGCGAACATCTTATTCATCTGACTAAACATTTTATCGAGCATGCGCTCAATCATCACTTCCATTCGTGCAAGCGCTGCGTCTAGCTATTTGTCTTTGAGTCCAGGCGAGGAGCCTGATTAGCCTCGTTATTGATGCCACCTCTTGCCGCATTGGTGAAGCTTTTGCTGGGGCTGACTTTTTGGCGATATATCGCTCGTTGTTGCTCTGCTTGCCTGGCTTTGTATCCTGGCCGTCCTTGGTGCTGCCTGGCTCTTGACCTTTTTATACGCAGGGCAACCTTTATAAGACGCGGCGTGGGCACCTTCGCAATGAAGGCAGAAAGCCGGTTCACTGCTGTGCTTGGTGCATTGTTAGGTGGAGTGGCAACCTCCGCATTTGACGCACCTGTGCTCGAGTTGGTAATACCGTTGGGTGTCCCCGTAGCTTTGGCAGCGGTAGCACTGCACCACGTCATCAAATTTAAGAGGGGGCTCTACTGTAATGACAGATTGTCATAGCCTTTTAATATTGAAAGCTTCCTTCTTGTTATTGGCCGGCTCAAGGCTGGCAATGAAAATGTTAAATGGCTTTTAGGTCATCTTCCCGACTAGGTTGTGTACATCTCTGGTGCTATGGCCGTGGCTATTCAAAGCTGTTTTGATGTCGTCAGTGTCAGAGGAGAAATGAAATCCTTTTCTGACGATCCGATACGGCCGCTCGTCTTTGGGCTGGAAGGTGTAGTACCTCTTGTTGTATTCATTAAGGAAATTCTTCAAGAGCCGTGTAGCTAGCCTTGACCTGGGTCATAGCCCGAATGTTATTGTTTTTGGTCGCCTTGTAGGTAAAATCGTTACCCTGACCGAGGATTCCGGCAATGGAGCTGGTGATGACGCCTTGATGTTCGTTACGTCGGGAATGAAAATTGGGGGAGGCTTAATATTTTGGTTTCTGGTACTTGCGTTCGATTTCGAATTATGTCTTCGTTCTCTTTGGAGCTGTAGTACTCCGTGGAGTCGGACTCATCGTCATCCTCAGATAGTGACGCAAACCTGTTGTTGCTGAGCCTGGCCATTGCTGCTGCACTTGTACTCGGTCCATCTTGTGGTCGGTTACAGTGAATCTGCTTGCGGAGAATTTTTCTTTTTAACTCTTGGCTTACTGTCTGTAAATATATACATGCGTATAGCATACAAATAAAGAGAAAGCAGTGATTTTTCTTCTAAAGCAGTAGAAGATGATAGTACTTCCTTAACAAAAGCAGTTTGATTCAGAACTTGAAGCCGCATTCTGTTTGGTGCAATGGACATAAATAATTTATATCCATTCTTTGTTTTAATTTTATTAATTACATATATCATACGTATTATTTTTAAACAAGAACATTCATTCTAATATACAAAACATTGACTGACATATAATATAAAACACTTAAGTACAATAGTAGGTTTATCCACTTCAATGACACCTTTACACAAGCTGTTGTCTCAATTGCTTTAGTTCAAAAATTAAATTATTTAAATTAATGCGTGGGCCCATATAAATTATAGCTAACAAGGCCTTCGCGATAATTGATATTTAGCTCCATATAATAAAGTCACCGTAAACAAGTCTCTTCCGTTTCAATTTTAAAGAAACTTCATATATGTCGTTGAATACATCAATATTTAGCTCTCCTCAGCACTCAACATCAAGTGATGGCATTCTTTTATTGTGCTCCAGTAAATATTATTGGTTTTTTGAAAAAGGTTAATCAGTTGTAGAATGAATTATGTGGCTGTTTTTACTACCGAATATAATGAGACGTCGACTTAAATTGTAACATGCCTCATCAAATCACTTGATTTCTGAAGTTATTTAAAGGCTTTTCGAGAGGATCAATTGTGTAGGTTAAAGAGAGCTAACTGTGAGGGGTAGCTGCATGAGACTGCGCTTCGTCTTGCAAGGCAAAGCTATCTTGCCGGGATAGGACGTCTGTAACCAAGTTTTCTTCCCCTGGCTTATAATTTCTTTCTTTTGATTTTTGCGTGTTCTTTTTAGACATGTCAAAAATAAGCGGTTGATGATAAAGATAATTCCGCAGTATACTAAGGACCCGTACAATGGCTAAAAGCTCAAATTCTTTAGTAGAGTAACACTGTGATATCATATCAACTTTTCCAAAGATTTTTCTTGAGTTTTTTTTTTTGTTGTAACTGGATAAATGAATGGAGTACACAATAAAGGGTCGACAGGTTTTGCGTTTCTTAATTTCATTACGGGTAACGTAACTTAACGTAACGTAATTTTTTGACGCACCAGTGTCAATCCGTCTGCCCTTTCCTATGAAAGAACGCTATGATAACAGAACCTTAAAGCGTTAGATACATAAAACGTTGGTCCTGTTCGTTTGTTTGTTTGTTTTTTTCCGATAATCCGATAATCAAAACCTTGCCCCGTTTCCACGCAATCGATAAGAGCATATCTATAACTTATTTAAAGCTAGACTGCCCAAACTTGACATGTAGCTTCTTGAATATTATATACAGATTAAATTCATTTTATGTCCATCGCCACCCCAACCTTTACTCCATAGGTATAAATGAAATTAGTAAATCAAATGAAACTGCCAAACAATTTATTCCATAATTTAAATACTGTTATGTTTTCGAGATATACTGCTAAAAATGTCCTCAAGATCGGTTAAAAAAATCAGAAGAAAGAATCAGAAAAATTAAAGTATACGTGTAGTTATTTTGACAACCCACGTGTCAGCGGCAGTTAACACGAAACGCAAAGTTCAATCGTATCTACTTCCCTGCGCACACAAACTTACAAATGAAAATGAAATTGCGATTGCAATTCGTTCGGAAGATTAAGATAGTTGTGAAATTGACTTCGATAGGGGGAACATAATTTTTTATAAATGCGTTTGGCAAAGGAGCGCGAGATGCATTTCGTGTTTGTAGAAAAAGGCTCAAAGTGCCCCTAGTCGGGCACAAGAGAAATTTTACTTCTTTTTATGTTATTGTTCTACCGACTCGAGACTGAGTCGCGAGAGGGAGGCACCAGATATGCTAACGTTTTGCTATTTATTTTATTCAATCCGCATTCGTGGTGGTGAGTTCTGCGGTGACCACACTGAGAGTAAGCTTGACCAGATAATTCCTAAGTATAGCTCATTTCAGCCCTTTTCGATTTTTTCAAGTCATTATTTCTATCGAGTGCCAACTCTAGCTGACTCACAAAAAAGATGCGCCAATCCATATAGCTGTGGATTAGATTACGCAATAAAATACTTACCTCCAAGGTCCAAGTGAAAAACATTAATTTCGTGTACATTTTGCTGTCTATCCACTTGCTAGAGTGTCCATATGAATTGAGTTTTTTACATTTACCTACATATTCTACAGTCTAATGAATGCAAAAAAAAGAATAGAATAATATAATAATATTAATTGAACTTTTTAAATGTCAAAATTTTTTGTTACTTACATATTTGCTTCTTTTCCTTCAACAGAATGTCGAACTTCCAGATTCATTTTCAGTGGAATTAAGGAATTTATTGGATATGCTTCTTCAAAGAGACGTACCTAAGCGTCTTGGTTGTATGGGGAATGGGTAAGATAAAAGGTCAAATTAAATGTTTTATTTTTAATTCAATTCCAATTTAATTCAAAGTGCTGACGAAGTCAAAATGCATAATTTTTTTTCTGGAATTGATTGGCACCAGGTTTATATTCAAAAATACACTCCGCCATTAGTGCCACCTCGAGGCGAAGTGAATGCGGCTGATGCCTTTGATATCGGCTCTTTTGACGAGGAAGATACGAAAGGCATTAAGTTAAACGATAATGATCAGGATCTCTATAAACACTTCTCATTAACGATTTCTGAAAGGTGAGCCATAAAATGGAATTAATGTTAATCTTAATGTTTTAAAAGGAGCGGTACTTTACTTGATAAAGCGCAACTGAAAAAGTAAGCAGTTTCTTAAAGCAGACTATTTTAATTAATTGGGATAAACGTTGTTGACCCTCTCGACCTTAAAGTGCTAACACTGGACCACCAATGCCAAATGCGCCAACACGGCTCTGATGGGGCAGCATTCTTAAGCACAATGGTAGACCACTAACCGAGGTAATGCTCGCTTGAAGACGCATCTTGCCGTATTTGCCTTCACCACTCGATTGCACATCAACGAACTTGCCGACCATTTACGAATGTGGTAGCAGATTACCCTGGCCTCTTGCCTGAGACACGAGACATTTGCAAAACCACCTCGATAGTGGTGCCTGGGCCACCTATTAAGTGATGACAGGGACGAGGCGATGAGGCGCCAAAAAGAACCATTTAATTAGCTAGCCGCAACTTAAATCTGCTGTGTGGTCATAAATCTTTATACATTGAAAGCTGAAGCTGACCACTTTATAGAATCTCTAATGTCGGCACTCAATCGTGTTTGTAGATTAATTTAACAATTTTTTTTTATAATGTGGCCATTACCCACAATCTTTTGAATTAAGCACAGAAAGTATTCTAGCGAAACAGATTGAGATGATTTGCTCGAAGAAAATTCGCAAGTCAAATTAGGACGTACCGCTGATTACAGTCTCAATTCATTACGGGATATTAGCCCCGCGGTTAAGCAACAAAACTGATAAGTGAGCGAGTTTTATTAGTTGACGAGTTCCAAGAGTCGTTCTTACTCAACTGGATATAAATTTAAAAGCAGCTACTAAATTTAGAGGCGACGTCACTCACAAAATCCTTGACCCCACTTCCACCAATGAATTTTTATAAAGTGTGAAAAACTCCCAAAATGAATTTGAACAAAGATCTGTGAAAATGAGTTTGGGGCTGATCGGATTGTAAACAAAAAAGCTTCTTAACGTGCACCTTCATCACATAAGGTAACTACAGTAGAAACTTCAGCTTCTCAACTCTAACGGTATGGGCTGTACGTTGATCACCAACCGGTCAGTCAGTCAGGACAAACCGTTTTATATATAAAGATTAGTAAATATATTATCCCAGACTTACATCAACATACCAGAAGAAAGATATTTCGGTGTGTGTGTGCCTATGTGTATGCTCGTGTGTGTGGTCGCTAAACTGTAAAAAAAAGTAATTGCGCTTGATTGAAAGTTGGTTGTTAAGTCACGATAAAACAACAATAAGGTTTATATGCAAACACAAGATTGGTTTAGAAATTAATTAGAATAACTAATTGAATATTTCTTTTGATTATTTAATACCTAGAATCCATTAACGATGGGTAAAATTATTATATAATGTTATTCCCCATGGGCTGGTACAAAGGTATGTAACTGGCTGAAGAAGCATATCCGACCCCATAAATGTATATATTCTCGATCAGCAACGATAGTTGAGGTGATCTAGCCATGTCCGTATGTATGAATGCAAGGATCTAAAAGCTTTTAGGAGCTAGAGACTTGGAATTTGGAACGTAGGCTCTCCTAGTGCCCGCACAGTAAGAGATTGTTTCCGATAATCGATAACTTGCCTCGTTTCCAAATAATCGATCAAAATCGATATCGAAATCGTGTGTATTGAACAAATTTCTTAGTTTTTTAGGGCCAGAGTCACCAAACTTGACGTTTAACTTCTAGCACAGAATATATATAATACCATATATCAAGTATCTTTAATTTTAAAGCTATTACTACCACCCCGCTACTACCACATAGGCATAAATCAATTGAATAAGATAATTTGTATTGTCCACCAATTAAGGTCAATATTTTTTGAAACACACTATATTCTATAGGACACTAGGATCTAGTGTTGAACATTTCAACGGTTAAGAAATGCAGAAGTTATTGAAGAAACTTATTGTGGCTGGCCACGTGCTTGGGGCAGCAATCCAAAAATTGCAAGAATTTTGGTACCCACTCATTTACTCCCATTCATTACAATTGTGATTGTATTGTTTTTCTTTTTAGTTTTTTTTTTTTCATTTCAATTAAGTGTTTGTGTGGCTGTTCAGTAGAGCCGGTTGCAAGTAGTGTAGTATTCTACGAGTTCGAGTCCTATGAATGGAATTATTTTTAATTTTTTTTAAATTTCTTTTATTATTTCTGAAGCAAATGAGTTTGTAGTGCGAACAGCATTGCTGGTAGAAGAGGCTTCAGGGAATATCCTTGTCGAGAGCGCCCGACTAGAGTCTCTTATATGTTTTAATTTTTAAGTGGAAAAATATGTTTTTAATTTCTTTTTGTTTCTTTTCTTTAGGGAGGTGGTGCGTTCTGATTTTAGCCAATTGTCACTCTGATAAAAGTTTGGTTTGTGTTTTTTATTTAACATCTTATTTTGTCAGGGTGCTATTGAATAAGGATGTATAGGTAATAAAAGAAAAAAAGGACACACAGCAAATTGGCTATGTGCAACGAGATTTTCAACCTCGGTTCTTAGAACTTGGCGTTTTCGATATTGAGGATCGATACCGGGTTAATATCCATATTTACGGAAGAGTCGTTCGCCACAACTCTCACAGACAGGTGGTCGGAAGACTTACAAAGTCGCACTATCGCTGACCTGACAAAAAGCTCTCGTATGCGATTTTTTGTTGTCAGTTTTAATTATGATGTATGCAATTGACTTAATAATTTTGACTAGCAGCAGTTTGGTGCTTACTTAGATGAGCAACAAGCTTTAGTAACTTGATGCATATATACATTCTATGTATATACTAGCGGGTATAGCCTGTCCTTGCCCTTGACACGTATTAAATAAATACAGTTTGTCAAAAAGCCTTGTAAATATTTTTGATACTGATCGGACGGTAAACAACCGTTTTCCGCCCATTTACTACTGCTGCGGGTAGAATTTTCAAAATCGCTGAAACAGGTACTTCTGAAGATTTTTGTAGGGCTTTGAAAATAAGCTTAAAGCAAATCGGACACAACTTAAAACTTTATCAAAAAATCTTTGAATCGCATTTCTTACGAAGAAGTTTGGATTCTGCGAAAAGTGTGAAGCACATCTCAAATGACTTTTCATATAGATCTTTGGAAGAAACAAAAAGATGCATAAAACGTTTTTCGCGATTTTTTCAATCTTGAGGGTGGAATTGTACAAACCCCGTCTTGACGTGCACCTTCATCACATAAAGTAACTTCAGTGAAAATTTCAGCTAGTTTGCACACACTTTGTAATGACCGTAGAAAATAACGCCTTTAGTGAAATGCTTCCATCGTGGAAGCATATGGCTACGTTTCTGGAACAGAGATGCCGAACCATAGAAACTGTTAATTTTGCTATGGCAACCTATGCCTTTAGTCATCAGATGAGAAAAACTAGAGCATTTAACATAAATAGACCGTCATTTATCGCCACTAGCCATGATGCACCTGACTTCGTTTTTTGTGCCACCCCTGATTGTTTTCGGTTTGGAAACTTGACTCCTGCTTGCTTTGTTCTTGAAATGTCTAAAGAAAGGTCATCAATTTCGCTCATACAGCTCTGGGGCGGAACCTGCGAAGCGAAGCATCATTCTCTGCTGCCTTTAAATAACTTCAACTCTCCGTCTGGCCAGCTGACTGCGCCTACTCATTTGTTGTCAATTGCCCTTGCCTTTTTCTCTAAGTCGTCGCCATCTACCCCACCTCTTTTGCTGTCCAGTATTTTAGAAGTTATGTTATCCTCTTGGCTACTGCTATGGTGTTCTTCAACCACTTTGATTCCTTGTAGTGCCTTTCTAGATGCCGGTTCTCAGCTTCAGTTCATAACTTCTCGCCTTGCTCGCCAGCTTCAGTTAGAGAAGCACAAGTCCCAAGTCCCTGAGTACTCAACATGCCTCACAGCTCTGACGACGCCTACCATTACTGACATTCAATCGAGTTTTACCACCAACACTACAAATTGGAACATTCCCGCTAACATACGACTTGCAGATTATTTTTTCTTTAAGCCACTGCTTGGAGCTGGTTTTTTTATGTGCTCTTCAGAAAATAAAGCTTTGTTGGGTTGTTTCTGGAGATCGCATTTGGGTGGGTTAACGTTGAAAGTCAAGTTCTGAAGAACGTGCTGATAAATTGGTGCGACGATTTTGGGAGATAGAAGCTTGGAAAGTACACCCCCACCACCACAATATTCTTTTCGCGTACCAATTATGCGAAGTTTGGAATGTCTTGCAAAGTCATACCAACAAGCCTTGCGTCGGTTCCTGACCCTGAAACATAAACCTGAAGACTCAATATTCAAGTATGTTAAAGAAATGTTTAGATCTGGGTCATATGTCTCCAGAGTCCATTGAAATTTGTCATTATTTTCTCTCTCACCACTGCGTCGTTAAAGAATACAGTTCAACGACAAAGCTGCAATCCGTTTTTGATGGCTGAGGATATTAGTTACAGCACTAGGCGATTTTCTCCCATGCATTTTGTGATGAGACTCGCCAGAACAGGGCGATTTTTAAGCTGGATAGAGTTACATATGGAACAAATCCAAATTAATTTCTCTCTGTCTGTTATGAATCAGCTTTCTATAGATGAGGAAACCTATTTCCTAATTATATTTCGGATTCTGCGGTGTGACTTCTTTGTTGGCGACCTTATTTCAAGAGGTTACTAGATTCAAGATGCAAAGGAAATTCTTAATCAAACTGCTGAAATCCTGGCAAGTGGGGGTTTCGAGCTGCGATAGTGGTGCTCAAGTAATGCCGCTATACTGGAAGGCATTCTAGAAAAGGGTAGAGAATCTTCTTTTAAGTTTGATGACGGGAGCGTCATCACCAAAGCTCTTGGCCTCGCTTGGGACTCAGCTTCGGATCGGTTGCTGTTTTCTTTATGAACCATTCAGCAGAAATCCAAACGATCTAATAGATCAATTATGTCGACTATAGCCCGCTTGTAGTTATTGGTCCGGTAATCGCTAAGCCTAAAATCTTCTTGCTGCAGATTTGGAAAGATAACCTTGATTGGAACGCAGGCCTACTATCATCATAATCATCAACTGGTATGATCGATGCAGTAGTTTTGAGAAAGCACAGCTTCTTAAATTTCGCAGCCGAGTTAGAAATTTACGGTTTCTGCGAGGCCAGTATCGAAGAGTACTACGACCTTCAGTAAGTAGATTTTGTTTCCCAAATAGCGTGTAGCTGCTTTAAAAACAATCGGATATACTCTCGAGAAGATCTACACCAACTGAATTGAGTCGATCGTCAATTTCTATGTGGAAACAAATTGGACTGAACTGCTTCTTGCTTGCCAGAGCGGCCAGAATTCGAACTGAGAAAAAGCCGCTTGTTGCGTTATGTTCCTTCGTTGATATATCTGCCAAATACTTGTTCACTCTTCACTCTTAAAACAACGCAGCATGTATAGTCGCAAATATCTATAAATTCATACACAGAAGCAGGCAACCTGAACTAACAGAATCTGATATATAACATGGGACCCAACTCTATCTGCGGCTCGTCCAGAGAGCACACCTGTGGGAAGAGATTAAAACACTGCCACCGAGAAGAGTTGTTAAGCTACCCAGCTGTACCGTATAACATAACTTTTTTTTGGATGATTTCGGCATCCTTTGAGTTAATTATTGCCTAAAAACCTCTTGGCTGAATTTCAAAGCACGACATCCAATAATTCTTCCGCGGCTCCATCCCATTAAATACTCCCCCATCACAAGATTTCACAATCACAACTTACACGCTAGTCCACGGGCGTTTCTGTTTTACACTCGGATACAGTATAGGCTGGTTGGTGGAAGGAAGACCGTATCGAAGGTGGTTGGAAAATGCGTTAGATCCTCGTTTAGGAGAGCATATAAAAGCTGATGATTGTTGTGGACCATTCTTCTATAAGCCAGACGTTCGAAAAAAAGGTCCAGTTAAATGCTACATGGCTGTCTCCAGTACACTTGGAGCTGCTCAAGGATCTTTCGACGGCTTCGTTCTTGTATGCGCTCGATAGACTAATAGCGATTCGAGGCAGGCCATCTCCGATATGGTCAAATAACGCAACCGACAAGCCTTTGTTTTTATCAGTAGCAATTATATTGATTCAGAGAACAAGTTTTGCATGGCTGACTCCATTGATCGGAAATTGATCATCACTAGCTCGCCGCATTTTGGCGGCATTTGCAAAAAAGCCGTGAAGACAGAGAATGATCAATTTTATCGTGCTATTGGCGCTTGTGTCTTAAAATTCCAAGAGCTGCGCACCCTAGTCTGCCACTTAACATCGATAATTAAATGCAGGCCTATGCACAATTGATAAGAGCAGCATCTTACTTATAACGCTGCCATGCGAATTAATTCTAATCATTATTTATATTGATCTGACGCATTTCGCTGTAACGATAATTTATTGTCCTATCAATATCTTATGTTACGGGGCGAAGTGAAAATGTCTATTGTCACTAAGTCCTACTGGGCATCGCATTTTTTCTGTAAGCGGCGCTCGCCTCTTACGTTGGAAGTGCACCGTTAGAATTAGTTTGTACATACAGAAGTCGATATCACGCAGCTGCACAATTTGCCTTTTCGTCGAGGTTCACTTTCGTTTTGTGCTTGCAGCTGAGCAGAAGTGTAAGAGAAGATAAGCGCGTGCGGAGCACGAATATTTCAGCCCAATCGTACGTAGCGCATTGAATCGTATCGTACATCGAATCGAATGTTGTTTCTTTTCGACGCTAGAAATCTCTGCCAAATACTCTCGGCGCCAACAATCTGAAATATTCTCTGCTGCAGAGAGTTTCTGAGGTATTCTCTGCTACGGCGAAGATTCCTGCGAAGCAAGCGACTTGCAAAGTCAGAACCTGAGCTGCCTTTAGAGATACGTGTTGCCATAACCTCAAAGCGGACTTCACTGTATTGGTGTGGCGAGATGGCTGACGGTGATGAACAAGATGCAAGTGCGAGAAGGACGACAAGTAGTAATCAACCCGGTGGAACTGCAACGCTTGTAACGGCATGGTCAACGGGACAGGCTGACGGATCGCCTGTCCTCACTGGAGTTCAAGATAAAGACGCCGGCGTAGAAAAGGGTAGCGGAGCAGCAAACATAGAAATTTATAGCGTCTGTCCAAGGTCCAAGGAAAGTTCAACACCGACGCAGCAAAGAACTGAGAAAGAGGGAGCATTCTTCAACCCTTTGGGATGCCAGAACGTGATCTGCAAGCAAAAACAGGTTGCGGCTAATTGGAGTGTACACCCTAGTTTGCCATATCAAGCAACCACGGCGGTGTTTAACCAGGCTACGGAGCCCAGTACTGCCGCGCACATGGGCCACAAAGGTCTGGGCGCGCTTAATAGATCGATAGAGCACCCGCCGCGGCAGCAATTCGATAATGTACATTCTAATGCTGCGACGCCTTGGAATGGACCGCTGACATCTGCGCAAATCAGTGCGCGACACGTAATCAGCAAAGATTTACCAATATTTACTGGCAAACCAGAGGGATGGTTGATCTTTATCAGCAATTATGAGCAATCTACAGAGAGATGTGGATTCAGCAATGAGGAAAATCTCATCCGGCTTCAGAAGTGCCTCAAAGAGCAAGCCCTGGATGCGGTGCGTGGAAAGCTTATGATACCAGCTACAGTGCCGTATGCTATAGACACATTGCGAATGCTGTATGGCCGCTCTGAAATAGTACATGCTGCGCTGCAGCAAAAGCTACGAGAGGAGCCAGCAATAAAATCGGACAATTTGAACACTGTTATCCGACTGGCCTTATCTGTCCAAAACTACTGCGCAACGATTGCGGCCATTGGTATGCACGAATATCTTTACGATCCCGCGCTGCTAAACGAACTTGTTGCTAAGATGCCCAGCAATATGAAATTGGACTGGGGCCGGCATCGAATGTCAAGTGATGGTAGTAGTTTGGCCACCTTTGATAACTGGCTGTTTAATGTGGCTATGTGTGCCACTATGGTCACGCCCTACGAGACACCACGGTCTGATAACGAAAAGAAGAGCTCCACGAAAACCACTAGAGGGTGAATTTTTGTGCACAGCACGGTAAACAACCCTGAAGGTTCGCAGCAACAGCATTATCAACAGGAACAGGAGAGAGTTTCATGTGCGAAGTGTGCTGGTAACCACCGTCTTTCAGATTGCGACGACTTTAAAGCCATGGGTACAAAACAGCGGTGGGAACTTGTCAAGGAAAAGCGGCTCTGCTTTTGCTGCTTTATGCGACATCGTGCACAACAGTGTAAAACAAAGAAGAAATGTCACGTGGATGGTTGCGAGTCAACGCACCATGTACGAGGGGTAGTAAAGATGAGCACACGGGCCAAGGTAGCAACAATCGGGCTAAGTCAATGGAGTCTGCCGTTTTGTTTCATGGCAGGTCCGCAAGTAAGACACTGTTTCGATATGTTCCAATCACGCTCTATAGTAAATCAAAAAGCGGAAAAGTGGATGAAGGAGCTGAGTGCACGCTAATAGAAAGAGCGCTTGCAGGCGAGTTGGAACTAGATGGTCCGGCGACCCAGCTGTGTCTCAAATGGATAGGCGACATAACCAAGAACGAACCTGAGTCTATGTCTGTGGCTGTGAGCACTTCAGCTCCAGAACATAGTGCGGTGCAGTATGCGTTGAAAAACGTGCGAGCTGTAGCGAACTTGGACTTACCAGAGCAAAGTATCGGGCCACAGTTGCTTAAGTCTCGGAAGTATTTATCTAACTATATAACGTATAACAACGTAAAGGCTCAGCTTATTATCGGCTTGGACAACATCAAAATAACTGCACTCCTGGAGATACGAGAAGATGAAAACGACGACGTCATAGCAGCGCGAAGCAGACTAGGATGGGCTGTATATCGCCGCCCTATGGTGGGTGAAAGCACCACGCCTCGTCTGCTTCATATTTGCCAGTGCAGTGCGACACGTGGGATGGATGAGTCTCTGAAGAACTATTTTGCCCTGGAGTCACTAGGTGTGAGTGTCTCCTCAAATCTGCTGAGATCCAGAGAGGACGAACGCTTGATGCAGATAATGGAGGCAACAACAACTTATCTGGAAGACGAAAAGCGCTGGCAGACTGGCCTGCTATGGCGGTTTGATCGCACTCTTACCAGATGGCGGTTAAGCGCCTTAAATGTCTAGAGACAAAGATGTTCAAAGACCCACCACTAAAGGAGTTCATGATGAACACGATGCACGACTATAATCAGAAAGGATATATCCGCCGGCTGAAGGATAGTGAGTTAGTTGCTAACACGATGTCGTGGTTTCTTCCTATCTTTACAGTCACCAATCCGAATAAGCTAAAGACACGCTTGGTATGGGATGCTGCCGCCAAAAATAGTGGCACGTCGCTGAACGATTGTTTGCTTAAAGGCCCAGATACACTAGCATCTTTGATGGGAGTGCTACTACGCTTCAGAGAGCGCCCTATCGCCGTATTCGGCGACATACGGGAAATGTTTCATCAGGTCAAGGTGCGCCGAGAAGACCAAGCGGCTCAGAAGTTTCTCTGGCGTGATGGAGATTCGTCGCGCTCTCCCGAAACGTACGTTATGCAAGTCATGACGTTCGGAGCATCCTGTTCGTCAGCCCTAGCAAATTACGTCAAGAATCGCAATGCCGAGCGGTTCGTAGCGGAGCATCCGGATGCCGTAAAGGCGATTTGCGAAAACACATTTGTAGACGACTGGCTGCAGTCGGTAGATTCAGAATCCCAAATGATGCCGTTAGCTAAGACTGTAAAAAGTGTTCATGCTTGTGGCGGTTTCAAGATGCGCCACTGGACATCAAATTCAAAGCAAGTTATGCAGGCACTGGAAGACGACTGTGAGGGCTTGGGCAAGCGTATCAGCGCTCAGGATGAAGCGCAAGAAAAGGTCCTGGGCCTGTTGTGGCTACCTGGACAAGATCTGTTGACTTTTGTGGTAAAGCCGAACTTGCTTGCGAAAGCATCTAAGGAGCGCCCAACTAAAAGACGCGTTCTAAGCGTGGTCATGTCTATTTTCGACCCGCTTGGGCTGCTAGGATTCTTTAATATACGCGCCAAGATCATCCTTCAGAACATATGGCGATCCAACATCGGATGGGATGACGACCTTACCAAAGAAGACGAAGTGGATTGGCGACACTGGCTAGATCTAGTTTCAAAGTTGAATACCGTCCGTATTCCACGGTGTATGAAGTGGGTGAGCCGAACCCAGACTGTACAGATGCACACATTCGTGGACGCCAGTATTAATGCCTATGCAGCAGTTGTATATTTGCGGGCTGAACATGATGGCCAAGTACATTGCAGTTTAGCCGCCTCAAAAACGAGAGTAGCACCCCTGAAGCCCGTGTCTATACCTCGTATGGAACTTATGGCCGCAGTCTTAGGTCTGAGACTGGCCAAATGTATCCAAAATGAAATGTCGGTACGCATACATAGACGAACATTTTGGACGGATTCAAAGGACGTGCTCTACTGGATCCAGTCCGATGCTCGAAAGTTCCAACAATTCGTAGCGCTTCGCATCGGAGAGATTTTAGAAGAATCAGATGTGGACAGCTGGCGCTGGGTCCCATCAGCTCAAAGCGTGGCAGACGATGGCAAAAAATGGATCAAAACGCCCGAAATTCACGGCTCGGCCAGGTGGTTCAATGGACCACCATTTTTGTATCTAGAAGAATCGCAGTGGCCACGCTCAGAAAAGGGCTCGGCAATAAACATGTTATACCATGCTGAAGAACAAGCCAATAACACGTCCTCTTGGAGATGTATCCTGCCGGATCTGCAGCGCATCAGCAAGCTGGAGAAATTGAGAGCCGCACAGCTATGCGTACTGGATTTCTTACGGATTGTTACTAAGAAGACCAAATTGGACGGGCGATTAGTGCTGCAGAAGATGATGCTCCTTAAACGCAGCAAAGAAATGGATGTGATTTTTATTCAAATATGCCAAGAAGAGGAGTTTTATAGTGAGATTACCTCCCTAAAGTCGAGGCCCCGCCTAACCGATCGCAAAAGCCTGCTCTTCAAGCTCTCTCCTTATATAGATGACTCGGGCATTCTACGTATTAAGGGACGGATAGACAATATAGAAGGAGTTGAAGTCTGCGTAAAACGCCCGATAATTCTGCCAAGACGACATCGATTGACGTATCTGCTTGTTGAGTCTTATCACCGCAAATATCATCACCTGCACAACGAAATCGTCGTAAACGAACTGCGTCAGCAGTACTGGGTCTGTAGCTTGCGAGCCTTAGTGAGAGAAGACTCCAGTGCTTGCCCAGCGTGCCGTATACGACGCGCCCGCCCAAAGCCACCAGAGATGATCGACCTGCCAATCGAACGACTATCGTCCTATACTCTACCGTTCACATATACCGAAGTGGATTACTTTGGACCCTACGACATTGTCGTTGGACGGCGTCGTGAGAAGCGCTGGGTGTGCTGTTCACATGCCTCACGGTACGCGCCGTTCACCTAGATATAGCTACGTCGCTCTCAACTGACTCATACCTATGCGTTCTGAAGTCGTTCGTGGCCAGACGCGGCTGCCCCCGCCGCATGCTGTCGGACAATGGCACAAATTTCAGAGGCGCTAGCAGAATATTAAAAGATGAAATTGAACTTATATCGCCGGCGCTGATCGAGCGGCAATACCCGGAATTAAAGTTTACCTTTATTCCACCAGGATCATCCCACATGGGAGGATCGTGGGAACGAATGGTGCGTTCCACAAAGTCAATACTGTCGGAGATCCTGCCGCACTCTGGGCTACGAGAGGAGGTGCTACGAGCAGCATTGGCAGACGTAGAAAGCATACTCAACTCAAGACCGCTCACTTATGTTCCCTTGGAAACTTCTGAGTCCGAAGCCCTGACTCCGAACCATTTTCTTATAGATCACTCAAGCGGATTGCGTGAGAGAGGGTCACGGGATCGGGACGGAGCTAGCTTCGCACGAGGCTTCCGAGTCGCCAGCCAATTGGCAGTCCAATTTTGGAAGAGATGGTTGAACCAGTATCTGCCCACACTCACCAGACGTACTAAGTGGTTCCAACCGCCAATCGAACCAATATCAGTCGATGACATCGTCATAATAGTGGACGATGGAGCCAAACGAAACTGTTGGACAAGAGGAGTGGTAGTCGACGTGCACCGTTCGAAAGACGGCCAGGTCCGAAGCCCCGGCCGTCAAGCTAGCTAATCTTGACATTAAAGTTGGTAACACACTGCACGGACGTTCGTGAATTACAGGGTGGGGAATGTTACGGGGCGAAATGAAAATGTCTATTGTCACTAATTCCTACTGGGCATCGCATTTTTCTGTAAGCGGCGCTCGCCTGGAAGTGCACCGTTAGAATTCGTTTGTACATACAGATGTCGATATCACGCAGCTGCACAATTTGCCTTTTCGTCGAGGTTCACTTTCGTTTTGTGCTTGCAGCTCAGCAGAAGTGTAAGAGAAGATAAGCGCGTGCGGAGCACGAATATTTCAGCCCAATCGTACGTAGCGAATTGAATCGTGTCGTATCGTACATCGAATCGAATGTTGTTTCTTTTCGACGCTAGAAATCTCTGCCCAATACGCGCCCGGCGCGACTCTCGGCGCCAACAATCTTATGTTAAGGCCTCGACGCTGCGTATTTGGTACACATCGGCCACTTGCATTATTCAAACAATTGTCGCATTGCTGAAATCAGCACATACCAATTCCGGTTCGCTTGCTTTTGTAAATTAAAAATAAGCCCAGACAACTTCAGGTCTGCCTGCTATTCGTAACTTATAACAAATACACAAACAAATTGACGCACAAGCAATAAAATTATTTCAATTATTTGTAGTGTAAAAGCTATTAAAAAAGCTCGACAGCGCAACATATGAATTTTTTATGCTGTAAACCCATTGAAAATAGGTAAAAAGGGAAGTATCTCCGACTCCATAAAGTATATATATTCTTGATAGGGATTAATAGCCGAGTCGATCTGTCTGTTCGTCCGTTTTCGAGCAAATCTAGTAATTTTAACAGATAAAGACTCCAAACTTAACATGTTGCTTTTAGAATAGTATATATATATCAAGTATCCTTTATTTTATAAATATCGCCACCTCCCCGCTACCACCACCCCATAGCTAAAAAGCAAGCAAATACAACAATTTGTATTGCCCACAAATTTAAGCCACACTTTTAAAGCAATTGACTTTTTAAGATTATACAAATATTCTAAAGTAAAATAAGATCTACTTTTGTAAATTTCATCAAGATCGGTTAAGAGTTGATTGCATTTTACTATCATTCAATGTCTTTGGCGAAAGTTTGGTCTGCTGGCATAGCACAACCCACATACACAACTTCTTCGTACGTGTGCAATGGTCTTGGCCGGCCCAAAATTGATTCATTGTATGAAAAACTTTCTTGTTTTCTTAGTTTCTCCAATTAATAGCACCAGTTTTGTAATTGCTGCTCGAACCTGCATTTTAGTATAACAAATAAAAAAAAAAGGATTTTGCATGGTTCAATCATTTTATTTTATGCACATATCTTTCCAAAGATTTTGCTGTTAAGTAAGTATCTATTGCTTACACTCGGACTCAACAAACTAGCCATACTCTTCTTGCTTAAGATTTATACAAACGTTAATTAATAACAGAACTAATCCGGATATTTGCAATGTAATCAAATATTTTAACTATTTTGACTTAAAATCATAAAAGTGCTGTGGTCGTGTGTATGTGCGCTATACTCCTTTCCATTCTAATTACAGCTTAAAACATACATATAAGGTAGCACTAAAAATTTAGCTATATGGGGCCCAGTGCGCGAATGCTGATGATTTTTCATTGTCATTATTCTTGGTGTGCAGCGCAGCTGAATGTCATATAAAGCTTTTAAAAATATCCCAATCTTTTAGTTAGCAAGCCTTGATTAGACATGTTTGTACAACCGCGTCATGTTAAGTGTTATTCCATAGCTTTAGAGATAGAAAAACAAATCGTGTTCATTACTGTTAACAATGTATTAACATCGGGGCTAAAATATGTTGTCCGTGCACACCAACGCCCGAAATATTGCAGAACTTTAATTTATATATATATATTGCATTTTCTTATCTCACAGTAGACAATATATTGCGTTTGGCTGACAGTCTGAAAGTCGCCAATGCAATAATCGAGAAGACTCTTTTCGACGATTTGATGATGTCAATGTCAATATCTGTTGAGCCTAATTGAAAAAATCGCACTTGCTTTTTATTAATAAACTTAATATTTTGATTTATTCAGGTGGCAACAGGAAGTCTCTGAGACTGTATTTGAAACAATCAACGCGGAAACTGATAAAATAGAGCACAAAAAGAAAGCTAAACAAAAACAACACTTTGACGCAGATGAAAAAGAATCGGACTGCATACTGCATGGATACATTAAAAAATTAGGAGGATCATTTGCTTCATTATGGCAAACTAAATATGCTAAATTATATCCGAACCGGTATGGTATTTACTTCTATTCTTCCCTTTATTTTTATTAATTGTTTCCGAATTAACTCACATTTAGTTACACATTGCATCCGAATATGAGATCGTGTTTAATGAAGCATATATTTTTTTATAGATTATTATAATGAAATGGATTTTGAAAATTGTTAAAACACCAAATTTTTTTTATAATTTGTTAAAAATGGATATCCACCCAATTAGTCTGATACACATTTTAAAATATCAAAATCTTGGGAAATATTCAATTGCAATTTTGTTTTAAAAAATTGAAAGGCTTTAGACGTATAAATAGCTGACTCATAAAGATACACACATTTGTGTCGCGTTAGATAATCCATAGATAAGCGAGTAAGTGACTGGGTTTCATGCTAACAAGCCAATTACCAGCTCTTTAATGAATTTCACAGTGGACAGCTATTAGCTTTTTTACCAATTACATTATGAATCAGGTGCTTATTCGTCTAGCACACTTTTTTACTTTGTAAAAACGTTAAGCTCTTTTTAATAACCAGTTATATATTTTTTCTAATAATAATTTAGATTTTCAAATGTGTAAAATGCTTTATTGTTGGTTTATCTATTGGCTTCCTATGGTAGCTTATTAACTAATTTTTTAAACCTTGCCTTTGTAAATTGAGTAAAATTCTATTTCACTATTAAATGTCTATTAATAAATATGGGCTCCATCAAACGCGGCAAAAAATTAATAACACATTAAAGAGACAGTCAGAGACAGTCACTATAAGTCAATTCATTTTATTTCACTTACTTCTTTTATGAATGGTCGACAAATCGAGCGTGAACCTAAGTACTTTATTCTTTGTATACATTACAGTATACAAAAATGCCTTTTTTTTTATTTATTTATTAATGGTCGACAAAACGAGTGTCCTCCTAATTATTTAATACAATATACATATATTATGAAAATAATGCTAAAAGCCTAGTTACAGTACACAACTTTCTACTAGCATCACCGACCGATGGAGGTTTTTTATTTGCCAGTTCGGCCAGCTGTGCCCCTCTTCACAGCTAATTTTGTCAGACACGCTATTAGAGCCTACAGGTATCCCGAAGGTATCCTGAAAGCAACCATTTTATAAGGGGTAAAAAAAGTTCGGCAGAGAAAATGTGATGCAAATTGTAAGTTTTACATAGCACGCGAAAAGGATTGTGCATAACGTAGTCCGCTGTGCACGTAGATAGGAATAAGGGGCGATAATTTCTGGTTGGTCTGAACGGAACAGAGAATTGATGACGCCCTAAGAGAAAAGGAAAATGTATATCGCCAACAATCAACTTATGTAGGCAGAAAAAACCGAGAATTGTCCTACGGTTGGAAGATTAAGAAGAAGCAGTGTGCTGCAGTAAGATGACAACCGAAGATTAGTGTCCCAATTTAAACCTCGTAAGGCAAAAAGCAGAAATTGCTTCTGAACGGATTCAATACGAATAACATTCCCGTTTTCCGTTCGGCCAGAAAAGCTTTTATTTACACTTAATTTTGTCAGTTCCGTTATTAGAATATACAATAAGTTAATGATGAAATAAAAAGGTAGTTGGAGGAAAGAAAAAGAAAGGAATCAGATAATAGTTTAAACAGAAAATATAGCGAGAGGGGATCACCCAATAAAAATTTTAAATTACGCTAAGCAGCCGCTCTTCCTTTCACATATTTGGGGCAGTGCTTGTGGGCGCCTCCGGGTGCTTGTGCGGAAGAAACCTTAAGGGCAGCAGGCAGTTGACGATTTCTCTTTCTTTGCTTAAGCTCGTAAATAATTCTGTGTGGAGGCTATAACGTCGGATTAGCCATGAGAGCCAAAAGAGGTATGAGCGCCGCAAGGCAACCGATTTCGTTTTCGCTCTTAATTATTGATAATCAAGAGCAAGGTATTACAAATACATTTTGTTGTAGTAATCTTGGTATTTATATTGTCTTTGTTAGATAATTGTGCGTTTGCTTATGATACATTAGGTTTTCATATTTAAGAAATGAAAATTTTAGTAATACAATTTAGTAATCCTAGGCGGATCCACGCAAGATGTGGGGAGATGTTGACCCAACTTGATCTAACTTCGTAGGTTTACAGTACACCTAAAGGAAAAGAAAGTTCAGGGAAACAAATATACCTGTTTCCTCTTCAATATCAGAAAAACATGTCTACAAAGGAGGTTTGTCCTAAGATCCTATTGAAAAATCGAATTAAACAACGTCCACTCGAGTGCAATCAGTGACGGAAGTTAAATGGAGGCTCGTAGGAAAATGACAGTTGCCTTCCTTATATTTGGTAATCTTTCCGGAAAAAGTAGACTATGACACCTATTATTTTTTGCTAACTATACTCGTTATGTGATACAACCCTACATTATTGGGAGGTTGTGGTCCGGTTGCAGGCCTCATGGAAAATAATTTTCTTATCAAACTAACTTACGCAAATTTCAGCCTCTTAGTTGAGCTTTTAAAAATGTATGCTTTGAGAAGGACACCTATGATGTAGTATTTCTCATCCACCAATTGTTGTTGTATTATACAGAATTGTGTGGCTCGCATACGTAGATGACATGCTCTGTATCTTCCCCCACGTCGTTATTGGACAGTCAACAACTTGGGGAAATAAGAGTTCACTCTGTCTTGATTTCTGGCCTCTACATTTGGGATGAGTCGATCCAGCGGCATTTATTTGACGCGTCTCACTGGTCTTGTTTATCTAAGAGCATCTTAAAATTAGTTAAGACCTATTAAAGTCTTAAAAATGCGATAGTACTACCCATATGCTTACACTTATCAGCGAAATTCGGCGCATCTGCTTCGGACCCTGCATATTGAGCATGATACTGAGTGTCTGTTCACGCTTGCCGGCTTTGTGTTTATGTAAGTCAGGTTCTAGCAAAGACCGGTTTCCAGAAATTTGATTGCCTTATCGACGCCTACCAACTTAAACCACTCCTGGATTATGTATGTTCCTTCAGCATCTAGTCTACCTGTGTCTGCATTTAGTGATAGGTTGCAAAATATCGTCATACGCTGATTTCCATAAAAGTGGGCAGAGCACCCCGTGGAAGACACCCTAGTCCGGCTCTGTTCCCCCAATTGTATCATACTTGAGGACCCGAATTTGGAAATCAGTGCTGATCAAGAGTACCAGTTATTGTGGAACCGTCTTTTCTAATCAACACTTGAAACCCTGTGTAAGTAGCCATAACCAACAACTCTTAAGATTTGTAGTTTGCGGCCACTGGCAACTCGGCGAGCTTTAAAAAATCTCTTGACAATGTTCAAAACTTCTCCATACATCATCTACCCCCTGGCACTTATAAGGAGTAGGTTCGGAATAGCTCCAACAACTGATTTCTGGTTCAGAGCCCCGAAGGTCTTTTCCATACTGTGCCGTCTGCCATTGGTTATCTGCATCATGCTTGGCAGTAGAGGCTCTAAGGAGTTCTCCCGATTGGCTAAAACCAAGTCGAAAATTACCTTGTGGGTCTGAGGAGGGATTTGATTGTTTTTATAATTTTTATTTTCAGTAAGTACTAGACGCTGGAGTTTGCACCTACGCTGCACTGTGCGTTACGCAATGTATTGGTTATGCATATCTACGTTTTTTTTTTAGGGAGTGCAGCAATTAGATCTGTAATGATCTTATTCCGAATGACATCGGGTCTAGAAGATTTTTGACTTTAAGTTTGGCAGTTTTGGCTATTTGGACATAGCAATTGTGATAATTATAATAATTATTATTTGATAATTATTAGTTGATAGCTGCGTATTTTTTTAGGGAAGAGCTTGGTGATACATTGCATGCTTGGGTGACATTGGGTGCGTCAGCAAATTTTTCCAAAACCTTTTTAAAAAGGAAATCTACTCTGCAGTGGAAACGGTTAGGCTGAAAAAACTGAACTGACATAAATCTGTTGTGCTTGTTCATTTTTGTTTGTGTACTTGCTCAATAAGCTGCTTGTTGTTTATGTTTAACTGCACACCTCCCTTGGTGTTAAAAATCCAAGGAATCGGACTTAGCTGATCGTGTGAGTATTTTTCGTAAGGCTGATTTTCATAAACTTAATGATTTTATACTGCAAGTCGATTGGTCCCAACTGTACAATTGTGACATTGATGTTGCCATAAAACTATTTTGCTTCCCTCTAAAAAGCCTTCTTGGTTCTCAAAGGAACTATAGCGATTAAAATACATGAAGTCGATGTGTTATAAAAAATTTAAGAAATCAGGAAACACTTAGATCTCTCCCGTTATGCAGTTGCCCGATCGAATTTTCTACGTTAAATTTCATAAGCTATAAGGATTGCCTCCACCGTTGTAACTTTCAGTTTGCACATAATCCTAAGCAATTTATTAAAATTGTCAACTCTTCACATAAGGCATCTACTTTGCCATCTTCGGTTAATTTTGCAGATGAGAGCGAGAATAATGGTACCTCTAGATATTATAAAAATCTGCCTAATCCTTATCAAACTGCATCTTAAATCTTATTATTACTGGAAGTTCATTCCTCTACTCAGCGGGACCAGATGGTGTTCCCGCTTGTGTGCTCCAGCAATATGTAAACCTGTCTTAAAACTTTTCGAATTGTCTGTAAACACTTCATCTTTTCCAACCATTTGGAAAGAATCATACATTTTCCCTCTCCATGAGAAGGAAAGTAAATCCGATGTCGAAAAGTTATTTTACCGCCCCTGCATGGGTTCGAAAAGAGGAGGTCACCCACCAATAACTTTATTGAGTTTAAATCGCTAGTAATTTATGGTTTTAAGAAAAGGATGCAGACTGATGTCATCTATACTGATCTCAGTTCGGCTTTTGACTCTGTCAACCACTCCTTGCTGCTTCATAAATTATGCCTTCTCAGCTTCCCAGCCAATCTCTTGAACTGGATTTCAGAGAATTGGCGTAACAGAACCCAAAATGATCTTTTCAGGAATTCAGGTAAGGTAGTCATCTGGGACCCTATTCCTTAATCTTTTTCTCAATGACCTTCCTTCGCTACTGTCTTAATCTCGAGTATGAATGAATGCTGATGATGTGAAATTATGCCTTACGTTTCAGTCTTGCTATCAAGTGAAGATAATGGCTTTCTATAGAAGCCCGCCTAAATTTGTTTCTTCCACCCTTGATTACCGATCGAGCGAATCATAAGAACTTGTAATGAGGTTAATGATCTAGATGTCATTCTTGCCCATAAAATTAAAACGATTGTCATGTTAAGACTTTACGCAAGCTCTGAAGAAAATAATCTTTTAAAGTTCAGGGTCTTTGCTCTGTATCCAGAAACTTAAGTGCCCTGCAAAGATTTTAGCTTATGTTCGCCAATGGCATTAACAGCATAAACTTAAAAATTGAAACAAAACTTTAAGTAATTTCAGAACGTTATTTAAAGTAATTTAACTATTATTAATATTTATTACTATATCCGAAAACATTAACCGCAGCAGTTTAAATTTTCTTATATTACGCTTTGTTCTACTCTAGACAAAGGTGAGAGAAGTCGATAAAGTGATCCTTCATGAGCATGCAGTAATATCAATTGGTCCGTTTTCACAATTTTATTCTGATAGGATTCTTTTGATGATAGAATTGGCAGTGATAGAATTGGCAGTAGAATCTAATCATCTTATTGATATGCTCCTGAGTTCAATTGTACTTTCCAATTTATTAAATTCCTTATTTTAAAACCCTGAACCTATTAAAAATCGGTAAAAAGGGAATAATGTATTTGTGCAAATGTATGTAACAGGCAGAATTAAGCATCTCCGACCCCATAAAGTATACAGACAGCCAAGTCGATCTAGCAATGTCTGTCTGTCTGTCCGTCCGTACGTATGTATGAACTCAAGGATCTCAGAATTTATAAGAGCTAGAGACTTAAAATTTTAGATGTAACGGGTCAACGATTTTTTTAAGGGGAGGTTCAAGTTTCGTCCGATTGGCCTTTAACTAACTTTAAAAGCCTTACAAAAGCATTAATTTTTATAGCCCATGTTGAACTAAAGAACGTGTTTCAGCGATTTTGGTAATTACATTCGCACATGGTAAATTGGTGAAAATGGTTGTATGAACGCTTTTAAGCTTACCACCTAATCGGCTATAAAATCATTTTAAAAAGATCTTTATGAAAGTTAAATTAAGACGTGTTGCCCAGTTTTCACAAAATCTTGCCTCTAAGAGGATAAATTCGGGTAAACGAACTAACATGACCGAACACCGTTAATTCCAAGTTTCTTTTCAATATCCGGTGGACCTTAAACTTATAATCATACATTTATATAAAGTATAACTTAAAAAGTTGAGTTTTAGATAGTATGTGTAATTTAAATTGGTAGATTGAAATTTAAACCAAGAATAATGCCATTAATTTCCCCGGGCGAAACATTTTTGGGAAATTGATGTCTAAAATTGATGGCAAATAACTTGTTCCTTGTATACATATATGAAATCGCAAAGATTTCTGTGATTAGGGATCGTAGCTCATCTAGCAACACATGCTGTCAGAACTATGCAATTTAGTATGTAAGTGTAGCTAATATGCAATATTGGGCATATAGCTAAGTAACAATGAACCCACTTTTTGGTTTAATAAATTGGCAAAACAAACTTTTTGTATTAATTAGGCTTATCAAGAAGCATATGTGGAGAATGCTTATATGTTTGTCTGTACATACATATATAGTAACATCTTAGAACTTAATTCGCCTTCCGCTGCTACAAAATACATTTGCTCGTTGTATGTGTCCATGGAGTAGTGAATACATTAACAATTAATCCAGCAGTTGCTAGCACATAATCGGAAATTGTACGACTAACACCATCATTTTGATTATGATTTTTAGTTAAGTCTCAATGACCAACTCACATATCCCAGTAACTAGCTTAATGGATGTATCTTATATAAGATTTTACAGTCCGATAGCATAATTTACTTAATTATTGAATACCTCAGAGTTAAGCGCAAATGCAAGCAAGCAACTCCAAAGATAAGCGTCGACCATGGCCCAGGGATAGCAGCTGCAGGTTCTTTCTTTTTTACATTCGACCACAAAGTGTTGCTAAACGGCATCATCTTCGTTAACAACAGTCACAATGTCGAGAAAGAATTCCCTGCAATGGTTTGTAAACATTGCCGGATACGATCCAGTATTGAGCCTCCCTCTTCTAAACATAGCTTAATAAGCAGAGTTTTCATGATATCCAGCAGGCACGAATTTGCTTTTAGCTTAAGGACCACAGCAGCGGTGGGATGTTTTGTTGTTTGCTCTGGCAATGAATGATAAAAAGAAGAGTAGACCGAGAGATACAGGAAATGATGGACCAAGGACGCCGATGATTCAGAGTGGGTTAGATATCAAATAAAACTCTGTAATTTAGCTGGGTAGGTGAACCAACGAACTGCAGTTCGAGCACGTGGTCCACAACGCTGACACTGCGTCATGTCGGACATCAACTTTGTTGAAGCTACCCGAAATTATAGCCCATACGATGCATAATCTCAGCGCTATTGCGAACACAGAAGTCAGCTCCACCGAATATAGCTGCAAGATTGTCTTCAGTTTTAAATTATATTTTGAAAACGATGTTTGACTGGTGTAATAAATATCTCGTTCCGTAACCGGTCCACTTTGGTCAAGTAACCGGTAGAGATAATAAATATAATTACAGCTTAAGAGCAAACAAAGTGAGCTCTTTTTAAGCTGCTGCCTACTCTCATCCGTCGTTCTGAGCGTAGCTCAAATTCGTTCGTTTTGCATATAATTAGTTAATTGTTTGATCGCAAGCACGATCGCAACTATTTCGAGATGGCTGCCAAACAACAATATAACAACCTGCATTCGTTATAAAAATATCGTTCTCTTAATAAGCGCTGCACACGAGCAGTGATAATTAATTAGTTGCAAAAAAGGTTGTAACAACACAGGTCCTATATTTAATTATTCGCAAAAGCTCTTGGCTCATCCCTTAAAAGTAAAATATTCTGGTTCTCTGCATTCTATACAATATAATTCATTTTTAATTGAAAAATATATGTTCGGATAAGGATGAATACATATTCGGATGAGGCCTTGGGTAGTCCATTAATAACATATACACTAAACAGGGTCAACTATGTCTCCTTTTATGTGATTTTAACTCTATTTATTACACCCAATTGTCTTAGATTTATATCTATAATTACAAGAATTACAAGATATTAATACTAATTAATTTTATATACATATTATTTGTTGAAGCTTGGAACTTTATTCAGACAGTGGAAATAACAAACCAGAACTTATATTTTTGGACCAAGTTGAAGATGTTTCATCTGATTTTGTACACTACAAAAATGAACAATGTATTCAAATTCGTGTTAATGACGGCAGTCGTGATGGCAGAATTATTTTGACAAATTCGGTAAGTAGGTTTTTGTTTATAAATTCACTTCATATAACTAAAGTTCTTTTTAAAGGATGAAATTGGCTTAAAAGAATGGGCGTTGTCATTAAGATCGGCCCACAAAATGTCACAGGATCTTTTGGGATCCATGGCTAAAAAAGCTGGAAAAATTTATGGAAGTGAACGGGACGCAAACAAATCAATGTATATTTTGGGAGGGAACTGTTCGACGACATCGTCCAATGGCTCTAAATAAGTATTAGATATAATGGAATTTATTATAACATATAATAGGTTTCCAGCTTTGAAACTCATAAAACAAATAGTTTCATTCACTAAGAAATGAATCCTAATAAAACACATCTTGTAAAATCACATAAAATCTTATGAGTATGGATTAATTTATATAAGCTGTGTAATCGATAAATAAAATGCTTTATTCATTTTATCTAATTTTAGCGCAAGCCTTTGACGCATAAACCTAGTGAGAAGCATTCAATATACTAGCGGGTATAGCCCTGCCTTGCCCGTGACACGTAGAAAATCAATTTTCTTTTGTTTTTGACACCGATCGGACGGTAAATGAACAACTTTTGTACAAATGTTTTCCGCCAATTTACCACTGTTGTGGGTGGAATTTCCCAAATCGCTTAAACACGTATTCATTAAGTTCTGTACAGCTGTGAAAATAAGTTTGATGCAAATCGGACAAAACTTTAAACTTCCTCCAACAAATCTTTGAATCACACTTTCCAACGAAGAAGCTCTGAAATTGCGAAAAATGTGATACACGTCTCAAATGATTCTTCATATAGATCCTTGTGTATGAATTTGAGCGTGAAACGGCATCCATTTAATCTGTGACGCCCATTACCACCAAGGAAGAATGGAATTTTCGAAAAGTGTGAAACATTTCTAAAATTAATTTAAATTAAGATCTTTGAAAATTAGTTTGGGGCCGATCGGAAGGTAAACAAAAAACTCTAATACAAATGTTTTTTGCGAATTTTCCACACTTGCGAGTGCTTGCTTAGCCCCGACTTAACGAGCGTTTTTATTACATAGGGTAACTACAGTAAACATTTCAGCTTCCCAGCTCTTACGGTATGGGCTGTATGTTGATCACCAATCAGTTGGTCAGGACAAACAGTTTTATATATAGACCTAGCATTTTGCGTCACCGGGACTATGTAGTCCACTCTGTTTGACTGCCGTCTTATCCTTCCGTTAAAGTTCCGTAGCTGTATTCATTCAGATTTGATGTTTTCAATTTTGAAAATTTTGCAATAGTATGTAGCAGGTTACTTATGTTTTAACTCTATTAAACCAAAAAAAAAAAACAATTTAAACACTAATTAAAAACCATTTTTAACCAGTAGTTTTACTTACGGGAATTAAAGTCAGAAAAGTAAACTTAACTTAAACTTTTGAAGCGGTCACTTCCACGTCGCGTTATAGACTGCCAACGCATATTTTACAAAACCAGCATCAAGGCATTTTCGATGTTAGCTCAAAAACAAATACTAGGATTTGATCAATTTTTTTTAGGTTCCACCGACCACCTGCCTTGCAACGGTCTCTACATTCAAAGGAGCAAGAAAGCGCAGGCTTGTCCCCCTGGGTCGGACATTTAACGTTTTACGGCTGATTTAAATGTCATGAATGATTTAAACGCTCAGATCCTGACGGCAGAGGATGCCGACTCTTCAGCTCAAACCCTGTTGGACCAAGCATATGCGACTGCAAACGCTACGCCTAGCATATACTATCACATATAATCTTTATAATACTCTTTTTCTTATATGATTGGTCGCCTGGCGCCCTGCCCCGCAAGTGTTGGAATACGTTACACAATGGATCCGATTCACATACGGGCGCAGATTTAGTTACCGCCACTATTCATAGTAAACAGTCTTTTATATAATCCGTTGAAATAACAAACAAGCCAATAATTTTTGTTGCGAACCGAAACCTCTTTAGGAAGCACAAACCCCCTCAGTTAGAAGCTTCATCCTCTTTAAGAAGTGACTACGACATGTCGTCCCATTCACTGGCAGACAGCCCTTATGGTATATACTACAAGACTCAGTGAAAACTGACGTAGTGAACGCATGTAACTGTAAGCTTCCGATACTAGCTTTTATCCTACACAAAATAGAAAAGAGATTCCCGGAAAAGCTTTCAGATATTCCAAAAACTTGTATTGAATCAACCGCGCTTTGGTGTTGATTGAATTGCATATGTAAAGAAGAATTTGCAAGAAACTGGCCCTTTGTTATAACTGCCTAAGACTCCAAACTCGGTCTTGCAGTAGTAGTCATTGTTGTACTTGTAGAGGAAAGCATCATACCCTGCTGCATTTTGCTAACTTATCAGAAGCTGAAGGGTCGACACCATTGCATACATCGTTTGATTTGAGCGCCACCACTTCGAGACACGCTTACTCCACTACCTCTCTTGCTCTTCAAGGTCTTCAGTCTGGTGTTGTGCTCTTGGCCACAGCAGTGGTAATGGTAAAGAATAGTTTCGGGTCCTTGGTTCCCTGTAGGGCCTTATTAGACTCAGGCTCTCAGTTGCAAATGGTCATATCCCGTTTCGCACAGTTGTCACAGGTCTCGGAGACACAAGCGTCTCTACTAAAGGATCAGCCGTTAAGATTCACATGAAGTCACAAGACTCAGATTATTCAGCCACCTTTGATGCTCTTGTGACTCCAACAATTACCGATAGTCAGCCTAGCTTCATCATCGATACATCGGACTGGAAAATTCCCTCGAACATAAGGTTGGCCGATCCTGCATTCAACAATCCACAGCGAGTGGATCTTTTAATTGGAGCGAGCCTTTTCTACGACCTTTTGTGTGTTGGGAAAATTGTGCTTTCGCCAGGACTACCTCTTCTGCAAAAACTCATCTTGGGTGGGTCGTGACCGGTGGGTTTGAGAGTCTGCGCAGTACCTCGTTGTTGGCTGCTGGCCTCACTCCTGATAGCGAAGCTGGTCCATTGGAAGTTCGTCTGGATGAGTTGGTTCGGCGTTTTTGGGAAGTTGAAAGCTTGGAAGAGCCTATGGTAAAAGCCATCAAAGAGGAGTTGGAATGCGAGCAGCACTTTGCCAATAACTTCTCCAGCTTACCATCCGGCGAGTATTCAGTGCGGTTGCCTCTCAAGCGGAGTGCAGAGCTTCTAGGAGAGTTTTATGGCCAGGCTTATCGTCGATTACTCAGTCTTAAGAGAAAATTGGGTCGGAATTCGTATCTAAAGGAGCAGTACTTGACATTTATCAAAGAGTTTCTGGATCTAAATCACATGTCGCGAGTTTATCCAGAGTTGAGTGGCTGTTGTAAATACTTCCTCCCACATCATTGCGTTCGAGAGCTCAGTGACAATTGACATTCTGGACATTCTCTTGATGATGTACTGATGGCGGGACCAATCATTCACCAGTTAGCCTTTGATGAGCGTGATGCATCTCTAATTGGATGGGTTGCCATCAAATAGGAGTTTTACGTTGACGATTTCATATCCGGAGACAACTCAGTTGCTGAAGCCAGAGAGAAAATTCGTCAGACGGCCGGGATATTATCTCGTGGAAACTTCAAGTTTCGAAAGTGGTGTTGCAGTCACCAAGAAGAATAGCTTATGAAGAAAGGAAACGGTGCTTGAAGTTCGATGATAGAAGCGATGTTACCAAGGCGCTTGGTCTTGTAAGGGATCCAGCGATCGATCAGTTGCTGTTTTTATTTTCTGTTCTGGATTCTACAGTCAAACCCTGCAGGCGCTCAGAACTGTCTATTGTTGCCCGTTTCTATGATCTGCTTGGACTTTTGGGACCAGTTATAACTAAAGCAAAGATCTTTCTTCGACAGCTTTGTAAGGACAAATTAACTTGGGATGAAAGCTTGCCGATTGAGCTTGCATCTACGTGGTGGCCAGAAGTCCTTTAGCAACAAGACGTATCCTATGCTCCATGTCTCAAGTTGCGGCATTAAAAACATTGACTGTCCCAAAACTGGAATTATGTGAAGCGAAGCTGCTGGCTAATCTGATGCATGAAATTAAGGCATCTTTGTCGGCTAGTTTTATTGCTGGTGCGATTCGTCCGTTGTCCTATCCTGGATAAGAGATGAGCCCTTCAAATTTAATGTATTCGTGGCAAATCGTGTTGCTGCCATACAAGAACTCACTGGCAGTATGGAGTGCCGATATATTCCGACGGACAGAAGTCCAGCTGACATTCTTTCTAGAGGCACAGTTCCCAACGTCCTACCCCAATCGGAGCTCTGGTTCAATGGTCCATCGTATCTATTAGATGGTCGCTTAAATTGTCCGGCTTCCTGTCGGCTTTAAACTCCAACCATTGAAATAAGGAAAACGATACTGATCATTAAGTCTCCATATGCAGATTTAACTCTGGGATGCAAGCACGCAAACTCATTTGGCTCCATGCAGCGCACAGTCGGTAAAGTGTACACATTTATAAAGCGTATAAGGCATCATGGACTCACTGTTGCAGACATTCATCACGGCACTCGGATTCTTCTTCGGGTTGTACAGAGAGCAAATTTGTGGGATGACATCAAGCAGATTCATTCTCATGGAAATGTGAAAAAATCCAGCTCCATCGCATCTCTTGCACCATTTCTGGATGAAGGTGACCTCCTCCGTGTTGGTGGCCGGCTAAGCAATTCATCGCTGGACTATGATACGCTACATCCCGTTATATTGCCTCGGCGTCATGCAATAACCTTAGCTGTCATCGTTCAGTTTCATGAGAGGAACCTATACACTGGTCCCCGTGCACTTCTGGCCAAAATTCGAAATTAGCCTTGCTTCACCAGCAAGGCAATGCACTTAAAGCTGGTCAAGGACCTATCGACTGCTACATTTCTGGGTGCCCTAAAATGATTCATCGCCACTCGTGGTAAACCCAGTCAGATCTGGTCCAACAACGCAACAAACTTAGTTGAAGCTAAGAATGAGCTGGTTTGAAACGTCTCTTGCTCAGCGAACTCCACATGGAAGCAGTTCGGCAGTTCTGCCTGGCCGATGACACCGAGTGGGAATTCATTCCCCCCGTTCTCCGCACTTTGGTGGACTATGGTTGGCGGCAGTGAAATTGGCCAAGCACCATTTTTTTCGCTCTGTCGGCCGTTTTTTGCTTACCTATGATGACCTTCGAACTCTTGTTTGCCAAATTACAGCTATTGTAAACTCACGCCCATTACTCTCGCTTTCAGAGAACCCAGCAGATCTAGATGTCCTGACTACTGCTTATCTACTGCTTGTTGGTCCTTCAGCAACTATCGTCGAGCCAGACTTGACAAAATTAAACAAAATGGCTGGCAGCTTGTGACACAGCTACAACAGGTGTTCTGGGCTCGATGGCGTGAAGAGTGCCTCACCCTACAACAACAGCAAGCAAAATGGCACACCCAAACACAAGCGTAGTGCGTCAACGACATGGTGCTCGTTAAAAAAAAATTGCCTCCCATGCGGTGGCCGCTGGGAAGGGTAGTAAACTTGTTTCCTGGGAAGGATGGAGTATGTCTTGTAGCTGATCTGAAGACCACGGCTGGAATCATCCGAAGAGCCGTAAACAATCTGTGTCTGCTGCCCCTTAAAGATTCTGTTAAAAATCAGGCCTCCAACGGGGGAGTAAGGATTAAGTAGCAGCCGCATCAAATAAGCATGTAAGCATAAGAAGAGGTTACAATCTTAGTTTAGTGAAACAGTTGTTTGTTGTAAACAAAATTGGCAAGCACTTCTTGCACTTGTCGCAGCTACTATAAAATTGCATACTCTTTCTATCTTCTCTTTTTTTGTTTCGTTGTTGATCGAGGCGAAGCGAAGTACTATTTCTGAGCCACAGCCAAATAACTTTTGCAATTTTTATTATGTAATTTATAAAATTAAGCGCGCTGTTGTGAAAAAACAAATCTGACATTATTTCTCGGCTAAGGTTTCAAAACAGTTGCTAAAAAACATTAGTAACTCAACAGCATCCAATCCTCCCACTCATGGGTGATTTACCAGTCGAACGAACACACAAAAAAATACACAGGTCGAGCTTGCCTCATCATCAAAGGCTATGTCTTTGTCTTTGTATACTTCAGTACACACTAAATGTATACATTTAGATGCTGGCCCTCAGTCCAGGCCATTTCCTAGTCGGCTCACCTCTTATATTGATTTATTAAATAAATTAAAAGAGTGCAGCGACCATCCTAAGCCACTGGCAACATCTCAAAGACCTCAATCATCAGTTCTATTTTTGTTGGAAAAACGAATACCTCAAGGAGTTGTACAAAAGGCACAAATGGCAACATCAAACGAGCTTTTTCGCCAGGGCTGTGCGCACGAGGAGTGGATGCGCAATTTTAAATAACAACAGGGTAGCGATACCGCGGGTTGCTACTATGCCTTGAAACGATCTCGAGCGGCATGGAGGAATCTGTCATCATACCCTGTAAATGTAGTAAAAGGTTTAACCCGTTCGAAGCACTTATTCGATAATTGTTTTTTACAATCGACATAGCTTTTGGTACTAACAATACTGAAGCTTAATGGGGTGACATGCTCCTTTGGATGATACCATGCTTCTGAAGATCATCCAGCATTGTGTGTAGCTTATCATTCTGGGCAAATAGGACTTTTGGGTTGACACCTTGATTTGCAGGACTTCTGCATCGCATCTGCTAATTTTTAAAAGGTCGTCGATCCGAAGTGAACAGATCGCTCACCTTGATTGCGGTGACTGATATAAATATCAGGGCTAATATCATATTCCTTGCCCGGCACATTTTTAATTCTCTACGCCTGATAATTAAAATGCAATCCATCGATTCAGCTCACCAAATCCTTGCAGCCTTTTTATTGACTGTTGTTTAACTGCTGAGTTGGGATAAATGATTCTTTACTAAGATTTTTTTTGATTTGGCCTGTTGATAATATACGAATTTAACTATGGCTCATCCATATTGGCTTGACAACCTAATGCCAGCATTGCATAAAAGTACTCGATCGTTGACTTGCGTTTCCGATGCATCATTTGCCTCTTTCGCTACGTCTCTCATTTTCCGTTGCACAGAAAATAAAATAGTAGCCCCACCCAAATTATACATTCATTGTAATTGCTCGAATTTGTCGACAAACTATGCTGGTGTTAAATGGCTCTTTATTGAATCAAATTCTGGTAACATGCCAATAACATTTTTCATGTTTTCACTCGCAATAATACCCAATTAAAAATTTAACAATTATTTAAATAATTTTTTTGTCAAAACAATACCGTATTTTTTTTTGCCTTTTTTCTTGTGATATGTACACAATCTTTTTGACTATCTATCTGAACAACCGATTTACTTTGCCGCATCTGTAACCGTTTACGTCTTCCCACTCATGGGTTCTCGATCCTTAATCTTTTTTTCGACCTGTCGCGTCGTTCTTCTACTTTTTTTAACAAGTTCTTGGGCCCACGATTTTCTCTATGTCCGCTCTACTCAACATCGAAAATCAGACTTTTTATAATTCTTTATTGCTAGTAATCAACATGTTTCGTATACTCCTATCTTATACTGCTCTTCTACTGTTTTTTGAGATATTGTTTGAAAATATCAAACTATTAAATGAATACCAAATAATATAACAATACCAAACCCATTATTTATTTGTCATAATGCACATTAAGCCAGTAAGAAGAGTACACAGATTCATGAAGTATATATTAAGCTGCCACCGATACTTCCAAGCGTGGGCAGTTAGGAATGCCACACTCAAGATCTGGACAATTATCTTGATGCCAACAATTTTCATTCCTACAAAACATGCATCCATTGGGGGTGAGCGGTACGTTCGTTGAAAGTTCTAGCTTATCCCAGACCTTTTTTAAGTCCGTAACTAAGGCATTCATCATTTCAAATGTATGAAAAGGAGTCGGAGCTAAACGAAGTTTTTCCTGGCCGCGTGCAACTGTTGGATAATTTATTGATTGTATGTAGTGTCCAAAGTTCTCCATAAGCATGTTTGAGATTTGGGTGCATATAAGAGGATCTCCAATTTTAATCGGAATAATGTGGCTTGGTGTATCTTCCACTGGAAAACCTGAAATGTATTATATTTCAATTAAAATATATCTACTCATATATATTCATAGTTTTTATTTATATCTCAGTTGGTTAGATAACCGATCGTGTGCTAGAAGGGCATCGCTGTTTTTTATTTCTTACTCCCTACAGGAAACTTCTTTGGCTTACTCTCAGTGCTCAATTCACTCTCAATAATGTATATAGCTTAATTAAATGTATGTGCGTATGTGTCCGCACATGCAACAATGCACTTAAATTTCTCCACTTATGAAGGGACGAGTAATATGAAATAATCAAGGGGCTCGCAACGTCGTTACGAAGTTCTTGCATTTTAAGTCTTTATTATAAGGGTACCTAACCGTTGACATGTGTGCATGGAAAATTTTTGTGTCGGCCACGTACGCACACTTACATAAGTTTGTATACGTATACAAACATTTATGAGTTTGTGTGCAAATTTGCCAAGATTTGAAGTTTTTGGGATTTCTGAATATCCAGATAAGCACTGGCTGGTTTATTATTTCATACTATTTTTTATTTTATTATTACCTTTTAGACTAGTATTAAATATTTCAATAAGCACAAGGAAATATAATTTTTTTCCTTCATTAATAGTTAAAAATTAAACTCCCATAAAATATGATTTGCATAACTTCTTTAATTTATTTAATAATAATAATTTAATTTATAATTCATAAATAAATGATCTTTTTTTATAATTTCAAGATTGCGAAAGGATATGCGATTAAATTTTAAATGAAATAAAATTCTATATTTTTTTAAAATAAAATATTAATTGAAAATGAATATTAAAAAACAACAACAACAAACATTTCAATGAGAACGAAATGGGCATGAAACAAAAAAAAGTTATGCAAATCATATTTTATGCGAGTCTTTTGCGACATATTTTAAGAGACTTTTTAAATATTGCTTACCAACAAAAACATATCGCCGAAAATATTTTATTAGACACGTTAGAAATATTATAAGAAAAGGCTCGCAAAGCATATCACAAAAGGCTCGCTAGCTGTATTTCTTGCGACGGTCGTAAATGAAAATTTGACTGTCACAAACTGAACGATATATGATTCATATTGCTATCGTTTCCCGATGCGTTTGCGAAAGTTTGGGTAAAGTCTCGCATTCGACCAGTTTGCGATATCATTTGCGACAGTTTAGTCCGCTGGGCATTTACACACCTTTGGATGTATGTGTGTATATCTGGAAATTCAGGAATCCCAAATTTATATGATGTTGTTTATACACACACATTAAAATGCCATTTAATGCACTTTTATTTTTGTGAAGATCGGACAACGAGCATTTAATTTTCAATAGTTTGTGTGTGTAAATTGCGCTTTTGGAATTCGGAATATTTTCTGTTTTGAAGAATTCAAACTGTGGTGCTATAAATCAAAATATTATATTGACTGAAGAGTACAGCACATTTTGTAGTCGAGCATACGACCTAAGCATTCCTTTTTATTTTATTTTAGACGTTTTCAGATGTAAGAATGCAATTTTGAGAGTCTCATAATTCACACTATTACAGCGTTAGTTTTCAAACAATATAATTTAAAATTGGGAAAAATATGAGTTTTGTGCTGTATTTTTTATAATTTTCGAAAAAGTATATTCTATCAAATATTATTTTAAGCAATATCTGATCTTATTTGTGGACAGCCGCAAGGCCAGGCTAATCCAGGCTGTATGATTTCAGATAGAAAATCAGAAAATACACATCTCAATCGCCCATACTGTTAAAAAATAAAAGAATTCTTTGGAATATTGCCTTAACTTAACTCTGAATGATTTAAAAGTCAAAGCCATGTTATCTGCATTCAAGAATATAGCTGAGTTTCCTTCGCCTGAAATAGTCAAGTTCGCTTTGAGCATTAGGCATGAAAGAAATATTATTAGCAGCCAGATCATGGACATACTTTGAGAAATCATAATGTTAAAAATACTCCTCTAGTCAATGTCATAATATTGCCACCATTTCACTTTAAGATTGAACTGATCAAAAAATATCTAATAACTGTGTTTTCATTTCCATTAATGGACAAAGTTATGGAAAACTGTGGTAAAAATGATTATTTGTATTCTTTTTTAATATCAGATGCAAAAACAACCTGGAACTTTAAGCAACACGGCTCTGCACACTTGTTGGTCAGCAACAAAATTGATCTAACATGTAAGAGGTACTTCCTTCTGACTGATACATGCATATGCACAAAGCATTATTATTCCAAAGAAAAATATGAAAAACAAATGATTAGGGATATCCGAAGACTTAACAGACATAGTAGTTGTAGACATTTCCCTTTTCCAGATATGTGAGAATGGTTCAGATCGAAAATGCTGAGTTTGTTGAAAACTGTTTTTTTTTTTTTTGCCATATAAGATACTACTTTTCCACCTATCTTTTCTAAAGCGGATATATGAAATAGTATGATATTATTATGGAATTATTAAATCCCGGGTTTAGTCATGTTATTTAGGAATAATCCAATATATATATTGGTTCGATCCGACTGGTTCCGTCAAATGTACTACCGCTGATCTAGATATACATACTTTATCAGAACCAAGTCGTAAGAAATACGGGACAAAAAATCAAAAATATTCAAATTATTTGCACATCTACAAATTTACATTTGATTGTGTAGAATTTATTATAAAGTATTCCGAAGCTTTCAAGAAGCGTACATAATTTTAAAATAAAAATATGGTATTCTTGAGTGTTGGTCATAAATCTATCTAAAACAAATACTAAATTTGAATAATATTTTAAGTCTCAAAACCACCGAACTACTTTTGCAAAATATTCCAGATTCCTATTGATGCGAAGTTTAAGCAGCAGCTTCGTATCCTTGTATTGTATTTTAAATACCGTTGGTGGCCTAACTTTGAATCTCTTTAACATTTTATATATCAACAAAAAAAAACTAAATTAAAAATAAAAAAAAAACGATATGCTCGGTATGTACATTTGTATTTGTCGAGTACGACGCGTTCTAATAGGCGATAAACAAAAAAAACAAACAAGTCTAAATCAACTTAATTGTCAGTCAAATCAGGAATTCATATGCTTTATGGAGAACCCATTGAAATTTAGTAAAAACGTTAAAATAATTTTGAGCAAGTGTAAATATTGAGGCATGTCCGAGGCATGTCTCACAGACCATAAGCTAAACAAGTTTTCAATTCCAAAATATCAATTCCTTACCTCCTCAACTCCCATACGATACTACCAACAAGGGTCAATAAGCAAGGAAAAGTAAGTATGCACGTAGCAGTTTTTATTCATGGGTCATTGCATTACAATTATTAATCAAATACCAAATATGTTGGCTATATAATACCACTAACCATACAACATATAGACGAACGCTCTAACAGAGAGCGTGTGTACGAAATACATAAGACTTGTGTGAGGGAACGGCAAAGCTGATCTTTCTTATTCGCTTTATTCGCTCACACTACAGGAAACTTGTTTGGCATACTCTCAGTGCTCTTTCATATTGTCTATTTACCGTTTGTGTTTGTGTGTGTATGTGTCCAGCAGTGTGTATGTGACAAGCAAAAATAGGCACAAATTTAATATTTCTCAATGTCGGAGGCATTTCTTCCCTTTTAAAGGAGCGGGTAATATGAAATAATGAAAAGGTTTGCCACATCGATACGAAATTCTTGCATTTTAGCTCGATATCGTTGATAAGGGTATCTTAGCCTTGGCATGTGTGCATTTACGATTTGTTGGATTTGCCATATTCACGCACACTTCCATATTTTGTATATGAATAGAAGAATGTATGCGCATGTTGGTTGCCAGCCTGCCTGTCCCTGTCGCAAATTTGAAAAGATTTTTGGATTCTTTATATTCGGCTTCTACACCCAGACACACACACACAAATGCAGTAGTACTACCCCATGGTTTCAATGTCATTATGCCATCAGGAATATTTGAAATTGTTAGGACAAAAATTGTAAGCTAATGTTCGAAGGATTATCAATTCAATTTGTTGATCTTGTTCGCTAAGACAAAGATAAATTGATGAGCCTTTTAAGAGCATATTCAAAATCGATAATTAAGGAGATTTTTCATTCTATGGTAAGTGTGGGTGAAATAATAATTATATTAATAGAAATAGAAAGATTTAAAGCCATCCATGTAGACTTAGCCAAAATGAAAGAGAATTGGTTTTCCAGTTTTCCAACGAATAGTGATGCAAGTCCCGAAGATCTTGCAAATACATTTATGGTTGTTTATATTGATGACTTATTGATAGTAGCTTCAACGAAATTTGAGGCCTTGAAAGGGTTATACTCTTGACATTCTTACGAAATCTGGATTTTTATTCAATGTAAAAGTCAGCTGTTCAATATTTAGGACATAACGTGAGAGCGGGTGAAATTTGTCCAAATTCGCTTAAAATTTGAGCACCGAATCACCTCTTCAGTTGGTCACTGCTCGGGGATAATTCATTGAACTAACGTCCTATTTTCGCCAATTTATGCAAGGATTTTCTTTCTTTTTTTTAACCGTTATATCTTTTAACTCCAGAAAAGAATAAACTCAGATGGTATTCAGACCATAATCAATTGCGATAAAAAATAATTTCTATTTTTGCACAGAAGCCAATCCTTAGTAATTTTTGATCTGCACTATCCAATCGAGTTGCATACCGATGCAAGGGCCAGTGGATATGGTGCCACCTTAATATATGTAATTAACAAGTCCCATGTTATTGAATATTACTTGAAGACTGATTCACCTGCTGATGGTCCACGATACCATTCATATGAATTGGAGATATATCATGGCAATACATTTTCGTCACTGTTATTTAGGCAAACATTTTTTCTTCACTGATTTCAACTCTTTTGAAGCATCAAGGACTAAACGTGAACTATCTGCCAGGGCATATAGGAGGTGGGATTATATACGGTCGTTTACATTTGATGTTCAATATAGGAACAAGTACTCTGCCTTCGGCAGATTCGACTTCTGTTAAATTCCTAAACAGCGAATTTATTTGTCAGAAATTTCTAGCAATTGGATAATGGCTGAACAACGTCAAGATTTTTATGTTGTTAATAAACTAATGGGAAATTTTCTTGACATCTCGATGACATCGCAAAAACCTATGAGTTGAGAGCAGGAATACTTTGTCGATAGCGTAATGGTAGAACTCATAGTTTATCAATTGTTCCTCGAGCTTTTAAATGGTCTGTATTAAACCAAATCTGTGAGTGAAAAATGCACTTAGGATGGGTAAAGCTGTTAGATGAGGCATATGATTATTACTGGTTTGATAACATGTCTAAGCATATTCGAATATTTATTGAAATCTGCATTACTTGGATAATTTCAAAGTCATTCTCATGTAAAATTCAAACTAGCCTACATCCAACCACAAATGTCGATATGCCTTGGAACACTATCCAAAAAGAGTCAATCGGCAAGTAATAAGGAATATGTTATAGCCCAAGTAGACGCCTATACTAAATTTGTCTATCTTACTCACGCGTTTTAAATTGATGCTGAAAATTGTATAAATGCAGTAACATCGGCTTCTTTGTTTGGAGTACCAAGCAGCATAATAGCGGATCAAAGAAGGTGTATTGCCATCACTAAATTCAGCGTGTTTTGTTTGCAACAAAAAATAAATTTACATTTGATCTCGCTTCATGAGCACCTTGAAAACCCTATTGACTGCAGTTAAGACTAGCAGCCACTCTTCGCAAGATGCATTAGGTGAGGTTCAGTTGGCCTAAAGATTTACGATAAATCAAGTGAGAAAAGCAAGCCAATTATATTTGCTCATTAGCAAGTTTTCTTGACCATTGGGATTATTTCCACTTTTCCCCTTTTTTTCCAGAAGTAAGAGCTCAAGCAGTACAAAATAGTTGCTGCAAACATAGAATAGGATGAAAGCAAGGCTAAAGTTGTTGAATACAAGGTAGCAGATTTTGTGTTATTAAAAAATGAAGGGAGGCATCCGACTAACTTAAGTTTAAAGTTTATAGGGCCCTTTCAAATAGTAGCTGAAATATTAGATGGTGATAGATACAAGTATGCACACGATGATATAGGAAAACTGACAGATAAGCATGTGACAGCTAAGTTGGAAATTTGCGGCGATGATTCGAATGAAACTATTAAAATAAATAACTGTTAAAGAGACAGTAAAGATAACAAGAGGGTGAAGTTCTTGAAAGACGCAGCACTGCTGCCTGAATGGCTGATAACGGCGCTTTAAATATTAGTCATAATATAAGAACAAAGTTTTGAATTACTTGAGTTTGTTATCAATAAATTTGTTAAATGGATTATGAAATAAAAACGTTTATGTTGAAAAAATGTATGCTAAAATAATTAAATCAAATTCGAAAAATATTTTCAATCAAATACTATTGCTTCAATCTCCACGTAAAAAAACGCAACGTGTAAAATACATAATTGCCCTGAAGACGGTTTGCCGATGTGTACCAAAATACGTATGTATGTATGTATGTACATACATAGATTGAAAGCAAATGAAATCAAATTGTTTCACTGTTTGTTTTTACAAACACGGACCTCGAGCCAGCTAACAAATATTCAAAAATTATGTATTTTGTTAATCAAATTATCTGTATGGCAAAGGTCAGACGTGTCGGTGCGTACTGAGTGTGTGTAATTGCACATTGTATTCGCGATAATTGATATTTCACAATATTTAGAAATCTCTCATCACCTTTTATGCAGCGACTGAGCGTGGTTCGTTGGTATATGAAGAGAAATAGTAGAACTTTGAAGTTAGAAGATTCCTAGCATACGTATCCAAGCTCGCTCTATACTATGAAGTATATACTATGAAGGATAATACTCGGACTTCGTCATAGTAGATATACATAATATTACATATGTGCACATATTTCTGTTGATTGTATTTTATTTAAGTTTTCTTTTATTCTCTCATGCGATTTAAATTGGTAACATTTTGTTGCGACCCAATAAAGTATAAGTATTATTGATTATCAAGAGCCGTGGCGATCAGTCATTCTAGGGAGTTCAATTTATGCACGATAACCGCGCAGGTCAGCTTTCATGAAATCGACCCAAAAAGTAAACATTAAAGAAACGAGAAGCTAAGGATATCTTCAGCACGCCGAAGATTAAATACCCTTGTAGAAATTTACCTTTTTCAGATATGTGAGAATAGTATGATAGCTAAATGATATAGTGTGTCAATGCTGAAAGGATTTTACATATGTATATGTAGGGAGCATAGAGAAAATTTTAAATACATTATTGATGAAGCCTGCTGCCTGCAACAGAGAGGCTGACCAATGCAAAGTTTCAGATTGATAGTTTATAATATATATTTTAAAATATATAAAACTTATAAAACACTCTACAAGGGTATACAAATTACACATTGCCACGGCATACGCTCAACATCTAACGGCATGCGTCCTTGTGGACGCTATAAATCTCCTTTCCGTGCACTCCAGAGAGCTATTACATGCTAATAATTACCATTGATTAAAATCCTAAAAGTTGACTAATTTTAAAAACATGGTAAATCTAGATAATACCCTGAGAAAACTGGTATAACGCATATTCAAGACAGCTATTCTGATTGGATAAATTTGATTACCAAAATTGGCAACATAAAAAACTCTACGGGAGTATAAAGAAACCTTTACAAAAACGAAATAAATTTATCGGATTAAATCCCAGTTTTTCGTCTTTGTAATAAAATTATAACTATAAAATAAATTATATAAATTAACTGTACCTTCTCTCAACAGCAGATTTTTTAAGTAAGAAACATTCCTTTGATGTAAACTTCGTAACTGTCGCCCTTCTTCTGAGGCTAGTATGTTTATTGCTTCTAGTGCACCACAAACCACAGTTGGGGGCAATGATGTGGTAAATATGAAACCAGCCGCATAAGATCGCACCATATCAACAAGGGCAGAAGACCCAGCTATGTAGCCACCTATGTTGCCAAACGCCTTTCCCAAAGTTCCAGATATTATATCCATTTTAGATAACACACCGTCACGTTCTCCGACTCCAGCCCCATGATCACCATACAGTCCAACCGCATGAACTTCATCAATAAATGTAATAGCCCCGTATTCATGTGCAACATCGAGCAGTTCTTCTAGTGGGCATATAGCACCAGTCATTGAATGCACAGTCTCAAATGCTACAATTTTCGGTGTCACCTTGTCAACTTGCTGAAGAAGAGCACGCAAATGATTGACGTCATTATGGCGAAAGATGTGTTTTCGAACGCCACTGTTTCGTATGCCTTGTATCATAGAAGCGTGATTACCAGAGTCCGAAAAAATATGGCAGTTAGGCAACAGTTTGGCGAGTGTAAATAACGTTGAATCATTGGCTACAAAGCAAGAGGTAAACAAGAGTGCGGCTTCCTTTTGATGGAGATCTGCTAGCTTTCTTTCGAGACGTTCGTGATGCAATGAATTACCAGCTATGTTACGCGTTCCGCCGGCACCAGATCCATGCAAATCCAATGCTTCTTTTACAGCATTTTTCACATTTGGATGAGCAGACATGCCTAGGTAATCATTTGCACACCAAACGGTAATTGGACGTTCCGATTGAGTGGAATATTCGAGTGCATGTGGAAATAGGCCATCACCAGCTAAGCGATTCACTCGCTTAAAAACACGATAAGAGTGATCTTTTTTCTTTTTTAAAATCTGCTCGTTGAAGAATTTTTCGTAAGGAAAAGCAGAGTTTTCCTTAGCAGTGTCAATTGCTTTGTCATTGTCACTCCTTACATCATAGTCTGCGACCGAATAGCTTTTTGTAGAGTATGACCTTGTGGACTTCACTGAATATGGTAATGGTGACAATGGGGAAAGTTTTTTTTCATTAGTCTTATGAATGGTTTTGCTAATGACTGGGCAGAAAATTCCATAAGACTGGTACAGTATCTCAGCGTAATTGCGTAGATAATTTGCACCAAAACGGTTCAGGAACGGACACTGCATGATTTAACAAATATTAAATTTAATTGTATTCAGCGGACTTTAACGCGTTGCAATTATGCAAGACAGAGTTTTGAGAAAACTAGGGATGTCCTAATATTCGATGTATCGATTATGTAGATATACCAAAATTGGTATTTGTTTAGGTCCAAATAAGTCGAATTTTTTTATACATCTACTAGGTTTTGCACGAGGCTCTGTTTCTGGCGGCAGATATAATTATACTATTATGAAGTAAGGGACATTGAAGTATTTTGCAGTACATGTAAATATTTTCAATTTAATTTTCAAGATAGGCGTTTAATAGTGAGTTTTTAATCTAAGGTTTGATCGAATATACGTAAGTCAAAATAGCGTCGGCCACAAAGTGTTTTTGGGACCTGATGCCGGACTCGGAATCACGCATTTATCGATGCATATGTTAGTGCCTTTCAGTATCAATTTATAAAAAATGCTCAGAAACTTGCTTCCAAGATGTGCCAAAAATGGCTATGTACACTTTCAAAAACTACCGTTACATTTTTTGCATTTCGTACGCAGCTTAAGTGCTAGAATAGTATGGTGTACGAAGACTTTATTGGAGCCAAGAATGTGCCTTATTTTTGTTTTTTCTGTATAACTTTTATATTATTAAAAATATTGAGAATATTTTTTTGTTCAATAAAGTAAAATAATAGATAAAGAAAACTGCATTTAAACTTTTTTTGTTGCTCTTCTGGAAGTAAGATATTTTCGTTACCAAAGTATACTTTAGTCGCTGTACGAAGACATTATTGGTACACTGTATATTATTGCAGAAGTAATGGCCCTTCATTAACTGGATGAAGGCGGGTAGTTAAATCTTATTTTTGCGAATGTAATATGCAATGTTCCATTTTTGCAGCCAGGGCTCTGCGATAATTTGCCGTGATATTTTGTTCGAAGGAAGTACGGAATTTGAAGTTACTTAAGCCTCTCAAAATTACTCTATTACTTGAGATGAATATAGAGAGTGAGATTGTGTTCATACAAATATTTTTGTTTGTATGTTTGTGTGCGCGATTAGAACATAGCTTACGCGGGCATTGCCTTGGGAATGCGTGGCCTTCATTGCATATGTAATCGTGGAGTTGAGTTGTGCTTATATTTTTGTTAAGATTGGTTTTGAATGAATTGTAGTCTAAAACACAATGTTAATTGTTTGATGGCTGTTTTCAGAATGAATTTATTGAATTATCACAGGTATTATCGTAGTTTACAATTCTAACTTAATGGTATTATTTTAAGCGCTAATATACTCTGATGCATGAGCAAATATGTTTTCATTATTGCATTCGTTTCTAAAACTGGGTGAAAGGGTATAATGTATTTGTGCAAATGTATAAAACAGACAAGAAAGCATCTCCGACCCCATCAAGTTTATATATTCTTGATCAGCATCAATATCCTGGTTGATCTAGCCATGTCCGTCTGCCTGTCCGTCCGTCTTTTCTTCCGTATGTATGATCGCAAGGGTCCCAAAATTTATAAAAGCTAAAGACTTTAAATTTATAAAATAGGTCTGTCTAGTGGCCGCACAGTACGAATTTGTCTCCAATAATCGAGAACTTTTCCCGGTTTCAAGTAATTGATAACAATCGATATCGAAATGCTGTTTTTTGGGCAAATCTTATCAGTTATGAGTGCTGGAGTCTCCAAACTTGACTTATCAAGAATCTTTTATAATATAGCTATTGCCACCTCGCCGAAACCACCAGCATAGCAATAAATCAAATAAATAAAAATTGACAAACATTGGGTTCGTTTAGGAACCATGCTGCATATGGTGTGTACTCATGCATGAGCATTATAACACATTGTTACAATCTTAAATATTGACTTTGACAACAATGGATATAAAAAAATAAATCAAAACATAGGCGCAAATGAGTTACTCGATCAAATGTAATATGAGAAGCCACTTGATTGCCACTGTTTAATGCCGACTTCCGGCATATGCACTGATCATGCATCCCACGAGCAATGCCCGGGAGCGCTATGTAAAAGACGTTAATAGCTGCACACGTAAATATGTTACTATGTTAGCCTTAACATAATTATGCTAAATCGATTTTTTTAGCTACGATAAGCTCATTTTAATTAAATAAAAATCAACTATAAAACTCACCAAAAACCAACAAGTCGAGTAAAGCGTTTCTATATCATAGTGTTTAATTATTAAGTTGATTTGCGTATTATATTTTGCAGATATTACCGGGTACGTCGAAAATTACGTGATTATTTTCAAGCCTGACATTTCTGTCAGCAGCGACAGCACTGTAGAGCCTCCTCTTGCAAAACGCTGCCACCAATCCGAGCTAGTCAGCATTGCGGGTGAACGGCTTGAAATTGTACGCAGGACGCAAAAATGCCAACTGGAGCCCCAGCAAGCACTAAGGAACACGCGGAAGGAAGTAACGTCCAGAACTACAAATTTTCAAGCACAGCAGATGGAATTTCTTCGAAGTTGCTAGTTCCCAAATTATTTTACAAATTCCTATATTTTATTTGACATTTGAAATATTTAAGATAAGACCGATGTGAATATGTGTTTCACATCTTCAATAAATTTCATTCGTTCCCCGAAAATGTACTCAGTGTGAATTGAATATTATTGCCGTGCAAACATGGTATTTATGCTTTTCTTTTCGAATTGGTAACGAGAGTAACTAGTCACTTTTAAATACTTGTATTGTAACGGGCTAAGCAAGGTTTTCTCTTCCCTTGACGTTGTCATCTCTTTGATAAAGAATATATGTGTCTTGAATATTTCCAATATTGGTTTTAAGAATTTAAAATGATAAAAGCTATACTAGTATTTAACAATCATGGGAAGCCTCGGTTATCTAAATTTTATCAATATTTTGTACGTTAAACTAGCTACTATTATTATATTGCTGTAAATAAAAGAATGCATATATAGATGTACAGGCAGACAAAAGCCTACATACCTGTAAAATGTTTACTGTCGGACAACTCCAAGCAAAAAAAAACATGATGCTCTTTTGTTTTCACTTTGTTTTTATTATATATAAATGAGATGTATTGTTTGACGCACAATCAAATCTACTGAAGCTTAGTAAATATCCAGATAACCCCAATATGAGGAATAACTATGACAAAACTATGTATAATATACATGTATACAAACAATTTACTAATTTATATTTTTTAATAGGATGAGAACCTTCAACAACAAATCATTAAAGAGACGTTCCAATTAGTATCAAAGCGTGACGATAACGTTTGCAATTTCTTGGAAGGCGGCAGGTAATCTTATGTATATATGAATCCGAGGTTAACACCAACAAACTTAATATGCAGAGGACACAAAAGATATGATACGTGTTACTTTAGTAGATTTTTACTGTGAATTAATGTTTGAAATGAATTGAACAAACTATTACAGGCGTGTGATTGGTAGATAATATATAATTGACATGTTTTGAGTAGTAACAAGACAGAGCGCTTTTAGATCAAAAGAAAGCTATAAAGCTTATTCCTTGTCCGTTTGTTTATGCACAAATCTGTGTGACATGGAAGGAAGTCAAAAGTCAAAACATGCGAAGGGGTCTAAAGTTTCATAAACCCCGAAAGTGAACTCTTGTATATTAATAAAGTATATATTTCTACATATTCATGCATATAAATATTACATTTTCGTGCCTTAGCTTGATAGGCGGCTCAGATTACAAGCTAATATACCGCCATTATGCAACACTGTACTTTGTTTTTTGTGTTGACTCGTCGGAGAGTGAGCTTGGTATACTTGATTTAATACAAGTATTCGTCGAAACCTTGGATAAGTGTTTCGAAAACGTGTGTGAGCTGGATTTGATATTTCATGCTGATGCCGTTCATCATATTCTGTCAGAGCTGGTTATGGGCGGAATGGTACTGCAAACTAATATGAACGATATAATAACCAGGATTGAAGACCAAAATAGATTAATTAAACAAGAATCAGGAATATCTGCAGCACCAGCTCGTGCCGTTAGCGTTGTAAAAAGCATGAACATTCCACAACAAATAAAGGACATGAAACTGCCAGACTTACCACAGGCTATAAAGGACCTAAAATTTTGATATGATAAATGTAAGTTAGTTAGTATTCTGTGAATTAAGTAAAAATTCTCCTTTTTAACAGAAACACATATGGTCCGATCTCCGCAACAACTGTTATTATTAAATAGGTAATTTTAAGAACTAAAGCTAGTATCTGAATTTAATATTGTGCATGTAAAATTGAGTAAAATAATAACATTGTAAATGTTTAAATTTTAATATTTATCATATTTAAAGCCCAAACCGTAAGAGCGAGGAAGCTGACATTTTCACTGTAGTTTCCTTATGTGTTGAAGGTGCACGTTAAGACGGGTTTTCGGGAAACCCGCATGTATGGAAAAATCGCGAATCCGTTTGTATGAAACTTTTTTGTTTACCATCCGATCGGCCTTAAACTTAATTTCGAATTCTTTTGGGGGTGTTTTACACTTTTCCAAAAATGTATTCCTTCTTGGTGAAATGGGGGTCAAAGACTTGGTGGATGACGTTGCGCGCTTAAATTCATTTCAAGGATCTATAAGGAAAATCAGTTGAGATCTGTTTCACATTTTTCGCAGAATCAAATCATCCTCGGTAGAAAGTGCAATTCAAAGATTTTTTGGTGACGTTTTGTTTTTTTCTGATTTGCTTCAAAATTATTTTCAAAGCTCTACACAAATACGTGTTCGAACGATTTGGGAAATTTCAACCGCAACAGTGGTAAATTGGTAGAACACGTATGAAAGTTGTTTGTTTACCGATCAGTTTCAAAATCATTTTCAAAGCTTTTTGAGAACATTTATTTTATACGTGCCACGGGCAAAGCCGGTCTATACCCGCTAGTATATATATATATTATTCACTTAAGTGACATTTGCTGCCGTAAAAACTAAGTATGTTAGTTTTCTGTACTGACCATTACCTATCCCAAACTGCATTCTCAAATGTATGTTGTGTACTAAGCGGTAAAAGCCAGTGGAGGTAACTGATATTGCATTTGGAGTCTCAAGCTCAAACGATTGTCCGTTTCGGGATATTGATGAGGGCCCTAAGTTACCTTAGGGTGCCATTAAACCATTAAAACTACATTCACCGAGACACGCGTATAATTAAACACGTATTAATTTGTAACCTATATGTTATACATATATAATCTTGTGCTGGACAATAAGTCTCAAGTCGCTAGTCTAACAAAAATTAACAAATACTAATTTAGTTACAATCGACCCTTACACAAAAAAAAAAGTGGAATACGTGGCGTCTTTTTCTCCGGCGCAGAACCAAAAGGACTGACGCAAGGAGCAGGAGTGGTCAACACGAATGCGACGTTAAACCAGTGAATCTATTCCGTGAAGTAATTTTTCACTCCAGACTAATGGCAGAGGCCGGAGAATCGTAATAGAAGGCCGAACCTTATTATTCCTTAGTTTTTTTTTTTCTACAAGAAAATGGTGCAATTAGATTAAGTTCCCTTTTTCTACAAATTAAAAAAGTTCAATTACTTGTAAGCAGGCATGAAACGACCAAAAAGGTATTGCCACTGCCAAGAATACATAAAATGTAAAATATTAATACATGCACGAACATACACGTTTACATACATATTTTCATTATGCCCCTTTCGCCTACCAGAGAGCTCTCTAGACGCTTTAAAATAAATTCTTCCAATTGAAATGTCTACATGGCACACAATATATATAACCGGGCATAACCCGGCCTTGCCCGTGAAACGAATGTTATTAAATCAATGTTCTCAAAATGCCGGCCTGAAACTGAATCCAAGCAAGTGCTATTTTTTGCACCGAAGATCATTATCGGGGACATATAAACCACAACAGACTGAAGGCGTGCCCTGACACGGTAACCCAGTGAAGGACTGGCCACGAACTCTAAGCCAAGAAGATATACGGTCCTTTGTGGGCCTATGTTCCTACTACTTTATAAATTTATTATTGAACGCCTGCAGCAATAAGACATGGATATCCAACATCGTGGTAGACAGCCTTTCTCATCGACCCTGTGGCGTATGCAAAAAAAAGTACCCTGTACTTAGACCAAGGCATGCTGATATTCCAAGTCTGGCCAAATTCATCGCTGCCGACCAACGTGACTGTGACCAGCTGTGGCCACTTGCGCTATGGGCATCTCGCTCCGCTCCTCACGAAGCTACTATTACTATTAATGTTCGGTCGCCCGACGCAAAAAGCTATCCCGCTTTTGTCGAACATTTTCAGGAAAACCAATGTGTATTATGATCTACGCTCCCACTCTACAGAGCTTGGCTCCGACGAATTCACTTTGTTGTACTCTCCGATACGCAGAGTCGGCCGATGCCCGAAATTACAGTCCGATTGATTTGAACCGACGAACATAGTACGCCGACACTCTGACTTGGCTTATGAGGTGCACCTGCTTTGTCACTATCTCCATGCGAATAGCTTAACAAATATAACGACCACTCTATCGATATTTCGGCTGTCACCCCAACCCTAACCTGACAAGTGGACCATCTCTTTTCCTTCTTCTCTTTTTGGAAAACAATTAATAAAGCTTCTCTTAACTTTCAAATTTTGCCGGTATCTATGTGCAACGCCAATGCACTTTGGCACACGTTTGATGACTCTAGCTCTTAAAACCTTAGAGATATGACAAAAAAAGATCTCCTAGAGCGCTGGAATGTCGGTCCATTGCGCTGCGATCTTATAAGTGCCAACAGCGTGCATCCATGTGATAAAATGTCAGCAGGGTTCACCTGTTGCGGCACATGATGCCAGGTTATGCCTTTAGTGCGTTCCTGAAATCGTGATGCCCTTTTGAAAACGAAAACATTGAAATTAGAAGGCGTTTCTCAAATCCATGTCAGAACTATAGTAGAGTCAGTCCAACAATTATATATGGTTTCCCCCTTTAAGCGCTGCAGAGAGTTCAAGCTTCGGGATCGTAAGCGTTTTAAGGGTTGCCACCCTAGATTTGGAACACAGTAGATGCGATGCGACAACTCCTTGCATCTTAGATCTTATGTAAATACAAGCGACATATGCTGCGTATTTGCGTCAAAAAAGCCATGTATCAAAATTTACTTAAGTCATCAAATCTGGAAATTGGAGTCTGAACAAATGAAAGTTGCGAAGTGAGCTGAATCCAAAAACAGAATGCAACGATTGCGGTAGGTCTTCGTCCAAGTTTACCTTCTCCTTTCAAAGTGCTTGAAAACAAATCTTCAGCATGGTGATGATGGGTAAGATTAATCTCAACGGATCGTAGAACCTGGTTATTGTTGACAATATACTTCGATTCGTCCTTGAGCTTTTGGCAACGGGCTTATTTCCGTATGTTACTTTATCAAAAGAATAAGTTTAAATCTGGTGATTTGGATTTTCGCGCCATTAGATGCGTTGCAGGAACTGGTCTGGAGGTGTTATACGTACATCTTGCAGATATAACCGCAGACTGCAAACTTATTAAGATGATGCCTCTTCTGTCGACTTAGCGGATCCGACAAAATCGACGCGTAATTGCGTTGACGTACTGTAAGGCTTCTCCACGTTGTGATGCGGCAAATCAAACTGAGGTGTAGTCTGCCCTTTAAAGATAAGCGACATATCCCCCAGATTTATATATTCTTGCATGAACACAGAATATATACCCTTCGGCTAGCGATTCCTGCTAATCTTGCATTCAAGAGTCTTAAAGCGTTTTAGAGTGGGGTGATAAGAATCACACAATGCATTGAAGAATGGGTGCGGAGCCACAGGAATTTCCCTAAGCCTTTTGACGATGCAGGACAGCAAATCCTCAGCTGAGCTAAAGAAGTTTAATCCGAAAGACAGCTAGAGACAATCCACCCGAATTTCACCTTTTGGAGTTGGGCAAGTTTTTCTCCATGCGAATCTGGAACTTAAAATAGTTTTCATTACGTTTTCTCTACCGAACTTTCTCTACCCCTAATAAAATCGTTGCTTTCAGGATACCTTCGGGAAGTCACTGACCATTCCCAGATATGAGCAGGGACATAACTTGGCTGACCGGCTATAAATGTTCCCCCACCGTGGCGATGATTTAATAATAATATGAAAGAATGCAAGGGTTTGCCACGACGATGCGAAATTCTTGCAATTTAGCACGATATCGTTGGTAAGCATACCTAGGCGAAGGACCGAAGGCGACTTTGTACCAGCCGCGCTTGTGACAACAGGCCCCAGCAACATACTCTCTACTCTATAATTATATGTGCGCGACCGTGACATTGCATTTGGCACCACTGGTGACTGCCCGGTGCCTTGTTTACAGACTGTAGGTAAGTAGTGAGCTTGGATTTATTGTCCTACTACAGCTGAGTAAACTTTGCATGAGCGTCTGATGCTTACTCCAGTAGGTCGAGTTTTTTGAGCTTGGACTGGGAGTTCTCAAATGTTGACTTCATGTTATATCGGTTTCGTTAGAAGCTTTTCATATCGTTAGCGGTCCGTATTCATAGCTGCGAGTTGATACTTAAATTAAAAGCATTTAGCCCTGCTTAAGACTATTTCGCTTGGTGACAATTCACCTCTGCCCGTAGAAGGCGAACTTGTGGGTGGGCTCATTGTACCAAGTGCTCAATATTTCGAAGAGATTCTGCTTTACATCCCACTTCGGCCATTTATCTGTTAAATTTTTACTATTAATTATATCCAAATGACAAGAACTGAGTTTTTAGTTCTATGCGTGTATTTTAAGCTGCTGTTTAAGAATAAAACCGATTAAAAGTACATGGACGATTGCTGATGTAAGTTTTAAGAATATTTATAAAGTATTTTAAAGTGTCAATGTAAATGCAGTGTTACAAGATATATTTTGTTTAATACTTAAATAATTGACGTTCTTCTGCAACCAGATATCGATATCGATTCTTATCAATTGCTTGGAAACGGGGTAAATTTTTGATTATCGGAAACAAATTCGTACTGCAAAGGCACTAGGACGACATACGTTCAAAATTTAAAATCTTTAGCTCTTATGGGTTTTTAGATCCTTGCATACATGCATTGGATGAACAGACAGGCCGACTTGCCTAGATAGACGGGATGTGATGCTGATCAAGAAAATATATACTTTATGGGGTCGGATGCTTCCTCTGCATCTACGACCTCATCACTCAACAAACATTTTCCCGTTCACTTATTCAGGGTATGAGTCAACGGAACCGCAATAGCTGCATAATTCTTTATAAAGCGATGATACCACCTCGCTGTGCGTAGGAAGCTTCGCAGCTCCTTGACTGTCCTCGGATTCGGGATGTTCCAGATCGCCTCCACTCTGCATAGATCCCGAGAAAATTATCCCGTACACAGCAGCAGTGAAGGACCCCACACCTTCACGCTATTGAGCGTCTGCCCGTCTTAACAGAATGCTTTTCCCAGACTTCATCTCCTGCTTACTCCGCCTGCTCCAGTGACCGACTCTCTCCATGATTTGGCTATTTGGAACATCTTGTCTGCATCAGCACGGTCACGATCTCCTGCTTTGCCGGTGATAACGGAAAATTCCTGCCGGATGGAGCGAGCAAATCTGGTGCGAAGTCGAAAGCGCCACTACCCATACCATTGACGCGTATGGCTCCGATGTCCATTCCAATTCCTTCTCAAATTGTCAGAATCCTTGTGTCAGCAGACTGCTAGACGTTCCCGTCTCCAACATCATTTTTATCTTCTTCCCAGCGACTGCCATATCTGCAAATACAGTGGGTCTATGATTACGTTATCCTGCGTCTGCGGAAATGCGCCCGGCCCCGCACCACTCGTCGGGTGGCCAACGTCATTCAATCAAGCTCTTACCCACCAAAATTTCTATTTCGGGACGACATGTATGCCCGAACACGTTCTGCATACGCTAAGCGTTTAAAATTGTTGCCTTTAGTTATGTCCTTATTAATAACCTTATTCATGTCCTTATTGTTATCGTCATTTAATATTCTTGCCTTCTATTTGCTTTGACATGTACCCCTCTACTGTTTTTTCGCGGCCACCCTCCCAAACGTATCTGTCCCGATATCAACACTCTCTCTGGAATTTCCCCGACAGTTTACTCACGGTGTGTATAGAGTGTCTGGCTTTCCGCAACTGTAGCAGAATGTCCTTCGCTCTCTGGACAGGCAGTCTCTGAAAACGTGATCGAACAGTCTAGAGTTCCAGCAGACTAGCCGTGATTGGGTTCTGCTTCTCACGAACACCACTTCCAGGTTTCTTGAAGACGTTTTCGAACCATGCGGTGGCATCTCAACTTCGTCAACCATTTGCTACGCTCCTTGTGGATAGCGCGACTGCTACGCATATACCTCCACGACCAATGTTTCACTCCACCTCTGAGCTCATCTACGCTAAGTACATCCACACCATACACAAACTTCGCCATGCTCTCCCTCAAGCCTGTCAGCGGCTTGACGTTCCAGCGATCGACTTTCAAGTACGCCCTTGAGCGTACGTAGGAGTACGCTCCCTCCGGTTAGAAGTCAGCCCCTCCAGAAATCTATACAACTATATTATTTATTATATATATTATTTAACTCATACTACTAGTAGCTGTGAATGGTCAGTGAGTTTCTCGAAGGTATCCTGAAAACAACGATTTTATTGGGGGGAAAGAAAGATGGGTGGAGAAAACGTGATACGTACTATTGTAATTTTTGCATATTACACAAAAAGAATTGTGCATGGCGTAATGTGTTGTGCATGTAGGTAGGAATAAGTGACGATAATTCCTGGTCGGCCTGGACGGAACAGAGAACTGAAGACGCCTCAACAGAAAACAAGAATCTTCGTCGCCAGCAATCAACTTATGTAGGAAGACAGCGCCGAGGACTGTCCTACGGTTGGATAACGACGGAAGATCAATAAGAAGGAGTCTGCTGGAGTAGGATGGCAAATTCCATAAACGGAACTTAGATGCTGGACCTCTCACCTTTGTTATCAATTCGGTCCTATGGTGGTTGTCATATAGTCTCTGTCAAATCACTGTATGCTCACTGGCATTAATTAATATTTTCCTGCAAGACGGTTTATCTCACTCGCTGTCGACTTTCAAGAATCGGAAGAATAGGTAAAGAATGAGATAGCAAATATGAAGCGATTGTTCCTGAATGACGCGCATGTCAAGGCTGTTCACAATTTTTTCTTAACCGACTCAATTGAAGGGTCGTTCAAGCCTCCTCGCTCTAAACTTTTTGGTGGACCATTGGAGGCCGACGTTAAAATAGCAAAACAGCACTTCTTTTGTTCTGTTGAATGCTCCTTTCATTTTAGATTTTGATACGCTGCACATGCTCGTCTGCCACAACAATATTTATTCTCAAGTCTTACTTCCACTTTCAATGCATCCAGGGGGTCATGACTATTGATGCACAAACACTGCGCCTGATCTAAGGCAGCTCAACTTTACTTGCCTCAAAAGTCCCTGTGCTTCAGGCCACAATTGGAATCATACGCAAAGCCGTACAAAAGCTATACCTACTGACTAAATAGGATGTTGTTTACAGCCCTTGCCTTCCAACGGGGGAAGACTGTTTGGTCAAGTAACCAATGCAGACAACGGCGACCCCTCTGCCGATGGCTGTGCGCATCAGTCAACTACAGAATTTCACAAACATAATTTTAGCCTAAAGTTACAGTCGGTCGCTTTACATATCGTTTGCGTGTTCTTTTTAACTAAATTATTAAACGAGCATTCTAACAGCAAATGCTCAAATGCGGATTTTTCGTATAGTGGGAAGAGCTGCGGATGGATTTTTTAAAAAACATATGTTCACGTCCCTGGTAGAGGCCTGCATTTTGCAAAAGGTGTTTAACACGGCTCAAATTAATTTCCTTAGTTGGCCCTTCAACCTTTAACCCGCGCTTTTCATCCAAGATGCTCAAATATCTTTGAATATTATTTGGAAGTCGACTTTTATAGAATTGGTTTTTGCCAGCTAACCGCTTATGCGACTTAAATAATTTTTCGTAAAGATCTTTGAAAATAAATTTGAACGCGCAACCTTACCCACTACTTGGATTACCAATCAATCAGTCAGTCAGGACAAACAGTCCAATCATTTATGTGCATGTGTTTCCTTTTGGTTGTCTGCGTATCCGATGCAAATTTAACAACATTTGAAGTTATTGCGTTTTTTAATTGCTAACTCGCGTGCCAGTATATTCGACAGAAAGAGATAACGCTTGCATTTGAAGCTCATTTAGCTGATCACTAAAATAATTGTATGGTCAAAAATGAAATTATACAAAAAATAAAATATTCAAACTATTGAAAGCTTTAATAAAATAAATGATACAAAAATAAATTATTCAAAATATTAAATGAATTAATAAAGCTAGTGGTCATATGAGAAAAAAGGGGCAGAAAACTCCGCCCGGCCATTCTGCAATCCAAATCCGATATCGCAACAAGCAGTTTCCTTTAGTGGAAGCGAGATATATAAGCGAAAAAACCTTTCACACAAATTATATCGCTCTCTAACTTCCTCACTCTACAGACCCGAGAAAAAATGAAGTCGTTGTGAGACAACAAATAAGAAGTGGTTATCTAACTATTTTTTTTTGTAGGCTGAATGATTCATGCTCTTGTCGCTTAAATACAGCTTTTAACAAACAATGCTTTCGATATTGTTCTAATTTTTCTGTATTTTTATGGCTTAGATTTTATTAATGATTTTTTTATAGAGATTCTATCTGAGCCATATAATAATATTGCAGCTATTGGGTCTCTTCCAATTCCCTTGTAAACCGAAAGTTTCTTCCGTTTTTTACAATTTTCTAAAATAAAAAGTAAGCTCCCTTTTAGTATTACATTAATAATTTGTTTACTTTTAGACCCTGTCTAAAAATGAGTGTTGTCAGGTAACGACAGTTACATTTATGCTAAAGATGAAAATTAGAATGATGCATAAAAAGTGTAGATGGGCCATATATCAAACTTGAACGTTTTGTAACAATTTATCGATAAACTTAATCGCATTCAATTAACTTGTCGGTAGGACATTGTTAAAATAAATTACGAAAGTTAATATATTTAGTTTTTTTTATGTACGTACAGTCGTTAATATGTGTCACTTATAAAAACTAAAATAACGATAATGCATTTGCAATGTTCTGGTGATGAACAACTTTTGTAACAAGAATGGCCGACGCCCACGCCCATAAAAATAATTTAATGTTCAATAATTGTACCTCTGGTAAACTTGATCCCATATAATTGTATCAGTATATTTTACATATATTTATAATTGCTTGCAGATGTTTTAAAAACGCAAAATTCCAATTTTGACGAAATATCGAAAGCGCAATGTCACAAATAATTCCAATTACACCCACACCACAAATGCTGACGACATCAACAATAACACCAGTTGAAACTACAAAACCACAACTCTCTTTTCCATCTGGAGTTGACGGTGCTCACACAAATGAACTGGCTTCAGCACCAGATGTTATATTAAGAGCGTCAACTATATTTGGCGATTTTAAACATAACACTTCATTGGATCTCGAAAATGTACATAACACGCTGGAGACTGAGAACAATTTAATAGCAGACACTCTAGAACTTAGCGGTGACTCGAAAATTCGAATAATGCCAACTATAAAGCTGTTGGCTACTCCTCATGCAGCAGATCCCAAACGAAAATTCGTATGTCCGTACGATAACTGCACAAAAAGCTATGGAAAAAGTTCCCACCTTCGGTCCCATCTCACGTGGCATACAGGCATTAAACCCTTTGTGTGCACTGAGCCAAAGTGCGGGAAGGGATTCACCCGTTCTGACGAGCTTAATCGTCATCTGCGCACCCATACGGGGGAAAAACCGTTTGAATGCGGCCAGTGCAGTAAAAAGTTTTCTCGAAGCGATCATCTAACCAAGCATTTGGCAACCCACGATAGGCAATTGAAGAGTAATAACCTAAAACGATCGATGCCTAATACCAGATTAAAAGCAACGAAAAAAAATCCATCAGACGCAGACTCGGGCTATCATTTTATGGCTGTACTTGGTGGGGGTGAATCGAGTACAAATCAACAAAATCAACAATCACAGCCCGCAACAATATCTGCATTTGAGCACACTCCACTAAGAATTAAATTAGAACGGTCAGAACATAGTGACAAATATCAGATATCCCCCTTACCTGAAAACCAATTGACAGCAGGCGGCCTTAGCGACAAGTCCGAGGTTAAATATGAGCCTGCAGAGGAAATGGTACGCACACTTTCGCAATTACCGTCACAGGATGGTCCCACCACCTACGGTATGCCCCATTTTGTCCAAGATAGACCCTTTCGTTGTCGTCAATGTGAGAAAAGATTTAAACGCCAAGATGATCTTAACCGTCATAATCGCACGCACACTGGCGAGAAGCCTTACGCATGTACTCAATGTTGTCGACGATTTGTTCGCAGTGATCACCTGAAAAAACATCAACAGACTCATTTAAAATCGCGATAGCTTCTTAGATAACAATTTATTTTAAAAGCAGTAGCATCCGAAGAACATTTAGTTGAATCAGGCCAGTGTTTTGGAGCAAAAAATATAATAAAATGAATTCACAAACTAACTATAATCTACGATTTTTATTTCTATACCTTGACATCATGAAATTCCGAAGATTTCTAGCAAAATGCGCCTTCAAAGAATTTCGCTTACCTCCTTTCTGAATACACGAATAATTTTCAGAATAACATTTTTTTAATAAGCAGAATGGTTTTCTAAATCCAAATGGTATATTTAAGCTCCTGAATTTAGGTGTTTTTAACACCATTAAAAATTTCCTTCTATATTTAATTTATCAACTTTTAGTAGAAACCAAATTTGCTACATTACAGTATTAGGTTATTTCACAAGCTGAATTATATTTATATGTGTTAAGACTGCAAAACACGCATAAGCTAAGCTGGTTCAAGCCCGCCATTCCCCAATTTTACAAACTAAACATTCAACTGAACAGGTTTCATAAGTTGTAAGTTAGGGTTCGGTCAAAGAAAAATATTTTTAATTTTTGAAATTTTATTTTCTGTTTACGTACTTGCACAAATACTTTCATACAAACACTCATATTAATTCCCGAGCTAAGATGAAGGCCGTCAATCACAATCCGTAAGGTAGATTGGTGACGGTGACAATAAAAATAGCTAAGATAAAAATGATGCGCATGATAAGTATTGCAGGCTTTGTGAACAGGGTAGTTAATTAAGTAACAACGGTGTTAGTTAAATTTATCTAAATACAACATTTTTTTCTCGTGTTTTAAAATAATAATATTTCTGCGAGTAATGTTTCTACAAGTGGCCCGTCTCGATTTGTTTATCTTTTGAAATACCGACGATAGTATTTACTGTTTCGGTTAATTATCAATTTATTCACGCACTCTTATATCTAAACCTTCTTGACTGCTAATTAATTCAATTAACTTTAGTTGATTGTATATAAGTCTTTCGAAATCATCAAAATCATGTTCACAGAGATGATTTTTGAAACGGTTACCAGAATATAATACAAGTAAGAGTTTCCAGTCGGGAGCTCCCAACTAGGAGATACCCTGAAGCCTCTTATTCCAAAAACAAACGCAGCACGCGTTAAGCGCTCGTTTGTAGTAATAGAGATAAATTTAAAATACAAAAAAAAATCCCTTGGGTTCGAACTCCTAACTGACCGCATTACTAGTTGCCGACTCTACTCAACAGCCGCACCAGCCAAATAAAAAATAGCAATAGACCTTTCTACCTGCTGCCGCCTCCATTCAACAGCCACACCTATAATTGAGTCTTAATGTGAAAAAAAAACGAAATAAAATAGCAGCACAAAGCACAATTCAATCGCAATTGCGATTGCTGTTGATAGAATTCCAAGCAGACGCGCACGAATGAGTGTGTGTACATGTACATTGCTGATCTAAACTCGAGGCCACCAACAACATGTTTTATTGAATAACTTCTGTGTTTCTTTATCCAACTTGATTACATTTTCTACATCTTATATTACTAAAGAATATTCGTGTATTCTTAAAAAGTCAATTGCATATAAATTGTCACTTGTATTGGTGGGCGGCATAAATTGGTGATTAAGTTTTATTTACAGCTATGTGGTAGTAGCGGGAACGTGGTGATAACTATAAACTGAAAGATACTTGATATATAAATACTATTTTAGAAGCTACATGACCAGTTTCGTGACTCTACCTGTTATTATTATCAAAAATTTTTGAAAAACAAGATTTCGATATTGATTCTTATCGATTACTTGGAAACGGGTCAATTTACAGAATATCGGAAACAAACTCGATCTGCGCGGGCACTAGCTCTTATAGGTTCTGAGATCGTTGCGTTCATACATACGGACGGGCGGACAGACAGACAGATATGTCTAGATCGAATCGGGTATTGATGCTGATCCATAATATTTATGCTTTACACGGTTGGAGATGCTTCCTTCTGCCTGTTACATACATTTACATTTTGCACAAAAACATTATATTTATTGGGTTCAGGAAATTAAAAGCAGAAACTAATCAATAAATGATAATATAAGCTTAGCAAACTAGTAATCAAAACTCAAAAAATTATTAACAGGGCTGTGCATACTTTAATGAATCAAGCGCTCTAGTTAAAGACAGAGGAAAATTTGATTTATTATCGTTCCAAATTTAAAATAGATGGACCTGGAAAGCAACATTTTTATGAATATCCGATCGTGGATAAAATACTAGACAAACCTGGAAGATATCAATATTTTAAAACCATTGATCTTGTTAAAGGCTTTAACCATAAGGGCCAAAATCCGATATATAGTATCCATTTGGTCTTAAAAATCCACAAACAACCTTTCCACGTTGTATGAAACAATAGTTATTTATTACACTTTTTTGGAAAACACACCTTAAGCTACAGTTGGACAAATATGAGTTCGCGAGAGAAAGAAAAAAGAAAGAAAAAATAGGAACAACTATTACAAAAAAATTAAATGCCATATCAAATTTCACATCCCAATAACACAAAAAAAAACTCGCTTTTAAGATTGTGTTAAGGTCCTATTTATTTGGAATAACATATTGGATCCTTAGCGATCATACGCCATTGGTACGATTAAAAAATACCGGAAATATTTCATAGGAAAATACAAAGCTGATAAATCAAGCTAAATAAGTAAACGACAAGGCAGATACTATTATTGTTATTATTGGAACCTACAAATATCCAAAAAGCTTGAGCGCCTGATTTTTTCCGAAATCTATATCATATCTAAATCAGTTTCAGGAATACCGCTTATATCCGTGACAATCTAAAACAAATCGTTCTTTATATCGATGAATCGAATTAACCTTCATGTTTACATATTGTATAATTCTCCTTATGTCTCTAGCTAAAAGAGCTGCTCATCATCAACACAAAATGCAATGTTCTATGTGTGTTGACGGGTTAATGTAATACTATATCGCGGCTGCCTACCAAATACGAGTACCGTTTAATTTTCAGTTGTGTAATATTTATACAAAAAAGGTAAAGAAAGTGTGTATTTTTAACAAAACAATTTTCTAGGTATGTAAAGAGAAATGATTTGAATACCTTGCCGGAATTATTGGAATCAGATGGCTAAGACAAAATTCGTTTTTTTGAGTACCAGTCCCTCATAAAATCGTAATTTTTTCATTGATTGTAGTCCAGACAAACCATGTTTGAAATCAATGCAGTGCATCTGAAGATCTGAACCTACGAAACTACTAGGAGTTAAATAACATGTTGATTCGTTATAAAGTGCAAGACGTCTAGTTTATTGAGGAAATTCTTTTATTGTGAATATACATATGTAACCTACAAAACAAAAACAATGGAACTTTCAGCGCACAGCTTATTGTATGCAGGCAGTTGTTATTTGGATAAATATATATGTAATGGTTATATTAATATGGTTAATATTATGTTCAATGAAAGAGACATTCCATTGATGCCACCAACTTTTCCATTCCTTTTCTATAACAATAAGTTCTTTAGATTGATGACTCCAAGTCCAAGCAGCTATGAATCAACTGGGTCTGCACAATACCCATGTGATTGTTGTCCATGACCATTTTTGCAATTTATATTTTTGTACTTGTATATAATTTCGGAAATATTAAATTGGAACTGAGTGCTTTTAAAATGGCTTATTTCACATTGCTCGAATTTCACATTTCACATTGCAAATGCTCCCACGTCTGGACACGTAAAGTATAATAATTAAACAGCATACAATTATATATAATATAATTATATATAATATAATTATATATAATTATATTTGCGGAAATGTATGCTACTATCATTAACTCTTCGCATCTTCCAACGTTTTACATAAAATGAGTAAATCAATTGTAAATATCCACTAATTTAAGCCACTTTTTAATGCTGTTGTCCTTTGTGATAATAAAACGAGGAAGAAAGGCTATCTTCGGCACGCCGAAGATGTAATACCCTTGCATCCTTTTAATGCCGAGAAAATGGTTAATGCCGAGCTTAGTGAAGGTATCTTGATAAACAAAAAAGGCTTTTAATCAAAAACCTAGTTTTCGACCGATCGTTCCTATGGCAGCTATATGATATAGTGGTCCGATCTTAATAGGATTTTGTATATATATGAGGAGCTTAGAAAAACTAATAAATGCCGAGTTTGGTCAAGATATCTTGAAAAACAAAATGTTTTTTCATACAAAAACTTAATTTTCGACCGATCGTTCCTATGGCAGCTATTTTTTTTTGACATATGTGCTGCGTGCAACAGATAAAGGGACTTCTGCAAAGTTTCATTAAGATAGCTTTAAAACTGAGAGACTAGTTCGCATAGAAACAGACAGCCGGAGAGACGGACAGGCGGACATGTCTATATCGACTCGGCTGTTGATGCTGATCAAGAATATATATACTTTATGGGGTCGGAGATGTCTCCTTCTATGCGTTACACATTTCACGACAAAATTATAATACCCTCTGCAAGGGTATAATAATGAGGTATGTTAATTTGAAGTCCCTTGCTACCCTAGTGTCGTGCTCATACAAAAATATATGCTAAAATTAATCCAGTTCCTGTTATATACATTATACATATTCAATGCGCCGTTTTTTAGCCATTAGCAATGTGTAAACAAAAAATAAAGGCGGTATTTATGCGCCTATAAAAAAGTAATAATAAAGTAGTAATAGAAATAATTTCCATGTTTTGTGCTATTTTTCCATACAAATATTAATTTCTAAACCGATTGTACCTGTTAATATAGTAGCAGATGATTTATTAGTCCGATCTTGATAAGATAGGCCTTTTCTATAAGCAGCACAGCGAAGAGGCAGCTTTATATAGTGGTCCGATCTGCTCGGCTCCGACATATGTTCTATCTGCCTCATAGAAACAGGCAGATGTGCATGGCAATGCCGACTCGTGGGTTGAAACTTTATGGAGAAATAATGTTTATTCACTATATTATTTAAGAAAATACAATAAATAGGGAGAAAAGAAAAGAAGTAGTTATTAGTATTAGTAAGGAAATGTATTCTATAGAGTGTATATAGAGTGAGTATATATAGACTGTTAAGTAGATAATGGTTTTTGGGTTTCATCAAGCGATGGTTAAAGGAGTTTGACGATCCGTACACGGCAAATACCCTTTATTTATCTTTGGTATGGCCTCTACGACAGTAAGCCTTATGAATCTGGTCACCTTAAATCTGTACAGAAACAATTCTTGTTTTGCCCTTTGTGGCTTGATCTAACTAACACGTTATTATAGACCTTTATCACTTCAATATTGCTCAACTAACTATGCCTTGTCTGAACGTATTACGGAGTATTCAGGTCATAGTCTTTTCTTCCTCTGATAAAGTCATATATTCTAAGCTTTTAAGCTAGTAGATGGTAATTGTATATATTCGTAGTTTGTTTTCGTTCCGTACCTTGCGACTTGTGGCGTATGTTACACGACTGTGCCCCGCTGTCGGTTGGCGGGAAATGTATGTATGCAACAGCTGGATAGAAACGTAAACGACCCCATAAAGTATATACTCTAGCTCAGCGTCAACAACCGACACCATCTGCATTGATCGCGAAGAATATAAAATTTAGGAACTATAGCCCTGCAGACCTATTCACACGAAGATCAGGTTTTGTTTTTAAATCATTGATACCATGCCCGGCATGCGTGCCTCGGTTTTTGGTTATAAAGAGAACTCAGAAGTGTAAGAAAAACATGTGACTTTTGGGACAGTAAGCCATAGCTGTTTCCTGTAGTGTGAGCGAATAAAAAGATTTTGCTGTTTGAGCTTATGTGTGTCTCGAATCCGAACAATAACGATATACTAGATATATATTAATATACTAGATTCCCGTTTAAATGTTGATTGGTTAGTTGAAGTTTCAGACTCTGATCCTTGTCCAGCCAATATATCGTCCCTATCGATGTCACTGTTTCCTGGTACTCATGTTACTCAAACTGTATTTTGCTCTCCGACTTTGATTAGGGCTTTCATCCAGTCGAACACAAATTTCCAGCTTGTTCTGCATTACGTAGTTTGACACATTCGTATTTTTGAGTTCATGTTTAATGAGAAGCTTGCTGCCTTCGGATATAGACTAGTCTTCAACCTGGTAAATGCTCGAGTCTGGTAGATGGTTAAACTATTTCATATGGATGCATTTATGCACAACAAATACCCGTTGTGTGCAGACAGGGCTCCTTTTGCCTGCGCCACACTAACTATTTTGTATGTTATCCCAGCCTAATGAATGATGAATATGTAGATCATCTTAGGTCTCCCGCGACGGCCCGAGACGTTCGACTTAACTTTAAACGGCTGGCTTTGTAGCTCAGCAATTAAACAATATTTATTTGTTAGTCGAGTGTCTAAACTATAGCTTATCAATTACTATATTATATCAAGCGAGGGTTACTTGCTAACTTTCATACGAATGAAAAGTTTGTAGCTTTGAGTTTTTTTAATTACGAGGGGAACGTGCGAGGTAACCAAAAAGTAAAATATATCTTGTATGCGTGTAGTAAATGAAGGCCTAATACCAAATTTGGTGTATGTTGCTCAAATAGTTTATGATTTATAATGAAAAAACCACAATGAGTACAATAATATCTACTAATAATATTTTTTAGAAATTAGAATTAGAAATATTATTAAGAAACACTGAAGTTGTTAAAGTTAGTTAGTTAGTTTTCTTTTTTAGGCCTCGCATATATTTGCATATGCATATTCATTTTCTAGAGATGTTCAGATGATAGAAAGCTAAGTTTTATGATTTTTGCTAAGGACATTGAAAAGCGAAGACTTTTATGGGGTGAAGCGTAAAATTTATTCGTACAATCGTACAATTTAAATTCGACTTTACCTAATTTATTTTCGGTGACGAATACGGAAAGCGAGAGTCCGCTCCCGCCGCGCCATTAGTTGAATACAGGGTATAGATAGCCAGTTCCTGACTTTTCCAACACTGTACAAGCCTTAACTTTTTAATGCCAAATAACGTACACAACCGTATGTAATTTTAAAGCTTGATATATAACTATTTGCTTTAATTCTATATTTTCAGCTGTGTTTTCTTATTGACGCAAACACTGACGAACGTATTTAACACAGCGTGGCGAGCATTTCCGCCAAAAGCGTTTTTTCTTGACTTGTTGTCACTAAGTCTATTTGATAACAAAGGTAACAGACCAACTAAACGTTAGTCTTACAAAAAATATGTAATTTAAACAGTCACCTTTTCAAATAACAGATTTTATTATTTTACAATTTTTATTAAATATTTAATATGCGTTATAAAAATAAAATTTTCACATGACAAATAACAAATGTTATTTATTTTTTTAAGGCAAAAATGTCAGCTGAATATTTTGACCGGTTGAGCGATATTGAGATACAAAGAATATTAATGCAAATTGGACTTCCAAATACGCCAGTAACTGAAACGACAAGGCCTATACTAATAAAGAAAATATTAAAAAATATAAAAAAAGAAAAACTAAAAAGTGGAAAAATCACAAATTATGTACTTTACTGTAATGAAAAGAATCGACGTCCTACGATTCCTATACAAGAAAGTTTGAATATCTTAGAAAATGATCTTGAAAATACGATTAATATTCGTCGTAATCTTTCATCACACCATAAATGCCATACAGATAAAACTACCGAAAAAAATTGCGGATTAACGGTTTATGCGCCGCGAAACCTTTTAGAATCTGATTATGAAAATGAAAATGAACTGCATTCCTTAAACGTTCCTAGTAAATATCGTAAGCCGCTTGTATACTCGACAGATAAGTCGGCCGGATACCTTAAGGTATATGGAAAATCTAATAATTGTGATGGAGGTGTTGTTAACAGACTACTAAGTTTTCGCGATGCTTCAATAAAAAAAAAAATAACGTTCAAAGATGGATACCCTGTGCATGCTTCAAAATCAGTTATGAGAAATGGTTTTATACAAAAATTGTTTGCTTTTAACGCAAAATCATTTCTTAAAACACCTGATGTGAGCCAAAATATAATCCCACCAGTTCTTATTGCTTCATTATTACTTTTCTTAATAATCATTTCAATTTTATACACCGCACGAAAATTTGAATCTAGCCCAATTTCCCAAAAAGATATAAAATATACTATGTGTAATGAAAATGATAACAATCTACAAACTTCTTCTTCTCAAAAAATTAAATGTATCAACGAAGATTTATTAAACAAGGCGATGTATATAAGTAATGAGCTTTTTAAGTATTTAAATGAAAGAGCAAGACTACACCATTGTATAAGCGAAGATCATTCTGCAATGCTAGACATGCGTGAGTTCAGAAAAGCTTTAAGCAGGAATAGTGAAATACATAACCGAAACCTGCAAAACAAACTATTGGCTATGGAGTACCTTATTGCGCAGAATCCACAGTGGATGATAAATACAATTGTTTCAACTTATAACTCTTCAGAAAAAACGGTCGCGTTCGAGCTTATTGAACCAAATTTACCATTCAAGTGTCTTATTTTCAAAAAAATTACACGATTCTTTACGGTACTTGGGTTACTTATTGTTGTTATATCAGGTTGTTTCATAGTTTATTTCTTATCTGTTGTGTATCGTATGAAACAGAAAGAAAGTCTATTAATAACTGAACAGTTTATTAAAGATATAATCAATGAATTAATGTATCGATGTTCCCAAGCAGAAAATTCGGAGATATTAATCAATCAATTACAAGATAAATTTGTGCCAGTTCAGAACCGACATAAACTGTTAAATTCTTGGAATAAGGCGCTACAGACCTTAGAAGGAAATGATAACCGTGTGATATTTGGTATGATTATACGAAATGGAGAACAACTACGTACTATTACATTGAATAAAAACATTGCCATAAGGGACTTCGGCACATCAAAAAAATGGCAAAGCTCTGCGTTTGATAACTCGAATAAAATACTTAATCCGCCTACATCTTGCTTAAAAATAAGGCACATGTTTGATGCCACTGAAATAAAAGAACATAATTTAAGGCAGTCGATTATTGAATCAATATTTGAAAAAGTAGGTCCAAGTTGCAACATTTGTGATATTCAACTAGATACCCAGTCTTGCTGTGTGTACATACGATGTGCCAGTGAAGCAGACGCTGGAATAGTCCACAACGAAATAAATGGGTGGTGGTTTGATAAGCGGCTAATATCAATTAAGTTTCTTCGACTTGAACGCTATTTAAATCGTTTTCCCAAATCCCTGTCGAATTCATCATATTTAAAATCTTCCAATGTTAACTAAATCTTACATTGTAAAACATCATTAGAAACTAAGGGAATTAAATAAAATTTTTAAGTTGAATACAAAATTAGTGTTTCTTATTGTGTTCACCCGGATTACCGATGGACTATTGAAATGAACTATTGTTAAGGCCTACAGATATCAGTTATCGCAAGGGTCGATGGTACTACCATGTTCCAGTTCTTGTTCACCATGATAGGAGGCTGATTTTTAGCCGCTTGCCAGAAGGGATAGATTTTAGCTAGAAAAATAAGTCATCAGTCCGGTAGATTGTGTTGCCAGCTCCACCTTCTCCGCCTTGTGCTTACACTCCGAGATGGAAAGTTACTGAAGTTGCTGTTATATACATTTAATCCTATTAGTGAACTATACTATGTCAACAGCTGTTGCGTTAGGTATTTCATCGATTGCCTGCTAATATCAAATTGTCAAAGATCTGCCATGGATTCTGGCTGCGTATTGCATTCGCTAATTATTTATCTCGCGATTGAAACATCCTTTTGTAAACTAAGCGTACCTCTGTAACTTAAGCATTATACATAAATTATGGCAAACACATATTGTAGCCGGTTTCTGATTATCATCGCACCTTATAAGAAAATAATCCATATTCTTCCGGCTGGAAAGTGCAAGTTAAGAACGTGAAAATAAAATAACTTGCAAAAGTGATAACTCTTACGCGTGTGTGGCTGAAACACCACAAAAAAAATACGTAAAAATTAGTTATGAAAAAAAGTTTTTGTTTTTCTGGAGAGTATATCGATTTTGGACAATCATACGGAGACCGAAGCGTACATATGCAAGTTTAGATTTTCATAAGAAACTCAAGTAAATAGACATATAATCATTTTATGGCTGTTTTGCATATGAGAGGTTTAAACAAGTTGCTATCAATGATATTGAATTATCGAATAGACACGAAAGCCGATGTATGTATGTATACATTCTAAGCACTTATTTTGATCCGCATCGTTTTTCTTAATAAGAGGTATTGGGAATGCAAAAATTTGGCAATTGGAGAATTTGTTTCTAAGGTATTCGTTGATGGGGGTCAATTTGATTAAATATTCGCCGTATACGACGCTTTTCTGGGATACGATTTCGTATTAATATTTTATGTATCGAAGGACGAGAACAGTGTCCGGTTTATCTTAAGACGTCCCAGGAGGACAACTTCGAAATATATACAAAATTATGATCGAAGTTGATAAAAGCAGACCTCCGAAGCTTAAATGCGTTTTTATCAATCTGCAAGTCTATATTGTGAGAAGATGCACAACTAATTTTACAAGGTAAGTTGTCATTGTGGACTGTAAGACATGGTGCCAATTGAAAGTGTGCCGACTTTCGACAATTAAACTGTATTAATTTAAGAGACTGGTTTGAGAAATTGCAGGCATAAATTGTTAAGGACTTCGAGAATACATTTTACCAAGTCCTCATAGACGAGACGACTCGAAAACTTACAGCAAGATAGGGACTATGGGTTTGAAAAAGTGAAATTCGGATTTACCAATTTGCCAGCAATAAGATTTATAAACAAGACCTAGTATCATATTTCACGAACATTTTTATATTCGAAATCATAATTTATTAGCAGACAGTAGTTTAATGGATCCATAAGATGTTCGTGAAAATAGTTGTAGGTTGGAACCGAAAGATGTTCATGTTGATCGGAAAGTTACTACAGTTGTTTTTATAAAGTTAAGCATATCTGAGTATTATATTAAGTCGATAAGTTGTTGTATGTCAGGTATATCGTGACTTGCCGTGGATTCTGGCTGTTTAGCCAGCTGTACCGCATCCACTATCTATTGTTCCGTTACTTAGCTGTGTTGTAGTAATCTGAACCTATGTAACCTAATCAATATTCATAAATTATATAATAAACATATAACCGGTGGATAATATCGGTTAAGATCGGTTAGGAAACAGAAGTTATTAAAAAAAGCTAACCCAAAATGCAAGAATTTATTTTATCATGTGCACATATGCGTGTATCAAATGCATGTCTTTGAATGGCAATTGCGATTGCATTGTATGCTATGCTGTGAGTATGTGCTGCTACTTCGGTTCAGTTTTTCTTTCATAAAAACCCAATTTTTTATACGACTGTCTGTCGGGCACTCACTGTCTGTATAAATTGGAACAATTTTAATTGGTTCTTGAAAGGTATCAAAAAAGAAGAGGCATACAACTTAAATAAATTCAAATAAAAGCTTAGATTTAATTTGTACAAGGCCGAAACAATAGAAAAACGTGCGATAAATATATCTATTAAATTAATAATATACATATTTACATGCGTACTGTTTTGGCAAGCATAACTAAGTCCGCACGAGTGGTGGTCAGTTTTCCGATTGTCTTAAAATCTTTTAAATCCTCAAATAAAAATTTGTTCACCCTGCAGTAGTTATTTGTAGTAACTGTTTTACTAGAAGTAGCTGTTTACTAGCAACTAAGGCCGATTATTGTCCAGCAGGAATTCCTTTATTGAACAGCCAGAAAGGTTAAATAAATACAATATGAAAATGTTAATGTAATTTAAACATAAACTGCCATGTAAATTAATTGATCATAAATTAATTGTAATTGATTTATAAATTGTAAAATAAATTGACCTACTGACCAAAATTGTTATGAAAGACGAATTATATTACGAAAGCGGCAGGCCAAATTTCTTGCCAATGTGCTAGGTAGTAAAAACGGGAGTAAGAGTGCATATCAAACGGAGCAAAGTAGACAACAAGTGAGAGCGTCTTTATTTTGCGCGCTCTCTTTTAGGGCTATGCTGCGCTGCCTTGTTAGGCAGCTGAGCATGTTCCCCTGTTGAAGGCTATGTAAATACATTTTGTCAGACTCTTGTCGTGGCACAGCGAGAAGTTTTTAGTCAAAGGGAATTGGATCCATGTTCTCGTTCTTCACAAGGACTACGTCACCGAGACTAAGCCAATGCTGATCAGATCTACACTGGTCCTGCTTTGGGACAGTGACTTAAAAGCTTTTATTCTCATAAACTGCTCCCCCCAGAAGAGCTTTAGAAATAGTTCCGCCATCATTATTCTTATTAAATTCGGAACGCTTGAACACTATTTTCTTATCTAAAAATAGACCTATACCAATAACTTTACTAGGTCCTAATGATATCCGTAATTTCTTCAACGAATTCCTCCCATTCATTAAAAATAAAGCTGCCCTTGTCCCATATGTTTCAGTAGCAATCCATAAAATTTGTATCTACTCATGAGGTGAATCCCTCTATGAGATGTACTACATGTATTTATTGCTGTGCGCATGCATCAACACATTTTACAGATGTCACCGGTTAGTGCAACCCGAATGGTTCGAATACTAGAAGAATCGCACTCGTGCTGTTCACCTTTACGATACATGCAAATTTTGATCTTACCAACAATATATGAGCCAGTTCTCCTCTCCTCTTTAAGTTGCGAAACCGCCCAAAAACCTGCGTGTGCGAATCGCCAAAACAAACAATTTTCGCGGCTACACCGAACATTTTCCAGATGGCAAGCGAAAGCTTTGATATGTTCTTCACAGCCTATATATACGATAAACCCAAGCTTTGGATCTCTAAGAAACGTTTCTGCTACTGATCTTTTTAGTCAATAATGTCAACGTCTTCAGTATATAATATTAACAGAGAAGCTGCGTTGATTATCAATATTTTCTTCATAATCCAATGATTGCGGGTGTAAATTAAGACAGACGTAGTTTTCCGATGCATTGGCATCGCTAACACGAATGCCGTTGATTTTGACAGTTGAAGTTGTTGTGCAAAACCAGAGTTTACGAGATATACCAAGTACCATGTTGCAGGGCCTGAAGGAACCCAGAATATTGCTGGTCTTATTCCCCACGAGCGAAGGAGACTCGAATTACAGTTTATGTTAAAAATGACATCTAGATCATTTAATTCATTGCTGCAACTTTTTAAACCTATAAGCGGTAGCTGCCAACTGTGTAAGTAGCATGTGAGAAAAGCAGTGCTTCTTATTAGCAGTCGTCTCTCGTCGTGGTCTTGTGTACTTTAGACTTATTGAGAAAAAAATGTAGCATCGTGGAGAGCTTGCATAAGCTCTCTCAGCTGCAGAAAGTTTGTTTATCAAGTGAGCACGAAGCTGCCAATAAAAACGTTTGTAATTAAATAATTATTAAAATATTAAAATTTTAATGATTGTTTTGCCGACCTTTCCATTTTTATAATATTTTAGTTAGCTGGCTCGAGGTCCGGGTTTGTTTTAATAAAACAATGAAAAACAATTTTATTAATATTTTGTTTCCAATATATTTCGGTTGCGCATCGGCAAACAGTCTTCAGGGCACTAACACAAGGTTTAAAAAACAATTAACATTAAAATATATTAAATTAAACAATAAATTGACACGTTTAACATACATTATTTAACACGTCTGCGCTTTATGACGTGGAGATTTGAACTGTTTGGCTGTTCAATAGGTGTCTGTACAATTTTCGGTGTCCGTCTTGTAGTTTAGTCGTTTGTTCGTTGGTATGTTAATTATGTGTAGCATTTCTAATGTGTGTCGTTTGTTGTTGTGTTGTTCTTGTTGTAAGATTGTTGTTGCGTCAAAATTTGGCGTGTGGTTGCTTCTCATACAATGGGTCATTAGTGCTGTTTTTTGCATATTATTTTGATGTCTTAATTTGAAGTCTGATTTATGTTGGGTAATCCTTGTTTTTAGTTTTGATTTTGTTGTGCCTATGTACACACTATTGCATTTGTTGTTATTTTCCCCAGCACATGGTATTTGGTAAATTACATTACTTTTGTCGGCCATAGGAATTTTTGCTTTAATTTTGTTGAAGAATTTTTGTAAAGTGTTCGTAGGTTTATGTGCTACTTTTATTTCTTGTTTGTTGTAGCAATCTGAGTTCGTGAGGCGTTCTGATAGTCGTGGGACATATATTAGGGATTTGTATATTTTGTTAGGTTCTGTAGGCTTTTCTGTTCTGATATGTCGTCTTTTTAATAATGTGTTAATTACCTTTTTTGGGAAGTCATTTTTCGTTAAGAGTTTTTTAATTTCATGCATAGTTTCTTTGTGGTATATTGTATCCGATATGTTAAGCATTCTTTTCATACAGCTTATTGCTGTATTGATTATCATACTCTTGGGGTGGTTTGAATTATATAAATAAATTTTGTTTACCTTTATAGTTTTGTTTTGATGTAGTGCTTTCGTATAAGCTTTGTTACCAGTTTCTGTAATTTAATAATAAAGTGAAATTTAAATGCATAATCTATTAGGTATCTGCAGAGTGAATAGCTTTTCTTTGCCGAGAATAAGAATAAAAGAGGTGAGAGAACATCGAATGACGGTTGTCTCAATCCACAAATCTGGAGATTGTCGTCAATTACAGTTAAGCCTAGACGATCCTTGCATATCAGTTCTTTAACCGGGTCGACATCCAGTCTATTTCTACCACTAGTTCCATTGCCTAAAGAATTCTATGTGAGTGTCCCTACTTGCATTGGCTAAAAACATCATAAAAAAAACAAACCATAATTCTGAGACACCTGCGACAGAAAACGGTGATATTGCCTGTACTGAGTTGTGCCGAAATATTCTGTTCTGATGTTGATTTGGATTTCGATATTATTTTCGGAGTCTTACGGCATAGCTGATGCCTTCAACTACAGAGCATAAGAGCCACCAGGCGGTTTCCTTTATTTGCCGTTAAATTTCTTTATATACCTCAAGACTGCATTTGAATGAAAGTTAGGATTTCTTGCTCTGGTTCTTTGCTAAGTAAATATTTGCTTTTCGTCTGCCGGGAGAGCTTAATTTGGTGACAGCATTATTCCATGCTCTAGTGAAGCGAGCTACGCCACATTAATGCAATACCATCATTTTAGTAAAGAGAATGTTGTTGAAATGCTGCCAACCTCATTTATTAGTATCAGTGTTGCCCCGCTGAGTATGATTTGCGTTGCAAACCCAAGGTTCCTCCTCTATGAAGACAAAATCTGCTGCAATTCGGTTTACGCAGGGCACAAGAGCTGCAGCTGATGCTTTGCAGAGGTGAATGATTAAAAGTCATAGAGATATTTTCAGTGGTAAGTTTCATCCCCGTTAAATTGGTTATTATCCTCTCCGCCAATGTCGGTTCGGCATCTTTGAGCTGAGGTTCTTCAGCGACTGATCTACCGTTTGCGGAACGGTATAAACATTGAAGTTGAAGATGACTTTGAAATCTCGTCAGTCGTCCGGAGTTGAGGTTGAGGGCTGCTCATTCCAAAGATCTACAGGATCTTTTTGAGATCCAAGGGGTTGGCTGATACTCAACATTGATAGCGTGGCCTACTCATCACACCCGTTGAATGAACGTTCGTCGTCGCAGGCTACGTTTATGCTTTCAGCATACAGGAACTCTTTTCCATTGTGGCGAGAAACTTGTCCTGCAGCACATTTTACCCATACTCATTATGTTTCGTGGCATTTGGTGCTCCTTGTTGCCCTTATTCAGAATGACAAGCCTGAATGAATTGCTTGGATCCTGCCCAAGAGAGTGAGGTGGACTGCCAGTTGGGTTTTTATTTTCTCACTAACTGCTCGGATCGCGAATGCCGCTGGCTTGCCATGTTCCGATCACAAATCTCCGAATATTTTTAAGTAATTAGCTATTCCTTTCATTTTTTGAATGAGTCCGTCACTTATTTTATATATTTATTCTTAGTGTTTATTTTGGTGCTCACAAGTAGTAAGAAAGGGCCACGTAATGGCTGTAAAGACTGGAAGTCGGTATCCAGAGATCGTAAAATGACGAATGCGCATCCTCACCAAATGCTGTTTCACGTTCACGTGTTCTGCTTTGGGCGCAACTTTGTTACAGGTTTTTCTCTTATTTCATTCGACAATCCCCCGATCAAACGCAGAAAAATTCTGGTTTAACGTGCTCTAACTTGTAGTCCAGTCTAAATCCGGTTTTTTTTTCCCAGATTGTATGGTCTATAGATGGAGGTCTAACATACGCTTACTTAGTATTTTGTAAATAAAAGCCGGGTAGACAGACATCTGTATCGCAGCTTACATCACTTCCTTACAAGTGGCGTTTGAGCAGAAATCTCAGGATAATAGTGGCAAAACCAGTTACCAGCAGCATATACAAGGACGGTGCTTTTTTTGTCTCGGGTGCTTGCGACCAATACGCACATGCAGACAATTGGCGCGGTAGCAGAAAAAAAAATAGCAAAGACAGAAAACTAACGGTTAGTCATAAAAGTTGTGCGATGCCTGTGAATGTTAGCAAACGCATTAGCTAACATTCAAGCATACATAGATACATAATGGCGTATGCTTGCGTCTCGGACTGGACGGCATACGTAACGGCGATGCAATGCTCTGAACTTTGTGAAAGGTTGCGACCCAGCTCGAAAGTCGGGCTACTCGGGGAATTATAAGTGACAAAAAATAAAAATAAAGTTGGAGTGGCTTAGAAAAAAAGGTGTACAAAGTAAGAAACAAGATAAAAGGCAAATCAATTAACTAATTGTGGAAATAAAAACGGCATTAAATCTTAGAAACAAAAATAATTTCCTGGGCGCAAATAGGCGATAGTCACCGGGACTGAATACGAACGCCGGAACGGGAGCGTTGCGGCGCCCTGGCGGGTAAAAGAGAAAAAGCTAGTAAGTGCTGATCGCCAATGGAGATTTAGGGTCTACGTGTAAATCGTCACTCGGGAGTGCGAAGCTGGCAACAGTGACCGGATCCCATGGGCAGATGAATATTTTTCGATCCCCATCAGCCGCATTAGAATATGAACAGCCGTGATGAAGAACCCAGCCGCAGGAGCTCGCGCCAAAACTAGGAAGATTGATGGGTCTAGAGAAAAGAGTCAAGTCAGCGGAGACATCTGGTCAGCTGACCTGCTAGCAAAACTGGAAGCGTTTCCGGAAGAGGAGCCGACCTAGGCGTATGTACAGCCATCAAATCGCGATGGAGGACAACGAACCTTGGAAGTATAGCTACTAACCGGGGAACCCGTCCATGCACCAAGATATTAATATTTGTGTACGTAAGAATATTATAATAATTCGTAAACTAGGTCTTAGGATCCGGCATAGCCATCAGGAGTGGTCGTGATGGAACGATCACCCGCCATAAAGTAATGGGGGGGTTAGTAAAGAGTACTTTCCCCGAGGGGAAGAATGAGAAAGAGGGGCTAAAATATAGCAAAGATGCGGGTCAGCTTGACTTCAGATCGAGAAACTTGAGTAACAGACGTGGAAAGAAACGAGAGAAAGAAGACGTCAAGGCATAGGTACTAATGAGGTAAGAGGGAGAAATTCAAGGCTGGCGCTGCATAACAAAGCTAAGCCATTTTTCTTTCTATTCTCTCAGTAAGTGAGGCCCGGTAGGACTAATTTTCCCTAATTTCAGTCGCTAGTCGCCGACAACCTTTCTCTATTTACCTTAACTCGTATCGTACGTAAAGCCGGTCACGTGGATACGTTGTACCAACCTTAGACAACGATGTCCTAGGCATCGGCCCGGAACGTGAGTTAATTAGTAATCCGACCAAAACCCGTGGAATAATCCGTGGATGGGTCTAACTTATCATCAGTAATTAGTACGGTTGCCGTGTCGTGCACTAATCCCGGCAGGTGCCAACAACTTTTTTAACTTCGCGGTTTGGTAAATTACAAGTATCTTGTAAATTAGGAGAAGAGTAGACTGAGATCTGTACGCCAATTTAATCACCACTTTATAGCCGTTTGGGCAACGTTGGATTAGCAGTGGTTATTAAAAAGGTTTTTTGGTTTTTCTAAATTTATGAAAGACGTTTGAAATTAATTTTTACAAAGATCAATAAATATTAGTTACAAATCTATTGGATGGTAAACACAGAATTTTATTGAAATGAGCTCCGCATTTTTGAATAATTGTGGATGCGGTAGACAAAAATGGTGAAACATGTACGGATGAAGGTATTATGATGGACTTTAAAAATATTATGAAATCGATAAGAAAATTAATCTTGTTAAAAATGGAACCAATTGAAATTGGGTAAAAACGGGTGTAATGTTTTTGTGCAAATATATGTAACAGGCAGATGGAAATATCTCTGATTCCATAGAGTAGCAACAGTAGCCAAGTCGATCTTGCCATGTCCTTCTATCTTTCCGTCTACCCGCCTGTTTTATAAACTTAAGGATCTCAAAACTAATACGAGCTAGAGGAATTTAGATGTACCGAAATTTGAAACGTAGTTCCTTCTAATTGCTCACGTTTCCGAGCTATCAATAATAATCGATGTCGAAATCCTGATTTTTGAGCGAATCTCGTGGGTTTTAAATGATATGTGTGTATCAAGAGTTTTTTATTTTATAGGTATATCCATCCCCCATGTGCATGCCCATAACTACAAATCGTATAAATAAATCAATTGGATATACTCTCCAAGTCTTCAATGCTCTATCGCAGAATAAGAAGAAATACACAAGGCCTTTAAGAAAATCTATAAGTGTATTTGGGAAGATGAGATTCCGAGTTATATATTCTCCAGAATCAAGTAACGATGAAACATCAAAATACCATTAGTAACTAGCCGTAGTGCTATATTCTGAAATGTCTGGTCCTGTTTGAGGCCTGACATAGATTTGACAGATTCCAAATTGATTGTTCCTCATGTGACCGCAAGTGTCAAGCAGGTTGAAGTATTTCTGTAAGCCACCAGATGCCTCATAAATGCATACACGCCGAGTAGAAGAAGCAGATTTCATGCGAATGATATATGAAACGATTTCAGCCTGTCTGGTGGTCGCGCCTTTTCCATGTAAATTGCCGCGTGCTGCAGAGAGAGAGGTCTACTCCTCGTTGCTTGCCGTTGCCAAATACCAAACACCAACGACACCATTGCATACATCGTCTGATTTCAGCGCCACCACTTCGACACACACTCACTCCACTACCCCTCTTGCTTTCCAAGGTGTTCAGTCTGGTGTTGTGCTCTTGGCCACTGCAGAGGTAATGCTAAAGACTAGTTCTGGTTCCTTGGTTCCCTGTAGGGCTTTATTAGACTCAGTTGCCAATGGTCACATCCCGTTTCACTCAGAGACTTCAGTTAAGGAAAGCCAGGTCGTCGACAGTTGTCGCGGGTCTCGGCGTCACAAGCGACTCTACTGGAGGATCAGCCGTAAAGATTCACATGAAGTCACAAGACCCAGATTATTCAGCCACCTTTGATGCTCTTGTGACTAAAACAATTACCGATAGTCAGCCAAGCTTTATCATCGACACATCGGACTGGAAAATTCCCTCGAACATAAGGTTGGCCGATCCTGCGTTCAACAAACTTCAGCGAGTGGATCTTTTAATTGGAGCGAGCCTTTTATATGATCTTTTGTGTGTTGGGCAAATTGTGCTTTCATCTTGGCTGGGTCGTGACTGTTGGGTTTGAGAGTCTACGCAGTACCTCGTTGTTGGCTGCTGGCCTCACTCCTGACAGCGAAGCTGGTCCGTTGGACGTTCGTCAGGATGAGTTGTTTCGGCTTCTAGGAGAGTGTCATGGCCAGGCCATTCGTCGATTCCTCAGTCTTGAGCGAAAATTGGTCGGAATTCGCATCTAAAGGGGTAGTACTCGGTATTATCAAAGAGTTTCTGAATCTGAGTCACATGTCGCGAGTTTGTCCAGAGTTGAGTGGCAGTTGTAAATACTTCCTCCCACATCGCACCATAACCAAGTTGCGTGTTATGTTCAATGGCTCAGCGACAACTGATTCTGGACATTCTTTTACTGATGGCTGTCGGGCCAATCATTGAACCTAAGTTGTTTCACATTTTGATTAGCTTCCGCACATATCCTGTTGCTCTGACAGCTGACATTTGCAGAATGTATCGCTGTGTCCGAATTACTTCGCCTTATAGTTTCTGCCAGTGCATTCTGTGGAGGTACTCGCCTCAGAAGGATATCGAAATCTTTAAATTGGACACAGTAACATACGGGATCAAATCAGCATCATTTCAGTCCGTGCGCGCAATGCACCAGTTAGCCTTTGATGAGCGTGCCGCACCAATTGGATCGGATGCCATCAAACAGGAGTTTTACGTTGGCGATTTCATATCCGGAGCCAGCTCAGTTGCTGAAGCCAGAGAGAAAATTCGTCAGACGGCCGGGATATTATCTCGTGGAAACTTCAAGCTTCGAAAGTGGTGTTCCAATCACCAAGAAGTCCTCGATGGAATAGCTTATGAAGAAAGGGAACAGTACTTAAAGTTCAATGATGGAAGCGATGTTACCAAGGCGCTTGGTCTTGTATGGTCCAGCGATCGATCAGTTGCTATTTTCATTTTCTGTGCTTGCTTCTACAGTCCAAACCTGTAGGCCCTGAGTTCTGTCTATTCTTGCCCGTTTCTATGATCCGCTTGGACTTTTGGGACCAGTCATAACTAAAGCAAGGATCTTTTTTTAACAGCTTTGTAAAGACAAATTAACTTGGGATGAAAGCTTGCCGATAGCACCTGATACGACTTGGAGGGAGCTATGCAGCAGTTTTCGCAACATTCGTCAGATATCGTTTCCCAGAGTGGTACTCTTCGAAGGAGCTGTTGTTGAAATACAGGGATTTTGCGATGCTAGTGTGTATACCTATGGAACCTGCATCTATGTGGCCAAAAGTCCTCTAGCCACAAGTCGTATCCTTTGCTCCAAGTCTCAAGTTACACCATTGACTGTCCCAAAACTGGAATTATGTGGAGCGAAGCTGCTGGCTAATCTGATGCATGAAATCAAGCGCACAGGCTTCTTTGTCGGCCAGTTTTATTGCTGGTGCGATTCGTCCGTTGTCCTTTCCTGGATAAGAGATGAGCCCTTCAAATTTAATGTATTCGCGGTAAATCGTGTGGCTGTCATACAAGAACTCACTGCCAGTATGGAGTGGCGATATGTTCCGACGGACAGAAATCCAGCTGACATTCTTTCTAGAGGCACAGTTCCCAACTTCCAACCCAATCAGAGCTCTGGTTTCATCGTCCATCGTATCTATTAGATGGTCGCCTAAATTGGCCGGCGTTCAGTCTGCCTGAAACTCCAACCATTGAATTGAGTAAAAGAGTTCTGATCATTAAGTCTCCACATGCAGATTTAACTCTGGGATGTAACCACGCAAACTCATATAGCTCCATGCAGCGCACATTTGGCTATGTGTACAAATTTATGAAGCGTATAAGGCATCATGGACTCACTGTTGCAGACATTCATCACGGCACTCGGATTCTTCTTCGGGTTGTACAGAGAGCGAATTTGTGGGATGACAAAGAGATTCATTCCCATCGCATCTATTGCACCATTTCTCGATGAAGGTGACCTCAAGCAATTCATTGCTGGACTATGATGCGCAACATCCCGTTATATTGCCTTGGCGTCATGCAATCACCTCAGCTCTCGTCGTTCAGTTTCATGAGAGGAATCTACACACTGGTCCCCGTCGATATTGGTCGATTGGTGGATTGAGAACAGTCTTTAAAGCAGTCAGTGTGTGCGGTGCTTCAGAGCGACCCCTAGTTTCGTCAAACCTGTGATGGCAAGTCTTACAAGGGAGCGTCTGGAAGCCGTTCGAGCATTCGGCTATTTCTTCTACAACTCGGAAGCTTGTACGATGCCGCCCATCAAGTGCTACGTCAGCGTCTTCAGTTGCTTCACCAGCAAGGCAATGCATCTAGAGCTTGTCAAGGACCTATCGACTGCTTCATTTCTGGGTGCCCTACAGCGATTCACCGCCACTCGTGGCAAACCCAGTCAGATCTGCAATTTTTATTAAGTAATTTATAAAATTAAACGCGTTGTTGTGAAAAGCCAAATCTGACTTTATTTTCTTGGCTAAGGTTTCAAAACAGTTGCTAAAAACTTGAGTAACTCAACAACTACCCTACTCTGCTCTCTAAAGTATCTGTCACGTCACACGTCTACTCACCTGAGGATCGCTCCAGAAGTGCCGGCACGCTCGCTAGCAAGCCTTGCGCTTGCCTTGGCCGCTCAACTTCGCCGCGAACTTTCGCAACTTTATCTCGGAGCTTTCGCTATTCGCCGACGAACTGAAGTTGCACTCGCGAAGACGGTGTTCAGCAGTCTATCAGCGACGCACGGTTGCTGCGACACCTGGCGGTTAAATTCAAACTTAATTCGAGCTGGGCTTCTTGGCCTTTACTAGCTTCAATACATCGGTACCATGTCTTAACTGTTCTTATTACTAATACAATGCTTATATACTATACAATGCTTATACCCTATTACTATGATAATGAACTGTGGGGTGGCTACCTTACGGCGTCAGCTGCGAGATATTGGCCATTTTTTCCGTTCGTCGAACCTCACTAGGCACACAATGTTAGCCGACACGAACTTGGTGACTCGATAGGGGGCATCAAATTTGGGTGCCAATTGCGCAGCGAAGCCCTCAGCGGCGTTAGACAGTTGGTGCTGCCGTAACAGGAACATCGAGTCCAACGAAGGACGCTACTCTCGTCTCCGCAGGTTGTAGTGCCTGCCCTGGTCCTTTGATGCGCACTGGAGATTGCTGTGGACGATACAAAAGATTTCTTTTAACCTATCCGCCTTCGTCTTAGGATCGAACGCACTAGTTGCGGACCCCGGAGTCACCTGATCGTACAAAGCAGCAGGCGACCGCGGTTCTCTGCATCTGCATCAGGAAAGCGGGATTGAATTCGGTTGAGTCCGCCTCACGTGTGTTGACCGCTAGTTATATCTCGGGCAAAAGCTCGTCCCGCGAACTCTGATGGCCATTGATAAATTACGCTATCATGGTCTTCAACGTCCTGTTTTTCCTCTCGGTAGGATTCTCTTGCGGATAGTACGGGGTGGCATACTGGACCTCTACACCCAGGGATTACAGAAAAGTTTTGAAGCAATGGCATGTAAATTGTACGCCGTTCTCACACACGAACTTCTTAGGTTCCCCGATCCTGTTCAAAATCTTCTGCACGCTGTCTGTAGGTGGGCCGCTGTGGCCCTCCTGAGAGGGTCCAATTCTACCCACTTCGAAAAGGCTTCATGGAACACCAGTAACATTGTGTTGCCATGTTTCGACGGTGGAAGGGGCCCGACGAAAACCGTGCAGAGTACTGCCTTCGGCTCTGCTACCTGTCTCGTCCATACGTCCAGCCGGTTTGAGTTGTTCGTACTTGAACTTCTGGCAGATTTCGCAGCATTTCACATACTTGACGGCGATGCGGAACATACCCGGCCAGTAGTATCTCTGGGATAAGCTCGACACGGTTTCCTTATGCACTACCACTACCCTCTGTCGTTGACCACTGGCCACGCAAAGCTTCCAGGGAATGTCCTCGTCATCCGTCCAGTGGCCCAAATGTCTATCTATTTTTTCGGGGCCCTCAGGTTACGTATCGCCCCCACCTTCTCTGGATCGGTACGTATTCCATCCCCGCAAGTGCCATGTCCCAGATAGACCAACCTCCCCCTGAAGAAGCTGCACTTCTTTCTATTCAGCCTGAGATTGGTCGCCCTTAACCGCCGGAATACCTGCCTCAAATTCTCTCCGGCCCTATTACCGTGTCCAAGCCTCACTGATAGGTCGCACACGCCGAGTGTAAGGCAAATGGCATCATTCGCCATTGGAAAAGACATCTTCCTGCGATTGTGAATGCCGTACATTCCCGACTATCGGCTGCCATCGGTATCTGCCAGTACCCGTGCTTCAAATCCAGAGTGGAGATGGAGTGGACCGGGCGTGACGGAACCGCTCAAGGATGTGATTAATCCCAGGAACAGGATAAGCACCTGGGATGGAATGCGCGTTGAGTTGCCGGTAGTCGATGCACATGTGCCACTCGCCAGTCTTTTTCTTGACTAAGACGTTTTGGCGCTGTGCGGACTTCGCGACGGTCGATGGCGCCTGCCTGGATCAACTCATCCACCTGTGCGTCAATCACCCTCTGCATGGTCGGACTCATCGGATAATATCTCTGCTTCAATGGCTTGTCGTCCTTAAGCCGGATCTTGTGCTCCGATATGTGCGAGACTCCCTGCTTTCAGATCCAGATCCGCTGGCCACTCCGTCTATTTGATGCTTGGTTCGCCCTGCGAGACGCAGGTGCTTCTTTCGGGCACCACTCCGATTCCAGATGGAGCTCCATGATCGCTCCACTCAGCCAGTTGCAGCTGATCCCCTGCGTCCGTGTGGATTCTAGCCATTGCTTCTAATCCCTCTGTTCTCTGGCACGTTTCCGCCGTGCCGCCTCCATGAGCAGCGTAGACTGCCTTTGCACCTCTACGCGCCGCCTCTTTGGGTCGTCAAGCTCTCGATCCGATCCCGAGTGAAACCCTTCCCTCGCTTCCTTCTCCGTGTCCGTTTCCGTCAGTTCCCGACTAGGTACTCCCCTTTCATGACCTGGGAGGCCTTTGTTCGGTTCCTTCATTGTCTCTTCTTCCATTGGTTGCCGAGCAGGCACTCCCGCTTCTTAACGCGTGAGTACTTCTTGCGGCTCTTCCCTTGGGCTAGGCCTCACGGCTGGTGACGTCACCGTCTCTAGGAACAGCTCCACTTTTTAGCAGCTTATTGTAGTGCCCATTGCACCAAAGAAGTCCATCCCCAGGATGACGTGGTCTTGCATCGAGAGCATGATGAGCATCAACATACTGATCGCCTTCCCGAACAGGCCAACGTCTAACTTTAACGCCTTCCATACTTCAAGCGTGGACCCATCTGCCGCTAAGCCAACGTCTAACCTCAACGCCTTTCATACTTTGAGTGTGGACCCATCCCAAATCGTCCACTTGCGTACACACTTTTCGCTCATGAAGCTGCGAGTGGCCCCGGTATCGATGGTAGCAGACATCGTTCGCCCGCCAAATTCCATCGCAGCGACGATCCGGCCACCAGTCACCTTTAGTGGGTGTCGTATAACTGCGTCCCGTGTGTATAGGCGCCGACCCGATCCTGGCCTGGGCGACGCCGTTGCCCATTTCCCGCCCCCGTGCGGCGATAACAATTCTACTTCTGCCTCGGTTCCCACATACGCAGCAGAATAAAACGGGTGCGTTGGGACATTCCCTGGTGAAGTGCCCCTCCTGTGCGCACCTACGACATGCCCGCCGCGGATCATACCCGGATTCGGCCTCTGGGCTCATCATCTGATGGAAAACCTCCGCGTGGGCCATTGTGGGCGGGTCGCGGATCCTCCTGTCAACAACGGTCGCTCCGAAAACGATGGGAGCAGACCGGAATGGGTTGAGGTGTCCCCCCGTGGGCTGATATGTCTTTTCCCATTCTCTGCTACCAGTACCCATGGCCACCTGACTCCCTGATATTCCTTCCCAAATATTCCGCCCTCTGCCTCATAACCGTTTCATACACCACGGCTATCTGGGACAAGGTGGAGAAATCTTGCCGTGGCACGTAAAGCCTGAAATCGGGAGCGGGATTTTCGTAGATCCGGTGCAACTCTTGTGCATCATGGAGCATCAGAGCACTCAGCTCTATCAGGTATTTCTTGAATTCGTCCGGATTTCGTCCTCAAGCCTTTCGAAGTAGCGTGGAGGCAGGAAGAACTCCAAGAAACCCCTTCTAAGCACTGACCATGGCACATCCCTAAGCCCACTACTCAAAAACCAGAATAACTCGCTCATTGCCCGAGGCAGTCGATCAAGGGCAATACCATACGTTATGGCGTGTTCCTCTAGATCCTTTAGGAACCCAAGGGGGTCGAAGCGCCCATCATACCTCATACCCCACTTTCGCACTTGCTCCGGAACGTTTGCAAGCGGCCCTCCGACTGAGGGTGTGGCCTGGTATTGTAAGGAACAGTAACCGGCTGGGTAGGGTTCTGCCCCACCTCTACGTAGTTCGCGATTCTCACCTGATTCCATTCTGACTTTTCATCACTCACTCTGAGTATCTGCTGCGATTTCCCTCTTTTGTCGACTGTCGCTTCGGCTCGTAATCGTTGAACACAATTCTCGTTCCGTAGGCTTAATCGTCTTTATTTTTGTTTTCCCGTCGATCTCGCAAAAAAGTTTGTATATGCCTTTGTTTCTTATTACTATACTTTTCTTAGACATTTATTATTATTATTATTCTTAATAAATATATATATATATTTTTTTTTTCTTGTCGGTCTCTTCACCAAAAAAATAAAACAAAATAATTTCCTTTATTATTAAGAATTATTATTATTACTATAAATTTGTATTCTTTAATATTATTATTTCGTTCGGTCACTTCACCAAAAAAGTAAAACAAAATAATCCACTTTATGTTCTTTTAACTTTAAATCCACGACCAATTAACTTGTCTTGCAGTTGTCTGTCTTTAATGTTCGCTCCATTTAATTTATTCTTAAACACCCCCGTTGTCATTGCTTTCGCCAGCTGTACTGAAAGTAAGTGTTTCGACCAAATCATACCTCGTGCTATTTCTACAATGTCTACTCTACCGGGCCGTATCCTTTCAGTACCTACTCAACCGGACCGTAGCCTCGCACCACCTGCAATACCTGGCCGCAGCCTCGCACCACCTACACTATCGGGCCGTGGCCTCGCATAAACTACACTATTTTGCCGTAGCCTCGCACCACGCGTTTCCGCACTTGGTTATTTACTTACTTTTAGTTATTTAACACTTCCCTAATCTGCTCTATAAACTAAGGCCGTGCCACACTGTTTTGGAGCCTTAGCGCTCCGCTGAACACTTTTCGTTTTGTCACTCACTCTGCTTGTGGGCTTGGTTCGCTCCAGAAGTGCCGGTACGTTCACTAGTGAGCCGTGCGCTTGCCTCACCTCGGCGCTTTCGCTCTTCGGCGGCGAACTGAAGTTGCGCTCGCGAAGACGGTGTTGAGCAGTCGATCAGCAACGCACTGTTGCTGCGACACCTGGCAGTTAAATTCAAACTTAATTCGAACTAGGCTCCTTGCCCTTAACTAGCTATAATACATCGGCACCTTGTCTTAACTGTTCTTATTACTAATACAATGCTTATACACTATACAATGCTTATACCCTATAACTGCAATTATGTACTGTGGGGTGGCTACCTTAGTGGTCGCCATACCTGTTGAGTCTGCTCTTTCGTCGGAATTCATTGAACTTCCCATCTTGGTGATCAAGTTGGTGGTCTTAAGAGATGTATTTGAAATTCTGTGGATTCTGTGTCTTTATTTAATCTTCCTATATTTCCCCTTAAATACCCATGTACGAAGCGCATCTACCGCTATTTAATTTATCTCCTCCTTTCTTTTTGATAAGGAACTCTTTGTCGTTCTTGGTGACATTTATCTCCTAGATGATGATTGGTCATCGCCAATGGATATAATCTTTTTGTTTCCCTCTATGTTAAATGAGTTTATTGATGACATGAGATGTCCTTACTGCAGATTAATCGGGTGCTTAGCTCAAGAAATAAATCTCTTGATCAAATTGTGAGGGATTCGTTCGACAGTGCTGTACACAGGATTGACCCGCTTATACTTCCTGAAGACCCTTTTCATCCAACTCTGGATATGATCATCGATCTACCAACCCAAGTGCCTATCAATCAATTGGAAGTAGCTGACCGAGTCCGTTGTTTTCCTGAGTCTGATTTCCGTAAGCTAAATGACTTTATTTTGATGGGTCCCAATTGTTCGATCAACGTCGTGATGTGCTACTATTTGAAATTAAACAATAAAAATTGTATTCAACAGCCACAAAGAGGACTATTCTCACGACTGCGTCTCCTTTTTCGCTCCATTAAGACTGCTGGCACCAATCATTATCGTCTCGAAAATCATCATACAGGAGCTATGGCTACTAAATCTCGCCTGGGATGAATCTGTTCCGCAATCACTCCTAAAAGCATGGACAAATTGCAAGCCGCACAGCGCGCAATTCTGATCAGATTCGCAGATTGTGTGCACTGGCTGCAACAACACTCTATCACATTGTCGACATTTGTTGAAAATATAGTATCCATTATACTATATCAGACAGCAGATGGAAAGTGGAGACATGTACCGTCAAAATTGAACCCTCACATCTTGTCAAGTGAATGTCCAGCTAATGAGCTCCAGCAATCAATTAGGTTTACAGGAACTGCGCTGATTTGGACATGGACATTATCGATGCTGAAAAACGGAAGTCTACATTTGCTGGAATTATCGAAAGTTATTGTATTCTGGACTGGCTGAACGGAACTAGTTCATACACACGGGTACTTCGAGTTATGTCATATATATTTCGGTTTTACCTTATTGCCAAAAAGGAACACCCTGTCGAAATTTCGTCGCCAGCACCAGAAGATTTGCAATTGCTAAGAAAACGAAGAGATTTGAAAAGCAATCAGACATTTCTTAGCCCCTTATAAAATGACTCTTCTGGATACGAGCACATCAAGGTTGGCGGCAGACTCGAGCATGCTGATAGCCCCTCTCGTCAAATGCATCCTTTACTCGTTCCCAAGGAATCGCAATTTGTCCACAAGTATATCGGCATCTACACTTACGCAATTACCATGCAGGACCAAAAGCATTAGTCGGACTGCTGCCGCTTCAATTATTCATTGTAAATGCAAGAGCTTTAGAGTACAGCATTGTATGCCTTTGTGTGTACTGTGATATATTGCCATATTTGTCTGCACGAAATTGTGTCAACTTCTTCATCGAACAAGTTTCTGGAATCGTTAAAACACATGGTTGCTCATCGTTGACCAGTATCTCACAACTATTGTGACACCGCCACAAATTTTGTCAGAGCATCCAACACGACTTGAGTTGAAGAAGTTCAAGATCAACCCTATCACTTAATTAAAAAATTAATAACTTTTCATTTTATTCCACCTAGGGCTCCACACATTGTTGGTCTTTGAGAGGTCCCTGTCAAGAGCACAAAGGGTCTGCTCCGCCAACACCGGGTTCACCTTTAAGGATATGAACACCGCAGTCGTTCATATAAAGCAGTACTCAACTCTCGCATGCTGTCACCATTACACAACAATAACAAGCTGTTTCAAAAGCACTGTAATAAGCACATTATGGTAAGGATATGCTAACTTTATTGTACATATGAAATTCAAGACTATAAGCACCAACGCACATGTACGAACTTTCGCTCTTTATCGAACTCCGTTGATTGTGCAGACTCCCTTGAGGTATTTGAGTGTATCTACTGTCGTTTTATTAGTTATGCCCTTAAAGCTTAATGGTTGGTCGAAAACATAAGTATGACACTCCATATAACTATACATTAATAATTATGAATTGTAGAAATAGATGCCTTAAGGCCATATCTTATATATGAATATTCATACTGCATGCAAGTCATCAATTGCCGTAACAGAAAAAGAAAAGAAAAACTCAGCAAATTAACTACACATTATTTTCAGGCTTTTTTCACATTAAAAAACTGTCTATCATCTACCATCGCCAGCTTCGTTATATTAATTGTTTATTAAAAGTCAGTAACCAAGTGAATCTTATCTCCTTAGATATCTTGGAGGGAGCTCTCTCTCTCGGTCGCTGGCTCACAATATACAATATCAGCTGTTGATTTGGCGTCAGATCCTTGGTAATTCTTCGTTTTGTAATTCCTCCCGGTTCCGAGTCGGAATTGCCGCTTGAGTAGATTATTTGGCGAACTTCGGGATGTCCAGTATTTCGCGTAATCCGAACAACTATTCGGTTAATATGTCAATTGTTAATAAATCAGTTCTGTACGCATTATCATTGAATCCAGTTTGTGTCGCTCAGCAAATTTATTGAACTTTATTTAAGCTCAATACTAGCCAAACACGTCCACTTGAGATTAGATTTTCAAAAGATCAGAAGAACGCATTTGCTCCAACAGTCCCCATTGTGTAAGCTTGCATAAAGAGTAATGCTTGTAACGACTTGTTCCTATCGCAATTTGTTGTGTAAGTAAGGCATGACGTCTTCTGGTAGGTAAGGAATAAAACAAAGTGAACATTATCTGAAATAAAATATGAATAATAAACTTATGTAGGAAGATAAAATCGAGAATATAATTGGTTACCGAGGAGATTAAGGAAAAAAGTCTGCTCTGGAACGATGGCAGCCATAGATTTTGGTCCCAGGTAAAAGCTTAAATGGCTAAAAGATGAATTTGGTTCTGGCTAGTTATTCATACCAAACGAGATATGTTGAAGTCAATTGAAGATAAAAGCAGAGGTTACATTCAGAGAGAACTCTACGGTCTTTAACTATGAGCAAACGTTGCAATAGAAAATTGTCCAAAGTATGGGTAGCAAGGTCAAGCCTGGTACGACTACGAGTCATAAACTATTATTTTAAAGAACTTAGATACCACTGGGTCTAGACACCAAAGATGCATAGAGTTCAAATGATCTTGTAGGCGAGTGTTTTTACTTTACGAAATAATTAGTATCACTTTGTCGGCATACGTACGTTTATTGTCATAAAGCAGAGGCAAGATCATTTATAATAAGTAAGACGGTATAGTCGGGAGCTCCCGACGAACACCAAATGCAGTTCGCACTACACGCTCGCTTGCTGTAGTAATGAAAATAACAATACTTCCCTCGATAGGGTTCGAACAGTACTGTCGCTGCCTCTACTCAACAGTCACAGTAATAATAAACTTTTATGGACGAAAAATTGGATTAAAATAGCAGCACAGAAAACAATACAAACGAAATTGCAAAGCTGATGCGCATGAATGTGTGTGTTACCATGTATACAGAAATTCTTGCAATTTGTCCCAACCACATGGGTTGCCAAAACACATTTTTAAATATGTTTTATTTTTGCGCTGGAATCGATCAGTGCCTTCTGATCTCTACCAAGCGAATGACTAAGGGGTGCAGTTTTCGGAGGTGCATCTCACTGATGGCGTCAGCCAGGATCCTGGCGGCCGCGTTCTGGTTCTGCATAAGCTTGGCGTATCAGCTGCTGAAGAAGTTTAACTGATCTCCGTCCTTTGTTAGGCGAAGATCGCGTTCGATGACGTCGGTTGTTACATACCAAGCCTTGACTTGGACCCGTCTTATGCGGGGCAGCTGGTGTGCTGTGGCCGTGCCCCAAACTTGGATAGAGTATGTCGAGATGGGCGCCTTTGTGGAAATATGGAGCTTGCTTTGTCACATTTTCTCAAATAGCTTTTGTCTTTCCTATCCGATCTTGATGAATTTTTCAATTTTTTTCAGATTGTACTATATTATATTTGTATAATCTCAAAAAGTCCATTGCATTTAAATTCTGGCTTAAAAGGGTGGGTAGTATAAACCTATAAAAAACTATATATAACCTTAGCCAAGAAATAAAGTCAGACTTGGCTTTTTACAACAACGCGTTTTATTTTATAAATTATTTAATAAAATTGCAAAAGTTATTTGGCTGTGGCTTAGAAATAATTCATCGCTTCGCATCTTTCAACAACGAATTAGAAAGATAAAAAGAGTATGCAATTTTATAGCAGCTGCGACAAGTGCAAGAAAGGCTTGCCAACCTTACTTACAGCAAACAGCTGTTTAACTAAACTAAGATTGCAACCTCTTCTTATGTTTACATGATGCGGCTGCTGCTTAATCGAACATACTCCCCCGTTGGAAGCTTGACTTTCAACAGAACCCTTAAGGGACACCAGACACAGCTTGTTCAAGGCTCTTCGAATGATTACTACCGGCTGCGCCACTCATCTACTCACTGCTTTAGAGACTGTTCTCAATCCACCAATCGGCCAATATCGAAGTCGAATTTTGGCCAGAAGTACACGGGGCCAGTGTGTAGATTCCTCTCATGAAACTGAACGATGAGAGCTGAGGTGATTGCATGGCGTCGAGGCAATATAACGGGATGTTGCGTATCATAGTCCAGCGATGAATTGCTTCGCCGGCCACTAACAGAAGAGGTCACCTTCATCCAGAAATGGTGCAAGAGATGCCATGGAGCTGGATTTTTTCACATTTCCATGAAAATGAATCTCCTTGATTTCATCCCACAAATTCGCTCTCTGTACAACCCGAAGAAGAATCCGAGTGCCGTGATGAATGTCTGCAACAGTGAGTCCATGATGCCTTATACGCTTCATAAATTTGTACACATAGCCGAATGCGCTGCATGGAGCCAAATGAGTTTGCGTGCATTCATCCCAAAGTTAATTTGTCATTACAAAACTGTTGAAGAAAGATCTTTGCTTTAGTTATGACTGGTCCTAAAAGTAACTGATCGATCGTTGGGTCCCATACAAGCGCCTTGGTAACATCGCTTCCATCATCGAACTACAAGTACTGTTCCCTTTCTTCATAAGCTATTCCATCGAGGACTTCTTGGTGACTGGAACACCACTTCCGACGCTTGAAGTTTTCACGAGATAATAACCCCGGCCTTCTGACGAATTTTCTCTCTGGCTTTAGCAACTGAGTTGGCTCCGGATATGAAATCGTCAACGTAACACTTCTCTTTGATGGCAACCGATCTAACCACTAACCGGTGCATGATTGGTCCCGCCATCAGAACAGCATTAATAGAATGTCGAGAATCAGTTGTCGCTGGGCCATCGAACACAGTATACAATTTGGTTGTGGTGCTGTCTTCCTTCAAGACGCAATGATGTGGGAGGAAGTATTTACAACAGCCACTCTACTCTGGACAAACTCGCAACATGTGATTCAGATCCAGAAGTTTTTTGATAAATTCCGAGTACTGCTCCTTTAGATACGAAATCCGACCCAATTTTCGCTCAAGACTGAGGAATCGCCGATTAGCCTGGCCATAAGACTCTCCTAAAAGCTCTGTACTCCTCTTCAGAGGCAACCGCACTGAATACTCACCGGATGGTAAGCGGGAGAAATTATTGGCAAAGTGCTGCTCGCATTCCAACTCCTCTTTGATGGCTTTTACAATAGGCTCTTCCAAGCTTTCAACTTCCCAAAAACGCCGAACCAACTCATCCAGACGAACGTCCAACGGACCAGCTTCGCTGTCAGGAGTGAGGCCAGCAGCCAACAACGAGGTACTACGCAGACTCTCAAACCCACCGGTCACGACCCAGCCAAGACGAAAGCGCAATTTGTCCAACACACAAAAACTCATAGAAAAGGCTCGCTCCAATTAAAAGATCCACTCCAACCTTATGTTAGAGGGAATATTCCAGTCCGATGTATCGATGATGAAGCTAGGCTGACTATCGGCAATTGTTTTAGTCACAAGAGCATCAAAGGTGGCTGAAAAATCTGAGTCTTATGACTTCATGAGAATCTTTACGGCTGATCCTTCAGTAGAGACGTTTGTGTCTCCGAGACCCATGACAACTGTCGACGACCTAGTTTCCTTAACTGAAGTCTCTGTGCGAAACGGGATGTGACCATTTGCAACTGAGAGCCTTAGTCTAATAAGGCCCTACAGGGAACCAAGGAATCAGAACTATTCTTTACCAATACCACTGCAGTGGCCAAGAGCACTACACCAGACTGAAGACCTTGGACAGCAAGAGAGGTAGTAAAGTGAGCGTGTGTCGAAGTGGTGGCGCTGAAATCAGACGATGTATGCAATGGTGTCGACGATTCAGCTGCTGGTGAAGTAGCAAAATGCAACAGGGTATAATGCTTTCCTCACAAGTACGACAATGACTACTACTGCAAGACCGAGCTTGGTGTCCCTTCCTTAGTCACTTATAACAAAGGGCCCGTTTCTTGACTTCCTTATGCCGAAGGGATGAAGACAAATTTTCAAACTTACTACATATGTACATCCCGTGGCCAGATGCATCACAAAAACTGCACCCATTTTGGTTAGTCTCAGCTACAAGCACTCTTTTGCTCTGGTTAGTGCTACGGTTGGATTTGCCCACCTGAGAATTGGCCATATGGGATGACATAGCATGTTGCACGCTCTCCAATCTTTGACTACGCCATTCCAGAAATCTGAAGAACTTATCGGCTGTCGGGATTTTATCAATGCCTGCGGTCTCCTCCCATTTGGTCTGAGTCTCTTGAGCTTAAGAATCTCATTTATGTGTGCCTGGAAAACAAGACGTTTGTTACTAAATCTTTTATTTAGAATTTCCAGAGCCACACGATAATTGGCACCGGAAAACTCCAACGATCGAACCGAATCCAACGCAGGTCCAGACAAACATGAGCGGAGATGCTGCAACTTTTTAATATTAGACAGCTCGGTATCTTTGTCGACAACTGACTCAAACATCCGAATATTCGGTATAGCCACGGGAAAACGTTGGTAGTTTGAGCTCGGGCAACCGCGTTCTGTTGGTCCAGATCACGGTTTGGTTTGGCAAATCCTCATGACGAAGAAAGGTTGAGTGGGACGGGCCGCGAATATTTACGCGCACGCAAGCTTTAACCATGGCAATCATTTCGTCAAAATCATCGCGTAATTTGCTGCCAATTTTATCGAAATTTAGCTCCTCTAGCATTAAAGACAGAATTAATTTGTTCAATTAGCAATAGGCGCACTTCTAAGTCGACGGCACAAGAGTTGTTAATTTTATCCTCAGATAACTCATTTTCAATACACTTGGCTCGCTCGAACAATGCTGCCGCCTTGCGCTAAAGAAAAGACATCTGTTTGCCTGCATATTTATGTTCTGGGCTTGCACCATTTTTTCACAAGCGCTTAATCAGATGACCAAAAACGGAACACACAAAATGCGACGAATTGTGCAGTAGCTTATGTACAAGCGTCTGTATATAAGCTGAGCCGGCCAAATAGGAAGATAAAAAGAGTATGCAATTTTGTAGTAGCTGCGACAAGTGCAAGAAAGGTTTGCAAACCTTGTTTACAACAAACAGCTGTTTCACTAAACTAAGATTGCAACCTCTTCTTATGTTTACATAAGATAATCCAACAATATATATATATATATAAACCATTCTACAAGCTACACTGTCAATTACTGTCAAGCATGGAGAGTCTACATCTTATTATTTACCCAATTTGCTAACAAAAAACATTTCGATATCAATTCTTAACAATTACTTGGAAACGAGGCAAGTTATCAAATATCGGAAACAAACTCGTACTGCGCGGGCACTAGGGGTACCTATGTTTAAATTTCAATTTTCTATCTCGTCCTATGTCTATCCTTGTGTTCATACATACGGACAGACAGTAAGACGGACGAAAGGACAGACAGACGGACATGACTAGATCAAGTCGTCGTGTGATGTTGAATAAGAAGAATATGCTTTCTTCTGCCTGTTACATACATTTGCACAAATACATTATACTCGTTTTACCCATTTTAAATGGGTTCAGGGTATAAATCGAGCAAAAAACACAGTACATGATGACTACTTTGAGATACACAAGAAGTAACGTGAGCCTATAAAAGAGGGAGGGAAACCTAAAGCGTTAAGCCTTAAATGTAAAAGGTCACACTATACAATGTCTAAAGTCTTACTGATATCGGTGCAAATGACTTCGATTTGAATTTTTAATAGGAACGCCTAATTGATCAAAGAGGTCACTTCGAGCAGGTTGGTTAAGAAGCGGAGAAAAATGATTTGACATAAAAAAATGGAATTAACCATTTTTAAAGAATACACCTTCAATAAGCAATTTTGAATATTGGCAGGCCCCGAAGAGAACGAAGATATTAAAAAATTTGGGGCTAGAAAAGAGTGCAGGATATCCCACAATAGGAGCAAATATAGTGTGGGGCGGCTACTACGTCTGTAAGCACTACTTGTATTAGGATAAGATCATAGTTGAGTAAGAGGCAAGGAGCCGTGAATATTATAATTAATTTAATCAATAATATTATTGAGTAGAGGGCAAGGAGCCTTTAAGTTTATAGTTCATGCCGTGTATATTATTAGAAGAAGCGCATTGTTAAGGACAAGGAGCCCTTCATAGTGTGAATTTAACCGCCGCAGCGACCGTGCGTTCTTGATCGGTTGCTTAACACCATCTTCGAGAGCGCAACTTCAATTCGGCGGCGATGAGCGAAAGCTCCGAGGCGCAGTTGAGCGGCCGAGGCAAGCACACGGCTCGCTAGTGAACGAATATCAGGTGGGTAGCCGAGTGACGCTAAAAGTAGGGCGAGCGATGAAACGTCGTGGAGCGCTAGGGCTCATAAGCTGTGCGGCAGGGGCTTGTTTTAGAAAGCGCAGTAGAATAGTATATAATAAACAAGTGAATAAAAGTGAATACAATGAGATTAATGAAAGAAACATACTAACTCTTTTATTCTTCGATAGACCCATTTGTCCTAACATCGGGACTAACCGATGTTCACCCTAACCTAGAGTGGGAGGATGTGGTGCGCGGCCCCGTAGTGCAGTTGGTACGACGCCACGGCCCGATAGTGTAGTTGGTGTGAAACCCGGTAGTGTAGGTGGTGCGAGGCTACGGCCCAGTATAACGGGATTTATCGTAACAATGTGCCGCCACCAAAATATGTAAGCGCATCTACATTGACACACAGTAAACCATCTACGGTACGGCCTTCCTGACAAACCACACGTCCTCGTGTGTTGTCTTTAAGCTTCAATGTTTTTGTTAGCACCTCACCATTTTACCTTTTCTTCCATACCATAAATCATTTTTCTCCTTTCTTCTTTTCTTTTCTTTCTACATTCATTTTCTTACGACTATCATTCACAAACTTATGGTACATTGACCAAACAGCAGATCGTATTGGTTTCATAAAATCAATTATTTTTCTTTTAACAAAAATTTTGTTCAAATCGAATAAAATTAAAACCGTCTTTCTTCCTCTTCTTGGGATTCAGATGCACCTTTTGTGCACTCCTTATTTTTATTCCCGCCTTTATGTCTTGATTTATTTCACCAACTAACTGACTGTTGGGTAACGTTTTTTGTGAATATTTATGCGTTCGCTTCTTTGTTAGTGATTTTAAAATATATCGATATCCGTCTAAAACTTTAACTACCTGGAAGGGAACTTTCTGTTTTAGATCAAGGTTAGTTTGATGACTTTTTCACTCTTTAATAATACGGGATCACCTACGTCATGCTTGTTCATTTTTGCGTTATTTTAATCAAACCTACGTGTGTCATATCGTGCACTATCTATATATATACACAAATATTTGTCCTGACTGACTGATTGATGATCAACGCACAGCCCAAACCGTAAAAGCTAGGATGCTGAAATTTTCTCTGTAGTTACCTTATGTGATGAATGTGCACGTTAAGACGGGGTTTCGGGAATTCCACCCGCAAGTACGAAAAAATCGCGAAAGACGTTTGTATGAATCTTATTTGTTTACCATCCAATCGGCCTTAAACTCATTTCAAAAACCTTTGTTCGAATTCATTTGAGGGGTGTTTCACACTAATCCAAAAATGTATTCCCCTTGGTGAAGATGGGGGTCAAGGATTTGGTGGATGACGTTTCGCCCTCAAACTCATTTTCAAGGATCTATATGAAAAATCTTTTAAGACATTTTTCACATTTTTAGCAAAATCAATCAATCGATCAACGATTTGAGAAATTCCATCCGCAACAGTGTTGTGTTTATTTACCGTCTGATCAGTTTCAAAAGCATTTTCAAAGCTTTTGAGAACATTCATTTTATACGTGCCACGGGCAAGGCCGGGCTATACCCGCTAGTCTTCCAAATTCTGCTTAGCTTGGTTTCGTAAATATTCTCGGTCTGCCCCATCTTCTTTTTCGCTTATTGGCAATAGACCAAAAGGTCTAGCTTCTTTGTCGATCAATTATTCTAATGGGCTTACCTTAGTGACTTGATTTGCCATGCAGTTCGTGAACTTCGGTTAACGCATCCTGCCACGACCTTTGACGGGTTTTCACGGCGGTTTACATACAGTGTAATCACTATTCTCAACATTTGGCCATTAGCCCTACTTGCACCCGTGGCAATCAAGTATAATTAAATCTTTTGGGAAGAACCGAGTAGGCAACCAATTAGGGACACGACCGACTTTAAGTCTTGAATATTACTTTCGGTATTTATGCCTAACGTATGGTAAAAATTAACGAATTTTGTGAAGGCATCGATTGAGTATTCCAATTCCTATGACGTATTCCTTCAAGTTATTTTTGCCACTATTACCAGTGATATCTTTGTGAACGGTCTGCCAAGGTATATTTACTTTATGAATCGAATTTAGCTCTGCCTGTTCTTTCCTAACTGGCGGTTTCCCCAGCTTACATGTAATACAGATCTCTACGAATCGTCGAACATATTTTCGAACCAGTAATATCCATATACTTTATCCAATGTTTTTTCTCATCCCAATTGCATGATGGAGTCATGAAAGTGATTAATCACCGCCCATCTAAGAGCTGCTGGGATTACTGGCAAACATTTGGTTTTAACGTGTCTCTGTATTTTCCTATGTAATATTCCCCTTCTTTTTATATATTTTCTCAAAATTTTTGGGCAATTAACTATTGCGTAATTTTGTTGATATCTCAGCAACCTCAGGATCACACGCTGTTGCTCAGAATTATCTAATTGTCTGTTATTTCAGTGAAATTAATTCGGGTTTCAATTATTTTATTCATACACTTGTTTTCTTTTGTCAGTGGATTTCGGGAAACGAAATCAACATGCGCCATTCGCTCCCCTTTCCTGTATTCGAGATCGAAATTAAATGACTGCAAACACCGCCCCAACCTGTGTACTCTCAGTGTTAGATCCATTTTCAGAGAGTTACAGTCCCGTATATACGACAAATTTACGCCCCTGCAAATAATGACGGGAATGTTTGATAGCATTGACAATTGCTAGTGTCTCTAGTTCGTACGAATGATATTTTGCTGCAGCAGGTTGCTTGCATTTACAATAGTACTCCACAAAATGAAGTTTGTTGCTAATTTTATGCAGTAATATTGCGCGATAGCCATCTGTGTGCAATCCTATTGGATACTGTGGGTGACATGTGGTTAGCACTAGGGATGATCGGTTACAAAAAATATCAGTGACGAATAACAGCGAAAAGAATGATATAAGTAAACCAAATAAAATGTAATTAAGTTATGATGTATAATACATATGTTATTTTTATCAAATTTAATTATTTGTAAATGTTGTTTTTCGTTAAGTTAGTTAGTTATAGTTGCAAGTTCAAAATAACAGCAAAGTACACGCCATTTACATAGATCTTAACTTTGCATCCAGAACGAAGGGAATAGCCTGAGTACAGATCTGTTACACTGTACTCAACTAAACAGATCTTTAAACTGAGTTCAAGTGATGCCGGCAAAGCATATCTGTAACTGCCACAGTGACGCACTCCCTTGCTTAAAGTTATGACTAGGGCGCTGCCCTCTGTGAATTTGAAGTCCACTGTTATTCAGCGTTCACGTCAGCACAATCCCATTCGGTGCGGGGGCTCTTGGTGTCTGGACGGTTTTAATTATTTTCATCAAATTCCTGTTGTGTGGTTCTAGCATTGCAAGATACTGATCAGAGCTATGATCTTCAGGCGAAGCAGATCCCACTTCTGATGTCAGAATGTAGGGATGGTTTTCCATCGGGTTTGCAATTTGGCTGCACAGCACGTTCTGTCCGTTTCAATAGCGCGAGCAGACTGACTTCTCAAACTTCCTTTCGTCCAATTTTACCTATCAATTAGTCACTCAAAATAGTGCAACTTCGGTAAATAATAAGAGGTAGACTCTCCAAGCAGTAGTTAACAGTGTAGCTTTTAGAATATATATATAGAATATATTTAAATACATATATAGAATATATTTTTAGAATATATACACGAGTGTCTTCCTAATTATTTAATACATATAATTATGAAAATTAAATCCTAATTAGAACACACAATTTTCTAATAGCATCACCGACCGATGGAAGTATTTTATTTGCCAGTCCGGCCAGTTATGCCCCTTTTCTCAGCTAATCTTTTCCGTGGCGTTAATAGAGTGTACAGGTATGAAGGAAGGTGTTAGTATAGATAATAGGGTTGCGAAGTAAATATTAAAAATTACCTTAATGTACTTATTATTTTAGAAAATACATAAAGACGAGAAAGACAGGCTATCTTCGGTACGCCGAAGATCTAATACCCTTGCAGACCCAACCTATTCATAATGCTTATAGTGCTTTGCCCGTATCTATGAAGCACAGGGAAAATAGTTAATGACGAGTTTGGTCAAGATACCTTGATAAACAAAAAAAATTTTTAATCAAAAACCTAGTTTACGACTGACCGTTCCTATGACAGCTATATATAGTAGCCCGATGCAAATAAGGTTTTCCATAAATGAAGGGAGCATAGTGAAACCTTTAAATGCCGTGTTTAATCAAAATATCTTGAATGACTAAAAAGTTTTCCATACAACTACTTAATTTTCGACCGATCGTTCCTATGGCAGCTATATATATAGTGGTCTGATCCAGCTGGTTTTGACATATGTGTTACGTGCAATAGGAAGAGGGACTTTTGCAAAGTTTCATAAAAATTGCTTTAAAACTGAGACTTGTTCGCATAGAAATATGCAGACGGGTATGGCTATATCGACTCGGATGTTGATACTGATCTAGAATATATATACTTTATGGGTTCGGAGATGTCGTCTTCTATGCGTTACACATTTCTCGACAAATTTATAATACCCTCAGCAATGGTATAAAAAGAAAGAAGTTTTTGATAAAGTAAGGAAATTTAAACTACGTATAGAGTGTTAAGTAAATAGGAAAAAGAGGCAGTGATTAGAAATCACCGACCCGGTGGGAGAAGTTTATAGCCTATCCAGCAAGCTGTGCCCCAACCCATAACTGGGAATGGTCAGTGAGTTCCCGAAGGTATCCTGAAAGCAAAGATTTTATTAGGAGTAGAGTTCGGTGATCTAGTTTCTACCAGAAAAGAAAAATCTATGTCGCCAACAATCAACCTATGTAGGAAACAACATGATTAACGACGGAGGATCAAATAGACTGCTGGAGTAGGATGGTAATTGAAGATTGGGGTCTCAATTTGACCCTCGTAGGGCAAAAAGAAATTGCTTCTGAACTGATTCAATGTGATTGGCTTTTGTTATACTGCGGAGACCAGATGCAATAGCAGTATTCAAGGATAGGGAAAAGAAGAGAGATGTATAGGATATATGGTTATGAAAGGATCGTTCAACTCTTTAGACAAACTTTTAGTCAATCCAAGTATACCTTTGGTCTCATTAGCGAAGGAAGCTATATGAAGATTAAAGCAGAGTTTAGAATCAAAAATAGCGCCTAGATCCTTAATTGATAGTAGCCGTTGAAATGGAGTTTTGTGGATTAAAAATGCACTTTGAGCAGTTTAGATGCAACTGATTGGTAGAACACTAAAGTTGCATATCATTCTAATCATCTTTTAGACGAGAGTGATGCAGAGGGATCAGTGTATGGTCTGGAGATTTTAGATTTTTGCACGGCGTAAATATTTTATATTTATTATAGCTTGCTGATAATGGAACTTGTATTATGCCTCATGGCTGCAAGTATCTTCGTTATATTCTTATGAATCCTTTTTTTTATATGCTTTTGTTTCTAACCTGCGCAACGTTATTACCGGATTGTTTTTCGTTGTATCCACAAATACTTTTCGTACTTATTTTTGTACCTTAAATCACACACTATTCACAAACTTTTTTCCGTGGATTTCGTATTAATATATAGTTATCGCCTGACTCACGGGGTCACGTTGTTTAGTGGTTTATTGTTTACTTATGTTAACTTATTCACAGCATACAATACAATCCCAATTACAATTAAATTTATAGATACTAATTTCCTTTTAACCATTTAAAACAGGTTTAGGGTATAAGAAACAAACAAAACAGACATAATCAAAACTAGCTGGTTATTGTAAAAACAACTACGTTTTTATTTCCGTACATTTATATACTTAAGCACCCTTTATTGCTGCGTGCATTCGAATGTTCATTTAAGCTCATCCTTCAATAATAGAGGCTTTTAGGTCCTCATACTTCTTGTATTGCTTTGAATTTGCATAAACTCAAAAAGCTCAATGCTGTGTGCATGAGAGCGTTGTCGTGCTAAAACAACTGTGTCCATATTATTCTTCTCCAAAATGGATCAATACTGAATCTTAGAGCTCAACATAATTTTCTGCATTTATGCAATTTCTATGCAATACGAAACGTACGTCATGGTATCCAAACATAGCATCACAGGAGATTCACCGTTTAAGTTTCTTGACAGAAAACTTGTAATTATATTTTTGCTCACCGTTTTTTATCGTTCAAGAACTTGTTGTATTCATTAAGTGTTTTTTACAGTGAACTGATTTCTTTGTTAACGCAGACTTTTTGCATGTCCTGTTTTAATTTTAAGATCAATAGATATAGGCGAGTTCAATTGACGCTTGATTACTCTTTGTCATCTTCTTCACCTACTTCTAACATAACTTGCATAATTTTACGTTTCAGTTTTTTTTGCGAAATTGAAGAGTTCAAATTGCGCAACTCATTTGCTATTAATTCACCAAATGCATCCCACTGATCCCGAGTACTTGAGTGCCTAGATCCTGATAGCGCTACACTACTTTGTCCTCCGCTCTCAATAAAATTTGGATAACTATTACAAGTTTTTACTGATGAACTCCGTTGGACTTCACAAGTTCCTTGTATTTTTGCATTGGCATCAGTTGTGTCCGTGCAACTCAATATTTGTAGCTGTATAATATCCTCAAGCTGGTTTTCTATAGTGGAATTTTGAGGTTCTGTGTTTTCGTTGAAGGATGAAATCCTATGTCTTTTTACCAATTTCTGCTAGCAATAAAAAAAGTATTCAAGAATTTACTTATTTATCTGGTTTGGAAAGAAATATGAATAACCTTGATTGGTGGTTGATGATAGCCAGGTCGAGGTTCAATAAAAGGTCGTAAGAACATCAATGTTTCAAAATGCTCCCAGCGGCGAGTTTTTGGTGATACACCTTTTTTCCCTACCGTTTTTTCTAAGCGTGCTTCATACTTTTTCAATTCCGAATTAAACTGGTTTCGTAGGTTGTGAACTTTTTTCCCATAGTCAATTTTTGAAATTTCGAGAGCTGTACATATGCGATTTATGGCTTTATTTCGACAACCTTTGTTTTTGTATAACTCCGAATAATGGTTCCACAAACAATCAGATGCACGATAGAGCTCAATCAGTTTGTAAATTTTTTCTCGTGTCCAAATTGTATGCTGAACACCTCTTCGTTTGGCAGGTGAAGAACTTAAAACGGTTGTTGAATTGTGTGTCATTTTACTTATGTATGTAGTAAAAACGTTAATAAAACCAATATTGACTCAAGAGATGAACTAATAATTTGATTTTCGTATTTGTTCAAAAATAAAATAATAAACAGCACCTCATTTTAATGAAAAAAAGATTGCAAATGTGTTTATTCTATATGACATTAGATGCTTCCGTTCGGCACATCCCTATCTGTATCTCCAAATTAACATTATGTTTACATGCGTCAAATTAGCATCGGTGAATTGGCATCGATTTTTTTAACTTAGTTCCGGAGCTGGAATCACTCACTTTTATATGCAATTATTTATGTTATTAAGCACACAACATAAGAAAATTAAATGCTGAATGGTAAAAAATTAAATTGTTTATTGTCTACGTTCTTATTTTTCTGCTTATCAGTTAATAACAGGGATAAACAATTGGAAAATAAAGTTTTTAGTATTTTTAAACAACTTAATTCTCGGAAAATGTCCCCAAGAACCGCATACGCACGATTTAAGCCATTTTGTGAATACAGAGTTCTCGACATAAATTTTAAAAAGATAGACCGTAAAATTTTTGAAACAAATTATTTTATTATGAACCAACAACAAATTGTTCATTCATAAGGTATATTGAACTGTTAGTTTCTACGCAAACTAAGCTGTTTGGATTTAGTTAATTTTATCCTTTTTCACGGATAACTGCCCAACATGCACGGAAGCTGTGCAAAATAGCTATATATATATTTCTCAGCTTGCTTTTATTTCAATAAAATAATATGTGCAACTATTAAAAACTGCCATTTTCTTATATTTTACTTAAATTTTAACGCAATAATAACAAAGGTGGAATTCTATTTTTTTAATATTGTGTAAAATAACTATGTGTCACTATTAAATAATATTTCCAATTAAAATTACATTCTGTATCTATTTCCACAGTTAATGGCCGAAAATGCACTATAGCTATGCACATAGGCCAAGATTTATCAATCATTTTGCTTATATTTCAAGAAGACCAACAGTACAGTTTTTGACATTCATAGATGTACATAGATGCATTTTTGGTAAATTGTACTCAAAGTGTAGCGCAAAGATAGAATAAATAACAATATTTATTTAATTTTGTGTAAGAAAAAAGTAATGTGTTGCAATATTTAATAATTGTAGCGCCAAAAGAAAATGTATGGTAATGTTCTCGCTACAAGTTAATATATAGTATATAATAACGATGTCACCGTATTGAGTATTTTTGCTTACATTCCTTAAAATGTTAATTGAATTAAATAACTATCGATATTGTCGATTGATGTATTGTACATTGAACTGTAATCATTTTGTCTGTTGAGTAAAAGAGTTGAAGTGGAGCTAATGTTATTTGCTGGGAAGGAAATTTTTCTAAAATTTATAAATTTCAACGCTCGTGGAGGACTCTAGCTCGAACATAAGCGACCGAGCAGGGAACTGAGGATAAGGTCTCAATCAGGAAGAAGCTACACATTAAAGCTAATTGGAATTACGCTTAATTTACCAAGAGAATGGGTCGGCGACTGCGGCGGCATCTTTGTATTGTGAGTCTGACTGCCTTGGTGCATTTAATATTTCTTGCAGGCATGTTAACCTCAATTTGATTTGTGTGAATTTAAATATTGTGAATTAAAGAAGTGTCAAAAGATTGTTAGGTCAGCTGTTAAAGGTGTGTGCGAACTTGTTACATGTAGTATTGGCAATAAAGTGCGGCAAGTATTCATACAAATTTATAGAACATATTGACAGTTACAGTTGTATTGTATGCATACGTGCTCAAATAATAGTAGCGCAAATAAGGAACAGCAGCAAAGGGAATTCAAATTATTAGTGATTTCCCTCTTTGGAGGGCAAAAGAACATAAGATATTTGTAAACGGAAGTCAATTAGAGCATTTCGCATTATATGTAAACTTTGAACTAACATTGAGGTACAAAATTATACATTGTGGTAGAATGAAAGTCAGTCAAATTAACTTTCTTACTTCTACATTAGTTTTGACTTTGAATCTAGAAAAGCGTGAATCAAGTATGCGACTCAGTGGCATCGGCAATGAAACATCTCAGATTATTGGTGAGGTGAATGCTACCTGCAAATCTAGAGAGACAAGGTTCGCACGGACAACTTTGGGGTGTTTTCCGACAAGTTCCCCTTTAGGTTTTAATTGGCAACTACCCAAGGGAGAAACACTTGCGGATCCGACATTTGACTCAAAGTATTCATATGCTATTGGGAGTTTCAATATTCTTCAAGCTGATTGTTGTAGGTCAAATCAAGCTAGTTCAAAAATTACTCACCCTTCAGAAAAATTCCCCAAATAGTTGTTGACGAGTTTACACCCAGCACTAGAGTGTCACTGCTAGCCAAGGAGAAGGAGCAAAATGTGCTGATCTCTAATGAACTGCAAAAGCAACGGTTTTGGAAATGCGAGGAAATACCGCAGCCTGTTGATAAATTCGCTAAAGAGGAAACCCAATGCGAAAACAGTTTCGTTTCTAATGATGGGCAATCTAAATATGGCCATTTAACTGCAGTTCAATTTAATAGTCCTAACAGATTGCCCTTACTAGATTTTAAATTTAGAAAAGAAGTTGAATCGCAATCCCTCTCCAAAGAAACAGTAATCCGAATTTATTGATGAATACAAAAACACGGGCCATTGTTGTACATGTAGTACTTTAGGCCCCATCATCCTGTGCTAATGCCGGAAATTGAAACTGCGTGTCGTATTTGACGATTCGTGCAAGTCCAGTTACGGCGTCTCACTAAACGATACTATGCTTGTTGGGCCGACCTTGCAAGTTTTAGTCACAGATTCTTATCGCAACTTCTAGTGCATATTGTGACGGTTTGACAATAACACACCCATAGTAGTGCTGCGGCTAAAAACTGTCACTTATGGAAAAAATTCTGCTCCATTTCTAGCAGTGCGCTGCTATTTAGCAGAAAAACATGGGGAAGAGTATCCACTGGCAGCTAAAGCGATTAGAAGTAGTTTCTACATTGATGTCATGTTGTGTGGTGCACCACCATAGCCAACCTTGTAGAATTGGAACTGCTACTTTGTGAGTGTGTGAGTGGGTAAGTGAGCTGTGAGAACTTGGTAAATTTAAGCTATTCAAATGGCGTAGTAATTGTCATTAAGTCCTCAGCTATGCGGTCCATTTAGAGCCTTTAATATTTAAAACAGAAGATGTAGCTAGCTAAAGCCCTTGGAATATGTCGACCAATTTCAGTTCTTGTTTAATGTCAAATGCTCTCCAACTATTAAAAAGCGAACAGACTCCACAATTGTGCTTAACTGGTTGTTATCGCATGCAAGCCGATGGCCGACTTTCATAGCCAACTGGGTGGCTGAAATACAAAAGTTATGCAATGTTCAGGATTGGTTTAAAGTAGAGTCAAAATTAAACGCAGCAGATATTGTATCCAAAAGATTGTATCCAACGGACTTGAACAATGCAACCTTATTGTGGGAGGCCCCCGATTTTTTGAGGCATTAAGTTGATCACTGGGCTGGCTCGTAATGGCGCTGCAGCGACGAAGCAATACCTGAACAGAGGAATGGTACGTTTTCACTTGCAGTTAGTTACCTTGAGACGGGGGAAACTTACGATGCTATTGGGGAATGTAAATTTACAAACGACTTTTTGAAACTTCAGCGCATGTTAAGCTACGAAGGGCTGGAAAGCGGCAAATTACAGAGCCTCATCAGTCGGACTTAACTGCAGACGAGACGTTTTTAATTTTTTAATTTTTAATTTGCAAAAATTGAAGCTGCTTGAGGAATTCATTATGTTAAAAAATAAAAGACCTATTTAGTCTACAATAATTTAATTCTTAAATCCCTTCAAGACAGATTGAACGATAGCTAAATGCCGATCTACCGACTGACACAAATCATCCTATTTTAATGCCTAAAGATTATATAGTCATAAATGAACTAATTTGTTACACTCATCGAAGCAATTTACATAATCGTTATGCGCCTTCTTGCGGCAAAAATATTGGATCATCAATTGCAGAAAATTGGCTCGCAATGCGGTACGAAGTTGCATTACCTGCTTTCGGCTTCGAACTGTCTCGGGAAATCAGGTCATGGGACCGCTGCCAGAAGGCCGAGTTCGTGGCAGTATCTACCCGTTTCATCGAGCGGGACTAGACTTCGCCGGACCAATTTGGATGCATTTTAACATACGAGGAAAGCGCCCAGTCAAGGTGTATTTAGATGTGTTCGTATGCTTCCTGACGACGGCATGCCATATAGAGATCGTGTCGGACTTGAGTGCCAGCGCCTTCATAGCGGTAAACGTAACGGTTATTTGCCAGACGTGGTTATAGGCTTCGACCTGTTCTGCGACAGAGCCACTTACTTTGTAGGCGCTTCACTAGAACTGGCCAAATCTTTTGACCAGTCGGGCCAAGGTGTTATCAACGACACGTGCAGTCAACGAGGAGTCAAATTTCATTTTATCCCACCACGTTCACCTCACTTTGAAGGGTTATGGGAGAGCGCAGGGAATGTTGCCAAACGGCTGCCGGTCAAACAGCACGGCGATGAATTCGAGGCCGCTGTATCCTTTATCATTGTACCCGAATGACAGAAGCACTAACTACAGGGCACTTTTTGGTTGGCAGCCAATGCGCAAGTGGAACCATTTGACGAAGCATTAGTCAAACTATCGCTGACCAACCGTTGGATGAGGATTCTTGTAGTACACAACATGTTTTGGCGCCGCTGGAAAACTAAGTACGTCACCTAGATGCAGGAACGCTCAAAATGGAGGAAAACTGCGAGCAATGTACAGATCGGAAGACTAGTTCTGATCGCCGAAGGCAACGAACCTCCTGGTCAATGGTTACTAGGAAGAGTGTCAGAATTACATCCCGGATTTAATGGCGCAATGCGAGTCGTGACTCTCAAGACCAAGACGGGGTTTCTCAAGCGGAATGTCCTGGAGTCAACAATAGATGGAACAAAAGATGTTCACGCCGAGTTAATATATAGTATTTAATAACGATGTCACCGTATTGAGTATTTTTGCTTACATTCCTTAAAATGTTAATTGAATTAAATAACTATCGATATTGTCGATCGATGTATGGTACATTGAACTGTAATCAGTTTGTCTGTCAAGTTAAAGAGTTGAAGCGGAGCTAATGGGCATTTTTGCTGGGAAGGAAATTTTCCTAATAATCATTAATTTCAACGCTCGTGGAGGACTCTATCCTGAACAACCATAATAAAAATCTTTTATTGCTTTATTTCTCTTTAAATCTTCAAATGTTAATTAATAAAACTAATGATTGCTCAGCTTAAAACTTGTTAATAAAAAAATGGTGTCGGGTCAGGATATTCAGGAAATCATTTTATATGCCAGATACCCATTTAGTAAGTGTCATCTGACATTAAATAGGTTCATTCTACTACTTATTTATATTACTTACGCAGCTTTTGATTGTTCTTATGTTGATCTTTTGGCCCTAGATAACGTAGACGTTGCGTTTCAGCTGTTAAAAACAATAACAAAAACGAAATATACATTCATGGTCCTAAGCATCAGCATATCTTTCTTTTTGATACTTTTATGATACCCGATATGCGACCCCATAATGTCTAATCTCTGTCTTTGAATATATGATTCTTAATATGGGACCATCTGTACTACTGCTAAGCTGAGCTTTTGCGGTGCAATCATACGATTTCATTCTATATTCATACGCTTTGTATTCTTTGCTTGTGCGCACGTGCGGCGACAATAAAAAACTATAGTAGGATGTCTTACAACGTAGTTTTAAACTTCCGTTGATAAGCATGCCCCTATTTGGAATATATACCAAGGGCTACAACAATCCCGTTCCGAAGGTAAACAAAAACTCGAAATTTGTCTGCTACAGTTTCGTGTGAAGTTCCTAAAATCGCGCTAATACGTATTAATTTAGTTTTTATGCAGAGCTGATAGGACTTCGCTCTTATTAACTTTCAACAACATTGGAGAAAGTATGAAAAAAGTTTGAAATGAGTTTTCCAAAATTTTTGATGCTGATGATTGATGATTGTAAACGAAAAACGAACATAAAATCGTTTTTCTACAATTGAAGGTAGATTTAAAGAATCGCTTAAAATACGTATTTTGTTTATTTATTATGTACGTTCTACATTTTTCGCTAAATTTACCCCTAAACTAAAGATGTTTATTTATCAAAATAGGTCTAAAAGTTATTGGATGTGGCTCAGAACATTTTTTTTGGTTCCAAAAGGTTTATTCAATGAGTAAGTTCAAGCAAAACGAGTTAAATAAAAATAAATACAGAGGTTGATTGATTCAATTATATGCATCACGGCTTTCTAGTCAATCCTCTCAACTTGGATCAAGAGCATCTAAGTATCACAACTCTAAGGTTTAAACTCGTAATCTAAATGTATGCAGCTGTCTTTTGTGGCCCTTCAAATAAGTCATCACAGGAAGCGACTGCATAATCATTTTGTCAACGACTTTTGGTCTGTATAATATCACTCTCCGATATTAAAATATATGCCGATAACATAAGCTTAACTCCCATTGATAATAATAAAAAAGGGGATGAACTGCCACTGAGCTTTTATTACCGTTTTAAAGTTCATGAGTGGTGCATTGGGTTAGCTTGCAAACGCAAAATCAAACACAACAAGTAAGAGGTTCTAGTCGGGAGCTCCCGACTAGGGAATACCCTGAACCCTCTTATTCCAACACCAAATGCAGCTCGTTTGAATTAATAAAGATAAATTTAAAAAAGAAAGTTTCATTGGGAGGGTTCGAACTCGCAAAAAACCACACCACTTGCCACTGCCTCTACTCAACAGCCACACCAGCCCAAATATAAAATAGTTTCCTCGGTAAGGGTCGAACTACAACAGTCCGCACCACTCGCCACTGCCTCTACTCAAAATCCACACCTATGATTAAGTCTTGTTGAGAGAAAAACGAATTGAAATAGCAGCACAGAAAACAATACAATCGAATTCGAAGCAGACGCCCATGAATGTGTGTATGTACATGTATACAGAAGTTCTTGGAACTGCGCCAGCTGCTTCTTAACCAATCTTAATAATATTTTCTACAGAATATTTTTTTGTTCCGTAGAATATTTGCGTATTCTCATAAAATTAATTGCATTTAAACTATAGCTTAAATTGATGGGTAAAATAAGTTGAGTTATTAACTTGGTTTACCGGGGAGGTGGCGATCGGTATAAAATGAAAGCTACTTCATATATACGTTCTATTCTAGAGTAAGCATATCACTTTTGGTGACTATAGCTCTTATTATTAACTTAATTTGCTCAAAAGCATGATGCCGCTATCGATTGCATGGAAACGGAGTATGTTATCGATTATCGCAAACAAACTTGATCTCCGCATGGACTAGGAAGACCTATAGCTAAAATTTTCAAGTCTCTAGCTTTTATAGTTTCTAAGATCCTTGCGTTCATACATACGGACAAACGAACGGACAAACAGACGGACAGACAGACGGACATGGCTAGATCTACTCGGCTGTTGAAGCTGATCAAGAATATATATACATTACGGGGTCGGAGATGGTTTCTTCTGCCTGCTACATACATTTGCACAAATACATTATACCCTTTTTACTTTATCATTGGGTTCAGGGTATAAAAAGAAAACACTTTCAATCGAAACTAATCTTCGTAAAATTAAGATAAAACAAGGTTCTAGATGGGAGCTCCCGACGAGGGGATACCCTGAACCCTCTTATTCCAACACCACAACTTGCCGCCGTCTCTACTCAACAGCCACACCAGCCAAAAAAAAATTGTTTCTTCGGTAGGTCTCGAACGAGCGACAGACCACACCACTTGCCATCGCCTCTAACAAACAGCCACAGCAATAATCTTGTTGAGAAAAAAAAACGAATTAAAATAGCAGCACAGAAAACAATACTATCGCTGTTGATAAAACTCAAAGCAGACGCGTATGAATGTGTGTGTGTACAGAAATTTTTCGAACTGCGCTAGCTGAAAACATGTGTTTCTTAACCGATCCTATTGAAGTTTACTACAGTATATCTAATTGTACTATGAGGTAGTAGCCGGGAGGTGGCGATAGGTGTAAAATGAAAGAATCATGAAATATATATATTATTTTAGAGTAAACATATCACTTTTGGTGACTCTACCTCTTATTATTTACCCAATTCGCTCTAAAAACAGGACTTCGATATCGATTTTAATGCTTGGAATCGGAGTAAGTTATCGATTATCGGAAACAAACTCGATCTACGCAAGGACTAGGGGGACCTACAGCTTAAATTTCAAGTCTCTAGCTCTTGTAGTTTTTAAGATCTTTGCGTTCATACATACGGACAGACATACGGAAATGGCTAAGTCAGCTCGGCTGTTTATGCTGATCAAGAATATGAATTGGGTAGGACATGCTTCCTTCTGCCTGATACATACATTTGCACAAGTACATTATACCGTTTTCACCCAATTTCAGTGGGTTCAGGGTATAAATAGTTTCATTGTTTTAACCGTAAATTTTTTTTCAAAGGCATACCTATCGTGACTACGTTCAATTTTCGCAGAAGGTGATTGCAAATCAAGGGGCTCAGTTGCATACGAGACGTCTTTCAGGACACGTTTTAAACTAGAGATGCTTTCTAAGTGCATCCTCTCTTAGGTTCTATCAAATGCCACTTGTCATGGTCTAGTCGTAGGACATGTTCGCCATTTTGGTTAGCACGCTCATGTTATTGGTTAGCATAGTCACCTGATCATAATAATATGTATTTTAAAAAAACTCCGACTGAGCGTATCCATCTCTTATTCGAGGTTATGCATGTGGCGCTTATCTTTGTAGGTTAAATCTAGGCGGGTAATGATCGCCTCAAGGTTTAAAATAGTATCAAATTAGGCCAAAATTTACGCCATGCAACGAACGTTTCGTGTGGGCCAAGCAACTATGGAAGACACTCTACTGAGTCTTTGATTTAAGGGGTTTCCACAGCGTGGATTTAACTTGACGTATCAACTCACTAATTTGTTACGAGAAATCGTTTCTAAGAACGCAATGCGTAACACAACTTTTGCGGTGTGTGTTGTAGTTTCTGCGTCGACTAATTTAAAGGCTTGCAAACGGCGTAAAACAATGTCGTCATTATCACAGCTACGATTCATTAATATTCACTAATGACTCCACACTGACTGGAAAAAACGTAATGCTTTACATTTTGGGAAAGAAGGGTAAGAACATGTCTCAAATGAATTTTTACAAAGAACTCTACAACGATTTTCAATACGATATAGATACTTACTAAAACCGCTTTCTGCTAATTTGTCCTAGTTTCGTATGGAATATCCAAAGGGCTTAGAAAATAAGTTTAATGCAAGCCGGTCTAATCTAAAAACTTCGCTCAAAAATCTTAGAATTGTATTTCCTACAGAGAAAAATCGAATGCTGCGAAACGTGAGAAACTAGTCTTAAATGATTTATCATAAAGATCTCTAAAAATTATATTTGAACTCGAAACGACATCCATTAATTCTTTTTAACAAAGAGGAACGGATTTTCCATAATAATAATCCTCATGTGAATTTGAACAAACGATAAGCAAAATAGTTTCATACAAAAGTTTTTAACGATTTTTGCACAGTACCAGTTGGAGTTTCACAAAACCCCATCTGAGAGAGCAAATGCATCACATAAAGTAACTATGCACAGGTCGACAAGTTGACAGAATTAAAATGACTTATGCCCAGTATATTTCACGCAGCCAATTTCAAAGGCTGCAAGAAATACCTGCGGTAAGCATACCAACAAAAAAACCAACACAAGGCAGTTGGCAGAGATGCAGGCCGCTCCAGGGATCGTCGCCCCCCGACAGCCCCTCCAGCCCACAGCTTCGCTCCCGGCCAACAATCGTTTGCCAGCGTCCTACGCGGTAGCCTACCAGCCGAGCACAGAGCTTGCTCATCGTCGCGAAAAAGGAACACTGGGAATATTCCCTGTCGATCCCACCCTGTCGCTGACAACAGTCCCAACTCAGCCCTCGAGCTCAGCTTGCAACAACCTTTATCGAGGTCCACCACATCGATATATTTCTGCTCACGGAGACTCATTTCAACTCCCGCATCACACTCAGAGTGCCAGGCTACACACTCCACACCGCCAACCACCCAGACACAGCCAACATGGAGGGGCAGCAATATTGATCGGGTCATCCTTGTCCCACCACCCACTTCAATCGTCATGCCACAGGCATATGCAAGCCGTCGTTATCCGACTCGGATCCGGCAGAGGCGACTTCAACCTCGCCTCTGTATACTGCCGTCCGGCATTGACGGTGAGTGAAGCACACTTTCAAACCCTTATTCGATCAGCTCGGCCCGAAATTCCTGTCAGGGGGTGACTGGAATGGCAAACACCGCTGGTGGAGAAACTACTGGATGTGCCACCGCGGGAAAACGCTCTTCTCTGGTCATTGAAACCGATGGCATTGAGGCTACAGCCACTGGAGAGGCAACGTGCTACCCTTATAGAGCTACAGCAACACCAAGTGAACTCGGCTGCGGGCCCTACAAGGGATTCAGACAGGAACAGCTGAGAATAAGAAGTCGCCTGGACCTGACCTCGGATCACCTCCCACTGCTGATTGAGCTTGAGGAGACTCCCAAGTGTTTTGTTAGCACCCGCAAAATGCTCCCGCCGCGCTCTAATTTGGACGTCTACCGGACTTGCATCGAGGACACCTTAGAGCTTAACGTCGCCTTAAGTACGGCAAGCCAACTGGAGAGCTATGTTGACCACCTCACAGTGAAAATAACAGAAGCTGCCAGACGTGCAGCCCCGCAAACATTGCCTCCTACTCACACCTGCAAAGCTCCCTACTAAGCCCTGAACCGACTGCTGAACGACTGCTGGCTAGGACCCGAAGAGGAAACCTCGACAGCTTACTAGAAACAGCTGGGCACAACGGCAACAGCACCTTCTCAGTGTGGAAACTCACCAGATGAATTAATATGCAAGCAATTTCACCTCCCCGATCAAAGATCATTCCGGCCACTGGCTCCGATCGGAAGAGGAAAAGGCCAATGCGTTTGCTATCCATCTGGAGGAGACCTTCATGCCATTCCAATTCGCTGATGTTGCACAGTGACTGAATCACTCGAAGGCCACAGATGGCTCTCCCAATGAGAAGCATCTCCCCTGCTGAAATCGGGGAAAAGCTGAAAGCGCTGGAGCTGAAGAAGACCCCCGGATGGAATGAAATTGATAACAGAGCGGCCAAGGCACTCCCACGCAAAGGCTTAATGCGCTCGCGTTGATCTTCAACTAAATGCTACGGTTTGGTCACTTCCCGAAGCAGTGGAAACGAGCGAAAATCATCATGATCGCCAAACCCGGTAAACCGCTTACTCAGCTGGAATCCTACCGCCCTATAAGCCTGCTGCCGACGCTCTCCAAAGTCTTTGAGTGAATCCTTCTAAGTCGACTAATGGAGCTCGACGAGGTCACGCGCCTGGTCCCGGACCATCAATTTGGCTTCAGTACGTCTCATGGCTGTCCCGAAAAGGTCCTCCGAGTAGTCAACCATGTACTGGAGGCATATGAAGAGATGGAATACTGCATTGGAGTTTTCCTCGGCGTCAAACAGGCGATTGACAAGGTCTAGCATGACGGCCTCCTCTGCAAAATCAAAGCCCTACTCCCTGCGAGATACTTCAGCATATTGCGCTCATTTCTGGCAGGACGCACCGCCAACTTGGCCGTCAAAGACCAAAGCTCATATGTCAAAGTCACCAAATCAGGTGTCCCAGAAGGCAGTGTACTCGGCCCTGTACTGTACACCCTGTACACAGCTGACCTCCCGACAAGAGGACAAAGCACTTCATCCTACAGCCCGGCGAAACTGCTGGTGGCAAAATATGCGGATGACACCGCCTTCCGAGCTTCCCACGGAATGCAGTTCAGGACTGGCTGCTGAAAGTCGAAACTTGGACATCTATGTGGAAAATTGCCATTAACTGTGCCAAGTCCGCGTGCGTCTCTTTTACGCTTCGCCCAGACAGTTGCCAGGAGCTACGATTAAACGGAGGGACCATTGAGCACGCCAGTTCATTCTGTTACTTAGGCGTCCATCTAGATCGAAGGCTCGTATGGGGATCGCACATCGCAGCAACGAGAGCAAAATGCTTGAGAAGGCTTCGAAAGCTAGACTGGCTTCTAAAGCTTCAAAGCAAGCTGCCTTTTTCCACGAAGGCACTGCTTGTGAAAACGATGATAACGCCTATCTGGACATATGCTATCCAAGTTTGGAGCACAGCTAGGGTCCTCGCTGACCCCATCAGAGAGAGGCGAATCCGAAGGCTACACCTTGACGACCTACCTACGAGGCGTATTAATAAAACATCCAATTATTATAAATAACATCCTTGTAAATAATAAATAAGTTACATACTAGTAACTACACTACATTAATAACTATTGAGTTGGTAAAGATCAGGAAGGAACTGATCGATTCCAGGGCAAAATCAAAATAAAAAAAATAAAAAAAATATGTTCTGCACTTAAGATCAATGAAGAGATCAATTTTTTTTGTCGCTGACCACGTGAGTTGATGGTATCTTGTTGACTTACTAAGAGACTCCATGTGCTGGAAATGTTGCTTCACAAGTTGAACGCGGCAGTCCCGCGACCGCAATGGAGTATAATTTAAAGACTCATTGCTCTATCGTTTGGTAAGTAAGGTTGAAATAGTTAAACATTTCAATCGGTGGCAGCAGAACGTTGTCTAAGCGATGTGACGAAGTTTGGTACCCCCTAGTACTTCTCATAAAATGTTTGCAATGTCAGCCTAGGTAGCTGGACTGTCGAGAATGGTGCTATATCTGCTGACAGAACGAATGAACAAACTTCTTCAGCTGCGGCTCCTTAGCAACACTTTATGTGTTCCAAAGTACACCTATTTTTAAATTGTTACGCTCAATAACGAGATGTAATCTGAGCTGGGCGTGGCAGCTAAATATACTCTCTCCGATGATTCGCGTTTCTGAATTTGCACCTATGTCATGTAACACCCCGTTGGCCACACCTACGACGAGAATTAAAATTTATGCTTAGAGATCGGAACTGACAAATTGTACAACAACAAGCCATAGGCTCTAGTCGGGAGCTTCCGACTAGGGGATACCCTAACCCTCTTCTTCAAACAATAATTCGTAGGACTAAGAAAATTTCAAGTCCCTAGCTCTTATAGTTTCTAAGACACTTGCGTTCATACACACGGACAGACGGACGGATATACATACATGGCTAAGTCGAGTCGGCTGTTTATGCTGATCAAGAATATGTATACTTTGTGGTGTCGGAGATGCTTCCTTCTGCCTGTTTTATACATTTGCACAAATACATTTGTTTGGTCAAGTGACCGGTAGAGACAACAGCGACGGCTGCGTGCAGTAACAGCAGAAGACGCTAATCATAATTACAGCTTAAGAGCAAATGATGTTTGATCTTTGTAAGTTTGTTGCCTACTTTCTTCATCAGCCTCTTTGTCTCCTGTATCGACGCCCGCTGCCCATCGTTCTGAGACGAACTGAATTTCGTTCGTTTGGCATATAGTTTAGTTTCTCATTTGATAGCAAGCGAGGCACAACAATTTCGAGTTGACTGCCAAGCAAACATTATGACATTTTTTAAATTATAATAAGTGCCCTGTGCGGCAAATAGATGCATTTCGAAACAAATATATAACTCTTCGAATTTCGTTGCACACAAGCAGTGCTAATTAGATGCAAAAATGCTTGTAACTAGAACATTTGGTGACGCCGACGTGATTTATACTCTTTCGTTTCGTATCTGTTCGCATTTATTTTATAATTTCATTGCGTATTTTTACAAGCCGCAGTTGTGCGTTAAGTGCTGCGCGCCTCAACATAAATTGATAATTTTATTTGCTTGTGCATATGCATACAATTTGTCGTTGTACATAGACGCCGTAGCAAAATCGCCGTTAATCGTTGCGCGCTATAACTAGCTATATGCTATCTCGCTCGAACGAACACTTGTGCGCGCAATTTTGTAACCAAGTGGCGGTTGGAGCACAGCTGCAGTAAAGATTAAGAATTTAAGTGATCGAGTCAATAGAGTGTCCTCTGAACTTGATCCCGCGCGACTTCGCGATGTTGATGACTACGAGCTGCAAGATAACATATGCATGGCATCTGACTTGCGAGCGAAATTTGAAACAATCTATGATAGTTTGCTGGATGTGAGTCAGGCCAGCACTGACGAGGATCTTCAGTCAAGTTTTGAGTCAGCTATTAGGCGGCTACGAGTGTCCCTTCAACGCGAGCGCGGAAATCGAAGCAAGATTCAGCAGATTCCACATTGCTCCACTTTCAATTCAGCCGCAGCCGATGATCCACGCTCAACTTTTGTTGTTCCAAACCACTCTCGATTGCTGCAACTTAAATTGCCGGAGTTTTAGTGGAGGCTACACAGAATGGTCCGACTTCTCGAATGCTCACCACGGTCATTGATAAGGACCCGTATTTGACCAACATCGACAAACTTCAGCATCTACGGTCGTGTCTCAAAGGAACAGCTCTGGATACAATTCGCTCGTTCGAAATATCAAACGCTAATTATGCTGCCGCTTAAGAACTACTTGATAAGCGTTTTAATAACAATCGTCTTGTTTTTCAGGCACATATTGCTGAAATTTTGGGGTCAAGAAAGGTGGATAAGGGTGCGACGACACAACTGCGCGAATTCTCAGATAAGGTCAACTCTCATCTACGTGCGTTGAAATCGATGGGCAGTGTGGAACAGATCGCCGGTTGTATCATAGTATACACACTGCTGCAAAAACTAGATAGCGCCGCGCAAGCTAGCTGGGAGAATGATGGGCCGTTGGATGTCATACCATCATGTGAGCGGCTTACAGCCATCATTGAGAAGCGTTGCCAAACGCTGGAAAATGCGGATCACGCGACGGCAATGCACACGCCTGGCTTCCAAGTGGGCCAGAACAACAGTAGCAGAAGAACGTTTGTGGTGACTAAAAATGGAACAAATGCATGTGTATTTTGTGAAGCCGCAGGCCACTCCATTTATAAATGTTTGCAATTCGCAAAATTATCGCCCTCGCTGCGCCTTCATGAAGCCAAACGGCTTGCGCTGTGCCTTAATTGCCTGCAAAAGGGGAGATCAGCTGAGAGTCTGCGGCTCCAGCACTTGCAGAGTCTGTGGAAGCTAACATCATAGCCCCTTGCATCTTGGCAACCCGAGCAGTCACAGCGCTGCTTCTAGCTCACACAATGCTCAAGAAGCCGAAACGTATACCTCATCTCAAAACATCCTAACGGCAACTTCATCGTCGACATTCCACATCTTAAGCACGATGTTGTGCTACTTGCCACTGCCGTCATCAATGTAAAAAATCGCGCCTGCTCCTTGGTGCTTGACTCTGGGTCGCAATTGCACATCATCTACTCTCGTCTTGCTCATCAGCTCCAGCTGCGGAAAATCAAGTTTACAGCACTCTGGAATTGGTGCTGCAGCGTTTTCCTCTGATGGTTTTTCGGTAAACATCAATGTTCAATCTCGAGTGTCTGAGTACTCCACATGCATCCCGCCATTGATTGCACCATCCATTACCGACAACCAGGCTGGCTTCACTCTTGACCCTGCATCATGGAACATTCCGTCAAATATACAACTAGCTGATCCTGAATTCCTCAAATCTCAGCAAATCGACAAGTTGATCGGAGCCAGTCTGTTTATCGATCTGCTCTACGTTGGCCAGCTTAAACTAGCTGTTGGACTGCCGATACTGCAAAAGACTCGCTTTGGTTGGGTCGCGACTGGAGGTGCTCCATAGGCGACCAGTGATGAATCCAGATCTGCTGGTAGACTCGCACCTGCAGACGAATGCACAGATTGACGAATCGATCCGTCGGTTTTGGGAGCTGGAATCTTGCGCCGAGCCTGAGTCACCACCATCACTGCGAGGCACATTTTCAGGCCAATTTTAATCGTCTGCTGACTGGCGAATATTTAGTTCATTTACCGCTTCGACTAAGCGTGGATCAGCTGGGTGACTCCTATCAACAGGCGCTTCGCCGATTCCTTAATTTAGAAAGAAAACTAGACCGCAATCCAATTTTGAAAACCCAGTATGCAGCATTTATCAAGGAATATATGTAGGAGTCGGAAATAGAACTAGGAGTGGTCGAATTTATAACCAGTTAAATTAAACAGGCGAGTATCATTTGGTAACATTAAATCACTGATCACATACAACCCTGCTATGGACATCTAATCCACGATTTATCGATATAAATAGGGAATAAGTGTCAGTCGGAAGCCAAGAGGAAAAATGAAAGAAGTGTTCGCTGTTGCTCGTTTTCTTTGAAATACTTGTCGGAAAATGAATAATAATTATAAGTTTACGTTTGTTCAACAATTTCTTTAAAGAAACTACTAAGAACATAAAGAACCCAAGTGCTGGTGAAATCCATCGAATGGCCGTCCCTGCAAATTTGGTGTCAGAAGTGGGATAGACAGAACATGTAAAATACGTAATTTGATGAGCGAGTACAAACTGATAAAACGAAGCGGGTGCATTAAAATTCATCAAAATTTGAATACCCGAAAGAATTGCGAATGGGAAAAATTGAGGAAGGCTAGAATCGTCTAGGATTAATGGCGACAGCGGCGAGAATGCCTAAAGAGCTCTAGCAAGAGCGAGACAGACAGTCGTGTATTGCGTGACAGTGGTCGGTTAGCGCAAGCGAGAAGGAGATGTTTTAAGTCTTGCGCAGCAAAAGCTGGGTAGCGCAAAATTTTCATTTCGTGATGAAATAGGAAGTTGCAGATCTAATTGGCGAAGAGTAAAGAGTGTGGAATCTTTCAATAAAAAGAGCGTGTGACTGGAACGTGCGTCAACACAACCACGATGATCACAGGGGGCATCAAGTTGCAGATCAATAACAGAGTATGTTATGTTGTCATTATACGAAAATAATTAAATAGTTGTTGAGCTAAGAGCGTTAAATCAGTGAAACATTTTTTTTTATATTGAAAAAAAAAGGATTCAATTTATAACAAAAAGAAATTAAGTGTAAGCAAACACAAAGTAAAAGTAGAAGCTAATACAGACGAAAATAATAATTTAATATTTCCCAAAGTTGCTAGAGCGAAAAAACAACAAACTAAATTTGATTCATAAAAGTTTTATTACTTATACCATTAAGTTAAGTACATTGAATTGTTTATTTGTAAGACTCAGTTTTAAGCATTGTGAAAAGCGAGCAACGACGATAACAAAATGAACAGAGACGAAATTTTGGTGTTAACAGTTAACGTTTTAAAAGAAAAGTTATCGTCACTTAGTTTGGTAACCACAGGTAGAAAGCAAACTTTGCAAGACCGACTTTTAGAATATTATGGGTTGCAGGTCGACGATAATGAATCTGACTATGATGATGCTGGGTCGGCCCATACTGTTCAAAGCTCACCAATGCAGATAGTCCGAACAACGTTTACATTACGCGATATTGAAGATTCACTTTCGCAGTTCAATGGGTCAAGTCAACCAGCTGTTGAAAAGTGGATTCATGAATTTGAAGATAACGCTAACGCAGTGCAGTGGAACGACTTTCAGAAATTTATTTACTCAAAGCAATTACTAAAAGGTGCAGCAAAATTATTTGTGCGCAGTCAGCATGGAATTTCAGATTGGATATCTCTAAAGCAAGCGCTATTAGCAGAATTCGGAGCAGTAGTTTCATCAATAGACGTCCGCCGCATGTTGCGAAATAGGCGTAAGCGTCAAGGTGAAGATTATAGAGAGTACCTGTACAGCCTTATGGAAATTGGCATACCTCTTAACCTGGATGACTTAAGTCTGATAGAATACTTCATTGAGGGAATACCCGACTCGAGGAGTAACAAAAGTAATCTGTATCAGGCAAAGACTCTGCAGCAACTAAAAGAACAGATCAATGTATATGAGAAAATCCGTAGTAGTCGCCCTCAAGCGTCGAATACGGGTAGGATGCATAACGGTACCGAAGAAAAGAAACCTTGAATAAAGAACAAATAAGGAAATGTTTCAAATGCGGCGATCCATCACATCTAGCCAGAGAATGTAGACAGCCAATAAAATGTTATAAATGTGCTCAACCAGGGCATAAGGCAGCCAACTGTTCAGGACCGCGTGTAGTGGAGAAGAGAGAAGGCAGAAATGCGAACACGTTGATTAACAAGGCTAACAGTAGCGGAAAATGCATTTTTAAGCAGTTGTCCTGTAAGAACATATGCTTCTCTGCGTTAATTGATACAGGCTGTGACCTCTGCCTATTACGCGATGATATCGTCAAAAAACTAGGAGAAGTTGAACTGAATAAGGAAAAGCAGTGTCTTGTAGGCATCTGTAATAGTGAGCTAAATACACTAGGAAGCTTTGTCACTCAAGTCAAAGTTGATGGTAACTTTCTGGATATAACCTTTCATGTTGGCGAGCTACGCCGCCAAGAAGCACTAAAGTTTCACCGTTTAGATTGTTGACTGGCGTGGAGATGAAACTTAAAAGAATATCGGACTTGCAAGAACTATTAGAAGAAGCTGCTGTAGAGGAACTAAGTAATGAAAGAGAAGAAGTCCGTAAAGAAGCGCAGCAAAATATAGCAAAAATACAGCAGGAGAACCGAAAATCTTTCAATAAACATCGCAAAAAAAGAGCCCAAATATAAAATAAACGAACTTGTAGCCATTAAGAGAACACAATATGGTACTGGTCTAAAATTGAAACCTAAATTCTTTGGTCCATATAAAATAGTAAAGATTCAAAACCATGGTAGATATGACGTAGAAAAGGTCGACGACCACGAAGGTCCAGGGAAAACTACAACTGTAGCAGAATATATGAAGAAATGGGAGCCCAGTGCTAATTTAACAGAAGATTCGTCATTCGGGTCGAATGAAGAGTCAGGTTGGCCGAGTGTAGGAGTCGGAAATAGAACTAGGAGTGGTCGAATTTATAACCAGTTAAATTAAACAGGCGAGTATAATGTTGACATTATACTCATTTGGTAACATTAAATCACTGATCACATACAACCCTGCTATGGACATCTAATCCACGATTTATCGATAAAAATAGGGAATAAGCGTCAGTCGGAAGCCAAGAGGAAAAATGAAAGAAGTGTTCGCTGTTGCTCGTTTTCTTTGAAATACTTGTCGGAAAATGAATAATAATTATAAGTTTACGTTTGTTCAACAATTTCTTTAAATAAACTACTAAGAACATAAAGAACCCAAGTGCTGGTGAAATCCATCGAATGGCCGTCCCTACATATATTGACTTAAATCATATGTCACTTGTTAGATTAGCTTCACTGGGCCAATGCAAATACCACTGCCACATCACTGCGTGCTAAAGGCGGATAGTACTACAAGCAAGCTAAGGGTCGTGTTTGATGGTTCGTCAGCTACTACCTCTGGACACTCGCTAAATGATGCACTGATGGCAGGTCCTATCATCCAACCGAAACTGTCGATACTGATGCATTTTCGTACATTTGCAGTCGCCATCAAAGGCGACATATGCAATGTATCGATGCGTACGAGTCGATCCAGCAGTCAAGCTATCTTCAATGTCGTCGCACAAAACCAGCATAGTTTCTATCAGTGCGGGCTATGCACCAACTGGCCATGGATGAGCAGAAAGCATTCCCTATTGGCGCTGACATTATTGAAAGGGATTTCTACGTGGATGATTTCATCTCTGGTGGTAGCTGTGTTCAAAAAGCAGTTGAGATATTGAAGCAAACGTCTGGACTACTCGCCAAGGGCAACTTTAAGCTGCGAAAATTGTGTTCTAGCGACTCTAAAGTACTCCAAAACATAACGGAAGAGGATAGAGACTCGTTGCTTAGGCCCAACGATGGCAGTGATATCACAAAAACTTTAGGCCTCGTTTGGGATCCCGCCTCAGACTGTTTTCTTTTTCTCCACTGAGGCTACCCTCGAGACTGACAAAACGATCAAACGTGTCCTCAATGGTCCTGTAATAACAAAATCTAAAATTTGTATGCAGGATCTCTGGAGAGAAAAACTGGACTGGGATGAATGCTTGCCTGTACACTTAAGCACAGATCTCTCGATTGGCTGCAAGTTCATCAACTCGTTCTCCAAGCTGCAACGCGTCGTTGCTTACATTTACAAGTTTGTAAAGCGAATCCGAGGAGCTGAGGTAACTGTAAGCCACGTGCATCATTGCACACATCTGTTGCTGCGGTCAGTGAAAATGGCTACTCTTGGCGATGATTGCAAGGCACTAATGGGAGGAAGGCCTGTCAGACGGTCTAGTTCAATGGCCTCTCTCGCGCCATTCTTGACTTCGGCTTACTCCGCATCGAAGGACGGCTGAAATCGCCAGCATCCTGTGACTCGAGCAATCATAACCCACTTTCATAAACTGAACTTACATGCTGTACCTCGCGCTGTATTGGCTTCGATTCGGCTCCAATATTGGCCCTTTGGCGGTCGTAAAACAGTCTCCAGTATTGTTGCCAAATGCACAATCTGTTTTCATGCCAAGCCACGATTGGCAGAGCATGGCAGAACATCGTATCCTTTTATGGTCACTGGTGTTGATTACTGTGGACCATTCTTCTACAAGAGCGAAGAGCGCAACAGGCCACCGGTGAAATGTTACACTAGCCTGTTCTTATGCTTCGCTACAAAGGCAGTGCACTTATAGCTTGTAAAGGATTTGTCTACAATATCGTTTCTAAACGCCCTAAAACGGCTCATCCTGACGTACACTCGACCTTCGAGGATCTGTTCTGACAATGCGACAAAAAAATGGGCGCTAAGAATGAGCTGGCGGATCTGAGCCGCCTGTTCCTGAGTGACGAGCATGTCAAGGCCGTTCACGAGTTTTGCCTGTCCGATTCAATTGAATGGTCGTTCATACCTCCTCGCTCTCCGCACTTTGGCGGGCTATGGGAAGCCGCTGTGAAGACTGCGAAGCACCATTTTATCGCTCTGTCGGCCCGTCCATTTTAACTATTTCAATCGGCTTAACTATTTTCAGCGCGTCACATACCTCCAACAAGTATTTTGGGCCCGTTGGCGCGAAGAGTATTTAACGCTTCCTCAACAGCGCTCCAAATAGCGCGCTCCTCAGCCAGGACTCTCCATCAACGATGTCGTCCTTGTAAAGGATGAGAATCTACCGCCGCTGAAATGGCCATTAGCTAGAGTACTAGAGCTGATCTCGGGATCTGATGGGGTATCTAGAGTTGCAGTGCTTAAGACTGCGACTGGAGTCATACGCAGAGCCGTGCGAAAGCTATGTTTGCTGCCAAAACAGGATGATGTTGAAAGTCCCTTGCCTTCCAACCGGGGGAGGATGTTTGGTCAAGTGACCGGTAGAGACAACAGCGACAGCTGCGTGCAGTAACAGCAGAAGACGCTAATCATAATTACAGCTTAAGAGCAAATGATGTTGGCTCGTAGGACATGTTCGCCATTTTGGTTAGCACGCTCATGTTATTGGTAAGCAACGTCACCCGATCATAATACTGTATAGTTAAATAACCCCGGCTGAGTGTATCCATCTCTTATTCGAGATTATGGATGGGGCGCTTTTCTTTGTAAGTTTAGTCTAGGCGGGTAATGATCGCCTCAAGGCTTAAAACAGTATTAAATGAGGCCAGTGCAGCGGCGGCTTGACCCTTGATCTTGCTCCCAATTATAATGATCGCTTGATAGTGACGCGAGCTGCGATTGTATCTCTCGAAAATTGACTCCACGCAACGAACGTTTCGTGTGGGCCAAGCAACTATGGAAGACACTCTACTGAGTCTTTGGTTTAAGGGGTTTCCACAGCGTGGATTTAACTTGACGTATCAACTCACTAATTTGTTACGACAAATCGTTTCTAAGAACGCAATTCGTAACACAACTGTTGCGGTGTGTGTTGTAGTTTCTGCGTCGACTAATTTAAAGGCTTGCAAACGGCGTAAAACAATGTCGTCATTATCACAGCTACGATTCATTAATATTCACTAATGACTCCACACACTTTTATTAACTAACGACAGCGAACCTGGCTGACTGGAAAAAACGTAATGCTTTACATTTTGGTAAAGAAGGGTAAGAACATGTCTCAAATGAATTTTTACAAATAACTCTACAACGATTTGGAATATGTTATAGATACTTACTAAAACCGCTTTCTGCTAATTTGTCCTAGTTTCGTATGGAATATCCACAGGGCTTTGAAAATAAGTTTAATGCAAGCCGGTCTAATCTAAAAACTTCAAATCATTGAATTGTATTTCCTACAGAGAAAAATTGAATGCTGCGAAACGTGAGAAACTAGTCTTAAATGATTTATCATAAAGATCCCTACAAATTATTTTTGAACTCGAAGCGATATCCATTAATTCTTTTTAACATAGAGGAACAGATTTTCCAGAAAGTGTGAAATAATCTTCTTGTGAATTTGATCAAACGATAAGCAAAATAGTTTCAAACAGAAGTTTTTCACTATTTTTGCACAATACCAGTTGGAGTTTCACAAAACCCCATCTGAGCGAGCACATGCATCACATAAAGTAACTATGCACAGGTCGACCAGTTGAGAGAATTAAAATGACTTATGCCCAGTATATGTTCTGCGCAGCCATCTTCAAGGGCTGCAATAAATACCTGCAGTATGCATTCCAACAAAAAAACCAACACAAGGCAGTTGGCAGAGATGCAGGCCGCTCCAGGGATCGTCGCCCCCCGACAGCCCCTCCAGCCCACAGCTTCGCTCCCGGCCAACAATCGTTTGCCAGCGTCCTACGCGGTAGCCAGCCAGCCGAGCACAGAGCTTGCTCATCGTCGCGAAAAAGGAATACCGGCAGCATTCCCTGTCGATCACATCCTGTCGCAGACAACAGTCCCAACTCAGTCCTCGAGCTCATCTTGCAACAACTGTTTGCCAAGTTTGACAAAATTAAATATCTCGTAGAGACACAACTTCAAGCGTTTATAAGTTCTAGCGCAAATAAAAACAGTGTCTAAAATGAACTCCCTTAGGGTAGCACTGTGGAACGCCAACGCAGTCTTCTCGAAAGCGAATGGGATCGCAGCCTTTATCGAGTTCCACCGCATCGATATATTTCTGCTCACGGAGACTCATTTCAACTCCCGCATCACACTCAGAGTGCCAGGCTACACACTCCACACCGCCAACCACCCAGACACAGCCAACATGGAGGGGCAGCAATATTGATCGGGTCATCCTTGTCCCACCACCCACTTCAATCGTCATGCCACAGGCATATGCAAGCCGTCGTTATCCGACTCGGATCCGGCAGAGGCGACTTCAACCTCGCCTCTGTATACTGCCGTCCGGCATTGACGGTGAGTGAAGCACACTTTCAAAACCTTATTCGATCAGCTCGGCCCGAAATTCCTGTCAGGGGGTGACTGGAATGGCAAACACCGCTGGTGGAGAAACTACTGGATGTGCCACCGCGGGAAAACGCTCTTCTCTGGTCATTGAAACCGATGGCATTGAGGCTACAGCCACTGGAGAGGCAACGTGCTACCCTTATAGAGCTACAGCAACACCAAGTGAACTCGGCTTCGGGCCCTACAAGGGATTTAGACAGGAACAGCTGAGAATAAGAAGTCGCCTGGACCTGACCTCGGATCACCTCCCACTGCTGATTGAGCTTGAGGAGACTCCCAAGTGTTTTGTTAGCACCCGCAAAATGCTCCCGCCGCGCTCTAATTTGGACGTCTACCGGACTTGCATCGAGGACACCTTAGAGCTTAACGTCGCCTTTAGCATGGCAAGCCAACTGGAGAGCTATGTCGACCACCTCACAGAGAAAATAACAGAAGCTGCCAGACGTGCAGCCCCGCAAACGTTGCCTCCTACTCACACCTGCAAAGCTCCCTACTAAGCCCTGAACCGACTGCTGAACGACTGCTGGCTAGGACCCGAAGAGGAAACCTCGACAGCTTACTAGAAACAGCTGGGCACAACGGCAACAGCACCTTCTCAGTGTGGAAACTCACCAGATGAATTAATATGCAAGCAATTTCACCTCCCCGATCAAAGATCATTCCGGCCACTGGCTCCGATCGGAAGAGGAAAAGGCCAATGCGTTTGCTATCCATCTGGAGGAGACCTTCATGCCATTCCAATTCGCTGATGTTGCACAGTGACTGAATCACTCGAAGGCCACAGATGGCTCTCCCAATGAGAAGCATATCCCCTGCTGAAATCGTGGAAAAGCTGAAAGCGCTGGAGCTGAAGAAGACCCCCGGATGGAATGAAATTGATAACAGAGCGGCCAAGGCACTCCCACGCAAAGGCTTAATGCGCTCGCGTTGATCTACAACTAAATGCTTAGGCTTGGTCACTTCCCGAAGTAGTGGAAACGACCGAAAATCATCATGATCGCCAAACCCGATAAGCCGCTTACTCAGCTGGAATCCTATCGCCCAATAAGCCTGCTGCCGACGATCTCCAAAGTCTTTGGGCGACTCCTTCTAAGTCGACTAATGGAGCTCGACGAGGTCACGCGCCTGGTCCCGGACCATCAATTATGCTTCAGGAAGTCTCATGGCTGTCCCGAATAGGTCCTCCGAGTAGTCAACCATGTACTGGAGACATATGAAGAAAAGGAATACTGCGTTGGAGTTTTCCTCGACGTCAAACAGGCGATTGACAAGGTCTAGCACGACGGCCTCCTTTGCAAAATCAAAGCCCTACTCCCTGCGAGATACTTCAGCATATTGCGCTCATTTCTGGCAGGACGCACCGCCAACTTGGCCGTCAAAGACCAAAGCCCATATGCCAAAGTCATCAAAGCAGGTGTCCCAGAAGGCAGTGTACTCGGCCCTGTACTGTATACCCTGTACAATGCTGACTTCCCGACAAGAGGTCAAAGCACTTCATCCTACAGCCCGGCGAAACTGCTGGTGGCAAAATATGCGGATGACACCGCCTTCCGAGCTTCGCACGAATATCTACAAGCTGCGGCAAATGCAGTTCAGGACTGGCTGCTGAAAGTCGAAACTTGGACATCTATGTGGAAAATTGCCATTAACTGTGCCAAGTCCGCGTGAGTCTCTTTAACGCTTCGCCCAGACAGTTGCCAGGAGCTACGATTAGACGGAGGGACCATTGAGCACACCAGCTCATTCTGTTACTTAGGCGTCCACCTAGATCGAAGGCTCGGATGGGGATCCCACATCGCAGCAACGAGAGCAAAATGCTTGAGAAGGCTTCGAAAGCTAGACTGGCTTCTAAAGCCTCAAAGCAAGCTGCCTTTTTCCACGAAGGCACTGCTTGTAAAAACGATGATAACGCCTATCTGGACATATGCTATCCAAGTTTGGGGCACAGCGTCAGCACACCAGCTGCACCGCCTTAAAGTGGTCCAAGCCAACGTTACCGGCCTGCCATGGTATGTGACAACCGACGCAATCGAACGAGATCTCCGCTTAACAAAGGTGGGAGAATTTAACTTCTTTAGTTGTCGTTACGCCGACAAGCTGATGCAGCATCCGAACGCGTCCGCCAGGGTCCTGGCTGACCCCATCAGAGAGAGGCGAATCCGAAAGTTACACCCCGACGACCTACCCACGAGGCGTATTAATTAAACAACCAATTATTGTAAATAACATCCTTGTAAAAATTATATAAGTTACATAATAGTAACTACACTACATTAATAACTATTCAGTTGGTAAAGATCAGAAGGTACTGATCGATTCCAGCGCAAAATCAAAATAATAAAAAAATAAAAATATGTTCTGCACTTAAGATCAATCAAGAGATCAATATTGTTTTGTCGCTGACCACGTGAGGTGATGGTATCTTGTTGACTTACACAAGCAACAGCAACCAACTTGCCAAGAGACTCCATGTGCTGTAAATGTTGCTTCACAAGTTGAACGCGGCAGTCCCGCGACGGCAATGGAGTATAATTTAAAGACTCATTGCATTATCGTTTGGTAAGTAAGGTTGAAATAGTTAAACATTTCAATCGGTGGCAGCAGAACGTTGTCTAAGCGATGTGACGAAGTTTGGTACCCTCAAGTAATTTTCATAAAATGTTTGCAATGTCAGCCTAGGTAGCTCGATTGTCGAGAATGGTGCTATATCTGCTGACAGAACGAATGAACAAACTTCTTCAGCTGCGGTTCCTCAGCAACACTTTAAGTGTTCCAAAGTACACTTATTTTTAAATTATTGCGGCTAATTTAAATACTCTCAATAACGAGATGTAATCTGAGCTGGGCGTGGCGGCTAAATATACTAATTAAATAAATATACGCACCTATGTCACATAACACCCCGTTGGCCACTCCCACGACGAAAGTTGAAATTTATGTTTAGAGATCGGAACTGAAAAATTGTACAACAACAGGCAATAGGCTCTAGTCGGGAGCTTCCGACTAGGGGATACCCTAATCCACTTCTTCCAACAATTTTTCGTAGGACTAGGAGGAGTTACAGCTAAAATTTCAAGTCTCTAGCTCTTATAGTTTCTAAGACCCTTGCGTATATACATGCGGACATACGGACAGATATACGGACATAGCTAAGTCGAGTTGGCTGTTTATGCTGATCAAGAATATGTATACTTTATGGTGTCGTAGATGCTTCCTTCTGCCAATTATATACAGGTGCACAAATACATTATACCCTTTTTGCCCATTTTTCATGGGTTTAGGGTATAGTTTCATTGTTTCAATCATAAATTTCTTTAAAAGGCGTACCTATCGTGATTACGCTCAATTTGCGCAAAAGGTGACCGTAAATCAAGGGGCTAAATTGCATACTGAAAACAGTATTTTGATCTTGCTCCTAATTATAATGATCGCTTGATAGTGACGCGAGCTGCGATTGTACATCTCGAAAATTGACGCCATGCAACGTACGCTTCGTGTGGGCCAAGCAACTATGGAAGATACTCTTCTGAGTCTTTGATTTAAGGGGTTTTCACAGCGTGGATTTAACTTGACGTATCAACTCACTAATTTGTTACGAGAGATCGTTTCTAAGATCGCAATGCGCAACACAACTGTTGCGGTGTGTGTTGTAGTTTCTGCGTTGACTAATTTTAAGGCTTGCAAACGGCGTAAAACAATGTCGTCATTATCACAGCTATGATTCATTAATAATCACTAATGACTCCTCACACTCTTTTATTAATAACCGACAGCGACCCTGGCTGACTGAAAAAAGAGTAATGCTTTACATTTTGGGAAAGAAGGGTAAAAACATCTTTCAAATAAATTTTTACAAAGATCTCTAAAACGATTTTGAATCGGACTAAGATTCTTACATAAAGCCGTTTTTTGCTAATTTGTACTAGTTTCGTATGGAATATCCACAGGGCTTAGAAAATAAGTTTAATGCAAACCGGTCTAATCTGAAAACTTCGCCCAAAAATCTTTGAATTGTATTTCCTACAAAGAAAAATTGAATGATGCGAAAAGTGAGAAACTAGTCTTAAGTGATTTATTGTAAAGATCTCTAAAAATTATATTTGAACTCGAAACGACATCCATTAATTCTTTTTAACAAAGAGGAACGGATTTTCCATAATAATAATCCTCATGTGAATTTGAACAAACATTAAGCAAAAATACAAAAGTTTTTCATGATTTTTGCACAATACCAGTTGGAGTTTCACAAAACCGCATCTAAGCGAGCAGATGCATCACATAAAGTAAGTATGCCCAGTATATGTACTGCGCTCACACGCAGCCAAGGGTTGCAAGAAATACCTGCAGTATACATTCCAACGAAAAAAACCGAAACAAGTCAATTGGCAAAAGATGGAAGCCGCTCCAGGGATCGTCGCCCCCCGACAGCCCCTCCAGCCCACAGCTTCGCTCCCGGCCAACAACCGTTTGCCAGCGTCCAACGCGGTAGCCAACCAGCCGAGCACAGAGCTTGCTCATCGTCGCGAAAAAGGAACACTGGCAGTATTCGCTGTCGATCCCACCCTGTCACTGAGAACAGTCCCAACTCAGCCCTCAAGCTCAGCTTGCAACAACTGTTTGACAAGTTCGACAAAATGATATCTCTCGTAGAGACACTACTTCAGGGTAGCACTGTGGTACGCCAACGGAGTCTTCTCGCAAGCGAATGAGATCGCAGCATTTATCGAGCTCCACCGCATCGATGTATTTCTGCTCACGGAGACTCATTTCTGCTCCCGCATCACACTCATATTGCCACGCTACACACTCCACACCGCCAACCAGACAACAGCCATATTGATCGGGTCATCCTTGTCCCAACACCCACTTGAATCGTCATGCCACTTGCATATGCAAGCCACCGTTATCCGACTCGGATCCGGCAGAGGCGACTTCAACCTCGCCTCTGTATACTGCCGTCCGGCATTGAGGGTGAGTGAAGCACACTTTCAAACCCTATTCAATCAGCTCGGCCCGAAATTCCTGGCAGGGATGACTGGGATGGCAAACACCGCTGGTGGGGAAACTACCGGATGTGCGCCCGAGGGAGAACGCTCTTCTCTGGTCATTGAAACCGATGGCGACGAGGCTTATAGCCACTGGAGAGGCAACGTGCTACCCTTATAGAGCTACTGCAACACCAAGTGAACTCGGCTTCGGGCCCTACAAGGGATTTAGACAGGAACAGCTAAAAAATAAGAAGTCGCCTGGACCTGACCTCGGATCCCCTCTCACTGCTGATTGATCTTGAGGAGACATCCAAGTGGCATGTTGGAACCCGCAAAATGCTCCCGCCGCGCTCTAACTTGGACGTCTACCGGATCTGTCTCGCAGACACCCTAGAGCTCAACGTCGCCTTTAGCATGGCAAGCCAACTGGAGAGCTATGTCGACCACCTCACAGAGAAAATAACAGAAGCTGCCAGACGTGCAGCCCCGCAAACGTTGCCTCCTACTCACACCTGCAAAGCTCCCTACTAAGCCCTGAACCGACTGCTGAACGACTGCTGGCTAGGACCCGAAGAGGAAACCTCGACAGCTTACTAGAAACAGCTGGGCACAACGGCAACAGCACCTTCTCAGTGTGGAAACTCACCAGATGAATTAATATGCAAGCAATTTCACCTCCCCGATCAAAGATCATTCCGGCCACTGGCTCCGATCAGAAGAGGAAAAGTCCAATCCCTTTGCTATCCACCTGGAGGAGACCTTCATGCCATTTCAATTTAACTCGAAGGCTCTCCCAATAAGGAGCATCTCCCCTGCTGAAATCGAGGCGCAGCTGAAAGCGCTGGAGCTGAAGAAGACCCCCGGATGCGATGAAATTGATAATAGAGCGGCCAAGGCACTCCCACTCAAAAACATCATGGCACTCGCGTTGATCTTCAACTAAATGCTCAGGCTTGGTTACTTCCCGAAGCAATGGAAACGAGCGAAAATCATCATGATTGGCAAACCCTGTAAGCCGCTTACTCAGCTGGAATCCTACCGCCCTATAAGCCTGCTGCCGACGCTCTCCAAAATCTTTGAGCGACTTCTTCTAAGTCGACTAATGGAGCTCGACGAGGTCACGCACCTGGTCCACCGAGTAGTCAACCATTTACTGGAGGCATGTGAAAAGAAGGAATACTGCGGTGGAGTTGTCCTCGACATCAAACAGCATATTGAGCAGGTTGCACCTTCAACGTGGCCGTCAAAGACCAAAGCTCAGATGTCAAAGTCATCAAAGCAGGTGTCCCAGAAGGCAGTGTACTCGGCCCGGTGCTGTACACCCTGTACACAGCTGACCTCCCGACAAGAGGACAAACACTTCATCCTACAGCCCCGTGAAACTGCTGGTGGCAACATATGCGGATGGCAACGCCTTCCTAGCTTCTAAAGAATATCCGCAAGCAGCGGAAAATGCAGTTGAGGACTGGCTCCTGAAAGTCGAAACTTGGACAGCTGAGAGGAACATTGCCATTAACTGTGCCAAGTCCGCGTGCGTCAAACGATGAGAACGCCTATCTGGACATTTGCTATCCAAGTTTGGGGCACAGCTTCAGCACACCAGCTGCGCCGCATTAAAGTGGTCCAATCCAAGGCTCCACGCAAGGTTGCCGGCCTGCCATGGTAAGTGATAGAGTTGTGTCGCTTAGTTCAGACCAAGTTCGATTGAACGGGTCATTAAAATGAACTACTGAACTTATTCAGTGATCAGTGAACTAAATCGGTCATTTAGTGCACTCGTTCAGCTATTCAGTCGGTCATGGACGATATTCCGATATTCCGTACTCGTCGGTCATGAACGATGTATTCTAATCAGCAGTTCAGCCGTTCATGAACGATACATTTTATAGTTCATCAACAAAAAAGATAGCGGGATCTTAAGTTCATTTTTGAGTTGCTGACTTGTAAGTAATTTATGTGGGTAAATTAGTGCATATTATTTAAAAATTAATTGATAGGTTATTGTTATGGCTACAAAAAATATAGTTCGTGTGCAACTGACATATAAGCAAAACGAATCGTTAATGACCGACTGAATAACTGAACTAAACGAATAGTTCATGACCGACTGAATAACTGAGGAGAATGTTTCGTTCATGACCAACTGAACGAGTACGAAATACATCGTTCATGACCAACTGAATGAATGAACGAGTGAACTAAATGATCTATTTAGTTCACGACCCGAAAATTAACGAGTGAACTTATTCAGCAAATTGAACTAGAAATCCCCACACTAGTAAGTGACAACCGACGCAATCGAGCGAGATCCTCAGCAACACTTTAAGTGTTCCAAAGTACACCTACGAGATGTAATCCGAGCTGGACGTTGCAGCTTAATATACACACTCCGATGATTCGCGTTTCTGAATTTGCACCTATGTCATGTAACACCCCGTTGGCCACTCCTACGACGAGAATTGAAATTTATGTTTAGAGATCGGAACTGACAAATTGTACAACTACAAGCAATAGGCTCGAGTCGGGAGCTTCCGACTAGGGAATACCCTAACCCTCTTCTTCCAACAATTTTTCGTAGGACTAGGAGGACCTACAGCTAAAATTTCAAGTCTCTAGCTCTTATAGTTTCTAAGACCTCTTCTTTAGGTCACGTTTTAAACCAGTGATGCTTTCTAAGTGCATCCTCTCTTAATGTCTCGCAAATGCCACTTGTCATGGTCTAATCGTAGGACATGTTCGCCATTTTGGTTAGCACGCTCATGTTATTGGTTAGCATATTCACCTGATCATAATACTATATAGTTAAATAACCCCGGCTGAGCGTATCCATCTTTTATTCGAGGCTATGGATGGGGCGCTTATCTTTGTAGGTTAACGCCATGCAACGACGCTTCGTGTGGGCCAAGCAACTATGGAAGATACTCTTCTGAGTCTTTGATTTAAGGGGTTTTCACAGCGTGGATTTAACTTGACGTATCAACTCACTAATTTGTTACGAGAGATCGTTTCTAAGATCGCAATGCGCAACACAACTGTTGTGTATTGTAGTTTCTGCGTTGACTAATTTTAAGGCTTGCAAACGGCGTAAAACAATGTCGTCATTATCACAGCTATGATTCATTAATAATCACTAATGACTCCTCACACTCTTTTATTAATAACCGACAGCGACCCTGGCTGACTGAAAAAAGAGTAATGCTTTACATTTTGGGAAAGAAGGGTAAAAACATCTTTCAAATGAATTTTTACAAAGATCTCTAAAACGATTTTGAATCGGATTAAGATTCTTACATAAAACCGCTTTCTGCTAATTTGTACTAGTTTCGTATGGAATATCCACAGGGCTTAAAAAATAAGTTTAATGCAAACCGGTCTAATCTGAAAACTTCGCACAAAAATCTTTGAATTGTATTTCCTACAAAGAAAAATTGAATGATGCGAAAAGTGAGAAACTAGTCTTAAGTGATAAGCTTCTGTATACTGCCGGCATTGAGCGTGAGTGAAGCACACTTTCAAACCCTATTCGATCAGCTCGGCCCGAAATTCCTGGAAGGGGTGACTGGGATGGCAAACACCGCTGGTGGGGAAACTACCGGATGTGCGCCCGACGGAGAACGCTCTTCTCGGGTCATTGAAACCGATGGCGTCGAGGCTATAGCCACTGGAGAGGCAACGTGCTACCCTTATAGAGCTACTGCAACACCAAGTGAACTTGGGTTCGGGTGCTGCAAGGGATTCAGACAGAATCAGCTTAAAATAAAACGTCTCCTGGGCCTGACCTCGGATCCCCTCTCACTGCTGTCTCCCGCCGCGATCTAACTTGGACGTCTACCGGACCTGTCTCGAGGACACCCTAGAGCTCAACGTCGCCGTTAGCACGGCAAGCAAACTGGAGAGCTATGTTGACCACCTCACAGAGAAAATAACAGACTTCCAGAAGCTCCCTACTAAACCCTGAAATCAGAAGTCTCCTTGCCGAAAAGAGACGTCTAAGGAGGCTGTACATCCGCTACGGAGATCCCTCTGCCAAGGCGGAGATGGTCAGTGCGTCCAACCGGGTCCGACGACTGCCGGCTAGGACCCGAAGAAGAGACCTCGACAGCTTACTAGAAACAGCTGGGCATGACGGCAAGAGCACCTTCTCAGTGTGGAAACTCACCAGATGTATTAAAAGGCAATTTTTACCTCCCCGATCAAGGATCGGGCCACTGGCTCCGATCGGACGAGGAAAAGTCCAATCCCTTTGCTATCCACCTGGAGGAGACCTTCATGCCATTCCAATTCAACTCGAAGGCTCTCCCAATAAGGAGCATCTCCCCTGCTGAAATCGAGGCGCAGCTGAAAGCGCTGGAGCTGAAGAAGACCCCCGGATGCGATGAAATTGATAATAGAGCGGCCAAGGCACTCCCACTCAAAAACATCATGGCACTCGCGTTGATCTTCAACTAAATGTTCAGGCTTGGTCACTTCCCGAAGCAATGGAAACGAGCGAAAATCATCATGATTGGCAAACCCTGTAAGCCGCTTACTCAGCTGGAATCCTACCGCCCTATAAGCCTGCTGCCGACGCTCTCCAAATTCCTTGAGCGACTCCTTCTAAGTCGACTAATGGAGCTCGACGAGGTCACGCGCCTGGTCCACCGAGTAGTCAACCAATTACTGGAGGCATGTGAAAAGAAGGAATACTTCGGTGGAGTTGTCCTCGACGTCAAACAGGCGTTTGACAAGGTCTGGCACGGCGGCCTCCTCTGTAAAATCAAAGCCCTACTCCCTACGCCATACTTAAGCATATTGAGCAGGTTTCACCTTCAACGTGGCCGACCAAAGCTCAGATATCAAAGTCATCAAAGCAGGTGTCCCAGAAGGCAGTGTACTCGGCCCGGTGCTGTACACCCTGTACACAGCTGACCTCCCGACAAGAGGACAAACACTTCATCGAACGAATCTGCAAGAAGCGGAAAATGCAGTTCAAGACTGGCTGCTGAAAGTCTAAACTTGGACAGCTATGTGGAACATTGCCATTAACTGTGCCAAGTCCGCGTGCGTCAAACGATGATAACGCCTATCTGACAACCGACGCAACCGAACGAGATCTCCGCTTAAAAAATGTCGGAGGTCAATTTAACTTCTGTAGCAGCCGTTCCGCCGACAAGCTGCTGCAGCACCAGAATGCGGCCGCCAGGGTCCTGGCTTACCCCATCAGAGAGCGGCGAATCCGAAGGCTACACCCCCACGATTATTATCATTATTACAATTATTGTTAATAAAATCCTTGTAAATATTATATAAGTTACATAACGTTACGTAACTACACTACATTAATAACTAGAAGAATGAACAAACTTCTTCAGCTGCGGCTCCTCAGCAACATTTTAAGGTTCCAAAGTACACCTATTTTTAAATTGTTGCGGCAAATGTCTATGTCTATGTCATGTAACACCCCGTTGGCCACTCCTACGACGAGAATTGAAATTTATGTTTACAGATGGGAAATGACAAATTGTACAACAACAAGCAACAGGCTCTAGTCGGGAGCTTCCGAATAGGGGATACCCTAACCCTCTTCTTCCAATAATTTTTCGTAGCTGCCGCAGACTCGAGGTTAGCCAAAACACGTTTTCTGTGGTGTATTCTCAAAAATTAGTGGGCAACACAAGTTAGGTTATTAATTAATAATAGCTTTAGGTGGTAACGGGGAGGTGGCGATAGCTGATATATATTATATATATACTATTCTAGAATCAACATAGCAAGTTTGGTGACTCTTGATCTTATTATTTACCAAAATTGTCTAGAAAACAAGTTATCGATTATTGGAGACAAACTCGTACTGCGCACGGACTAGGAGGACCTAAGTACCTACATCCCATTTGCATTAGCAAACACTCATGCAAACATAAAAAGAGGCCGTACAAGCCGTACAAGCAATGCATATTCTTATCATATCTTACACACCCAAATACCTTGTAAAAATACATATAAATTTTGCACAATAAATCCATAACAAGATGTCGCTACCTGGCTTGTATTTTACAGATATTTCCAAATATTTGAGCAGGTATAACAATATCTCGTCGTAAATGAACTTCTATTTTTTTTTTTTGTTGTTACGCTGGAATCGCTCAGTGCCTTCTGATCTTTACCAAGCGAATAGTTGTTAATAATGTCTAGTTGCTATTATGTAACTTGTATGATTTTTACAATATTTTGTGGTCTTTAATTAATACGCCTCGTAGGCAGGTCGTCGGGGTGTAGTCTTCGGAGGCGCCTCTCTCTGATGAGGTCAACCAGGACCCTGGCGGCCGCTTGCTTTGAGGCTTTAGTAGCCAGTCTAGCTTTTGAAGCCTTCGCAAGCATTTTGTTCTCGTTGCTGCGATGTGGGATCCCCATACGAGCCTTCGATCCAGATGGACGCCTAGGTAACAGAATGAGCTGGTGTGCTTAATGGTCCCCCCGTCTAATTGTAGCTCCTGGCAACTGTCTGGGCGAAGCGTAAAAGAGATGCACGCGGATATGGCACAGTTAATGGCGATATTCCACTTGGCTGTCCAAATTTCGATTTCCAGCAGCCAGTCCTCTGCTGCATTTGTCGCAGCTTGCAGAATTTCGTGCGATGCTAGGAAGGCGGTGTCATCCGCATATTTTGCCACCAGCAGTTTCGCGGGGCTGTAGGATGGAGTGCTTTTTCCACTTGTCGGGAGTTTAGCTGGGACACATGCTTTGATAACTTTAACGTATGAGCATTTGTTTTTGACGGCCACGTTGAAGTTGCAGAGAAGGCCGTCCTGCCAGACCTTGCCAAAGCCTTGCCTCTAGTACATGGTTGGCAACTCGATGGACCCGTTCGGGGCAGCCATGAGACTTATTGAAGCCGAATTGATGGTCCGGGATCAGGCGCGTGAGCTCTTCGAGCTCTATTAGCCAAATTAGAAGGAGTCGCTCAAATACTTTGGAGAGCGTCGTCAACAGGCTTATAGGGCGGTAGGATTCCAGCTGAGTAAGCGGTTTACCGGGCTTGGCGATCATGATGATTTTCGCTCTATAAGTGACTTTAGTGAACGGAGGCGAAACAGTGACTGGAAAGTGTCAGCACTGTCACGGTCAGTGACTGACTTGCCAGCACTGGCTTTGCTCCTATTGGCTAGTGTTTTGCTGTGTTGGAGATTATTGGCAAAAGCTCTCTCTCAAAAGGATCACTTTCTACAAGCCATTCTCGACCATACACAATTGCCAGCAGCTGTTTTTCATGAACGTAAAGCAAAACTAACTGGATGTCGAATCTGTATAATTACACATCCAAGACCAGTTTAAATAATAACGGGCTTTGGTTTGTCATAAACATCTAGAATGGGATCACTCAATATGATTTAAAGCAAAACATCAAGCTCGTTTTAGAGTTCCTTATTCCATTCGATAGGGATATATTTTCTAGTTACTTAAATATTCAAACAGTTTCAAATTTATGAATAGCTTGAAGATATTTTCTTTGTGGTCTTATTTGCCTTCTGACAAATTATGGCCCATAAATTTGACTTGTTGTTTTCTATATTTGTCAGGATTGATACGAACTCCATTACAATGTTTTCAAACGGGTTAACCCTGTGCTGCTTTTTCAGGCTATGACGACGAGTTGTTCCACGAGTCACTCGACATCGCCTTCGGGTGTCAGTGGCAACCCACACGTACAGTTACTCTTCATGTGTACAGACCTGGCGGCCGAGTCTGCCTTCAGCGCTCGATGTACATCGCCAGCGTTACCTGCTTCGTCTAAACACGTGAAAATTAACCGATTGGTAGCGACCAATTGGAAAAACAAATATTTTTATTGTTGGAAGCTAGAAGCTTCCAATTTATTTGAATCCAAAATTAGAACTAAAGTTCAATTATAATCTTGTGCTGCAAGTCAGCTGTGTTTATGCTTAAGCTTCTTTTCTTAAGTGTCAAAAGTCTAAATGCTTGGAGTTATGTTTATGTTGGGAATTGCGCATGAGAATCTGGTTCTTTGGTTTACGTTATGATTTCCTCATGAGAATCTGGATCTGTAGGTTAAGTGGTTGCGCTGTTATGTTTATGTTAGAGCCGGGAGTCTGGATCTTTTTGTTAGAAAAGCCGCAGCTGCGCGTTAAGTGGACGTAATGATTGGGGTCTAATAAGAGTAAAAGAGCTTAGTAATTGGAATAAAAACTTGTTACGAAATGTTGCTTATAATTTCAATAAGAGTTGCCTTGCAGGCTGGGTGATAACTCCTCCCTTTGTTAAATTCTGAATGATTTCCCCAATTTAAATGAATAAATAAATATGTCAAGCTTTTTTTTTTTGGTTTTTAAAGGGCAGAGTAAAGAAGTAAGAATTAGTATAAATAAAAACAAGGTTGTTTTTAATGGTTTCTTTCTAGTTTTATAACCGTTGATATTCAATAAAAAAGTAGTTTGTGAATTTATTGTGTTTAACATACTTTAGGCTTTTATATCCTGAACCCATTGAAAATGGGTAAAAAGGGTATAATGTATTTAAGCAAATGTATGTAACAGGCAGAAGGAAGCATCTCCGAACCCATAAAGTATATATATTCTTGATCAGCATGAATAGCCGAGTCGATCTAGCTATGTCCGTCTGTCTGTCCGAACGCAAGGATCTTGGAAACTATAAGAGCTAGAGACTGAAATTTTAGCTGTCCTAGTTCATGCGCAGGTCGAGTTTGTGTCCGGTAATCGATAACTTACTCCGCTTACAAGCAATCGATAAAAATCGATATAGAAATTTATTTTTCATCAAATTGGGTATATAATAAGAGCTAGAGTCACCAGAAGTGATTTGTTTAATCTAGAATAGTTTGTATATATCAAATAACTTATACCTATCGCCACCTCTCCGCTACTACCTCATAGCTATGAATAAACTTAATAACCCAACTTTAATAATGCTACTTTAACATTAATGCAATTTACTTTTTGAGAATACACAAATATTCTATGGTACAATTAGATATACTGTAGAAAATTTCATTAAGATCGGTTAAGAAACACGTGCTTTCAGCTAAGCTTAAGCTAAGCTTTTCAGTTCTAAGAATTTCTGTATGCATGTAAAAACACACATTCATGCGCATCTGCTATGAATTCTATCAACAGCGATAGTATTGTTTTCTGTGCTGTTATTTGGATTCGTTTTTTTCGAAACAAGGCTTAATTATTGGTGTGGCTGTTGAGTAGAGGCGGTGCTAAGTGGTGTGGTATGTCGCGAGTTCGAGCCCTACCGAAGAAACTATTTTTTTTTTTGGCTGGTGTGGCTGTTGAGTAGAGACGGCGGCAAGTAGTGCGCTCAGTTGCGAGTTCAAACCCTGCCAATGGAACCTTTTTTTTTTTTTTAATTTATCTGTATTACTTCTAACGTTTTAATAAGAGGGTTCAGGGTATTCCTTAGTCGGGAGCTCCCGACTAGAACCTCCTACTGTGTTATTCTTTTTTTATACCCTTGCAGAGGGTATTATAATTTTGTCGTGAAATGTGTAACGCATAGAAGGAGACATCTCCGACCCCATAAAGTATATATATTCTTGATCAGCATCAACAGTCGAGTCGATATAGCCATGTCCGTCTGTCCGTCTGTCCGTCTGTCCGGCTGTCTGTTTCTATGCGAACTAGTCTCTCAGTTTTAAAGCTATCTTAATGAAACTTTGCAGAAGTCCCTTTTTCTGTTGCACGCAGCACATATGTCAAAACCAGCTGGATCTGACTACTATATCATATAGCTGCCATATGAAAGATCGGTCGAAAATTAAGTTTTTGTATAAAAACATTTTGTGTTTCAAGTTATCTTGACCAAACTCGGCATTTATTAGTTTTACTAAGCTCCTCATATATATGCTAGATCCTATTAAGATCGGACCACATTAAGTTTTTGTATGAAAAACATTTTGTTTTTCAAGATATCTTCATCAACCTCCGCATTTATTAGTTTTACTAAGCTTCTCATATATATCCAAAATCCTATTAAGATCGGACCACTATATCACATAGCTGCCGTAGGAACGATCGGTCGAAAATTAAGATTTTGTATGAAAAAACATTTTGTTTTTCAAGATATCTTGACCAAACTCGGCATTTATTAGTTTTTCTAAGCTCCTCATATATATGCTAAATCCTATTAAGATCGGACCACTATATCATATAGCTGCCATAGGAACGATCGGTCGAAAACTAGGTTTTTGATTAAAAGCCTTTTTGGTTTATCAAGATACCTTCACCAAGCTAGGCGTTAACCATTTTCTCGGCATTAAAAGGTTGCAAGGGTATTAGATCTTCGGCGTGCCGAAGGTAGCCTTTCTTCCTCGTTATAACTAATTCTTCTGCATTTCTAAGAATACCCTCATTTATATGACAAGTGGAAGCACCGGTGTCAATTAATATTTTTGAATTTTTATTTGTTTTTTTTTTGTCTATTCTGAAATAAAGGGGAGTTCTCCTCCTTTTCCTCTAAATAATGATCTGATGAGACGGGCATCTTCAAGAATACTGGCGAGCGTGTTGACGTGTGTGGCTAGCCGATTGTTGTAAATGGCGCAGTGGGTCCTGATTTGGTCTTCGACCCAGGGGATCTGCAGATCTCTGCGGAGGACGCTGCTGCGTACGTAATATGGCGCAAATTCCCTCCGGCGGAGATCCTTGCTTTGCAGAGATTGAAGTCTCTTTCTATTTGAAGGAACAGCCAGATGGATGACACAATTTGTAAGTAAACAAGTCGTTTACTTGCTAGAGAATTTTTGCTGCGAGGGTTAAGCAGCCAATTTAGCTCGATCAGTTTATTTCGTCAGCGTTGCATAGCACCTCTAATGGGGCTGGTGAAAGTGAAACGCTTGTCATGGGTGAAGCCTTAGTATTTTCTTTCGCTCTCTTGGTTTAGCGTCAGTCCGTTTAGCCTCAGTGCTGGCGGTACTCCTCTTCTAATTGTGAAGCACACGGTGGTGCTTTTGGCAACGTCGATCCCAGGAGCTAAGGAGGTCAAGGTAGTTATGCGCAACATTTGGATCAACATCTGGGGATCTGGCGCTGACCATTGCACAGACGTCGTCGGCATATGAGACCATTAGGAGTGTGCGCGAAGGCAGTCCAAGGGCATGGGCGATTGGAGTCGTCATGTGTGCGGAGAAGAGGGAATATAATAGTGGCCCTAGTACACTACCTTGACAGGACGCCAGCTTGGATGTGATGGATGGGGGACTGCTCCACTCTTACTTTCGCCCTGAAACAACGACCCTTCAAGTAGGATCGGATCAGGGTGAGTGCGAGGGCAAATCGCGTTTCAGTTTTGCCAGCAGCCCTAGGTGATAAATTCGGTCAAAAACCTGGCCGACGCCGTCAAAAGACGCCACACAGTACAATTTTTTATCAAACGCCTCCAGAACGTGCTTGCCGACCCTTATAACTGTTTAGTGGTTCCGTGCCCAGCGCGGAAGCCAAATTGTTGGTTTAAGGCGTCGTGACTCTGCAATTGCCATAAGTCTTGCTGCGACAATTCTTTCCCACACCTTAGATATTGCGGACAAAAAACTAATCGGTCACGATTGAAATTTAAAACGCTTCCGGAAAGTATGTCACCCTAATAATGGCGTAGACGATTAAGACCAGTGAGAGGACAGCATTCGCAGCGAGCGCTTTCAATGTGCGATTGCACACTAAGTCCCGGGGCTTTATTTGGCTCTTCCAGTTGGGCAGCAGAAGTTGCAGCTTTCTCTGCGTCCGAGCGGCGCCAGGAGCCGTTGCTTCTTTTGAGGGGAGCCTGCTTCAGTTCGCCTTATCTGCGGGGTGTCTAGTGCGCGACCAGAACTTGCGTAGTCTTCTTTTTTCCTGAGTAAAATTATCAGGTCCGACGAGAGGTCGTATATCCCGTCGCTGTGCCTGTAATGGCTGGGTAGTAGACGCTTAGCTTCTGCTGCTGCAGTCCGCACCTTTTCGGTAAAGCCGCTGAGGGCGACGTCAATATCCTCGGCGGAAGCTATATTCATGTCTGGGTAGATGGAATCGTTAAGCTTGCGGCGGAAGACATTAACATTGGTTTGCCTTTCGATGATCCTTTCCAGCCTTGGGTAGTATCTGGCAGCGATGTTTATTGATATCATCAGTGGCAAGTGATCGGAGTTCAGGTTATGGCGAGATTGAATTCTGAGCGTCCAGTGTGGGAGACACCTGTATATTGCAAAATCGAGGCAAGAGGGGCTTAGGCCTGCCTGTGGTGGGAAGCTCGTGGGGCTGCCAGTGGCTAAACATTCAAGTCGCGCGTCTTGCATGAAATTGGTGAGCTCACGTCTCCTGTCGTAGCTGCGGCTAGCCTTCCAGCTGGTGGTGTGCGTTCCAATCACCGTCCAAAAAGCACTTTGGATCAAGGGTGCAGAAACGCTGACAGAGCTCATTTGCTGACCATCTGAAGCCGGGCTGGCAGTATACGGCCCCAAACTCGACGTCTCTAACTGCCGTTGAGACTATTGCAGAGGCCAATTGCAAGTCGGTTTCGTGTTCGGGTGTGGTGGGAAAGTGCGAGATACCACTGCTGATGAGCATTGCGGCGCCACCCCAGCGTCGTTGGGCGGGGTGATTCGCTGGGTAGGAGTAACCAGGAATGCGAGGAGTCTCCAGAACATCGTCCGCGTTCCAGCACAGAACCCTGAAGGTGATCATTTTGAGAGAAGGGCGCTGAGGAGCTCGAGCATGTGATTCTGCATGTGAATGTTCGCCGGTTGCATCTTGAAAAAGACTTGCATGGAAGTATTTAGAGATTCGATTGCACCGAGAACTCGATCCATGGCGGAATAGTTTTCGATGTTGGTTGGCGGAGGCGAAGCGTTTGTTGTTGGCTTTGGTATTGCTGGGCTCCGGTGGAGGTTGAGGTGTCTAGTTGCTTTGCGCAAAATTCTGATTTTGTGGAACTTAATTGAACCTTAAGTGGTTGTTATACCTTTTATTAGTTTGTTCTGGGATTTCAGCGTTCTTTTGCTGATTTGTATGCCCTGGGTTTGGGTTGTTAGGTTGTTGGGTGTTGGTGAAGTGGAGTGATTTATAGATTGGCCGTCTATCACTGTAGGCGAAATCCGAAATCAGATCGAGTTTGTTTCCGATAATCTAGCTTACTCCATTTCCAAGCCATCGATCAAAATGGATATCCGCATCCTGTTTTTTGAGAAAATTGGGTAAGTAATAAGAGCTAGTGTCACCAAACTTGATATGTTGCCTCTAGAATATTATATATATATATATATCAAGTATATTTTCTTTATAGTTATCGTCAGCTCCCCACTACCACCGCAGATCTATAAATCATGTTAATAACCCAACTTGTATTGCCAACTAATTTAAGCCATAATTTAAATGCAATTGAGAATACACAAATACTCTATGGTGCAATAAGAGATAGTGTAGAACATTTCATTAAGATCGGTTTTTGTTTTGTTTATCGGTATTTAGACTGCGCACGTGTTTGCAAAGCAAATTCCACGAATTCCTGTATACATGTACACACACACTGTACACACACATTCATTCGCATCTGCTTTGAGTTCTGTCAACAGCAATGCAATTGCGATTTTTTTCTGTGCTGCCGGATAACTTGCCCCGTTTCCAAGTAATCGATAAAAATGAATATCAAAATCCTGTTTTTTGAGCAAATTGGGTAAATCTAAGGAGCTAGAGTCACCAAACTTGATATGTTGAATCCAGAATATTTTATGTATATCAAGTATCTTTCAATTTATACCTATCGTCACCTCCTCGAGTTCATATATCGTAATTTTGAATTACTTTTAAGTATCTTTTATGCTTGAAGATTTTTAATGTTTGGTCACATAGAAATGTTTTTATTTAACGGCGTTTGAGATTTTTGAAAATTTTTTGTTGACTTTCAAGTCCTAATTTATCAAGCACTTTGTGTTTCCGTTTATCGGATCTTTTTATACTCTTTCGAGTTTTTTGATACATGATATCTGTTTCCATCTGTTGGAAATTTTTAATGCTTCTTTAAGAGTCACACGGTATTTTCGTTTATGGGAAACTGGTAACGCTTTTATTGAGAACTTTTTAAATTTGTGTGTGGGCACTTTGCTCACTCTCGAATCACTTAGGATGTTTTTTCTTCTAATTATCATTTTCTTGTGTTATCAATCGCGATCCCCACTCTGGGCGCCAATTAACTAATTGGTAGCGACAAATTGGAAAAAAAATTGTACTATTGTTGTGATAACTTGCATACATACACTTACATACATACCCACGAAAAGAATTACAATTTCGATTGCATCGTATGTTGTTCTCTGTGTATGTGCTGCTATTTTAGTTCTGATTCGTTTAGTACCAGCTCTTGGTGTGGTTGCAAGTGGTACAGCGAGTGGAAACATTTTGCTTCGGCGGTCGCGGGTCGCAAGTTCAATTCTTACAGGGAGAATATTTTTTGTAGTGATTGTAATTTTTTATATTTTTAATAATGCAAGTTGGATCCCTTTACCAATTATATATATAAGTCAAGAAAATGCATTGTTTTGGCTAAAGCCTCAGCAAACAAGCGCGTAGCCTGGGCTATTTCTGATTAGTATTTCAGTAGGCAGGAATATGCATGTATCACTGAACATAAATATGTATGTATTTTCAAATAAAATCAATAAAATGTCTTATTTACGCTAAACATCATTTTCTTATTCAAAAATCAATATGTATATCAAAGCCTGCGTTTGAATGTAATCCTAAGTAATTATATCTATTCACAGGCTTAGGCTTAGGCCACTAACCATATAATATATAGCATATCCATGCCGTCTAGTCGCACCAAGGTGTTAGTCCACCGGGTGTACAGGGTGTTGCGGAGCTGGCGAGGCGGTCCCTCCTGCTGCCCTCATCAGTAATATTCGCACACATTGTCCATCTGTAAATTCAACATATTCGTTAACTTAACCGATTCTTAGTAGTAAATACCCTTCACAGTGCGGCTAACATTCTATTAAGCCTTTTCTATCTACGTTACCAGTATTAGTCTAATCTACATTTAGTACTAGTGTTATAATCGGCGACGAGTGTCGCTCTCACTCTTCGTCTACTCGTAGGCGTCCATGGGTCTTTGCTTCTCTCCTTCGTCATCAATCATTTCCTATTGGAAAGGCTTCAACTGCCAGATATTGGCCACCCTCTTTTTTCATTTAATATAAGGGGTACAAGTCAATTTCCGAATCCTCCAATCATAATTGGTATAACTATAAAAAAAATTATAATAAAAGCATGGGCAGTAACAATAACATTATAAATTTGGTCATCTCCAATTAGAGCTCCAGGGTGACCTAGTTCAGCTCGAATTAAAATTCTTAAAGATGTTCCTACTATTCCTGCTTATTGAAATATGCATAAGTTTTTCGGCAACAACTACTATTTGAATCTTGGTCACACTTAAGTCTTTTGTTTTGCTTTGTGCTTATACTTATTCTTAAGTATACCATTGTCTGTCGCTTATGAACTACCGAACAATGTAGACGTACAGATGCGTAATATAAAGAAACCTTTGAATCCGATACAGTTTCCTGTTTAGTTCCACTATAAAAAACAATTATATAACCAACAGGTTATGGGCCCAGGGCTCTAAACACGAAATCGTGCTATTAATTGTAATTACTGTGTGTGATTATAGGAAAAATAAATAAACATGAGTGGACAAGGGTTATATTCCATCGAAAAGTTGGATGACGAAAATTACGCGGTGTGGTGAAAAGCATGCAAATGAAAAGCATATTGGTACAAAATGATCTATGGCCGATAGTATGCGGAAGAATCGTTAAAAATGAAGGTGACAGCGAAGAACAGAAGAAGGCACTAGCAAACATATTGCTGGCTGTTAAAGCGTCGCAGATTAATTTCATAAAAAATTGCGTGTCATCTAAAGAAGCATGGGAGAAGCTAATAAGTGTGTATCAACCGCGCGGGCCAACAAGAAAAATTGCGTTATTTAAAAGTTTGCTTCTATTGAGTATGCCAGAAGGTGCAAGTGTGCAAACCTATATGAATGAGTTTTCCAACATAGTTTAAAAATTAAAAGAAATCGAAATGAATATAAATGAAGACATGCTCACAATTTTGCTGTTAACGGGATTAGGAAAAAAGTTCGAAAACTTTGTTGTAGCGATCGAAACGCGTGAACAGTTGCCGTCCTTGTCTGATTTGAAAATCAAAATTATTGAAGAAGGACAAAGACAACAAGCAAACAACGAAGAAGTGGGTAATGGCATACAGCAAGCATTTGTGTCGCGTACAAAAAATGCGCATCAGAAAACAGATCCGAAAAGGAATAAAAAATGTTATAGATGCGGCCGCGAAGGTCATTTTATTGCTGAGTGCAAGGAAAAAGTGAAAAGTAAAGAAGGCAAACAGAGAAACGCTGAAATAAAGCGATCGTTAGCCATACTTGCGAATGTGCAGAAAAGCGACAACTTGACAAAATCGACGTGGTGTCTGGATAGTGGCGCCACTGCTCACATGTGTTGTGATAGGTCATGGCTTGTAGATATTAGAGAGCACAAAGAGAAAATATTGCTTGCAGGAGAAAATTTTATAGTTGCCGACGGCATTGGTACTGTATGTATTACTGTCGGAAATTTTTATCTTGAACTGCAAAATGTGTTGTTTGTTAATGAGTTGCAAGCAAACTTTATATCGGTATCAAAAGCTGTAGAAAAAGGATACAGAGTTACTTTTGATAAACACAGAGCAGTGATAAAGGACAGAGATAATGTGAATATACTGAAAGCATACAAGAGAGGTGATTTGTTCACCATTGATGTTAAAATGAAACAGTGTATGTACTCTAAGGCAAGCAGCACTGAGTTATGGAAATGGCATTATCGATTTGGACACTTAAATCTGGCCAGTTTAAGGAAAATGGCAAGTGGTGAGATGGTGCATGGCTTAAAATCAATCAATAAAAATTTTGAAATAAAAAATGATTTGTGTGAAACCTGTGCAAAAAGTAAAATAAGTGTAAAACCATTTCCAAAAGCTTCTGAAAATCGTGCGACTCAGTTATTGAGTTTGATTCACACTGACATTTGTGGACCAATAAGCATACCGTCTGCCGGGGGCGCACGATACTTTGCAACATTTATTGACGATTACGAACGTCACACAGTTGTGTATTTTTTGAAGTCTCGCGACCAAATATTAAGCGCGTTTAAGGACTTTGTTTTGTTTGCCGAGAGACAATGCGGCAAAAAGGTAAAATCAATTCGAAGCGATAACGGGCGCGAGAATGTTAGTCATGAATTTGAAAAATTCTTGTCGGAACACGGAATTAAAAGACAACTGACAGTACCCTATACTCCGCAGCAAAATGGAGTTGCTGAGCGAGCAAATCGCACACTGGTAGAGATGGCCAGAAGTATGCTAGTACACTCGGGCGTAGATGAAACACTATGGGGTGAGGCAGTAGGGACTGCAGTATACTTACGCAACAGGTCAGAAACCAAGACATTGGCTAACAAAACACCATTTGAGGTTTGGACTGGCAAGAAACCGTCTGTATCGCATTTGAAGATTTTCGGCTCAAAAGCAATTGTCTTAAAGAAAGGGCACAGAAATAAGTTTAGTCCAAAAGGAATCGAATATGTAATGGTTGGCTATTCGATGGCAGCAAAAGCATATCGCCTATTTTGTCCAGAGTCGAAGAAAGTTGTCGAAAGCAGAGAAGTTATTTTGATAGAAAATAATTTAGGTGGATCTGCAAGGGATAAAAAAGAAACAGTGCTGTTTGATGATTGTGCAACAGTAAATCAGCAGGCTGAGGCTGAGAATGTCCTGCAGACACAGGCAGAGATTGAAATCGGAGGGCAACATACTGAAAGGAAAGATACTGACGAGTATGAGAGTGCAAAAAGTGATGATGCAGAACCGCCCGTAAACTGTGAAGCTCGTGGTCCAGGGCGTCCACGAAAGATAAAAACTGGAAAACCAGGTAGACCCCGCAAGCAGTATAATTGCCTGAATATGCTGAAGGCAGAGGAAATCGTCATTCCTGAAAATTTTAGCGAAGCAAATGAGTCAGAAATGAGCCAAGAATGGTCAGCATCGATTCAGAAGGAGATAAAAGCACTTGAAGACAATAAGACTTGGGAGCTTGTGGAATTGCCAGCGAATAAGAAAGCGATAGGCTGCAAATGGGTCTTTGGCATAAAAGTTGACAAGGATGGCTATGTAGAGCGCTTTAAGTCAAGATTAGTTGCCAAAGGAAGTGCGCAGCGATACGGCGTTGATTTCTTTGAGACGTTCTCTCCAGTTGTGAGATACTCGTCTGTACGAATGATTATGGCACTGGCAGTCGAACATAAGTTGTTTGTGCATCAGATGGACGTGTCTACTGCCTACCTGAATAGTGAGCTTTCAGAGGAAGTTTATATGAAACAACCGGACGGATTCGTAAGCGATGAATTCCCTGATAAAGTCTTGAAACTAAAAAAATCTCTCTATGGGCTAAAGCAAAGCGGTAGAGAGTGAAACAGTAGACTGGATAAAGTCTTGAAAAAACTGGGTTTTACTCCATGTGTCAGCGAGCCCTGCGTATATATACGCAATGGGCAAGGTAAAATTAATATAATTACAGTTTATGTTGATGATATTTTACTTGCCAGCTCAAATAAAGACGAATTGTTCAAAGTCAAAGCGTCCATTGCCAGGGAATTCGACATTGTTGATGGCGGCCAGCTCAACCATTTCTTGGGCATAGAAATTGAGCGCGAAGGGGAGACTGGAAGCATAACAATCGGCCACAAGCAGTATGTGGAACAAATGCTACATACTTGGGGCATGTCAACGTGTAGGCCTGTAGCTACACCACTGGATGCAGGTCACCAAGTCAAATGTGATGACGTCAACTGCGAGATGGTTAATGAAAAGAGCTACCAATCATTGATAGGTTCTTTGATGTATTTAGCCATAACAACCAGGCCGGACATACTACATTCGGTAGCGAAACTGGCACAACGAAATGCTAACCCTCACAAGGAGCATGAAGTTGCAGCGAAGCGTGTGCTAAGGTATTTAAAAGGCACGGCTAATATGAGACTTCATTATCAGGATACTGGCAAGCAGATCTATGGATACGTCGACGCAGACTGGGCGAACGATGCTGCAGATCGAAAATCATATAGTGGATATGTCTTTATTGGTGCAGGCAGCGCGATTTCGTGGGAATCGAAGAAACAAAGTCTGGTGGCGTTAAGCAGCACTGAAGCCGAATATATTGCCTTATCTACCGCAGCAAGGGAAGCAACATATATTAAAAAATTGTTGCATGAAATGGGATTTATAGAAACCAAGCATATTTTATTGTATTGCGATAATCGAAGCGCACAGTGCTTAGCTAAAAATCAAATTTTACATAAACGTAGTAAGCACATCGACATAAAGTATCACCATGTACGCGAGCTATATTCTAAGAACGAAATAGATGTTAAATATATAGGTACTAATGATATGATTGCCGATGTACTAACTAAAAATTTGCAAAAGAACAAGCATGTAAAATGTATTAATGAAATGAATTGTTATTAATAAGTTTTCAAGTATGTAATTGTTGAGATGGAGTATTGAAATATGCATAAGTTTTTCGGCAACAACTACTATTTGAATCTTGGTCACACTTAAGTCTTTTGTTTTGCTTTGTGCTTATACTTATTCTTAAGTATACCATTGTCTGTCGCTTATGAACTACCGAACAATGTAGACGTACAGATGCGTAATATAAAGAAACCTTTGAATCCGATACAGTTTCCTGTTTAGTTCCACTATAAAAAACAATTATATAACCAACACTGCTCAAGCACCAAAAATGAAATATAATGTTCCAATATCTTTATGATTTGTTGAAAATAATCATTGTCGCGATTAAGTGGCTGAAGTTAGGCGATAGATTGTTAATCTATTTATAAGAAATTTTCTTCTTAATCAATTGATTAGTAAATTAATAATTGGTCTTATAGTCAACAATGACATCAAACTGCAATTTTGAAGGAGTAAATTATTACTAAGGCTTAAATATATTTATAGCTTTGAAGGCTATTAGTTTTATTTAACTTAAAGCCTTTAACCTAAAATATAGAATAAAATATTGAAATTATAAATAACCCAAAAATAGATAAAAAAGTACAAATTATATATAATTTTATACTAAAATTATTGATTTGGGTGTTAATGACCCAGTTATTTTCATAGTAATTTAGTATGAATGCTGAGTAACAAATTCGTAAATAAAAAAATAATGTAATTAAAGTTGATATTAATAAAATTATCAATTGAAAATATTGTTCACAAAAAGTTAGTTGCTGAATTACTACTCATTTTGGTAAAAATCCTAAAAATGGAGGTAACCCACCTAATGATAAAAAATTCATAAATAAAGTAAATTTTATAGTTTTTCTTTGTATAAATCATGAAAATAATTGATTTAAATGAAATAGTTTAAAAAGATTAAATATAAAAGTTAAAATAAATGATAAAAAAGAATAAAATAAAAAATAAATTAATCAAATTGATTCATTAATTTGTAAAGCTCTTAATATTCATCCTAAATGATTAATTGAAGAAAAAGCTATAAGTTTACACAAAGAAGTTTGGTTTAAACCTCCAATTGCTCCAATAATAACTGAAAAAATTACTCTAATAAGCAATACATTTTTTAAAAATAAATAAATATGTACACATCGCCCGTCGCTCTTATTATTAAGGTAAGATAAGTCGTAACATAGTAGATGTACTGGAAAGTGTATCTAGAATGACAATTTAAAGCTTATTTAGTAAAGCATTTCATTTACATTGAAAAGATTTTTGTGCAAATCAATATAAATTGAGTAGATTTTATTTATTAATTTTATGAAAAAATATTAAAAATATTTATATGAAAAAAAGTTTTAGTATTGATTAAAGAAAAAATAATTTTAATAATAGTTTAATAGTATTGTAAAAGAAAATTGAAATATTTTGAAAAATTTTTATTTTAAAAGAAAATTTAATTTATTGTACCTTGTGTATCAGCGTTTATTAAATAAAAAATATATAAGTATATTTTTCTCGATTTTAAAAGAGTTAATGTGATATAAAAGGTAATGTGATAAAATTATTTTAAATATTGCATTAGAAATGAAATGTTATTCGTTTTTAAAGGTATCTAGTTTTTCAAGAAATAAATTTAATTTAGAAATTATAAATTTATTTAAAAAATTTTTTAATTAAATAATTTATAATTTTAATATTTTATGGGATAAGCTATAAAATAAACTTTTATAAATAATAAATAAATTTAAAAATTATATGCTTAGAATTAGCAATTATTAAAAAATCTGTTATAATTTATTTTATTCATTAAATTATTTATTATATTTTAAATTTTTATTGAAATATTAATTTTAATTTTTAAAATTAAGTAATAATGATAAAATTAGTATATTTTATTGTAAAATAAATTTAAATGATAAGTTTAAATAAAGAATTCGGCAAAAATAATATCCGCCTGTTTAACAAAAACATGTCTTTTTGAATTAAATTTAAAGTCTAACCTGCCCACTGAAAATTTTTAAATGGCCGCAGTATTTTAACTGTGCAAAGGTAGCATAATCATTAGTCTTTTAATTGAAGGCTGGAATGAATGGTTTGACGAGATATTAACTGTTTCATTTAAATTTTTTATAGAATTTTATTTTTTAGTCAAAAAGCTAAAATTTATTTAAAAAAAGAGAAGACCCTATAAATCTTTATATTTTATTTATTTTAATTATAAAGATAATTTTTATTATAATAAAATGAAATATTTTATTGGGGTGATATTAAAATTTAAAAAACTTTTAATGATTTAAGTCATTAATGTATGAATATTTGATCCGTTAATAACGATTAAAAATTTAAGTTACTTTAGGGATAACAGCGTAATTTTTTTGGAGAGTTCATATCGATAAAAAAGATTGCGACCTCGATGTTGGATTAAGATATAATTTTGGGTGTAGCCGTTCAAATTTTAAGTCTGTTCGACTTTTAAAATATTTACATGATCTGAGTTCAAACCGGCGTAAGCCAGGTTGGTTTCTATCTTTAATAAATTATAATATTTTAGTACGAAAGGACCAATTATTAAAATAATTTTATTTTAAAATATAATAATATTAATTAATATAACTATTTTGGCAGGTTAGTGCAATAAATTTAGAATTTATTTATGTAATATTTATTACAAATAGTACTTGTTTTATATAGAATTAATTATGTCTTTAATCGGAAGTTTATTATTAATTATTTGTGTATTAGTAAGTGTAGCTTTTTTAACATTGTTAGAACGTAAAGTTTTAGGTTATATTCAAATTCGTAAGGGTCCTAATAAAGTTGGTTTAATAGGAATTCCTCAACCTTTTTGTGATGCGATTAAATTATTTACAAAAGAACAAACTTATCCTTTATTATCAAATTAATTAAGATATTATATTTCACCTATTTTATCTTTATTTTTATCTTTAGTAGTTTGAATATGTATACCATTTTTTGTAAAATTATATTCTTTTAGATTAGGAGGTTTATTTTTTTTATGTTGTACTAGACTTGGAGTTTATACAGTTATAGTGGCAGGGTGATCTTCTAATTCAAATTATGCTTTATTAGGGGGTTTACGAGCTGTTGCTCAAACTATTTTGTTTTGTTTCAAATCGAAAACATTTGTTATCAATACTTTTAAGCTTAGAATGTATTGTTTTAATTTTATTTTTTATACTATTTATTTATTTAAATATATTAAATTATGAAAGTTATTTTAGAATAATATTTGTAACTTTTAGAGTCTGTGAAGGTGCTTTAGGTTTATCAATTTTAGTAACTATAATTCGAACTCATGGGAATGATTATTTTCAATCTTTTAGAATCATATAATGTTAAAATTAACATTTTTTTTATTATTTTTATTACCTTTATGTTTTATTAACAGAATATTTTGAATGGTACAAGTTTTACTATTTTTTATTAGATTTTTATTTTTATTAATAAACAATTTTATAAATTATTGAATAAATATTTCTTATTTTTTAGGGTGTGATATGCTTTCTTATGGGCTTATTTTATTAAGTTTATGAATTTGTTCTTTGATATTAATAGCAAGTGAAAGAGTTTATAAATATAATAATTATAAAAATTTATTTTTATTAAATATTATTATATTATTATTATTACTTGTTTTAACATTTAGAAGAATAAATTTATTTATATTTTATTTATTTTTTGAAAGAAGATTAATTCCTACTTTATTTTTGATTTTAGGGTGAGGGTACCAACATGAACGTTTACAAGCTGGAATTTATTTATTATTTTATACTTTATTAGTTTCGTTACCAATATTAATTGGAATTTTTTATTTAATAAATAAAATAGGAACAATAAATTTTTATTTAATAAATAATTATATATTTAATTATGATTTATTATATTTTTGTATAATATGTGCATTTTTGGTGAAAATACCTATATTTTTAGTACATTTATGATTACCGAAAGAATGAATGTGAATGTAGATGCTCCAGTTTCTGGCTCAATAATTTTAGCTGGAATTATGTTAAAATTAGGAGGATACGGGATATTACGAGTTTTATAAATTTTACAAGTAATAAATTTAAAATATAGATTTATTTGAATTAGAATTAGATTAGTCGGGGGTGTATTAGTAAGATTCGTATGTTTACGTCAAACTGATTTAAAGGCGTTGATTGCATATTCATCAGTTGCTCATATAGGAATTGTATTAGCGGGACTTTTAACTATATCTTATTGAGGGTTATGCGGGTCCTATAGATTAATAATTGCTCATGGATTATGTTCATCTGGTTTATTTTGTTTAGCTAATGTATCTTATGAACGGCTTGGGAGTCGAAGTTTATTAATTAATAAGGGGCTATTAAATTTTATACCTGCGATAGCTTTATGATTATTTTTGTTAAGATCAGCTAATATAGCAGCTCCTCCAACATTAAATTTATTAGGGGAAATTTCTTTATTAAATAGAATTGTTTCTTGGTCTTGAGTATCAATAATTATATTATCTTTTTATACCCTTGCAGAGGGTATTATAATTTTGTCGTGAAATGTGTAACGCATAGAAGGAGACATCTCCGACCCCATAAAGTATATATATTCTTGATCAGCATCAACAGTCGAGTCGATATAGCCATGTCCGTCTGTCCGTCTGTCCGTCTGTCCGGCTGTCTGTTTCTATGCGAACTAGTCTCTCAGTTTTAAAGCTATCTTAATGAAACTTTGCAGAAGTCCCTTTTTCTGTTGCACGCAGCACATATGTCAAAACCAGCTGGATCTGACTACTATATCATATAGCTGCCATACGAAAGTTCGGTCGAAAATTAAGTTTTTGTATGAAAAAATATTTTGTGTTTCATGATATCTTGACCAAACTCGACATTTATTAGTTTTACTAAGCTCCTCATATATATGCAAAATCCTATTAAGATCAGACCACTATATCATATAAAATTAAGATTTTGTATGAAAAAATATTTGGTTTTCAAGATATCTTGACCAAACTCGGCATTTATTAGTTTTTCTAAGCTCCTCATATATATGCAAAATCCTATGAAGATCGGACAACTATATCATATAGCTGCCATAGGAACTATCGGTCGAAAATTAAGATTTTGTATGAAAAAACATTTTGTTTTTCAAGATATCTTGACCAAACTCGGCATTTATAAGTTTTACTAAGCTCCTCATAAATAAGCAAAATTTTTTTAAGTTCGGTGCACTATATCATATAGCTGCCATAGGAACGATCGGTCGAAAACTAGGTTTTTGATTAAAAGCCTTTTTATACCCTTGCAGAGGGTATTATAATTTTGTCGTGAAATGTGTAACGCATAGAAGGAGACATCTCCGACCCCATAAAGTATATATATTCTTGATCAGCATCAACAGTCGAGTCGATATAGCCATGTCCGTCTGTCCGTCTGTCCGGCTGTCTGTTTCTATGCGAACTACTCTCTCAGTTTTAAAGCTATCTTCATGAAACTTTTCAGAAGTCCCTTTTTCTGTTGCACGCAGCACATATGTCAAAACCAGCTGGATCGGACCACTATATCATATAGCTGCCATAGGAACGATCGGTCGAAAATAAAGTATTTGTATGAAAAAAACATTTTGTTTTTCAAGATATCTTGACCAAACTCGGCATTTATTAGTTTTACTAAGCTCCTCATATATATGCAAAATCCTTTTAAGATCGGACAACTATATCATATAGCTGCCATAGGAACGATCGGTCGAAAATTAAGATTTTGTATGAAAAGACATTTTGTTTTTCAAGATATCTTGACCAAACTCGGCATTTCAAGATTTCACTATACTCCCTTCATTTTTGCAAAATCGTATTTACATCGGACTATTATACCATATATCTGCCATAGGAACGATCGGTCGAAAACTAGGTTTTTAATTAAAAGCCCTTTTTGTTTATCAAGATACCTTCACCAAACTCGGCATTAACCATTTTCTCGGCATTAAAAGGTTGCAAGGGTATTTGATCTTCGGCGTGCCGAAGATAGCCTTTCTTCCTCGATTATCTTTTTTTAGCGCTGCTTATACCCTTCATTTATATTCATTTAGCCAACATGGAAAAATTTTTTCTGGGGCGTATTCATTTAGAAGAGGTAAGGTTCGTGAATATTTACTTATAATATTACATTAATTACCTTTAAATTTATTAATTATAAAGAGAGATATATGTTTATTGTGATTATATTTAAATAGTTTAAAAAAAATACTAATTTGTGGTGTTAGTGATATGAGTTAATCATTTTAGATCGTGAAATATTTAAATATTTGTAGAATTAGATTTTTGAATTTAATTTCTATTAGAATAACATGTTTTTTTTGTAGATTATATTTTTTGTTAAATAATTTAGTTTATTTTATTGAATGAGAAGTAATTTCTTTAAATTCTATATCAATTGTTATAACGTTTTTATTTGATAGAATAAGTTTATTGTTTATGTCTTTTGTTTTAATAATTGCTTCTTTAGTAAATTATTACAGAAAAGAATATATAGAAAGAGACATAAATATTAATCGATTTATTATATTAGTTTTAATATTTGTTTTGTCAATAATATTACTAATTATTAGACCAAATTTAGTAAGAATTTTATTAGGATGAGATGGGTTAGGATTACTTTCATACTGTTTAGTTATTTCTTTTCAAAATATTAAGTCTTATAATGCGGGGATATTAACAGCTTTATCAAATCGAATTGGGGATGTAGCTTTATTATTAGCTATTGCATGAATATTAAATTATGGAAGATGAAATTATATTTTTTATTTAGAAGTAATACAAAATGAATTTGAAATAAAATTAATTGGATCTTTGGTTATGTTAGCGGCTATAACTAAAAGAGCACAAATTCCTTTTTCTTCTTGGTTACCTGCTGCGATAGCAGCTCCAACACCTGTTTCTGCTTTAGTTCATTCATCTACATTGGTAACTGCGGGGGTTTATTTATTAATTCGGTTTAATATTTTATTAAGAAATTCATGAATAGGCCAGTTTTTACTTTTATTATCAGGTTTGACAATATTTATAGCAGGATTGGGGGCAAATTTTGAGTTTGATTTAAAAAAAATTATTGCGCTATCTACTTTGAGTCAATTAGGACTAATAATAAGAATTTTATCTATAGGATTTTATAAATTAGCTATATTTCATTTATTAACTCATGCTTTATTTAAAGCTCTATTATTTATATGTGCTGGGGCTATTATTCAAAATATAAATAATTCTCAAGATATTCGTTTGATGGGGGGTTAAGAATTCATATGCCTTTAACTTCAGCTTGTTTTAATGTTTCAAATTTAGCTTTATGCGGGATACCTTTTTTAGGAGGATTTTATTCGAAGGATATAATTTTAGAAATTGTAATAATTAGAAATATTAATTTATTTTCATTTTTTTTGTATTTTTTTTCAACTGGGCTAACTGTGTGTTATTCATTTCGGTTAGTTTATTATTCAATAACTGGGGATTTAAATTGTAGAAGTTTAAATGTATTAAATGATGAAGGTTGAGTTATATTACGTGGGATAATAGGTTTATTAATTATAAGAATTATTGGGGGGAGAATATTAAATTGACTAATTTTCTCTGTACCCTATATAATTTGTTTACCTTTATTTTTAAAATTATTGACTTTGTTTGTGTGTATTTTTGGGGGATTATTTGGTTATTTAATTTCTGTAAGAAATTTATATACAATTAATAAGTCAATGATTTTTTATAATTTAACAAATTTTATGGGTTTAATATGATTTATACCTTATATCAGAACTTACGGGGTTATTTTTTATCCTTTAAATTACGGGCAAGTTGTTAGAAAAAGATTTGATCAGGGTTGATCAGAATATTTTGGAGGGCAACATTTGTACCAAAATTTGATAAATTATTCTCAGACTTTATTTTTGATTCATAATAATAATTTAAAAATTTATTTAATATTATTTGTATTTTGAATTTTAATTTTAGTAAATTTTTTATTATTTTTATATTTAAATAGCTTATACTTAGAGTACAACACTGAAGATGTTGGGGAGTTTATTTAATCTTTAAATATAGTGAATTTATTTTAGTAATTTATAAAAATACAAAATTTTATTTTTACAATGAATATGTAAAGTTTTATTTTAAACTATATAAATAGAAGTATAAATGGAATTTAACCATTAAAAGAAAAAAGTTAGCAGCTTTTACTTGATCACCATACTTCCTTAATTGGAGGGTATTCTCAATTCTATCATTAACAGTGATAAGCCTCTAATTGGCTTCAATTAAAGAATAAGGGTAAAATTACCTAAAATTAGGTCGAAACTAATTGCAATAAATCGCTTCATATTCAATTAATATATTATATATATATAAGGTAGATTGAAAAATCAATACTTTTTGAATGCAAATCAAATTTTATAATTAACTACAACCCTATAATTTACTAAGAAGATCAATTTAATATGCCTTGGTTTCATTCATGGTATAAACCAATTAATAAAATTAAAATAAAAACGAGGAAGAAAGGCTATCTTCGGCACGCCGAAGATCTAATACCCTTGCAACCTTTTAATGCCGAGAAAATGGTTAATGCCGAGCTTGGTGAAGGTATCCTGATAAACAAAAAAGGCTTTTAATCAAAAACCTAGTTTTCGACCGATCGTTCCTATGGCAGCTATATGATAAAGTGGTCCGATCTTAATAGGATTTTGCATATACATGAGGAGCTTAGTAAAACTAATAAATGCCGAGTTTGGTCAAGATATCTTGAAAAACAAAATGTTTTTTCATTCGAAAACTTAATTTTCGACCGATCTTTCTTATGGCAGCTATATGATATAGTAGTCAGATCCAGCTGGTTTTGACATATGTGCTGCGTGCAACAGAAAAAGGGACTTCTGAAAAGTTTCATGAAGATAGCTTTAAAACTGAGAGACTAGTTCGCATAGAAACAGACAGCCGGACAGACGGACAGACGGACATGGCTATATCGACTCGACTGTTGATGCTGATCAAGAATATATATACTTTATGGGGTCGGAGATGTCTCCTTCTATGCGTTACACATTTCACGACAAAATTATAATACCCTCTGCAAGGGTATAATGATTGAGGTAATTGATCAAATCATTAAATTTGAAAATTTAAAAATAATAATTATAGGAAGAATTAAGGCAATTTCAACATCAAAAATTAAAAAAATAATAGTAATTAGAAAAAAACGTAAAGAAAAAGGAAGGCGAGAAGAAGATTTTGGATCAAACCCACACTCAAAAGGAGAACTTTTTTCTCGGTCAATTAAAGTTTTTTTCAGACAAAATTGAAGCTAAAATTATTACAATAAATGAAATTGTTATAATTACTGAAGCAATAAAAAGAATTGAAAAAATTATCAATACTATTAATTAATAGACCTTATGATTGGAAGTCATATATACTTTTATACTATATTGATACAATAAATTTATTAGCCTCCTCATCAGTAGATCGTGATATATAAAAATAACCAAACTACATCGACAAAATGTCAGTATCATGCTGCTGCTTCAAATCCAAAGTGGTGACTTTTAGAAAAATGGTTATTTAAATGTCGAAGTAAACAAATTAATAAAAATGTTGTTCCAATTAAGACGTGAATTCCATGGAATCCGGTAGCCATAAAAAAAGTTGATCCATAAACTGAATCAGCAATTGTAAAAGGAGCTTCGATATATTCATAGGCTTGGAGTATTGTAAAATAAATTCCTAAAAGAACAGTGAAAAATAAACCTTGAGTAGTTTGTGAATGATTACCTTCTATTAAACTATGGTGAGCCCATGTAACTGTAACTCCTGATGTTAATAAAATTGCAGTATTTCAAAGAGGAATTTGAAAGGGGCTAAAAGAAATAATCCCTGCTGGGGGTCATGATGCCCCCAATTCAATTGCAGGGGATAAACTTCTATGGAAAAATGCTCAGAAAAAACTCACAAAAAATAGAATTTCTGATACAATAAATAAAATTATTCCCCATCGTAAACCAATTGTTACAGGGTAAGTATGAAGACCTTGGTATGTCCCTTCTCGAGAAACGTCTCGTCATCATTGATAAACAGTTAAAATTGTAATAATATTTCCAAAAAAAAATAATGATGTATCATATTGATGAAATCACTTAATTATACCTGAAACAGTTGTTATTGCACCAATTGCCCCTGTTAAAGGTCATGGTCTATAATCAACTAAATGAAATGGGTGGTTTGAATGTGTAGACATTTAAATATTTTATAAATATATGGTTAATTAATTAACTTCTTTAGAATAAAGTGTTCTTAAAACAGCGAATACATAAGATTGAATTATTGCTACTGCTGATTCTAGAACTAATAAAGCAATTTGAGCTATTAATAAAAAAGTGATTAATATGTGAGATATCGAAGGTCCTGTATTTCCTAATAAAGTTAGTAATAAATGACCTGCGATTATGTTAGCAGTTAGTCGTACAGCTAAGGTTCCCGGTCGAATTACATTTCTAATTGTTTCAATACAAACTATAAAAGGTATTAAAACTGCTGGGGTTCCTTGAGGGACAAGGTGAGCAAATATATGTTGGGTGTGATTAATTCACCCGTAAATTATAAATGAGAGTCGTCATAAAGGTAAAGCTAATGAAAGAGTCAAAGTTAAATGACTTGTTCTTGTAAAAATGTAAGGAAATAAACCTATAAAATTATTAAATAAAATTAAAGAAAATAAAGAAATAAAAATAAAAGTTGATCCATTATGTCCTGAAGGACCTAAGAGGGTTTTAAATTCTTTATGTAAAGTTGATAAAATTGTGTTTCAAAAAATATTATAACGAGAAGGTATAAGTCAATAAATTGAAGGAATTATTAAAAGTCCTAATAATGTTCTTATTCAATTTAAAGATAAACTAAAAATAGCAGAAGGGTCAAATATAGAGAATAAATTTGTTATCATTTTCAGTTTATTGAATTTAAATTAATATTTTTTAATTCATTTGATTTAGGGGAAGAAGGCATATAGTTGTAATAATTCATAGAACAAAATAAAATAAAAGTAATAGAAACGAGGAAGAAAGGCTATCTTCGGCACGCCGAAGATCTAATACCCTTGCAACCTTTTAATGCCGAGAAAATGGTTAATGCCGAGCTTGGTGAAGGCATCTTGATAAACAAAAAAGGCTTTTAATCAAAAACCTAGTTTTCGACCGATCGTTCCTATGGCAGCTATATGATATAGTGGTCCGATCTTAAAAGGATTTTGCATATATATGAGGAGCTTAGTAAAACTTTTAAATGCCGAGTTTGGTCAAGATATCTTGAAAAACAAAATGTCTTTTCATACAAAATCTTAATTTTCGACCGATCGTTCCTATGGCAGCTATATGATATAGTTGTCCGATCTTAAAAGGATTTTTCATATATATGAGGAGCTTAGTAAAACTTATAAATGCCGAGTTTGGTCAAGATATCTTGAAAAACAAAATGTTTTTTCTTACAAAATCTTAATTTTCGACCGATCGTTCCTATGGTAGCTATATGATATAGTGGTCCGATCTTAATAGGATTTTGCATATATATGAGGAGCTTACTAAAACTAATAAATGCCGAGGTTGGTGAAGATATCTTAAAAAACAAAATGTTTTTTCATACAAAAACTTAATTTTCGACCGATCTTTCCTATGGCAGCTATATGATATAGTAGTCAGATCCAGCTGGTTTTGACATATATGCTGCGTGCAACAGAAAAAGGGACTTCTGCAAAGTTTCATTAAGATAGCTTTAAAACTGAGTGACTAGTTCGCATAGAAACAGACAGCCGGACAGACGGACAGACGGACATGGCTATATCGACTCGACTGTTGATGCTGATCAAGAATATATATACTTTATGGGGTCGGAGATGTCTCCTTCTATGCGTTACACATTTCACGACAAAATTATAATACCCTCTGCAAGGGTATAAAAATAAAAAATAAAGTTAATCATTTAATTGGGGCTATTTGTGGGATTAAAAAATATTAATAGATTAATAATTTTAGTTTGACATACTAATGTTATAAAATTTAACTAATTTTTTTAGAATTCATTAGAAGTAAGTGCTAATTTACTATAAAATGGTTTAAGAGACCAGTACTTGCTTTCAGTCATCTAATGAAGAATTTACATTATTAGAAATTCATTTAATAAAATAATTTACAGGAACTCTTTCAATTACAATTGGTATGAAACTATGATTAGCTCCACAAATTTCTGAACATTGTCCATAAAATAACCCAGGGCGGTTAATAAAAAAATTAGTTTGATTTAAACGACCTGGGGTTCCATCAACTTTTACTCCTAAGGCAGGAACTGTTCATGAATGAATTACATCAGCAGCTGTAACTAAAATTCGAATTTGTGAATTTATTGGTAAAACAATTCGGTTATCTACATCTAATAATCGAAAACCATCTGTTGAGATTTCATTTGTAGGAATTATATAAGAATCAAATTCAACATTATTAAAATCTGAATATTCATAACTTCAGTATCATTGATGACCAATTCTTTTTAAAGTTACTGAGGGCTCATTAATTTCGTCTAGTAAATATAATAGCCGTAAAGAAGGAAATGCAATAAATAATAAAATAATAGCAGGAAGAATTGTTCAAATTATTTCAATTAATTGTCCATGTAAAAGAAATCGATTAATATAATTGTTAAAAAATAATATAAATATTAAATATCCAACTAAAACAGTAATTATTACTAAAATTAAAAGGGCGTGATCATGAAAAAAAATTAATTGTTCTATTAAAGGAGAAGCTCTATCTTGAAGACCTAAATTAGCTCATGTTGACATTAATATTCTAATAAAAGTAAAAATCCTTTATATATGGAGCTTAAATCCATTGCACTAATCTGCCATATTAGAAATTAATTAGTTAATAAAGGTAATTCAGAATAACTATGTTCAGCAGGGGGTGTATTTTGGTACCATTCAATTGAAGAATTTAATTGAATTGGATAAATAACTTGACGTTGGGAGACTAAACTTTCTCAAATAATATAGAAAAAAAATAAAATTCCTAGAAGAGAAATAGATGAACCAATAGTTGAGACTACGTTTCAAGTTGTGTAAGCATCGGGGTAATCAGAGTAACGACGAGGCATCCCGGCTAACCCAAGAAAATGTTGTGGGAAAAATGTTAAATTTACTCCAATAAATATAATAATAAATTGGCTTTTTAATCATTTATTATTTATTGTTAACCCAGTAAATAAAGGATATCAATGAACAAATCCTGCTATAATAGCAAATACTGCTCCTATTGATAAAACATAATGAAAATGTGCTACGACATAATATGTATCATGTAAAATAATATCTACTGATGAGTTTGCTAGAACAACTCCAGTTAGTCCTCCCACAGTAAATAAAAAAACAAATCCTAAAGCTCATAAAATAGCTGGAGAGTAAGAAAGTTGAGTTCCATGTAATGTAGCAAGTCAACTAAAAATTTTAATACCAGTTGGTACAGCAATAATTATAGTTGCGGATGTAAAATAAGCTCGAGTATCTACATCTATTCCTACTGTAAATATATGATGAGCTCATACAATAAATCCTAATAATCCAATTGCTAGTATAGCATAAATTATACCTAAAGATCCGAAAGTTTCCTTTTTACCTGATTCTTGACTAATAATATGGGAAATTATCCCAAATCCAGGTAGGATTAAAATATAAACTTTTGGGTGACCAAAAAATCAAAATAAATGTTGGTATAAAATTGGGTCTCCTCCTCCCGCCGGGTCAGTTAATAATATAGTGATAGCTCCAGCTAAAACAGGGAGAGATAAAAGAAGTAATAAAGCTGTAATTACTACAGATCAAACAAATGAATGATGATGATGACAATGTTAGGCGACACACAATGTTAGGTAGAACTTGGTAGCCCGATAGGGGCCATGGCGTTGGACAGTTGATCCTGCCTTAACAGGACCATCGAATTCTATGAAGTGTCTGCCTTGGGCCTTTGAAGGTCGCTGCAGATTGCTGTGGACGATATAGAAGATTTCCCTTAACCTATTCGCCCTTCTCTTGAGGTAGAACGCACTAGTTGAAGACCCCGGAGTCACCTGATCGTACAGAGCGGCGAGCAACCGCGGCTCCCTACCCTGCATGGGGAAAACGGAACTGAAACCTGTCAAGTCTAGTGGACTTGTGTTGACCGCTAGTGATAACTCAGGAAAAAGTTTGGACCACGAACTCTGATGACCTTCGTACGTACGGGGCGGAGTACTGGACCTTTACACTCGTGGACTCCAGAAAAGACTTGAAGCTTCGACTCGTAAGATGTACCCCGTTGTCGCACATAAACTTCTTGGGCCCTCCGAACCAAAATCCTTTCCTGTCGTAGCCCTCATGAGTGGGATCGGTTCTACCCACATCGAGAAAATATCATGGAACGTCAGTAACATTGGCCCGACGAAGTCATCGCAAAGCGACCGCATGCGACCGGCCGGTTCGAGCTCTTCGTTTTTGAACCTCTGGCGGACTTCGCAGCACTTTTTCGTGCTTGGCGGCTTCGCTGAACATACCAAGCCAACCTCGACATGGTTTTCGTCATGACGTGCGAGCATCATGTTATTACTGCAATACCCTCTGTCGCACGCACTCTCGACCCATTTGAAGGGGGACTCGACCACCCCTGGCTACTGACAGGTCTCTAGAGGATGCCTTGATTGCCTCGTCAGTAGTGGACATCGAAGTGGAACTGTTGCAGTTCAACCATACGACACGATTGCACAGCAGTCTTTCTCGATGGCGGAATAGTTCACCTCAGCTTTCAGCTGTGGAGAAAAAGTTCATGCACTTCTGTGCTGGTTTATAATCATTATCGGAATGTTCTTTATTCGGAACTCTGTCCGCTTCCAAACGTAAGATATAGGTATATATATTATTATATGTAAAGCTCTGTCGCAGCAGAGCATAGTACACATATGGTACTCTTGGTATATATGCCAAGAGTGGGATATGCGTCGTCAGGTAAACGGCCAGCTAGAGTTCTAGCGGTCCTCGCTGCGTAATATGAGCCTGAGTCAATAAACTCATGCGGCTCTGCGCTTTCGGCTTTATGTTCGTTATTGTATGCAACAAAGTGTCGCATCTTTATGTGTTTAAATACAGGGTGTTATTTAATGCACATACACACTACATCTCCCCTTTCAGAAGAATAACGTAATATAATGTAGTTGTTCAATTATAATTATAATTATATAAATAGTTTTGTATTGATAAACTAAATGGGGTCTTGATGAATGATGTGTGAGTTGATGTAGAAAAATACAATTTTTACTACTTTTTATACCCTTGCAGAGGGTATTATAATTTTGTCGTGAAATGTGTAACGCATAGAAGGAGACATCTCCGACCCCATAAAGTATATATATTCTTGATCAGCATCAACAGTCGAGTCGATATAGCCATGTCCGTCTGTCCGTCTGTCCGGCTGTCTGTTTCTATGCGAACTAGTCTCTCAGTTTTAAAGCTATCTTAATGAAACTTTGCAGAAGTCCCTTTTTCTGTTGCACGCAGCACATATGTCAAAACCAGCTGGATCTGACTACTATATCATATAGCTGCCATAGGAAAGATCGGTCGAAAATTAAGTTTTTGTATAAAAAAACATTTTGTTTTTCAAGATATCTTGACCAAACTCGGCATTTATAAGTTTTACTAAGCTCCTCATATATAAGCAAAATTTTTTTAAGTTCGGTCCACTATATCATATAGCTGTCATAGGAACGATCGGTCGAAAACTAGGTTTTTGTATGAAAAAATATTTTGTGTTTCAAGATATCTTGACCAAACTCGGCATTTATGAGTTTTACTAAGCTTCTCATATATATGCTAGATCCTATTAAGATCGGACCACTATATCATATAGCTGCCATAGGAACGATCGGTCGGAAATTAAGTTTTTGTATGAAAAAACATTTTGTTTTTCAAGATATCTTCACCAACCTCGGCATTTATTAGTTTTTCTAAGCTCCTCATATATATTCAAAATCCTATGAAGATCGGACAACTATATCATATAGCTGCCATAGGAACTATCGGTCGAAAATTAAGATTTTGTATGAAAAAACATTTTGTTTTTCAAGATATCTTGACCAAACTCGGCATTTATAAGTTTTACTAAGCTCCTCATATATAAGCAAAATTTTTTTAAGTTCGGTCCACTATATCATATAGCTGTCATAGGAACGATCGGTCGAAAATTAAGTTTTTGTATGAAACAAACATTTTTTTTTCAAGATATCTTGACCAAACTCGGCATTTCAAGATTTCACTATACTCCCTTCATTTTTGCAAAATCGTATTTACATCGGACTATTATACCATATATCTGCCATAGGAACGATCGGTCGAAAACTAGGTTTTTAATTAAAAGCCCTTTTTGTTTATCAAGATACCTTCACCAAACTCGGCATTAACCATTTTCTCGGCATTAAAAGGTTGCAAGGGTATTTGATCTTCGGCGTGCCGAAGATAGCCTTTCTTCCTCGTTGTTCTTTAAAATTGAGACATTTTCTCCTGGATCTACTAGCAGAGTTAATGGTATAGTTTATTTGTCCCATTGTGTATTTGGATGAGACTACTGAGACTTTTTTATATGCAAAATTTCTTATTATTCGTTGCATAACTCGGATCTAGTTTTGCTGTCCGTGTGCTCTGTTTAAGCCCCCTCGAGGATTGCCTCTGTTATTATTGTATCTGTTACCATTATTGTCATTATGACTGTAGTCGCCTCTGTTATTTGGTCGGCCTCTATAATTACCTCTGCCGCGGTAAAAAAGGACAGTTTTTGCTTGTACAGTTGCTTCTGTGCAACTATCGACAAATTTGGATATGACATCATTCATGTTATTAAATGTGCCTGCCTGCATGATAAGTCTTACTCTATATGAAGCGCAGTTCTTGGTCATGGCCTTAACAGATTGGTCTGTGCTATATTTTGTGGCTAAATCTGAACTTAAACCATTAATAATATAAGGACTTGCTAGAGCTGTTGCCAGTGGTTCAACTTCTTGTGTATAGGTAATGGCAGTTTTACTCTTTTTGTGTGGGTTTAGGTTTAGCAGATAGTACTTCAACTGAGTCTCCTTTTATCGTTCTTGATAACTTTGATATTATTTCAGCGATTATTTTTTCATCGCTTATCAAGTTTCGTGCATGTCCTTTTAGCTTGGTCTTTATTAGGCTGACAGCTGTAGCTTCATGATCTTCTCTTAGTGAGTCTATAAGACTCAAAGCATCTTTGAAGCCTTGTAAGTTTTCTGCCTTTCCATCAATCTCTGCTAAGAGCGATGAGGCTAGTTTGAGAAAACTTATAGCTGTTTGGGCCATTGTATTGTCAATTAATTATTTATTTCGGAATCTGATAGTTTAGTATCAGCTGGCAATGAAAGTAGTTTCTCGTCGAATGACGCTGAAGTGTTAAGAGAATTTGGAAAGAATATTGTTATATTATGACTTCCGGAATTCGTCTAATGTTTTCTCTTAACGTGCTTAATATATCAACTGTCTGTGTTAAATGTAAATCATTTAATTTTGTTACATTGCCACATATAAGTTGACGGCTGATATTATAGGAATCTGCAAGAATCTTAACGTGTTTTAACTTTGTCTCGTTTGAGATAGGTGCGCTTTTGTGAACGCACTTGAAAGATAATACAATAATAATGTCTGTAGGTCCTAAAATAAGGTGTTCTAATTGTTGTGTGTTTTTTGAATGCTACAAAATCTAACGTTCTTCGCACTTGTAAACCAGGAATAGTACTTAATACTATTCCTTCTTACGATTTTCAGCAATGTATCAGAGGTGAGTGATCCAGATTGAAAGCATCCATAATATATAGATACATAAGTTCGTATATACTTATTGGAGTTGCAGTTACTAATTGCTGAACTCTTTCCCTAAAATGTGGGTCTCGTAAATAAACTTCAGTTCGTAGTTATTGAATTTATTTAGGAGAGATCAAACGTAAAAAGAAATTATCGTTTTCTTTTTCTTTTATATTTTATATTTTATCTAAATCGTTTGTAGGACTTATATGTTTTTCTTCAAGCACCTATTGTGCACTTTGTATAATTTGAAGAAAAGGTACGATAATTACAACATTATTCATAGGTGTGGTGTTTCCACCTCAACTTTATTAATAACGTTGGCGGTGGAATCCACCGTCTTTGTGCCTATTAATCCCATTGTGGACCTAGGGAAATGATTATGGAGTGTGAATAACACCCCCGTTTTTAAGTCTTTTAAGTTTTAAATATAAAAATTTGAAGTTTAAATAAATAGCATGTGATATTTAAATCAAAGCTTTATCTTTCTTCTTCTATTTGTTTTATAAATGATTTTTATGAAATTAAAAGGGGAACACTTTGTAGTTTAGATTACTAAATGTCAAGTTTACAATATTTTACTTAGAATAAGTTTACACTACAAAGTGTTTGCTAGTTATTTGAACTGAGACAATTGTTAGTTTTCGTACCTAGCGCAAGCGCAAGATGGGTTCTTAAAAAAATTAAGCGAGGCACTAACATTTGGTAGTCGCTTCTTCCTGTATTGCAACTGGGTGTTGATCTGCTTCACTTCCTCCTGTAGTCGCTGTTGGCGGGACTTGTCCTCGACCCTCGCCTTTAACAGCGCGATGACGAGATGCCTCCTGTTGATGAGTTTAGCTTTTTCGCCCCATCATTGTTTCTTATGCGTCTGCTTGGCGTCGCCGGTGCTGGCACGCTGACGCTCCCTCGCAGCAGTCCTTCTCATGTACTCCTCTAGTGATAGGGCTGGGTCCGCCTCGTAGGCTAGTTTCCAGCACTTCCTTGTAAATTTTTAATTCATACCAGGTACTTTTTTGTTTTATTGGATTGAGTTGTTCCCAGGCGACGGCATTTTTTGGATTGTTGTTTGTTTTATTAGCTGTTGTTATTGTTGCTGCTGTTCCCTTTTGTTACTGTTGTTATTGTAGTTGATGGTATTCCCTCCTTGGGTGACACTTGTCACGGTCGCCATGTGGAGAAAAAGTACATGCAAGACTGTGCTGGTTTATAAAGCCTAAGATATAGGTATATATACTATTAAATGTATTGCTCTGTCACAGCAGAGCAGAATTAAAAGAGAGAGAGTGTGTGGTATGTGCATGCCTTAGTGAGTACATATATGGTACTCTTGGTATATCCGCCAAGAGTGGGATATGCGTCGTCAGGTAAACGGCCAGCTAGAGTTCTAGCGGTCCGCGCTCCGTAATATGAGTCAGAGTCAATAAACTCATGCGGCTCTGCGCTTTTGGGTTTATGTTTCTTATTGTATGCAACAAAGTATTGCATACTTATGTATTTAAATACAGGGTGTTATTTAATGCATATACATACTACATTTTCGACTCGAAAACGCTATCACCCACTCCCGTCCCTCTTTCGTCGGCATCAGTCTGCAAGACGAATTTGGCGGAAAAGTCCGGACAAGCCAATACTGGGACAGTCGTCAAGCCACCCTTCAATTGACGCAATGCCTCCTCCTGTTCCACGCCCCATGATCATTTCCACCATTGCTGTAGGAGCGCCGTGAGCATCTGTAGATCTGTCGCGACCTTGGAAACGAGACGCCTTCTACCATGAATGCATCCCGAGACACTGCCGCAACTCCTCGCTCCCCTTAAGTTAAGAATCGCCTCCACCTTCTCTGGATCAGTACGTATCTCTTCCCCACAAATAACGTGTCCCAACTAGACCAGCCTCTCCCTGAAGTTAAGCCTGAGGTTGGCCGCTCTCAACCGGCGGAGTACCTCTCTCAAATTCACTAAATGTTGTTCTTTCATTGCCCTTATCACCAAGATATCGTTTAGGTAGGCGAACGCATGAGGACCCATCTTCCGCCCTATTACCGTGTCCAATGCTCGTTGGAAGATCGCACACGCTGAATGCAGTCCAAATTGCATAACCCGCCATTGGAATAGGCCTCTTTCCTACTATCGGCTTCGGCGTGACGTCTCGATGGTTCTTGCCTGCATCAGCTCATCCACCTGCTTGTCGATCACCGTCTGCATGGCTGAACTCTTCAGATAGTATCTTTACTTCAATGGCTTGTCATCGTGCCCTGCATCCAGGTAAATCCTGTCCATTGTTCACACTTCCACCGTACCCTTGCACATTTCCGCCGCGCCGCCATGACCAGCGTAGATCTGTTGCTGCAGGTGTACGCGCCGCCTTTTGTGCTCCTCGTGCGCTCGGTCCGATCCCGAGTGTGGCCCCTTCTTCGCTCCCTCTTTCGTGTCCATTCCCTTTGGTTGCCGAGCAGGCGTTCCCATTCCACGCTAGGCCAACGTCTAACCACAATGCCTTTCGCACTTCAAGAGTGCAGCTGTCTTCCAGACGAATGCGCCCCGAATCGCCCACTAGCCTACGCAATCTTCAATCATGAAGCTGCGAGTGGCTCCGGTGCCAATTGTGGCAGGTATTGTCCGGCTTGCAATTCTTACCGTAGCGACGATTCGGCAACTGTCTACCCACAGTGGGCTCGAGTATATGTCGGAGTCAACCCGATCCCGGGCTAGCCGTTGCCCGTTTCCCGCCTCCGCTCGGCGACAACAATCGAACAACATATGGCACGCGCTTTGCGACACTCCCTGGCGAAGTGCCCCTTCTGTGCACACCTACGACATGCCCACCGCGGATCCTACCCGGTTCCATCGTGTTGGCTCATTATCTGATAAGCAACCTCCGGTGCGGGGACCCTTCTGTCCACAACGGTCAACTCCGTATGGTTGAGGTGCAAACCTCCTAACCTAACCTCCGACTATGGATATGGCCCGGGAGGAAGACTATTCGGTTCATAAGGTGTTCGCACAATTTTTGCGTATTGGGCGGGCCCCATCTCTTTTAGCGTCACGAGCCTCCCCTACACCCGCGACGGCTAACTGGGGGTCGGCATCTGTGGACGCGCGGACAGTTGTGAGCTTCGATTCCTGACGTGGCGGGCTTCGATTCCTGATGTGGCGGACTGCCGTCATCGGGTGGGACGGTCCAGGATGTCTCTCACGACTTGGCGTATTGACTCTAACTAGACAGGCCGAATTTCGGATGAATGACCACGAAAGTGGATAGCCGCTTACGCAACTCCTCCACGCGCCCTTTCTTTTCCAGCCCGAACTCATGGACGATCGCCAGTTCCTCTTCGCGCCGCTGGTGGATCCAGCGCACGCCTACCCGCAGATTTTTGCACTCACCTTACTCCATTTTAAGTCTCCCTTGCTTGCTTTAGATGCTCTTCTCTGACGTGGACTTCTCCTTCGCGGGCTATAGCTCGGTTCTAGTGGTTGGTGAGTGGGTAGTTCTTGTTCCATATGCTCAATTTTTTCTTTATCTTTTCGTATTTTCCGTAGGTTTATTTTATTTTTCACGATAAAATATATACATATTTAGTTATTTTTATACCCTGAACCCATTGAAAATGGGTAAAAAGGGTATAATGTTTTTGTGCAAATGTATATGTATGTAACAGCACTAACCATACAACATATACACTGGACAACTGAGCATTTTGCTGGGGCCTGTTGTCGCAAAAGCGGCTGGTCCAAAGTCGCCTTCGTTTTTGTTCAGCGCTGTACTACTTTTAAAGGGTATGACGATGTGTCCGATGTTCTCAGTGGCCATCCACGGCATCGCATCCCTGTCTTTAGTCGAACACACGCATTCACTCCTCATGTGAACGAGCCTAGCGGAAAAGTGGCGCATATCCGGAACGACCATGCTGACCTTCAGCGCTCGATGAATATTGCCCGATTTATCTTCCTTGACCTACGTCTACTTACTCTGATCCTCGATTCAATAGCCCCGGCGCGCTCGCAGTATTCGTAGCATTCGCAACTTCGCTTCCGAGTTTTCGCTTTTCGTCTCTTAAGGTCGGTGTTGAGCAACCGATCAGCAGCACAGCCTTAGTCAACTTCATTTTTATTCTAATACAATATACTATAAATCTAATGGCTCCTTGACGTTACTCTACATAACCCTCTTAAATTATAAACTTGACGACTCCTTTCCGTGAATCATGACTGTGGGGCTGATCCAGGTAGCCACCTCATAATATCTAATGCAATAAGTTCTTATCATCCTTCTTCTCTTCTTGTCGCGATCTCTTAACATTGGGAGCGCAAATAGTGTAATTTAAACTTTTACTTAACTATTACATAGGCGCGAACCGCAAATAAGCGTGGTGGGTGCAACGTAGATTGGTTAAGAAGGCGAAGAATTTAGGAATGTAAACAATCAAAAACAAATATTTTACTCTACTTTTGAATTAATATGATCCCCCACAATCGAATATTTTAGTTCCATCAGGCTTTCAATGCATTTAGCATTGTTTTTCACAACAACTTAAATTTCTGTTTATATACCGATATATTTACAAGCCGCTACATTTATTACAATTAAATTAGATGTTACAATAGTTGTTTATTTTATGAAAGAGAAATGATAGCACTTCCAAAATGTTAAGCAAAGATCCACCAATGAAGAGTCCAATTACACCTCCAACCGATACTAAAAAATGAATAAGAAAAAAAGTCAAAAATGTTTTTCATTGTTGCAATCGAAAAATTAAATAATTAAATATGTGAAAATATTGAAAGCAGTACAGAAAAACAAGGTTTTTAAATTTCTTTAAATATATTGTTTCCTTTTAAGATAATGTCATTAGCTATTCACAACTACAAAAGATCATTTTCCAACCTATAATGATATTTAAGTTTAATTTTATTAAGTTTATTTAAGTTCGATAAAAAAAATGTTTCGCCATCAAAACATCATAAAACTATATACTCTATAAAACTATAAACTATATATATAACTAATTCTGCTTTTACACAGTCTGTTTTTGAACAGTTTTGACTTAAAGTTCTGATACGGTCCTCCTAGTGCTGCGCAGATCGAGTTTGTTTCCGATAATCGATAAAAATCGATATCGACAACCTGTTTTTTGAGCAAATTGGGTAAATAATAATGGCTATCAAACTTGATATGTTGCTTCTAGAATATTATATATATATATAGAGTATCTTTTATTTCATACCTATCGCCACCTTCGCTACCACCGCAGAGCTATAAATCAACCAATTTAAGCCACAATTTAAATGCAATTGGCATTTTGAGAATACGCAAATATTCTATGTACAATAAGATATTCTGAAGAAAATTTCATTATGATCGGTTATGAAAAAAAAAAAAAAGTTATTTTTCTTACTCCGCAATTGGAAAAGGCAGCGTACGCAAATGCCAAGAATTTCTGTATACATGTACACACACAGCTTCATGCTCGTCTGTTGATTCTATGAACAGCATTGCAATTGCGATTGTTTTCTGTGCTTCTATTCTAATTCGCTGTTTTCTCAATAAGACTCAATTATTGGTGTGGCTATTGAGTAGAGGCAGTGGTGAGTAGTGCGGTCTGTCGTGAGTTCAAGGCCTACCGGGTAAACAATTTTTTTTTTTGGCTGGTGTGGATGCTGATTAGAGTCGGCAGCAAGTAATGCAGTCAGTTGGGATTTCGAACCCTGCCTTTTTTTAAATATATCTTTATTTCTTCAAACATGCTCGTAGCGCTTGCTGCATTTGGTGTTGGAATAAAAGGGTTACCTAGTCGGGAGCTCCCGACTAGAAAATCTTACTTGATTGGTCAGAGCAATTAAAATGTTTTAATTTGTTGTTAATTATCAATGCAATCAGACGTGTTTGGAAAACAAACTTTACGTAGGCAAATTTGTTTCTAAAACGTTACATTAAATTTATTTTTTGCGCGCTTAGATAAAAGGTAAGCCAACAAATATTTTATATTCATTCATTATATATTTTTGATTGTGTTAAGTTTTTTAAGTATCTCTTAAAGAAAATGCCGATAACTACATTTACAAAACTACAGTAATTTCTTTGGAAGCCAAAATTGGAAAAATGTTCGGTTTAAACGAAACCACTGTAAGAACTATAAAACATGAATAGTTGCTTAAAAATGCTTGTTTTTCACTTATTTGAATAGGTCTTATATATGAGGAACAAATCATATATTTTTGTATACAATCAATGTCTTTCTTACTCGGTTGTTTCTGGAAGCAATCTGTAAAAACATAATTAGGTATATAGCTGATCTACTATATATTAATATTATTTATTAACTTACTAATATATACGTTGGGAGTGCCATTAACATAAGCTAAGAAAAAGGACAAATTATGCCACAAAGTTTGTTGCTGGTTTCCTTGTCGTTCTTTCAAGGAAGAGCGTAGGAATAACAACAACTCAATTTGGGTACTTGTGGAACCGACACCTGGCGCAACTATGTAGAAAATATGAATGCCAGCATGCCATCGAAAAATGAAAAATTATAAAAATCTGCCGGGCTGCTTGGAAGTTGAAAGCGAGTACAGAAGGCAAGAACATGACATTGTGACTTGCGAATTAAAGGTATAGCAGTGCTTAGAAACCACAAAGATTAGTTAGAAGAGTGCAGAAGCTTAGATCATAGACTGTAACCCCATTGCCACACATAAACACGTGACACCGTAAAATATCCTAATTAAGCACAATAGTTTATGACCGCTGCAGCCGATAATGCATTGACAGAAGACCTAAAATAAGACACTCTGTAAGTATATAGACCTAGGATACGTAAGAATAAGCCTTACAAGTACTCAACTCGGACAGATCGTCCATTTGGTTCTTCGAGCAGCGCCGGCATTTCGACACGCTCGTTCTTTTGGGCCTTCGGGTGGTGCAGCCAAGAGCAGCACGCTCGTCCATTAGGTCCTTCGAGCATTTTGGCACTCCGAGCAAACTTTTTCAGCAGTGCAGTAACAACGGCGCGCCGAAAAAAAGTTTCGAGCAGTCGACGAGTGGTCCAGAAGACCAGATTGGCAGATCCTTGCAGAAGACGATCAATCCTCATCCAGAGGGCAAACTCTTCAAGAAGGTGACACGCCGCCTACACCGGCTGCACTTCTAAACGGGACGCCGCAAATGCAAGAAAAAGTCCAGCGAAACCAGCATCGTGACGATCATTGAAGGACGTAGCTTAAAAAGAAGAGACGGGAGCTACTAGAGCAAGTCAACCAAAATCCTATACCAGCGGAAAATAGATAGCATCAAATAACATTTAAAATTGTAAAAAATAAAATGAGTGTTCGATCTTTGGCGCACCCTTGCGAAAACGGCGACAAGATTGTCATGTGTTTATCACCAAGAATAGAATTAGAATTATTCACCAAGAATTAGCAACTAAGCGCACCACACATGTAACACGAGACACCCCAATTTGTAACAATTAACCCTAGAGCCCCAAAATCATAAATTCTTGGTGAAAATAACAATTCTGGCGTGGGACCGATCATAAAAATCGAAAACCATTAGACATAAACATCCGCCACCATCGCTATTCCCACCAAATGCCCAAATTTCCAATGCAAATTCAGGATCTTAGAATATTCTAAAAACTCAATAAGAGAATGAGAGCATTGTCTAAAGAGAGAGAGCTCATGATCTTAAGCCCTCAGCCGAGGTTTTCTAAGCGGTGACAAGATTTAATAAATTGAGTTTTACTGAGGACGTCATATCGTCAAGTTGCATCGTGTACAAATTGTAAATTCTAATAAATTCGCGTCTGTTAAAATAACGTTATATTTTTAACAACGCGTAGTGATTTATTCAATTGGCGCAGTCAGTAGGATACGCGAGTGACATAAGACCATTAAAGGACAATGGTAGTCCCAGGCCTTACAAGCAAATCGTAGTCAGTGCTGACGATTGATGCGACCCCACAATCATTCAAAATCGTATCCGCATAAGGTCACGCGCGAAACTTACCGCGAGTGCCTATTGACCGTTCACGGATCACATATATCCCAGGTCAATCAAAAACCCGGCATTGTAATTTCATTGCAATTATCTACTACTCCACAAACCATTCATCCTTTGGATAATCATAGTTTTTTGCGCGTGAAATAACGCCTTACCTAAACCAAAAGACTACACCAAAAGAAATAATAACAACAAAAAGTGAAAGTGAACACCGTAGCACAATCAATAGAGCCAGTATTGCAACTAAGCGAATAACACCTTTCACAAGCCCTAGTCCAGATAAGGCAAATTTCCTGGAGCCACAGAAGAGTTAAGCGCCTTTATAAGACGCATCGACTTCATTATGTCATGTTATATCCATCGAGGGATATCCGCCAACATAGTATCCTGTACGGAGCCATCAAAATGCAAATAGGAGGAGACGCGCAGAGGGTAACGCAGCTATCCGCTCCAAACACCTGGAACGAATTGAGGTCAGCGCTCATCTCGGAGTTCAAAACGCAACGCCATGCGAAGAGTTCTTAAGAAAAGAAAATCTAAAATATAAATGATATGTTATTTCTAATAAGTATATACTAGAAGAAAATCAAGTGAATACCATGTTGTATACAAATGCGTTAAATAACACAGTTAAAGACGTTATTATGAGCAAGTTACCCGATTGGTTATTCATGACATTAAATAACAACAGTGTCAAAGTGAAAATAGGAAGCGCAAAGAGAAGGCGTCTATGATTTAGTGTTGTCCGATGGAACTAAAAATCCAAACAATCAAAACAATCTAGCTACTTCTAACAAAAATCGAGGTAACAATTAGTAGGGGAAAACTCCAAGTTATAATCAAACAACAAAACAACAGAACTATCGTAATACTACAAAAAAACCAAAATCCCAAGTGGACTGTAGTCCACAGATAAATTTAGAGCTTAGTCAGAAAAGGCAACCAGTAAAAAGGCAACGCGGAAGCGGTAGCGGTCACATGCAAATGGGTACGAAAATTTTTATTCAAACTGCCTCGCAGTGAGAAACCGAACAAGAACCAGCCCATTTATCAAACTAACCATGAATAATAAAATCTTAAAATGTATAATACACACGGGGTCCACGGGGCCACATAAAAACTTGCCAATTGGAAGTTCAAACAATTAACGGTACAATAGTATAACATCAAAGTATTTCGCTGAAATCCAGCAAACTCTGCCCCACTCATCAGAAATTTTATTTAAATAATTTATCAGAAAATTATGACGTGCTATTAGGTCAAGACTTTTAAGAGAGTACTCAAGCCCTAATAGATTTCAAAGACAAAACCATACGGATAAATGAATATACATTTAAATTGCAAAACAATTCGGAAATCGAATTGCCAGCAAACGAGTCAAAAATTGAGTAACTAGTGCCGCTTCAGTCGATGACGAACAATTTGTGTTCGCTATTAACAACGAACTCTCAGAGTTTAACGAATGCCGCCTAGACCAACTCAACGATGAAGAGAAAAGCAAATTACCAAAAATCTTACATGAATTTGGTGATATTCAGTACCGAGCAGGTGAAACTTTGACTTTCACAAGTACTTTTAAACATGTCATCCAAACTAAACATGAAGACCCGGCTTATATAAAACCATGCAAATATGCCCAAACATTCGAACAAGAAGTAGAAAGCCAGATCAAAAATATGATCAAACAAGGGATAATTCGCAAGTCGAAATCCCCTTATTGATGCATCCGGCAATCAAAAATTTAGAATAGTCATTGACTATCGAAGCCTTAATGAAGTCACCGTTAATGACAAATACCTTATACCAGCAATGGATAGTATACTAGACGAACTCGTTAAATGTCAGTATTTTACTACCGTTGACCTCGCTAAGGACTTTCGTTCAGTTGCTAAGACAGCTTTCTCAACCAAAAATGGACATTACGAGTACTTTCGAATGCCGTTTGCACCAGCAACGTTCCAACGCTGCATGAACAATCTCCTGTAAGATTTAATCTACACGGATTGTCTTGTCTATATGGAGGACATTATTGCATACTCCACTTCATTGGAGGAACATATATTGTCATTGAGTAGTGTCCTTACGAAATTAAGGTAGGTCAATCTAATTTGCAATTAGATAAATGTGAATTCATGAAAAAGCAAACTGAATTCCTAGGCAATAACAACCGAAGCTATAAAACCTAACACCTCCAAAATCGGGGCAATTCAAAAATTTCCAATACCTAAAACAACAAAGGGAATCAAATAATTTTTAGGTTTTTGCGCTTTTTACCAAAAGTTCATCCCAAATTTTGCGAAAATAGCAAAACCAATGACATCAAAACTAAAAAAAGATGCAGATCATATACACGAAAGATAAGCCATACATTGCAGCATTTGAAAAGTTAAAATTACTTATAATGTCCAATTCGATACTTGTATATCACCCACTAACCACAATCCAGTAATATTGCCATAGGAGCAGTACTATCACAAGAGCATAAAGCAATCTGCTATGCAAGCAGAATACTAACCGAACACGAATCCGACAATAGAAAAATAACTTTCAGCTATTGAATGGGCCACCAAATACTTCAGGTCATATCTATTCGGAAGAAAATTCGAGATCCTTAGCGACCACAAGCCCCTAGTTTGGTCAAATAGCATGAAAGAACCCAATATCAAGCTACAAGGATGGCAAATCAAGCTAAATGAATTTGATTACAACATCAAACATGTCCCTGGAAAGGAAAACTATGTAGCAGATCCTTTATCGCGAATTAAAATAGAGGAAAATCTATTGGGCGAAATACCAGATAGCGTAGCCGCAACAGTACACAGTGCACAGGAAGACAATGAAAACCATATTTCTATCACGGAAAATTAAATTAATTATTATAACAGGCAATTAGAGTTGTGAGGTGGCTACTAGGATTAGCCTCCCCACAGTTTTGAACTGACGGCAAGGAGCCGTATTATTTGATAATTTGTATAGTTTATAAGCATTAAATGTAGTAGTATAGGTTCTTAAATAATAAGCACAGACCAATTCGGGTGTGCCTGCTTTCGTAACTTTAAGAAATATAAAACAAATTGGAACACAAGAAATAAAAGGTTAATTATTTTTATTTGTGAAAGATATTGAAAAATCTCAGTAGTGCAACATTTTGGTGACCCCGACGTGAATTTGTTGTTGTAAGATTATTTGCTTTACATTAAAGCAATAATCTTAAAAGACACCACCTGGCATTTCGTTTTGTGCACTTTATATACATACTTATAAGCGATCGCCGTCGCTTTGCCTACTCTTTCGGTCGCTTAAAGTCTTTGGTCATTCGTGTGGTACTTATGTAAAAGCTATTGCCGTTGCTTCGTTACATAGATTGACACTTGCGTTACGGTTTGCATGTACTAGCTATCACCGTTGTTAGTTACTCAGCTAGTTTCGCCCACGCTTTCTATCAACGCTTCTAATGGCAACCGAAAATAATGCCTCTAGTGCAGTGCCCTCTGCAAACAGGGTGACCTTTCTGAAGCGCAAAGCCATTTCAATTTATGAAAGTTTCCAAACACTTCGAAATGCTCTAACTAATTCGCCACTTAGTGCAATTGATGAGTGCGGTCTTAGTGTTAGGCTGAAGCAAATCGAGCGGCTTCAGATCTCATTTGATTTTTTACTCACACTAGCCTCGAAGAACTAGACTTTGATGAAATCGGTAACCAATTGCGTGAGGACTTCGACGAGTTAGCAGTTTCTATGGAAATTTCGGTTCGGAGTGAAATTGCGAAACGTGTCTCAATATCGCCCTGCTAAACCTTTCGCGATCAATTTGTACTGCCCTCGCAGACAGTAAGAGCTAAGGCACCGCCGACACTACCCTCAATAAAGTTGCCTACGTTCAGTGGTGGTTACACAGAATGGGCCGACTTTTATTCTATATTCACAACCGTCATAGAAAATCATCTTTATCTAACAGATATCGAAAAGCTGCAGCATCTTCGATCGTGCCTGAAGGATACAGCGCTGGACGCGATTCGATCATTGGAAATATCAAACGATAATTTTGCCATAGCACTTAATTTATTGGAGAAAAGGTTTAATAATAGACGTTTGGTTTTTCAGGCACACATACTTGAGATATTGGGGCTCAAGAGGGTGGCAGGTGGATCGGCCGTGTCGATAAGGGAGTTATCCGACCAATTCAACGCACATATTCGCGCGTTAAAGAGCATGGGCAACTCCGAAATCGCTGGATGCATCATTGTGCAGATTATTTTACAAAAGCTGGACCCAACATCACAAGCCTAATGGGAAGAAAGGCTAGAGGATTCGTCGTTCGTCAACTTAATACCATCGTCGGAGCATATGGCTACGTTTGTGGAGCAGAGATGCCGAACAATGGAAACCGTAAATTTTGCTATCGCAAGCTATGCCCCTAGCCATCAAGTTGGAAAAACTAGAGCAATTAACACCAGTAGATCGTTATTTATCGCCACTAACCACGACGCCCCTGTTTGCGTCTTTTGTGACAGCCCTGGTCATAATATATATAATTGTTCTTCGATTTGGAAATTTGACCCCTGCATTACGGCTTAAGGAGGCAAAACGAGTTGCATTGTGCTTGAATTGCCTAAATGCAGCTCTGGATGCTGTCGGACCTGCGGGGCGAAACATTATTCTCTGCTCCATTTAAATAATTCGGTATTTCCGTCTGGTCAGCTGACTGAGTCTGCGAATTCATCGCCGATAGCCCATGCCTTTTTCGCCAAGTCATCGCCATCTACTTCCACATCTCTTGTTGCCCAGTATTTCAGTAGTGATGTTGTCGTCTTGGCTACGTCTATGATCTTTGTTAAAAACCGCTCCACCATCTTTGATACCTTGCCGTGCCCTTTTGGATTCTGGTTCTCAGCTTCACCTTATAACGTCGCGCCTTGCCCAACAGCTTCAGCTAAGGAAGCACAAGTCCTCAGCCATTGACTCTGGTCTAGGAGATTCTCGTTTTGAAACAGAAGGAAACACAATACATTCTCAAGTCTCTGAATACTCAACATGCCTCAAAGCTCTGGTAGCGCCTAACATAACTGACAGTCAACCGGTTTTTAATATCAACACGACCAATTGTATCATTCCCAATAACATAAAACTTGCAGATCCGTCTTTTTTTAAACCTCAACGCGTAGACTTGCTACTTGGAGCTAGCCTGTTTTACGACCTTCTCAGCGTCGACCAGATAAGGCTTCTCCCAGGACTACCGTGTCTCCAAAAACACGGCTTGGTTGTGTAGTTTCTGGAGGCGGACCGCGCTTGAGTGGTTCTATGTTAATGGCAAAGCATACTGCGGGCAAACTTGAGTCAAGTTCTGAATAACATGCTAATGAATTGGTACGAAGATCTTGGGAGATAGAATCCTGCTTGGCAAGTACACCTACCACTTCAAAGGAAGAAAACATCTGTGAAGAACATTTCGTAAAGACTCATATCAGATTGCCTAGTGGCCAATATTCAGTTCGTTTACCCTTCAATCGAAGTTTGGAATGTTTGGGGACGTCATACCAACAAGCCTTTCGTCGGTCCCTGACCCTGGAACGCAAACTACAAAATCGTCCAGATCTAAAGATTCAATATTCAAACTTTCTAAAGGAATATTTGGATCTTGGTCATATGTCGCCTGTTGCTCCAGAGTCTATAGGACTTTGTCAATACTTTCTTCCTCATCACTGTGTCTTTAAAGAAGACAGTTCAACGACAAAGTTGCGAGTCGTTTTCGACGGCTCAGCAGCTACCTCGTCAGGTTATTCATTAAATGAACTATTGATGGCTGGACCTGTTATTCAAAGATCGCCGTTTCATATCCTTCTTCGCTTTCGTAATTTCCCGATCGCCCTAACAGGAGATATTGGAAAAATGTATCGCTGCGTACGCGTTTCAGCACCGGACGATTATGTAAAATGCATTCTGTGGCGAGATTCGCCATAACAGGATATAAAGGTTTTTAAGCTGGATACAGTTACATACGGAACAAAGACAGCTTAATTTCTCTCTATCCGTGTTATGCATCAGCTGTCTATGGATGAGCAAACTAATTTTCCAATTGGATCTCGATTCTGCGGTGTGACTTCTACGTTGATGACCTCATTTCAGGGGGTGATTCAATTCAAGAAGCAAAGGAAATTCGGATCGGTTGTTGTTTTCTTTTTCGTCCATTCAGCAGAGATCCAAACTATCCAAGAGATCAATACTATCGACCAAAGCTCGCTTGTATGACCCGCTTGGACTCATAGGGCTGGTAATTGCCAGGGCTAAAATCTTTCTCTAGCAGATCTGAAAGGAGAAGCTTGAGTGGGACGAGAGCTTGCCATCATCACTTGCAACAGCTTGGCATGATCTTTGCTGCAGTTTTGAGAAGGCACAGTTTCTTAAATTGGCTCGTCTCGTGTCAATACCTGCAGCAGAGTTAGAAGTTCACGGTTTCTGCAAGGCCAGCATCGAAGCATATGGGGCCTGTGTCTACGTCCTTTCTCGACGAACATCAGCCAGTTATCAGTTGTTGTGTTCCAAATCGGGTGTAGTTCCTCTGAAAACAATCACAGTTCCAAAGCTAGAGAACTGTGGCGCCGTCTTATTATCTTATCTCATTCGTGAGATATCTAAAATGAATCTGCTCGATGGAAAATTCTACTGTTGGTCGGATTCTTCTGTATGCCTTTCCTGGATAAGGACCGAGCCCTGCAAGCTCAAAGTGTTTGTGGCTAATCGCGTCACAGCAGTTCAAGAGCTAACTAATGGCATGGAATGGCGTTACGTGCCTACTTTACTCAACCCGGCAGATATACTCTCGAGAGGATCTACGCCCAGTGAGTTAGATCAATCGTCACTGTGGTTCAACGGCCCAGAATTTTTAGTTAAAAATAAATTGGACTGACTTGCTTGTCAGAAAAGACAGAACTCGAACTTAGAAAAAGGGTCCTTTTTGCGTCATCTCCCTTCGTTGATATAACTGCCAATTGTAAATACGTCAACTCATTTGATACAATGCAGCGTATATTCGGATATATTTATAAATTCATACACAGAAGCAGGCATCCTGGACTAACATCCTTCAACATGGGACCCAACTCTTACTAAGGCTCGTCCAGAGAGCACACCTGTGGGAAGAGATCAAATCATTGCAATCGAGAAGAGTTGTTAAACCGTCCAGTTGTATCGCATCACTTAACCCTTTTTTTTGGATGATTTCGGCATTATTAGAGTTGATGGGCGCTTGAAAAACTCTTCACTGGATTTCGACGCTCGCCATCCAATAATTCTCCCGTGTCACCATCCCATCACAGCCTCAGTCATCACACGGTTTCACAATCGGGATTTACACGCTGGTCCACGGGCACTTATTGCTCATATTCGGTTGCAGTATTGGCCGATTGGTGGAAGGAAGACTGTAGCGGAAAATGTGTGAGATGCTGTTGGAAAATGTGTGAGATGCTTTCGTGCCAAGCCTTGATTAGTAGAGCATATAATGGCTGATCTGCCCAAAGAACGTTTGACTGCTTGTCGAGCCTTTGAAGACTCTGGCGTTGACTATTGTGGACCATTTTTCTATAAGCCAAACGTACGAAATAAAGCTCCAGTCAAATGTTACATGGCTCTCTTCGTCTGCTTCGCAACTAAAGCGGTTCACCTGGAACTGGTCAAGGATCTGTCGACAACTTCATTCTTGAATGCGCTTAAAAGGTTTATATCGACACGAGGCAGGCCCATCTCAGATTTGGTCGGATAACGCTACCAACTTTGTCGGCGCCCAGAACGAGCTTCTGGATCTCAAGCGTCTATTCATAAGTCGCAATCATATTGATTCAGTGCATAATTTTTGCATGGCTGATTCCATTGATTGGAAATTTATACCCCCTCGTTCACCGCAATTTGGCGTCCATTGGGAAGCAGCAATGAAGACAGCGAAGCATCATTTTTATCGTGCTGTTGGATCTTGTGTTCTCAACTTCGAAGAGTTTCGCACCCTAGTCTGCCACATAGCATCGATAAATAATTTCAGGCTCCTCTTTCAGAAGATCCAGCAGATCTAGATGTGCTCACTCCAGCTCATTTCTTGATTGGTGGACCCAGCTCATCGTTCGTCAATCGTCTGGATGGTTGGCAACGCGTAACATATCTCCAACAACTGTTTTGGTCTCGCTGGCGTGAAGAATACTTAACACTGCTTCAGCAGCGCTCCAAATGGAATCATGGATTTAATCGTGGGAATGGATGGAGTCGCTCGAGTAGCCATTTTGCGCACCGCAACAGGAGAAACGAGGAGATCTGCAAACAAGATGTGCCTATTGCCCATCAGGGAATCTGTTGAAAGCCCATGCCTTCCAACGGGGGAGAATGTCTGGTAACGCAGCCAAAACAACTGGAGCGACCTCGCAAGTGATAAGAGCAGCATCTTAATTTTATCTTATAATACTCGCCCTGCAAAGCAATTGCCTAAATTTCGCTCTTAAGAATACATTTACATAGAGCTGTAGCGATCGTTTTATTGCCCTAGCTTTACTTATGCGAAGGCCTCGATGCTGCGCATCGAGTTAGTTAAGTTCGTTCGCTTCATGCTTTTGGTACACATCGCTTCGCTAAAATTAGCACGTACTAATTTGGGTTCGCTTGCCTATATAAAACTGTTCTTCTTAAATAATAATCACAGACCAATTCGGGTCTGCCTGCTTTTCGTAACTTTAAGAAATATAAAACAAATTGGAACACAAGAAATAAAAGGTTAATTATTTCTATTTGTGAAAGCTACTGAAAAAGCTCAGTAGCGCAACACATTAGATTTATTAACTTCTACCCTACCCTACTAGGGCCCTACCGCACTGTCTTGGAGCCCTAGCGCTCCGCCGTACACTTCACTTTTATCGTTGGCGTGCTTCTTCTCGGCACGTCGACTCACCTCGATAGCTTTCCAAAAAGTGCCAGCTTGCTCACTAACAAGCCATGCGGTTGCCTTGGCCGCTCAACTTCGCCGCGAGCTTTTGCAGCCTCGCTTTGGCGCTTTCGCTTTTCGCCGCCGAATTGAAGCTATGCTCTCGAAGGCGGTGTTGAGCAACCGATCAACGCAGGGCTGCAGCGGCGGCCGGCAGTTAAATTCAAACTATGAAAGGCTACTTGCCCATAACTACGCACTTATTCTAATAATACACAGACTATGCGGTTAACGGCTCCTTGCCTCTTAATGTTACTTTAACTTAATTATAATATCGGCGGCTTCTTGCCTCTTACAAATCTATTAGCTTACACTACGACATTTAATGCTTATAAACTATACAAATTATCAAATAATACATGGCTCCTTGCCATGTCCTTGGCGATGCAAACGACGGCTCCTTGCCGTGTGTTCAAAACTGTGGGGAGGCTAATCCTAGTAGCCGCCTCACACCCTCGCCTTATTTCGGGCAGGTGACGGTAACGTCGTCTCTGGCGTTTAGCATCAGGCTGTAGTCTTCCTTTCTATCAGACACGTGGAAGCGTGTGGGTTGGCATCGGAAATGGCGGATGTGTGCCTCCGTCGCGATGAGTTGTGATGATCTCGGGTTCCATCCTTCGCCTACTCGTGGGCACCCCTGTGCCCTAGGTCTTCCCCTTCATCCTCCGTCGTCTCTCTGTGGAATGGTTTCAGTTGCGAAATGTTGGCCACCCTCTTCTTATGTTCGCCCGGTTTCACCAGGCGCATAATATTGGGGGATTTGAATTTGATGACCCTATAGGGGCCGTCAAACTTAAGTGCCAACTTCGCTGCGAAACCCTCGGCGGCGTTGGATAGTTGGTGCTGTCTTAACAGGACCATCGAGTCAGACGAAGGCCGCCACTCTCGTCTCTAATGTCTGCCCTGGTCCTTTGATGCGCGCTGGAGATTGCTGTGAACGATATAAAAGATTTTCTGTAACTTATCCGCCTTTGTCCTAGGGTCGAACGCACTAGTTTCGGACCCCGGAGTTACCTGATCGTACAGAGCGGCGAGCAACCGCGGCTCCCTACCCTGCACCGGGACTGAATCCGGTCGAATCCGACACGCTTGTATTGACCGCCAGCGATATTTCGGGCAAGAGTTCGTCCCACGAACTCTGGTGGCCCTCGATTAATTGATCATAGTCTTCACGGTCCTGTTGGTACTCTCGGTAGGATTTTCTTGACAGTAAGGACAGTAAGGGGCGGTGTACTGGACCTCTACACCCAAGGACTTCAGAAAAGGCTTGAAACTCCGGCTTGTGAACTGTACTCCGTTGTCCCACACGAACTTTTTGGGCACTCTGAATCGGCTCAAAATCCTCTCTCGGAACGCGGCTTGCAGGTGTGTCGCCGTGGCTCTCCTGAACGGAATCAGCCCCACCCCTTTCGAGAAAGCATCGTGGAACACCAGTAACATGGTGTTGCCATGTTTCGACCGTGGAAGGGGCCCGACGAAATCTGCGCAAAGTACTGCCATCGGCTCTGCCACCAGCCGGTTTAAGTTGCTCAATCTTGAACTTTTGACAGGTTTCGCAACACATCACGTACTTGGCGGCGTCACGGAACATACCCGGCCAGTAGTACCTTTGGGCTAGCCTCGACACTGTTTTCCTCACGCCTTGATGCCCGGCCTTGGGGCATCATGGCATTCCGCCAATACCCTCTGCCGTTGACCACTGGCCACACATAGCTTCCAGGGAATGTAATCTTCGTCGTCCGTCCGGTGGCCCAAATGTCTATATATCTGCCCATTTTCTTCTGCGTAGTCCGGGAATTTGGCTGGCTCTTCGGCGATCCTGGCACGCATACTCGCGACCCATTTGCAGGGTGGCTCGGCCACCACTGCTTACTGACAGGTCTCTAGAGAATGTCTTGATAGTGCGTCGCCCACGACGTTGAGCTTCCCTCGTCGGTAGTGAACATCGAATGGGAATTGTTGCAGTCCCAATGCCCAACGCGCGAACCCTCCTGATGGGCTCTCGATCGAATTAAGCCACTTGAGGGCCAAATGGTCCGTTATCACGTCGAACCGGTACCCTTCTAGGTAGCAACGCAGCTTCCATATCGACCAAACAATTGCCAGGCACTCTTCCTCGGTGGCGGAGTAGTTCACTTCGGCCTTCAGCAACTTTCTGCTCGCGTACGCTATGACCCTTCTCCTGCCCTTCTATTGTCTGCGTCAGCACTGCGCCGAGGCCGTACTCGGTCACGTCAGTCTGTAGGACAAATCTTGTGGAAAAGTCTGGACAAGCCAACACAGGGGCAGTCGTCAAGCTATCCTTCAATTGACGCAATGCCTCCCCCTGTTCTTGATCCCATGACCATTTCCGACCCTTTTCATTCATCCTGAGATTAGCCGCCCTTAACCGGAGGAACACCTCCCTCAAGTTCTCTACATGTTGCTCTTTCGTTGCCCCTATTACCACGATGTCGTCTAGGTAGGCGAGCGCATGAGGCTCCATTTCCGGCCCTATGACCGTGTTTAAGGCTCGCTGGAAGGTCGCACACGCCGAGTGTAAGCCAAATGGCATCACCCGCCACTGGAAAAGACCTCTTCCGGGGACTGTGAAAACCGTACATTCCCGACTATCGGCTGCCATCAGCATCTGCCAGTCTCCGTGCTTCAAATCCAGGGTGGAGATGAATCGGGCGTGACGCAACCGCTCAAGGATGTGATTAATCCTGGGAACAGGATCAGCATCTGGGACGGAGTGCGCGTTGAGTTGTCGATAGTCAATACACATGCGCCACCCGCCAGTCTTCTTCTTGACTAAGTCGATTGGGGCGCTGTGTGGACTACGCGAAGGCTCGATGGCACCTGCCTGGATCAGCTCGTCCACCTGTTCATCAATCACCCTTTGCATGGCCGGATTCTTCGGGTAATATGTCTGATTTAATGGTTTATCATCCTTAAGCCTGATCCTGTGCTCCGCGATGTGCGAGACTCCCTGCAGCCCCTTCAAGAGTGTCAGTTCCGACTCCAGGAACTCCCCAAGTTCCGGATCCAAATCCGCTGGCCACTCTGCCTCTTCGACGCTGGGCTTGCCTTGCGGCTCGCCTCCTGCAGGCACCACTCCGACTCCAAATAGAGCTCCTTGATCGCTCGATTCTGGCAGCCGCTCCTGATCCCCTGTCCCAGTGTGGATTCGCGCCATTGCTCCTAATCCCTCCGTTCTTTGGCACACTTCCGCCGTGCCGCCTGCATGACCGGCGTAGATCTGCCTTTGCAGGACTACGCGCCGCCTTTTGGGCTCCTCAAGCTCCCGATCCAATCCCGAGTGAGACTCATCTTTAGCTTCCTTCTCCTTGACCTCTTCCGACAGTTGCCGCGCAAGCACTCTCGTTCCCTGAAGCGTTAGGCCTTCTGCAGACTTCTCTCTACTATGTTGCCGATATGAGTCTCACACGGAAGTGTGCCAAAGAACGGAGGAATTAGGAGCAATGGCGCGAATCCACACTGGGACAGGGGATCAGGAGCGGCTGCCAGAATCGAGCGATCAAGGAGCTCTATTTGGAGTCGGAGTGGTGCCTGCAGGAGGCGAGCCGCAGGGCAAGCCCAGCGTCGAAGAGGCAGAGTGGCCAGCGGATTTGGATCCGGAACTTAGGGAGTTCCTGGAGTCGGAACTGACACTCAACGAGGGTCCGCAGGGAGTCTTGCACATCGCGGAGCACAGGATCAGGCTTAAGGATGATAAACCATTAAAGCAGATATATTACCCGAAGAATCCGGCCATGCAAAGGGTGATTGATGAACAGGTGGACGAGCTGATCCAGGCAGGTGCCATCGAGCCGTCGCGTAGTCCACACAGCGCCCCAATCGACTTAGTCAAGAAGAAGACTGGCGGGTGGCGCATGTGTATTGACTATCGACAACTCAACGCGCACTCCGTCCCAGATGCTGATCCTGTTCCCAGGATTAATCACATCCTTGAGCGGTTGCGTCACGCCCGATTTGAAGCACGGAGACTGGCAGATACCGATGGCAGCCGATAGTCGGGAATGTACGGCGTTCACAGTCCCCGGAAGAGGTCTTTTCCAGTGGCGGGTGATGCCATTTGGCTTACACTCGGTGTGTGCGACCTTCCAGCGAGCCTTAAACACGGTCATAGGGCCGGAAATGGAGCCTCATGCGCTCGCCTACCTAGACGACATCGTGGTAATAGGGGCAACGAAAGAGCAACATGTAGAGAACTTGAGGGAGGTGTTCCTCCGGTTAAGGGCGGCTAATCTCAGGATGAATAGGGAGAAGTGCAGTTTCTTCCCGGAGAGGTTGGTCTACCTAGGACATGTTATTTGTGGGGATGGAATACGTACCGATCCAGAGAAGGTGGAGGCGATACGTAACATGAGGGCCCCGACAAATTGTAAGGAGTTGCGGCAGTGTCTCGGGATGGCGTCATGGTACAGGCGCTGCGTTCCCAACTTCGCGACTCAGGTACAGCCGCTCTTAAAGAAGGGGCGGAAAAGGGCATGGGATCAAGAACAGGAGGAGGCATTGCGTCAACTGAAGGACAGCTTGACGACTGCCCCTGTGTTGGGTTGTCCAAACTTTTCCACAAGATTTGTCCTACAGACTGACGTGAGCGAGTACGGCCTCGGCGCAGTGCTGACGCAGACAATAGAAGGGCAGGAGCGGGTATAGCGTACGCGAGCAGAAAGTTGCTGAAGGCCGAAGTGAACTACTCCGCCACCGAGAAAGACCATTTGGCCCTCAAGTGGCTTAATTCGATCGAGAACCCATCAGGAAGGATCGCGCGTCGCGCACTGGGACTGCAACAATTCCAATTCGATGTTCACTACCGACGAGGGAAGCTCCGACGCCGACGCACTATCAAGACATTCTATAGAGACCTGTCAGAAAGCAGTAGTGGCCGAGCCACCCTGCAAATGGGTCGCGAGTATGCGTGCCAGGATCGGCGAAGAGCCAGCCAAGTTCCCGGACTACGCAGAAGAAAATGGGCCGCTATATAGACATTTGGGCCACCGGACGGACGACGAAGATTATATTCCCTGGAAGCTATGTGTGGTCAGTGGTCAGCGGCAGAGGGTATTGGCGGAATGCCATGATGCCCCCACGGCCGGGCATCAAGGCGTGAGGAAAACAGTGTCGAGGCTAGCCCAAAGGTACTACTGGCCGGGTATGTTCCGTGACGCCGCCAAGTACGTGAAGTGTTGCGAAACCTACCAAAAGTTCAAGATTAAGCAACTTAAACCGGCTGGCGCATGCTGACGAGGCAGTACTTTGCGCGGATTTCGTCGGGCCCCTTCCACGATGCTTTCCCGAAATGTGTGGAGCTGATCCCGCTCAGGAGAGCCACGGGACACACCTGCAAGCCGCGTTCCGAGAGAGGATTTTGAGCCGATTCGGAGTGCCCAAAAAGTTCGTGTGTGACAACGGGGTACAGTTCACAAGCCGGAGTTTCAAGGCTTTTCTGGAATCCTTGGGTGTAGAGGTCCAGTACACCGCCCCTTACTGTCATTACTGTCAAGAAAATCCTACCGAGAGTACCAACAGGACCGTGAAGACCATGATAGCGCAATTAATCGAGGGCCACCAGAGTTCGTGGGACGAACTCTTGACCGAAATATCGAGAAGCCCGGAACCCCACTGCTGCGTGGGCCGCGTTCGCCCCACGAGCGCCAGGAGGGTCCTTTCCATTCCGGGAAGGATAACCGCAGCTGCGGAGCCATGTCTGTTCCTCGAGACGGGCATTCTGAACCGTGGTTGGCGCCAATTTCTGCCAGATCGTCGTGGAAGAGCGACGGTTCGGAGACGAGGTCACGTGCCCATGGCTCGTGCTGACGCGCTCGGCTCCACCTCTCGTGAAGAATTGGAGGATGCGTGTTTCGGGCACGAGGACGCGATCGCCCCACTCGTGCCCATAACGCGCGCCGAGACGCCCGGCACTGACTCCCGAAAGGAGTTAGAGGACGCCTGGTTCGGTCCAGAAAGCGAGACGCCGCACGCAAAAGCGTCCTTCGCCACTCGCCAAAAGATGTGGACGAAGTATGGTCTCAGAACGAGGACACAACGGTAACGCCCCCGTCACCCGAGCCGAGCATTGCGAGTGAGGGGCCTTTCCCAAGTGTCCCATAGACCCCCACCGAGAGCGAGTTTTGGGAGGACATTGTGGACCTTTTTGATGGGATCGACGGATGAGATACCAGTTTGGAGTCGGTACTCAATGAAGAGCCTGACCTCGATGCCGAGGCGGACGCCCGCAGTGTCGACAATGAGGTCGCGCCGAGGAAGTTGTCCTCGGGTGTAGTGCGACTAATCGCAAGGGAGACACAGGTCCGCCATTTCCGATGCCAACCCACACGCTTCCACGTGTCTGATAGAAAGGAAGACTACAGCCTGATGCTAAACGCCAGAGACGACGTTACCGTCACCTGCCCGAAATAAGGCGAGGGTGTGAGGCGGCTACTAGGATTAGCCTCCCCACAGTCTTGAACAAGGAGGCAAGGAGCCGTCGTTTGCATCGCCAAGGTCATGGCTAGAAGCCATGTATTATTTGATAATTTGTATAGTTTATAAGCATTAAATGTAGTAGTGTAAGCTAATAGATTTGTAAGAGGCAAGAAGCCGCCGATATTATAATTAAGTTAAAGTAACATTAAGAGGCAAGGAGCCGTTAACCGCATAGTCTGTGTATTATTAGAATAAGTGCGTAGTTATGGGCAAGTAGCCTTTCATAGTTTGAATTTAACCGCCGGCCGCCGCTGCAATCCTGCGTTGCTGATCGGTTGCTCAACACCGCCTTCGAGAGCGCAGCTTCAATTCGGCAGCAAATAGCGAAAGCTCCGAAGCGAGGCTGCGAAAGCTCGCGGCGAAGTTGAGCGGCCAAGGCAAGCGCATGGTTCGCTAGCGAGCGAGCCGGCACTTTTTGGAGAGCTATCGAGGTGAGTAGACGTGCTGAGAAGAGGCACGTCAACGATAAAAGTGATGTGTACGGCGGAGCGCTAGGGCTCCATTGCAGTAGGGCCCTAGTTTAGGAACTCGGTAGGGTATAAGTTAATAAAACTAATGAATAAAGTGAATGTAGTTAAAGCAATGAGGAGAAACGCAACTCTTTGTACTCTCGGGCGGTCCTATCTGTGCTAAACATCGGAAATAACCGATGTTCACCCTAACCTAGGGCGATAGTGTAGTTGGTTTGAGGCCAAGGTCCGCTAGTGTAGTTGGTGTGAGGCCAAGGCCCGAAGGTATAGATGGTGCGAGGCCAAGGCCCGCTAGGGTAGTTGGTGCGAGGCCAAGGCCCGATTGACGAATGTGACGAATACGCTAATGAATTTATTAAAGAATATTTATGCACTAAGAAAAGTGTAATTTACTTCCATTATGAAGCAGACTTCATTATTCTCCAAAAAATATAATAAATGAATACGAAATATGCAACATACCCAAAACGAAACAACATGGCATTTCAAACGACTCCAGAAACGTTCAACCCCCTAGAGAAATACATCATTTATTTTTATATCATTGACAACAGACAGTTTCTATCTTGCATAGACATTTACTCCAAATAAGCATGAATAATAAAGATAAACAGCAGAGATTGGCTCGAAACAAAACAAGCAATCCTCCAAATTTTCAACCTAATGGGTAAACCAGCAGAAATCAAAGGCGACAAAGATTCAACATTCATGTGAGCAGCACTCCAATTATGGTTACAGTCAGAAAATGTCCAAATAACTACAACTACTAGAAAAAATTGAATGTCCGATATTGAGAGATTTCACTTAACCGTTAACGAAAAGTTAAGAATAAATAACAGTTAGTTAAGGAGTCCAGAAAATAAATTAACAAAATTTGAAACGATACTCTATACGTACAACCATAAGACAAATCATAATACAACTGGTAGAACACCAGCTGACATCTTTATATATGTCGGAACATATAATACGGCATATAATAACACTAAAGAAAACAAAATAATAAGATAGCAAACTTAAACGAAAAGCGCAAAGACTTTGAATTAAACACTAGATTTAAGGAATCACCCCTAGTAAGATATAAAACTACAACCCCATACAAGAAAACGGGAAACTCAAGACAAGTAGACGATAAATATTTCAAAGAAACTAATAGAGGAAGAAAAATCACACATTTCACATTTCAATTTAAGATGAAAAAGAATTAATATACGAAAGTACGATAATTCCAGATCAAATGGCCACGAAAGCTCAACTTAAACTTACAGCATATTTAATGCTATCCGTAGTAAGCACCTTCATCTGAAAAGTCTAACCCCAAAGTATAAAAATTAACCCGAACCAAGCTAAAAATGGCTAATTCATTTTTAAGACAGGATTAATACACCTACCCGTAAGCTACGAATACCATTATCTGTCCGTTAATATAACTAAAACGGAACACAGATAAGTTTTATAACAAACTAATTAAATAAGCCGAAGAATTCGAAACATTTACAGATAAAATATCTAAAAGACAAATTAGAAAGAGAAATGATCGGCATAAGAATAGCAAAACGCAGCAAACGCGGTGTTGATAATTTTATGGGTACAATTTTTAAATACCTATTCGGGACATTATATCAACAAGATAAAGAAGAATTAGAATCTAAAATGAGCAACATAGCAGAAAAAAGCGTACAAGCAAACGAACTAAATCGAGTAATAGAAGCAGTCAACTCAGGCATAGAAACTATAAATCGGGTAAATCAAGTAGATGAAGAAAGCCAAAGGTTATCACTCCTCATATTCAGCCTCCAGGAATTCATCGAATACATAGAAGACATAGAGTTAGGAATGCAACTAACTAGACTCGGAATTTTAAGCCCGAAATTATTAAAACATGATACCTTATAGTATGTGAAGTCAGAAAAAATATTAAACATTAAAACTTCAACTTGGCTAAAAACTGATACTTACGAAATCCTAATCATTTCCCATATTCCACGAGAGATAGTCAAATCGCTGAATTTTGAAATATTAGCTTATCCAGATGGAGATTGTTGGATCAAAAGCGTTTTTTAGACTTTTAAGAATCTTATCTCAAGTGGACGTGTGTGGATGGTATGCAGTTTTAATAAAGGTTTAATAAATTTATGAACAACACGACTGTCTTCTATGATGTTGCTTACAGAACTGATTTCTTAACATAACTTATGATTAAAGGGACCGTGCAATTACAGAGTTCGAAAAAGAGCGAGACTTCGTACGTGTATATGAGTGCTTATGATATTCAGATAGAAGAGAGCTAGCATAATCTTAACATAATCTGTTTTGACATTGCTATTGATACCCTAACTAATGTATATATGAGGTATATGACCGAACAGCCCGGACGCCTTCAAAGAATTGCTTTTCAAGAGACAGGTAGTACAGCCAGCTTATTTACTGGCCGGCAACAGAGTCCAGAGGCAGTGCGAATATATGCGACACGAACACATCATCTTTGCCAATCACAAAACACCCTAATTTTCAGTGTAATGGCGGTGTGTTGTCATCATGTATGATGATCATAGAGCCATCCGTGCGATTTCGGGAAGCCGAAGTCCACTTTGTCCTAGCTGTAAGCTCGTTCACATACTCCGCAGACCAACGACGCCAGAATTGCTGTTTGACAGCTGTGATCTCATAACGATCTAAGTTGGAGATGTTGTTGGTGATAATCTCACGCTCGGAGAAAGCGCTTAGTGCATCTCATTTAAGGAAGTGTCCTGCAGTCTGAGCGCTTAAGTCGTTGGGATCAGATGATAGCGGTGACTGCAGGCGAGAGTTGAGTACTGCTTCTATCTCAACGACTACGGTGTTCAGCTCCTCAAAGATGAACCGGGTGTCCGAGAACAAGCGCTCAGGGAACCCATGGCTTGACGAAGTAAGTCTGACGATATCTGACACAGTGTTTACAGAAATGAACAATGCTGCGTGCTAAAGCTCTTGCGTTTATTGTACATAATTGTGAACAAATTTGGATTCCTTGGGAACGAGTACAGGATGCCTTTGACGAGAGGGGATATCAGCATGCTCGAGTCTGCCGCCAACCTTGATGTGCTCGTATCCAGAAGAGTCTTTCATTTAGGGGCTGAGAAATTTCCGATTGCTTTTTAAATCTCTTCGTTTTCTTAGCAATTGCAAATCTTCCTTGAAATAGTGATGTTGGATGATACAGATGATGCAAGGCACCGCGTGGCGAAATTCTTCTGGTGTTGGCGGCGAACTTTCGACAGGGTGTTCCTTTTTGGCAATATAGTAAAACCGAAATATATATGCCATAACTCGAAGTGCCCGTATGTATGAACTAGTTCCGTTCAGCCAGTCCAGAATACAATTACTATCGATAATTCCAGCAAATGTAGACTTCCGTTCTTCAGTATCGATAAGGTCCATGTCCAAATCATTGTCGAATTGTTGCCAGGGAAACTTGTTCACATGCAGATCTGCTAGATATTGCAAACTGCGAAGGCCGAGGCCGTTCGATACGTCACTGTATTTATGCAATGAATGCTGGGACCATGTAGTGCACGAGGCGTCAAACACGACTCGTAACTACTTTGATGCACTTCTGGGTTTAAAAACACAATGTTGAGGTATATAAAAGCGTGGTTCAAGTGGCCAAGATCCTCATATTCTTTCACGAAGATTACATATTCCGATTGAAAAATAGGCAGCTGACTGACGCGCCTGTCGAGCGATAAAAACGACGACGTGCAACATCGCTTGAATTTGCCAAGGCACATTGGATCTCCCTTGAAAGGTAAACGCACGGCTGGACTGTTATCGTTAGCCGTTATTCATCTGTATTGTCCTTGAATATATATCTTCACAGAGCCGATGTTCTTAATTGATTGACTTTGAAGCTTTAACTATAGCATCAATGCTCCACAGTAATTGAAGGTTTTTGGCGATTGACTCCTCCACAGAAAGCAAGCACGTTGATGACTGCTTAGCTGACTGATGACGATACTTGCCAGGCACAACGTTTCCCATCCAAGCAAGGTTTTCTGAAGGACTGGCAAATTGTCTCCGATATTAACCTGTCCAATAGCGGGGCATTCGAAAAATGCCTCGGTACCGAGTAGGAGATCAATCCGACCCGACCTGTGAAATGCCTCGTCACCAAGAACTGAAGTGTTACTTCAAATGGTGAAAAACGAGATTTAATTCCAGTAGTTGTACAGTTGTTAATTTTAGTCGAGGACTGCCCTATGCTGCGGATTTCGAACTGATGGTTGTCACGGCGTAGATGCAGCCGTTGAGCGAATTGATCCGTTATGAAATTGACTTGGGAACATGAGTCAAGCAATGCTCTGCCTAATTAATCTCACACTAGTACCTTTGCAGTAGCAAGAATGATTTGTCCGCCTGGCGATTGATTCATATGCGAGTGCGTTGACGATGATGATGCAGGCGGTTGGCCAAAATGCAGAAGCATGTGATGGCGACACTTGCAGCTTCGACAACGATTGTTAGAGGGACACTGAGCCATCCGATGTCCGGATTGAAGGCAATTAATACAAAGTCCAGCATTTTTAACGACTCCGTAATTGAGTTCAGTACTCATGCCTTGAAACTGAGAACATTGTACAATTTTATGGTCGGAGCTGGAAAAAACAATGCATTAGTAATAGCAAATGATAATCCCATCCAAATGATGTCAACATGGCTTGGGCAATATCTGATCCGGTACCCAATTTCCATCCGGTTTGTCGACTGGTTGTAGATTGAACAGCGATTCTATCGTGTCTAAGAATGTAAGAGTAGGATTGTCATAAAGTTCACTTAAACGAGCAAGATCCTTGGGATAATTTTCCTGAGTCACTTGGAATGCCTCTCTGCCTTTGGGACAGGGCTCTTCAACCAATTCAGCAGATGCTTAAACTTTTCAATGTTCGAAAGAGAGTACTAACGACCGATAAACTGATTGAATGATGTAATGAAGTTTTTGAACTCTGCTTGTTTCCCGTCAAATATAGGCAGAGAAAATGGAGGAAGACTCGATGGCGGAGAAGATCGAATTGGAGCAGGAATTGTTAGCAAATGAGGTGCTATGCAGGACATCACTCATTTGGGATTGGGTGGACCATTTGATACTCACATATGTGTCTTCCACCTCTGCATGTCCATTGTCTTCAGGATCTTCTAATTCAGTTTCAGATTGTACTCCGAAAACCTCCTTAATGTACATCTCCAACATATCCAAGCGTAATTTTAACTCGCCTTGCGACAATCTTCTTTCACTGCCATTGACCTCAGATCCGACCTCACATCCTTTATGTGCGCGATATTGCGTTTTATGTTCACTCGCTTATGTAAATTTGCTTCAGGAGTTGACATTATGTATCGAGAATGTTGTGATCACCGATGTGACCGACCGACAGTTCTGATAATCCAAAATGTTAACGGCAATTCTGATACTCCAAAATGGTAACAGCCCAACTGTGATAACGTCACTTTCACCAAAGTCAGCGAGCGACAGTTCCAATGTTCCCAACTGTTGACAGAACAACTAAGACTTGTAAATGTTGCGATCACCGATGTGAGAGTCGCTTGCAGTAATGAAAGAAAGGCAAGGACGAGTCAACGGTAACGAGAATTCAGCATCAAAGCAAAGGCAGCGACAATGTAATGGCAACGAGAAAGCATCTGTGAAGCATAGGCAATGAGCAATCAAAGTCAGAGCGTATCCAGCGCGAAGTAACAAAAACGAAAATGAAATTGCAAAGCGAAGGAAAGACAATACAGTTGGCCAGCTATTGCTGACGATTTGGTATTTTCCGAAGAGTTCGATAAGACCTTTCTCCAACTAAATGATGTTCGGCTAACGAAATGCCTCCAACTTCCACACACTAGCCCCACGTTGGGCGCCAAAATGTTGGATCAAACGCGTTTTTTTGACCTTTTAAAAATTTTACCTCAAGTAGGCGTGTGTGGATGGTATGAAATTTAAATGAAGGTTTATTAATTGATGAATAACACGACTGACTTCTATCACTAACCATACAACATATAGACTGGACAGTTTCCTGTAGTGTGAGCGAATAAAGGGAATAAAAAAGAGCAGCTTTGCCGTTCCCTCACGCAAGTCTTATGTATTTCATACACACGCTCTATGTTAGAGCGTGCGGCCGCTCTCGAACCCGAGCAAAAACGAAGGCGACTTTGGACCAGCCGCTAAGAAATCAACAGGCACCATATAAAAGCTAAGTTATCCAGTCTATATGTTGTATGGTTAGTGCTTCTATGATGTTGCTTGCAGAACTGATTTCTAAACATAACTTATGATTAAAGGGACCGAGCAATTAGAGAGATCGAAAAAGAGCGAGACTTCGTACATGGGCATGAGTGCTTTTGATATTCATATAGAAGAGAGTTAGCATATTCTTAACATAATCTGTGTTGACATTGCTATTGATACCCTAACTAATGTATAAATTATGTAGTCTTTGAGTGCAGTAACAAAAGATTCAATTTAAGTGCATTTATTTAACGGCTCGGTGCCGGAGTACCGAAGTGTTGGCTCAACGACGTTTTTTCGATAACTGGTTTCACATTATTAAAATTCTTAAGAACTAAATACAAAATATGAAAAAATTATAAATACCAGGCCGCGCCAAAGAGAAACAATATTATGCTTGTGCTGATGTTGTTGACTTCACTCCTGACTTCCTGAATCTTCTCCAAAAGTTCATTCAATAGATGAAGATACGGGAGACTAAGAACGTCTTGATGACCTGTGACATTCAATAGAGGGGACGCTGCGAGAACTGGGACCCAGTGGATTTTGTAGCGGTTAACATATTTTGTCCCGTTAACCGTAGCCCAATCGTTGAATATCATTAGATGCGTACCATGCACCTACCTCTCAGTGTTATTGTCAACGTACACTAATACCGATGCGTCGTTGACGATGATGATTCCGTCGTCAATCCATGTGATCGCATCCAGGTGAGTTGGCTGGATTTGGCAGTGAGCAACTCCGCCCGCATGGAGCTCTCTGGCGTATGATCTGAAAAGGTTGTTCTCGAAGTGGTCGTGCAGCTCTTCAATGCTTGAACTTGGCCTTCGCACTCGGCGACGATGTTGCTATCTAATTGCAGCATATGATTTTCATGCGAGACCGGGTAGAGAGTGACTTTTCGGCAAATATGCTTTACTTTAGGAAACGTTATTATAAAATATATCATGTTTGTGGACTGCAGGACTTTCACGGACGACACAGACATTAGGTCAGCAATGGGGGCATTTGTGAGCTCCTCAAGGCAAACGGATATTTGGGTTGACAATGTTTACCTTGGCAAGGGTTATTGCGAGCATTGTGTTTTGCACCTCCATTTGCAGCATTCTATTTCTGGCTAAGAGTGTTTGATACAAGTGCCCGGAATCAATTTGATTATATTTTGAGGTTTTCAAAATTTGATTGACGGTAGAAGTTAATTGGTTGATTGGATCCTGCACGTTAGAATTAAAAACGACCTGCCTATTGTTCGAATTTACTAGCTGTGCCTCAGTAATTCTAATGCTCTCTAGATCCTCAGTGTTGGGCGTACCTGCCACCACCCAAACTTAATTAACTTATATGCCAAGTGGCTAAAAACTTTACATTCCTAGCGTCTTAACATGAGGGCAAATCTTATGATAGAAAGTTTATAAAGTGGGATCTTTACTTAAGGTTGTCCTTGTGGACCACCCTCCCATTAATGAGAACCGTGGTTCCCAGGTCAGCTTCCACAGCTCTCTCTTCGCACAAATCCTGCGATTGGATTTTACTTTCTCGCTGACATCGAAGACTCTATATTGTCGAGACTGGTTTTCTCTGGATCTTAGTGTGTCTTGAGCTTTTTTGAGTCTATCCTGAATCTCTGTTAGCACTACATCGGCATGAGACTTCACAACATTAACTGGTTTCTTGTTAGTGACTGAGTGAATTGTCATGTTGTATTCGCTTGTAGCCAACAAAATGACCTCAACAGTGTCGCTTATCCTTTTTGCGATCTTTCGACATCGATGAAAACGCTCGACCGGCCCGTTGGAAACACTATGTAGGGGTGGTGCGTTTGAAATGGGAACACCATAATTGTTCATTAGAAGCGAGCTGATCGTCTGGGAGTTTAAGGACGGCTCATTGTTGCAGTAGATTACTTTGGCTGTTGGGTAGAAACTCATGAGCTGCAATATGGGTACTTTTAAATCTTCTATGGTTCGTGATTGAATTGGCTGGACTATAGCGAATTTCGAAAACTTGTCTAGACATGTTAAAAAAATGCCCACATGTAACATTTCCCCTGTGTGTGAGGGAATCGGGGTCTCCCCGAGTTCTTGTTTTCTAGGATGTCTATCATATTTTGCCCTCGCGCAAACCTTGCAGTGCAGCACGATTTCATTGGCAATCTTGGTCATTTTTTGGGAAATAATATTCCTCCAGGACCTGTTTAACATTTTCCTGGGCTACCCTATGATCCCTGTTGTGCTCTGTGGGGAGGATCTCTCTTAATTAACAAATTAAATAAGTTAATTGAAAATAGTAATATCTTCGAAATATATCCTAGATATAAGCATTCCCCTCTAGTGAGATACAAAACGACCAACCCCTTTGGGAAAACAGATTACTTTGTGTTCTAGGCGAAAAACATGAACGAACGAAGGTAGCAAATTGCAAAAGAAAATTTAACAACTAAGAGGTTCTAGTCGGGAGCTCCCGACTAGGGGATACCCTTAACCCTCTTATTCCAACACCAATTGCATTTCGCAGTAGTCGCTCGTTTGTAATAATAAGGATAAATTAAAAAAAAAAGTTCCCTTTGCTGGGTTCGAGCTCGCACTACTTGCCGCCGTCTCTACTCAACAGCCACACCAGCCAAAAAATAACAATAGATTGCTCGGTAGGGCACGAATTAGCGACAGTCCGCACCACTCGCCACTGCCTCTACTCAAAATCCACACCCATGATTGAGCTGCATTGCGAAAAAAAAAGAAATTAAAATAGCAGCACAGAAAACAGTACTATCGCTGTTGAGAGAATTCGAAGAAGACGCGCATGAATGTGTGTATGTACATGTCTACAAAAATTCTTGGCACTGCGCTAGCTACAAACAATGTTTCTTAATCTCGATCTTAGTGAAATTTTTTTCCGAATATCTAATTGTAACATAGAACATGTGAGTATTCCCAAAAAGTAAATTGAATTAAAAGTGTAGTTTAAATTATTGGGTAATACAAGTTGGGGTATTAACTTGATTTATAGCTGTGTGGTAGTAGCGGGGAGTTGGCGATAGGTATAAAATAAAAGTTTCTTGATATATATACTATTGTAGAATAAGTATATCACTTTAGGTAACTCCAGCTCTTATTATTTACCCAATTTGCTCTAACAGCTACATCGACTTGGCTGTTGATGCTGATCAAGAATATATATACTTTATGGGGTCGGAGATGCTTCCTTCTGCCTGTAACATACATTTTACATACAGGGTATAAAAATCTTTTTATGCCCAGCTCTTCCTTCAATTCGGATTTAATCGCATTTTAAGAAACATGGTTTAATTCAACCATATCTAATTTTAAGGATTTTTCGAACAATTTTATTTTGCATAGAAATAATTGGCCGACTCGAGGTGGTGGGGTATTCATTGTCGTTAAAGACACTCTCCAGTCAGAACTTTTCTGCTTTAGTACGTATACTGACGCTGAAATTGTCTCAGTTAAGATGTCTTTTTCTACACGCAACATCTATATCATATGCTCTTATGTTCATCCTTCTTCTGATATTCAAGTTTATATGAAGCTTATTACTTGTATTAAAAAAGTTGCTTCACTCGTGCATGATAATGACATATTTATAGTGTTAGGTGATTTTAATTTACTTCTCATCTCTTGGTCTTTATTCTAGTACCCTAAGCACAGCCAAATTTTATGGACTGCATGCTAGACCTTTCATTGCTTCAAATAAATTCAATTTCCAATCACTTGAATAGAACTCTTGATCTGGTATTCTTTTACATCGTTTTACATTAACCAGCTACCTATTAGCCCCGCCGTTGCTTTCGCAAAGAAAACTATTCCTTGCTTAATCAACGTATTCATGCAATCGATTGGTCTTTGTTATATGAGGCGTTTGAGGTGAATGATGCTATTAATTTCTTTTATAATACCCTGAACTCCGTCTTAGATGATTGCATTCCTAATTCAATTCAAATATTTCATAACCAAGTCGAACTTCTTTGTTCTTATAAAATTTGCCCAAAACCTGAGATATTCTTATAATTTTTCAGCGTAAATCTCCAAGCTTGTCATCTTCTTTTTCTCTCGGGATATATAAAGCTAGCAATATTTCCGATTCTGCTTACCTCTTTGCTAATTTTTGCCAATCAACTTACTCTGACGTCTACCCTAATAATAATTCATACCATAACAATATTACTTCATCTGGTTCTATACCTACTCCATTTATTTCCCAATTCTCTCTTCATTCTGCAATAAATCCTTAACAATTTTATTACTCTCCTATGCCTGACAATGTTCCTAGTTGTCTTCTCAACAATTAACCCTTGAATCTTCTGTCTTTCCATCTCTTTGGAAAGAATCTTATATCATACTTGGAAAGTCTGATATATAAAATTACAGGGGCATAGCAAAACTGTCCATTTTCCCAAAATTATTTGAAAAAATACTCACTTCCAATTTGCAACATTTCTGCAAATCGGTTGTCTCTCCTGTCTAACATGGATTCATAAAGAATCGGTCAACTGCGACCAATCTGCTAGAGTTTACTTCCTTGGTAAATGATGCTTTCCTTTCGAAAATGCAAACTGATGTCATTTACACTGACTTCAAGTAGGCGTTTGACTCTGTCCACCATGACATTTTACTTTTTAAGCTTGACCGATTGGGTTTCTCTTCATCTCTTTTGCTTTGGATTAGTTCTTATGTAAAAGGTATAACCCAAGGAGTAATGCTGAGACAGACTACCTCTAAACAGGTTCATGTTACTTCTGGTGTTCTTAAGGTAGTCATTTTGGTTCTTTACTCCTTACTCTTTCTATAAATGGTCTCCCCTCGGTTATAGCAAAGTCCGGGTACTTATGTATGCGGATGATGTGTAACTTATTTTTATCTTACACCAATCCCCTACATCATTCTCGTCTGCCAGACGATTTGAACGCTATGCAACTTTGGTGTTCGGCCAATCAATCGAATCTTAATTGTTCAAACTGTGTGTTTATGACCTTCAATCGCACTTCACCTTATCTTGTCAGCTATACAATTGACAATATTCCATTGCAACATATACTTACAGATAAGGATCTAAGCGTTCTTTTTGATTCTAAGCTCAGCATCAATCTGCATACAGATACCATCGTTAATCGACCCTCTTATAACGAAACTTCTGTACATTTTTCTTGGTCGCCCTATCCTTGACTACTGCTCTTGCATCTGGTCTCCGCAGTATAACAATTGCCATGATCGTATTGCGTCTTTTCAGAAGCAATCTCTGCTTTTTGCTATACGAGGTTTAAATTAAATCTTACTCTAGCAGAATGCTTCATCTTAATCTTCCGTTGTTAATTTTCGGTGTTTTCTACCTACATAAGTTGATTGTTGGCGATATAGATTCTCCTTTTCTGTCAAGGCGTCTTCAATTCTCTGCTCCGTCCAGACCAACCAGAAATTATCGCCCCTCATTCCTATCTACTTGCACAACAGACTACGTTATGCATAATCCTTTGCGCATACTATGTAAAAATTTCAATAGTTTGCATCATGTTTTCTCTACCGAAATTTCTTTACTTCTAATAAAATCTTTGCTCTCAAGATACCTTCGGAAAGTCACTGACCATTCTCAGCTATGAGCAGGGGCATAACTTGCCGGACCGGCTATAAATTTCCCACACCGGTGATTTCGTATTACTATCTCTCTATCCTATCTACATAACATTCTATATATCTTGTTTAAATTCCTTTACTTCATTAATAACTTCTTTTTTCCTTTTATAGTGTTTTCTTAATAAATATAGTAAATTAAGATTCTTTTTAATTTAACTTAAGAACACTCTGAATAGGGGCATACCTGCGCGGTCTGGCAAATAAAACATTTCCATCGGTCGGTGATGCTATTAGAAAATTGTATATTCTAACTAGGATTTGAGAATTATTTTTAATAATATATGTATATTGTATTGATTAACTAGGAAGAAACTCGTTTATCGATCATTAATAAATAAATACGAAAAAAAACAAAATAGTTTCCTCGGCAGGGCTCGAACTTTCGACAGACCACACCACATGCCACCGCCACTACTCAACAGCCACACCAATATTTAAGTCCCAGTGAGAAAAAACGAATTAAAATAGCAGCACATAAAACAACACATTCGCTTTTGCAATGCTGTTGATATAATTCGGAGCAGATGTGCATGAATATTTGTGCGTAGATGCATACAAAATTTCTTGGATTTTGCGCATGCCGCTGCTAACACGTGGGCAATAAATACATATAACATAACGTAAAATTTCTGAACTGATCTTAATGAAATATTCTACGATATATTTTACTGTACCATAGAATATTTGTGTATTTTCAAAAAGTGAACAGCATTTCAATTCTAGCTTAAATTGGTTGAACTATTAACTTGATTTATAGCTATGAGGTAGTAGCAAGGAGGTGGCGATAGGTATAAAATGAAATATACTTGATATATGTATACTATTCTAGACGCAAAATATCAAGTTTGGTGACTCTTGCTATTAATATTTACCCAATTTGCTCAAAAAATGATGAATAAGGATGTCGATATCGAAATTTATCGATTACTTAGAAAGGGGGCAGTTATCGATTATCGGAAGCAAACTCGATTTGCGCGGGCACTAGGTTGACCTACAGCTAAAACTTCAAGTCTCTAGCTCTTATAGGTTCAGATATCCTTGCGTTTAACATATGGACAGACGAACAGACAGACAATCGGACGAACGGACGGACAGACAGAAGGAAATGGCTAGATAGACTTGGTTATTGATGCTGATCAAGAATATATATACTTTATGGGTCCGAGATGCTTCCTTCTGCCTATTATATGCATTTGCAAAAATACAATATACCCGTTTTACCCATTTTCTATGGGTTCAGGGTATAATAAAAAAGGAATGAAGATATATTAAAACCCATAAGAATTTTGAAATAGACTTTGTAGAACCTAATATAATACTAACTCGGAATTTGCCCAAAACAATACTAAACCAAAATTGTGTAAAGAGAGAAATATTAATAGAAGAAAACAATTTTCTAAAAGCACTTAACAGTTCTGTCTAATTAAACGAATTTTGATTTACCAACCAAATAATTTTTAGAGTCGTTGGTCTATATAAGTTAACCACTGACCCAGCGTTCTGGGGATGTCAATGACCAATGACCGACACCACTTACGAAGCGCTAGCGCTGCAGCGACGACGACTCAGGCTAGCCTTGCTTATTGTAACCAAAATTATATTTGATTTGTCTAAGTTTGGATATGATTAAAACGAGGTGTATCGCCCCTTTGTATAATTCACTAACTTTTCTTAGATAACTCAAACTGTATTTGTAAATGCAAATACACAATTCAAATAAAACTGTGATTAACTAAACAGCAATTCGAGCAACATTTTAAGCATGTAGTTGAGCGACTTGCAAGCTTCCCTAGAAGCAATCAATTATTTTCAAGGAAGGTGCAAAGCCAGTGGTACACAACAAAAAAGGTTTTCTGAAAGTCTACTCTATGCATTGGGGAAAAAATTGAATGCTATGATAAAAGAGGAAATTTTTTCGCAAGTGACATATTTTACCAGTTGGGTAAACAATTTCCAAATTGTGGTAAAGCCAAACAGAAGTTTAAGACCTTGTTTGTACCCCAAGCCATTAAATAATACAATTGAACGCTTTCACATTCTTAATTTCGAATGTCTGACTACGCAGCCAAGACAGCTTAGTGCTGTCCCAGGCCTGACTCGCCAAAACAGGGTGTAAAGATTTTTAAACTGGTAACAGGTACATACAGAAAAAAGCCAGCTTCATTCCTCTCAGTCCGTGTTTTGCATCAGCTATCTATGGATGAGGAAACTAACTTTCCAATTGGACCTCGAACTCTACGGAATGACTTCTTCGTTGATGACCTCAACATCGAAGCATATGGGGCCTGTGTCTACGCCGTTTCTCGACGACCATTTGCCAGCTATTGTGTTCCAATCCCGTGTAGCTCCTTTACAAACAATCATAGTTCCAAAGCTAGAGCTCTCTGGCGCCGTATTATTATCTAATCTCATGCGTGAGACATCTAAAATAGAATTCTTTGATGGAAAATTCTACTGTTGGTCGGACTCCTCTGTATACCTTTTCTGAATAAAGACCGAGCCCTTCAAGCTCAATGTGTTTGTTGCTAATCGTATCACAGCATTTCAAGAGCTAACTAATGGCACGGAATGGCGCTACGTTTCTACTTAACTTAGGCCCGCAGATATACTATCGAGAAGATTTAACAGCTCAGAATTTCTATGTGGAAACGAATCGGACTGGTCTGCTTCCTGCTTGCCAGAAAGTCCAAAGCTCGAACTTAGAAAAAAGGTCCTTTTTGCGACATCTCCATTCGTTAATATAACTGCCATTTCAAATTCATACACAGAAGCAGGCATCCCAACACTGTGTGATATACAACATGGGACCCAACTCTTAATGCGGCTCGTCCGGAGAGCACACCTGTGGGAAGAGATTAAGTCACTGCAATCGAGAAGAGTTGTTAAGCCATCCAGTTGTATCGCATCACTTAACCCTCTTTTGGGTGAGTTCGGCATGCTAAGAGTTGATGGCCGCATGAAAACTCTTCGCTGGATTTCGATGATCGCCATTCAATAATTCTCTCGCGGCACCATCTCATCACAGATTCACTCATCACAAGGTTTCACAATCGGGTCTTACCCGCTGGTCCATGGGCACTTCTAGCTCATATTCGGTTGCAGTATTGGCCGATTGGTGGAAAAAAGACAGCGTCCAAGGTGGCTGGAAAACGTCTGAGATGCTTCGTGCTAAGGCTCGATTAGTAGAGCATATAACGGCTGACCTTCCAAAAGAACGTTTGACTGCTTGTCGAAGCTTTGAAATTTCTGACATTGACTATTGTGGACCATTTTTCTATAAGCCAGAGGGCCGCAATAAAGCTCCAGTCAAATGTTACATGGTTGTCTTCATCTGCTTCGCGAGAAAAGCAGTTCACCTAGAGTTGGTCAAATATCTGCCGACCGCTTCATTCAAAAATGCGCCCAATGAATGCGCTCAGATATGGTCGGAAACCGCTACCAACTTTGTAGGCGCCGAGAACGAACTTGAAGCGTCTATTCATCAGGCGTAATCATATTGAATCAGTGCACAAATTTTGCAGGGCTGACTCCATTGATTGGTAATTTAATCCCCCTAGTTCGCCGCATTATGGCGGACTTTGGGAAGCAGCAGTGAAGAGAGCGAAGCATCATTTTAATAGTGCTGCTGTCCTTTGCGCTCTCAACTTGGAAGAGCTTCGCACCCTAGTCTGTCACACAGCATCGATAATTAACTCCAGGCCATTGTTTCTTCTTTCAGAAGATCCAGCAGATTTAGATATGCTTACTCCAGCTCATTTCATTTCCAGCTCATCGTTCGTTGAGCCTGATTGGACGCATCTTCAATTCATTCGTCTGGATGGCTGGCAACGCGTAACATACCTCCGACATCTGTTTTGCTCCCGCTGGCGTGAAGAATATTTAACGCTGATTCAGCAGAGCTCCAAATGGCGTACTCCGAAACCAGGCTTATGCGTCAACGACTAGTCCATAAAGGATGAAAGTCTGCCGCCTTTAAGGACCACTGGTGAGAATTCCGGCGCTTATCGTGGCAAAGGACGGAGTCGCTTGCGTAGCCATTTTGCGAACCGCAACAGGAGAAAGCTGCAAGAATGCTGTGCCTATTACCCATCAAGGAATCAGATGAAAACCCATGCCTTCCAACGGGGGGAGCCAAAATAGCTGGAGCGACCACGCAACTGATAAGAGCAGCATCTTAATCTTATCTTATAAAAATCGCTCTGCGAAGCAAATGCTTAAATTTCGCTCTTAAGATTACATTTACATCAAGCTGGCGCTCTTCGCTGTAACGATCGTTTTATTGCCCTAGTATTAACTTATGCGTAGGCCTCGATGCTGCGCGTCGAATAGTTAAGTTTGTTCGGTTCGTGCATTTGGTACACATCGGGCAATTGGCAATTGTCACTTCGCTTAAATTGCCAAGTACGAATTCGGGTTCGCTTGCCTATGTAAAACTGTTATTCTTAAATAATAAGTACTGACCAATTCGAGTCTAGCTGGGATAGTAGTAGGGAGTTGGCGATGGGTAAAATTAATGATACTTGATATATGTTACTATTCTAGAAGTAACATATCAAGTTTGGTGACTCTAGCTCTTAATATTTACCCAATTTGCTAAAAAAAAACAGGATGTCGATATCAAAATTTATCGGTTACTTTTAATCGGGTTAAGTTATCGATTATCGGAAGCAAACTCGATCTGCGCGGGCACTAAGTGGACCTACAGCTTAAACTTCAAGTTTTTAGCTCTTATAGGTTCAGATATCTTTAAATATAAAATACTTAATATGTATACCATTCAAGCAGCTACATGTCAAATTTGGTGACACTAGCTCTTAAAACCTAAGAGAAAAAAAAGGATCTCGAAATCGATTTTGATCGATTGCTAGAAAACGGGGCAATTTATCTATTATCGGACCTACGTTCTCTACATACATACATACGGACTGACAGACAGACGGACATGGCCAGATCGACTCGGCTATTGATGCTGATCAAGAATATATAATATTTATTTTATGGGGTCGGAAATGCTTTGTTCTGCCTGTAACATACATTTGTAGTGGTTAATGGCCAAGTAGTTATTGCTCGGGCATGCCTCTTTATACCCTTTTTTGATCAGGCGAATTCAACCTAGCAGCATGAAGATTCTTATTTTCACTCACCTACACACAAACACCTGCAAGCAGCGCACAGTTAATAGCGGTTAATATTAAATCACGCGACTGGCCGACTTCTGCAAGCACTTCGCGCTGTTTTCCTACGTGTGCTTGCACATTGCGGACCAGTTTGAAAAAAATTAAATTAGTATTATACTTGTATAAAATTTCAGTAACATCTTGCCATACGAGGCAAGCAATGTCACTGTTTTGTTTTGTTGGCGTTTCTCGCATGTCATAAAATAGCTCAATATTATTTGCTGTTAACTATCCAGCCCTTATCGCCGCAACTCACTCTTGTCTCGTACGTTCCCTATATCAGAATTCTTATCTATCGCTTCGTTAAAAATTTCAATTTTTCGCATAGTTCGCATTATAAGAAAAAGCGGCATTTTCATAATATTCTAAACTTCTCGCTATTAAGTGCTAATAAAAAAGATTGTTGGCCCAACATTTTGGTGACCCCGAAGTGATTTCTTTTTATTTAACATTATATTGCTGCATAAAATTATTTAAATTAAAATTCAGCTGGTTGTTACTAGTTTCGGCAGCAATTAAATTGTAAACACATACATACATACAGACGCGTTGGCTCTCGCTATCTGCATTTTGCTTGTGCTTTGATTCGACCAGCTGTTGCGGTGTTACAGTGCTGATAATAAGTCAACGGTCAACGAACTTTCGTGTGCAATCTTAATTCGGTTTTTTTACCTTTTTTCGTTTGCTTCGGTTGACAATGAAAGTTCTGGTGCTGAATCGCTGGCCCAGCCTATAAACAGAGTGTCATTTTTAAAGCGCAAGGTGGCGACCTCGTATGAGCGGTTGCAGGCGCTTCAATCTAGCCTCAGCCAAACGCCCCTTGCCAATAATGATGAAATTGCATTGTCGATGCTGCTCAAGAGGATTGAAAAAATGGAATCTGCATTCGAAGACGCTCAAAACAAATTGGAGGAACTAGACTTTGACGAAATCGGCAGTGAGTTACGCGATGCTTTTGATGAGCTTTCAGTAACTTTGGAGACTTCGTTGCGGTTTGAAATCTCTAAGCGCAGTAGAGTATTGCCGTCCAGCTCCACTTTTGTAAATGAGCCTATTGCTGCTCCGTCAATGACTAGATCCAGAGCGTTACCGACCTTACCGCCAATCAAAATGCCAACGTTTTCTGGAGGTTATACGGAGTGGTCAGATTTCTTTTCAATGTTCACAACTTTAATCGAAAATCATCCCGAACTCACAAACATTGAAAAAATGCAGCATTTGCGGCTCTTCTTGAAGGACTCTGCGCTGGATATCATTCGGTCATTGGAAATAAATCGGATAAGTTTAATGCCCATATTCGTTCTCTCACCAGTTTGGGTAGTAAGGATTGCAAATTGCTGGTTACATCCTTGTTCAGGTGCTACTACAAAAACTGGATCCTGCTATGCAGCCGAAGTGGGAAGAGAAGCTGGAGGATCCCGCCTTTGCAAATTTAATTCCATCATGTGCACAAATTGCAACATTTTTGGAGCAACGCTGCAGAACCCTAGAGAGTGAGGATTATACTATGGCAACCTATACGTCGAGTTCTTAGGTGGACAGGAACATAAAGACTAACCCCAGTAGGACATCACTTGTTGCTACTAACTCAATGGCTACTGGAGAGCATAATATATGGCAATGCCCAAGATTTGGCAATTTGTCTTCAGAGATTATCTTTATGCCTCAACTGCCTTAAAAGGGGGCATCTTTTACGAACATGCAATTCCGGAACTTGTCGCACATGTGGCTCTAAACACCATACGCTTTTGCATTTAGACGTTTTGCCTTCGATTCCTCACTCTGTCACTCCTACTGCAGCTTCTTCAGCCCCCGCCTCTACCTCTCTTGTTGCCCACAACCCTCGCAGCGATGTTGTGTTCCTGGCCACTGCTATTGTACTAGTAAAAAATCGGTCTGGGTCTCTATTTCCGTGTCGTGCTTTATTCGATGGTGGGTCACAGATGCATTTAATTACTTCCCGATTTGGTCAACAGCTTCAGTTGAAGAGAAGCCCATCTTTAGCGGCAGTTGCTGGCCTGGGAAACGCTCCTTTCGCTACTGATGGATGCATTGTGACAATCTACAATCTCAAACGTCAGAGTACTCTGGAATCATCACAGCCATCGTAGCTTCCACTATAGCAGATCGCCAGCTAAGCATCGCCTTTAATACAACTAATTGGAATGTGCCTGGAAAAATTCGTTTCGCTGATCCTTGCTTTTACAAGCCGTAGCGAGTTGACTTATTAATCGGAGCTGGTCTTTTCTACGAGCTTAAGTGTGTCGGGCAAATAAAACTGCTACCGGGATTGCCTCTTCTGCAGAAGACACGCTTTGGATGGATAGTTTCTGGTGGCGGTTTCCAGCAAGGCGGTACCTCTCTTTGGCAAATCGTGTATCGTCTGATGCCCGCACTGAGTCTGATGGCCGAACCGATGAGTTAATTCAACGATTTTGGGAAGTAGAAAGTTTTACAGAGTCTGTTTCTAAAGCAACAAAGGAAGAGCTTGACTGCGAGTTGCATTTTATTAAGAATTTCCAAGGGTTGCCAACAGGAGCATATTCGTGCAACTCCCTCTCAAACTCACTCTGGGTCATTTAGGAGAATCTTATCAACAGGCATTTCGCAGATTTATATCGAGTGACAAAAAGTTGCATCGTCATCCCAACCTTAAATCCTAGTATTGCGCGTTTATTCAAGAGTATATGGAGCTCGGACATATGACTCTTGTCCCTCCAGAGTCGTTACGTTTATGCAAATATTTTCTCCCTCATAATTGCGTGCTGAAGGAACAAAGCACGAGCACCAAACTTCGTGTTGTGTTTGATGGTTCAGCTGTCACCAGCACTGGATGGTCGCTGAATGAAGTGTTGATGGATGGGCCCCTCCTACAACCGATGCTGTTTAACATTTTGATGCGATTTCGCACGTTCCCTATTGCCCTTACTGAAAACATTGGCAAGATGTATCGCTGTGTCAAAGTTACGGTCCCAGATAACTACCTACAATGCATCTTGTGGCGAAGTTCGACTGATTCCGAAATAAGTGTCTTTAAGTTGGACACAGTTATGAATGGCACTAAACCAGCTTCCTTTCTTGCTGTTCGAGCAATGCTGCAATTGGCAGTCGACGAGCAGCATTCATATCCAATTGGTGCCAAAATTCTTCGACGAGATTTCTAAGTAGATGACCTTATATCGATCGACGTATTAAATGAAACAAAGGGCATCTTCTCTGAAGGTTGCTTTGAACTCAGAAAATGGTGCGCGAGTCACTTTGCAGTGCTAAAGGCGTTCCTTACAAGGATTAGGACTCGTTTTTTAAATTTAGCGATGGAAGCGACATTACCAAAACTTTGGGCCTTGCGTGGGATTCTTCAACCGATAAATTAATGTTTTCTCTTACGCCTGCCAATCAGACATTTAAGCCTTGCAAGAGTTCTGTCCACTATAGCTCGTTTTTACGATCCACTAGGATTAATTGGACCAGTCATCGTTAGGGCCAAAATCTTTATGCAGCTTCTTTGGAAGGAAAACTTGGATTGAAATGAGAGTTCTCCAACTTCTCTAAATATTGTCTGGCAGGAGCTTTGCCAAACTTTCTGCAATTTCCAATTATCAACCTTCCCCCGGTTGGTTTGCAATACAATGAGCGATGTAGAGGTTCACGGTTTCTGTGACGCCAGCATTATTGCGTACGGAGCTTGCATTTATGTGGTTTCAAAGGGACATCATTCGAGTTCACGCCTATTTTGTTCTTAATCACGAGTGGCTCCACTTAAAACTCTTACGGTACCAAAACTCGAGCTTTGTGGCGCACTTTTGTTAGCCCAATTGACGCAGGAAGTAGCTGAAATAAAATTACTTACCGGTACATTCCATTGTTGGTCAGATTCATCAATATGTCTATCACGGATCCGAGATGAATCGTCGAAGTTCAGCGTATTCGTTGCAAATCGGATCGCCACCATCCAGGAGCTCACAGCGGGTTTCCAGTGGCATTATGTTCCAACAGCCAGTAATCCAGCTGACATTCTCTCCAAAGGAGCCACTCCCGACGAGCTTATACAATTAAAGCTTTGGTCATGTGGTCCTGAATTTTTGACTGGTCCACAAAGGTGCTGGCCTGCGACTTGTCTTCTTGAAAACCAATGCTGGTGTTACACAAAAGAGAGGTGCTCATCACAGATCCTGCAGATGATGCCATATTAAGGAGCAAATGTGAAATCATTTTCTTCGTTCACCAGCAATCAAATCATAATTTCCCTTTCAGGATGAATTTTTTCTTCGAGTTGTCATCCTATTATACTGCCCCGACAATACCCAGTTACCATCGCCATTGTCACTCATTTTCATTAGCGGAATCTCCATGCTGGACCGAGCTTTGTTGGGAGTAATTCGTCTGCAAAATTGGCCGATTGGTGGCCGCAAAACAGTTTCCAGCATAGTAAACGAATGCATCATATGATTCCGGAACAAGCCCCGCTTGATGAAGCTCGTAATGGCTAATCTTCCAAAGGAGCGATTTGTTGAAACTCGAGCGTTTGATATAACTGGTGTGGACTTTTGCGGACCATTCTTCTACAAGCCTAACACTCGAAACAAAGCTCTTATAAAATGCTACATCAGCGCATTTATTTGCTTCGCCACAAAAGCCATTGATTTGGAGTTGGTTAAAGACCTATCTACGTGTGCATTTTTCAATGCTTTAAAGAGGCTGAGGCTGTGCTCCAGTTTTGTTTGGCGGACACAATTGACTGGCGCTTCATTCCACCTCACTTTGGTGGCGTTTGGGAGGCGGCGGTAAAAACTGCAGAACATCACTTCTATCGGGTTGTGGGATCAACTGTTCTGCGATTCGAAGAGGTTCGTACCCTTGTGTGCCACATAATGGCAGTCATTAATTCTAGACAACTGCTTCCCATTTCAGAAGATCCAGAAGACCTTGATTTTTGGTTTTTGGCTCACAATCCACGTTCACAGAACCAGATGTGACACAGCTCAATTTCAATCGTCTGGACAGCTGTCAGCGAGTGTCCTACATTCAGTCTTTTGGTCTCGCTGGCGAGAAGAATATTTAAATCTTCTGCAACAGCGTTCCAAATGGCGGACTCCCAAGCCTGGTGTGGCTCTCAACGACATCGTTCTTGTCAAAGACGAAAACTTACCTCCTTTGAAATGGCCATTAGCTAGAGTGGTTGAATTGGTCAAAGAAACTGATGACATCACACGCGTTGCAGTTCTCAAGACAGCTAATGGAATCATAAAGCGAGCAACTAATGAGCTGTGTCTGCTTCCTCTTAACGATCCTGTTGAAACTCAATCGTTCAACGGGGGGAGTATGTTCGGTTCAGCAGCTAAAAATTGAATTATTATTATGTTTGCATAACATTTCAGTTACATCTTGCCCAGCGAGGCAAGCAAAGTCATTGTTTTGTTTTGTTTGCCGTTTCTCGAATGTTATAAAATAGCTCAATATTATTTGTTATTGCGACGCCGCAACTCACTCTTGCCTCGGACGTTCGCTATATCGGAATTCTTATCGATCGCTTCGTTCAAAATTCCAATTTTTCGAATAATTCGCATAATCAATACTACAATACTACATTTAACTTAGTACTGTTAAATAAAATTCGGTGCAACTTAAAAAAAATAGAGGTTACTATAATATCGATTCATTTTTAGGAAAAAAAAAAATTAAATTAACTGCCTTTTTAGGATAGCTGCCTCTAATGTCCGTGCAAAGTATTCGAGGCAGCTAAGCAAATTATACTGTATATATATATAGAATAGAGTCGTTCTGGAGATACGCGACACAGAATGGTTGACCACTTGCCGACCAGCACGGACACAGCATAAAGACCACGGTACCTAGAAAGGAGAACGAAATAGACCAGAGGCGGGATTGCTAATGGTTAAAAACATAAAGTCATAGATGACGCAAACAAGGTGGAGAATGTATGCAATTCCATGATTATAAAAAGAAGGAATATAAAGGGCCGCAAATGAACGCAAGAAGAGTATGGCTTGCAGGAGATGCAGGATATCTATATAACGAGGAGGGCCACGCTCAAGAAAATCTAAAAACGACGCTCAACCCTTCGGAGCAACCCACAAACTCATCATGGTAAAAATATTCAGGACCAGTTAAGAGTTATTGTCACCATCGTTACTTTGCAACTAACACCGCATATACCCACAACGCATGCCGTAATGTCTGCGGATAATGATTGGATGCAGTTGAGGTTACACACGCCCCACAAAGCCCCAAGAGCTGATTAGGTTCCAACAAAAGAGCAGACACTGATAGTTATCAGATAACTTTGGAGGGTGCTGATCCTAAAAGGCAACCAACCCGAGGATCCGTCTGCATATATACCTTTATGCTTGCTCGATGGGGTAAGGAAACTGTTTGAACGAATAATCGGCAGTAGGCTGCAAAACCATCTGGATGAACGGTAAGGACTATCTTAACATCACCATTGGACGCCCGACAAAATAGGGTTCATCATGATCCTGTACGTGAAGATTGCATTCAACTCAGCTGACTGGTTATGAATTATACGCGCGCCACAAGGACTACGGATATCTGAGTGCCTGATTATCGAGATTGCTGATTTTTTGGACATAAGTTGTGGATTGTATATACGACGCAGTTCTCCGTCTCGACATCCCATAGATATAGCAGATGTGAAGTTCAGCAGGATTTTTCTGCATTCATTCAGAAAATTAACATATTTATTTGAAAAGATATGAGTTTGCTGGCACCCAATGGTCTAACACTGGCTGCTCGCAAGACAAAGGCTGTATTAGTCAGCAGAAACAAGATTGTGAAAAAGGCAATAATATGCATCGACAAGGTCAAGAAATGACAGTTATGCTTTAATATCGGTTAAGATATCAAAAAAAGTTAAGATAATAAAAAACCAACTTACCTATTAGGTCCAATTTAGTTTGAGTAACTATGCGGTGAAACCTAGCTGAAGGGGGACTCGCTATTTGTACTTCAACGACAAAATCCTTTTCCTCAACTGATTTTTCGATCGATCTAAATCAAAAAACAAATAAATAAACAAATTATTTAATGATGGTTTTGGAGACCTTTTCATTTTTATAATTGTTGAGTTAGCTGGCTCGAGGTCCGGGTTTATTTAATAAAACAATGAAAACAATTTTATTGATTTTTTGCTTCCAATATATTTCGGTTGCACATCGGAAAACCGTCTTCAGGGCACTAACACAAGGTATAAAAAACAATTAACATTAAAATATATTAAATTAAACAATAAATTGACACATTTAACATACATTATTTTACACGTCTGCGCTTTATGACGTGGAGATTTAAACTGAGTCTGTTTGGCTGTTCAATAGGTGTCTGTACAAGTGAGCGCAATTTTCGGTGTGTGTCTTCTAGTGTTGTCGTTTGTTCGTTGGTGTGTTAATTATGTGTAGCATTTCTAATGTTTGTCGTTTGTTGTAGTGTTGTTCTTGTTGTAAGATTGTTGTTGCATCAAAATTTGGCGTGTGATTGTTTCTTATACAATGGGTCATTAGTATTGTTTTCTGCATATTATTTTGATGTCTTAATTTAAAGTCTGATTTAATCTAATTCTTACCAGCGTCCCCAGTTATCGCAGATATAGTAATGGAGGAACTTTAAGACAACGTGACGGAAAAATTGTCAATAAAACAAAGACTTTTGACCAAATATGTAGATGACTTGTTTGCCATAACGGACAAAACAGATGCACAGACGATTGTGAAAGAATTGAACTCCTTCCATAGACACATCAAATTCACAATTGAATTAGAAAAACACGGGAAACTACCATTTTTAGACTCTTTAGTAATTAGATTGGACAACACACTTAAAATTAAGTGCTATAAGAAACACATAGCCTCCGGACGAATACTCAACTTCAGTTCAAACCACCCCAAGAGTATGATAATCAATACAGCAATAAGCTGTATGAAAAGAATGCTTAACATATCGGACACAATATACCACGAAGAAACTATAAATGAAATTAAAAAACTCTTAACGCAAAATGACTTCCCACAAAATGTAATTAAAACATTATTAAAAAGACGACCTATCAGAACAGAAAAGCCTACAGAACCTAACAAAATATACAAATCCCTAATATATGTCCCACGACTATCAGAACGCCTCACGAACTCGGATTGCTACAACAAACAAGAAATAAAAATAGCACACAAAACTACGAACACGTTACAAAAATTCTTTAATAAGATTAAAGCAAAAATTCCTATGGCCGACAAAAGTAATGTAATTTACCAAATACCATGTGCTGGGGAAAATAACAACAAATGCAATAGTGTGTACATAGGCACAAGAAAATCAAAACTAAAAACAAGGATCACCCAACATAAATCAGATTTCAAATTAAGACATCAAAATAATATGCAGAAAACAATACTAATGACCCATTGTATAAGAAACAATCACACGCCAAATTTTGATGCAACAACAATCTTACAACAAGAACAACACTACAACAATCGACAAACATTAGAAATGCTACACATAATTAACACTCCAACGAACAAACGACAACACTAGAAGACAGACACCGAATTGCGCCGAATTGCGAATTGCGCTCACTTGTACAGACACCTATTGAATAGCCAAACAGACTCAGTTTAAATCTCTACGTCACAAAGCGCAGACGTGTAAAATAATGTATGTTAAATGTGTCAATTTATTGTTTAATTTAATATATTTTAATGTTAATTGTTTTTTATACCTTGTGAAAGTGCCCTGAAGACGGTTTGCCGATGCGCAACCGAAATATATTGGAAGCAAAAAATCAATAAAATTGTTTTCATTGTTTTATTAAAACAAACCCGGACCTCTTGTCAGCTAACTCAACAATTATAAACAAATTATTACTATCTAAAATCCGCACTCTTTTCTTATTTTCTTTTTATACCCTGAAACCTTTTAAAAATGGGTAAAAATGGTATAATAATGTCTTTGTGTAGTTACAAGATTTTTTGCAAGTAAGTTTACGAATGTATGCATTTGCCGCACAGGGCACTTATTATTCGTGATTAGAATGAATTAGAATTTACTAATTATTATTCCGTTGCTAAGAAGCCAACTCGATATAGTTGTGCCTCGCTTACGATTAAACGGAAAACTAATTATATGCAAAACGAACGAAATTCAGCTCCGCTCATAACGATGTGCAGCGGGCGTCAACTCAGGAGGCAAAGGGCCGACGAAAGAAAGTATGCAGCAGCTAACAAACAGCAAAAATTATTAACTCTTAAGCCGTAATTATGATTATTGTCTTCTGCTGTTAGTGCACGCAGCCGTCGGTGTTACCGGCCACTTGTCGAAACATCCTCCCCTCGTTGGAAGGCAAGGGGCTTTCAACATCATCGTTTTTGATAGCCAACACAGCTTTCCTACCGCTCTGTGTATTACTCCAGTCGCAGTCTGAAGAGCTGGAACTCTAGACACCCACTCAGATCCCCAGAGCAGCTATAACACTCCAGCTAATTGCCACTTCAGCGGCAGTAGGTTCTCATCCTTAAGAGGGACGACATCGTTGATGGAGAGTCCTGGCTGAGGAGTGCTCCATTTGGAGCCCTGTTGAAGAATTGTTAAATATTCTTTGCGCCGACAGGCCCAAAATACTTATTATGTTGAGATATGTGACGCGGTGAAAATGGTTGAGCCGATTGAAATTTTGTTTCCAAAGATCAGGCTCAATGTATGACGAAGATGGCGCTATACCCAGAAAGTGGGCGGGTGTCAAAACGTCGAGATCATCTGGATGCTCTGAAAGTGGAAGTATTGGTCAAGAATTAATAATTGCTGTGATGTGGATGTCCAAGATGGAAGGGCCGACAGAACGATTACAAATTGTGTGTTTGCAGTCTTCACAGCGGATTCCCATAGCCTGCCAAACTGACTGGCCTTCCTTCCATCAGTGCCTTGTAGTCGCCAAGAGTAGCCAATTGCACTAACCGCATTAACAGATGTGTGCCAAGATGAACGTGGTTTACAGTTACTTCAGCTCCTCGGATTCGATTTACAAAATTGTATATGTAAGCAAAGACCCGTTGCAGGTTAGAGAACGAGTTGATGAACTTGCAGCCAATCGAGAGATCAAGTTGCGCCGCAGTTCCGAGTAATACTTCAGGCAAGGATTCAACAAGTACACAGGAGGCAGGCCACTCATTCTTTTCTTTGCCGAGAAAACTCGGGACATGGGCACATAACGGAGACCTGGCGAGCTCACTAGGCAGCGCATTCTGAAATTATATCCGCGGGGCTTAATTCAGTGGGAATATGATGCCATTCCATACAAGTGGTGAGCTCTTGGATGCGACCCGATTGGCAACGAAAATATTGAATTTGGAAGCATCATTGCGAATCAAATAACCACACCAGAGTCTAACCAACAGTAATAACGACAGCTAAACACTTTCAGTTGGTATATTTCGCCAAGAAGTTGAGTCAATAATGCAGCTCCGCAGAGTTCCTGCTTTGGTACAGTGATGGTTTTCACATACTGGAATTCCTGAGTATGCTCCAAATCAGCGCAGAAGTTGACCCAGGCTGTGCTTCAGTGTACAGGGTAGCACTCATCCCAGTTAAGTTTTTCTCTCCAGAGATCCTGCAGATCAAGGGGGTCGTAAAAAGAGCAATTGCAGATGGTCTGGAAGGTAGCCTCAGTGGGGGGAAGGAAAAAAGAAAACAGTCTGAAGTGGGATCCCAAACGAGGCCTAACGTTTTTGTGAGGTCGCTGCCATCGTTAAACTTAAGCAGCGATTGTCTATACTTTTCCGGTATGTTTTGGAGTACAATTGCGTCCCTAGAACACCATTTTCGCAGCTTAAAGTTTCCTTTGGCAAGTAGTCAAGATCATTGCTTCAATATCTCAACTGCTTCTTGAACACAGCTACCACCAGAGATGAGATCATCCACGTAGAAGACCCTTTTAACAATGTCAGCGCCAATAGGGAATGCTTTCTGCTCATCCAGTTTGTGGCCAGTTGGTGCATAGCTCGCACTGAGAGAATAGATGCTGGTTTTGTGCCTTAGGTGACGGTGTCTAATTTGTAAATCTGTATCTTCTAATGCTGAGAATCACATTAAAAATAGCTGTCTGCGGGTGCTGGTTGGTGCACAGCTCGCACTGAGAGAAACAATGCTGTTGTACCGTAGGTGACGGTGCTTAAATTGTAAATCTGTATCTTCTGGTGCTGAGAATCACGCCACAGGATACATTGAAGCTAGCTGTCTGCTGGTTCGACGAACGCATTGATACATTTTGCATATGTCGCCTGGCGACTGGAAATGTACTAAAACGCATCAGTATCTAAAACAGTTACGGTTGGGTGGTAGAACCTGCCATCAGTGCATCATTCAGCGAGTGTCCAGAGGTAGTAGCTGCCGAACCACCAAACACGACTTTTAGCTTGGTTATAGTGCTATCCTCCTTCAGCACGGAGGGATGTGGCAGATAGTACTTGAATTGGCCCAGAGCAACTAAACTAAAAAGTGACATAGGATTGAAGTCGAGATATTCCTATATAAATGCTGCATGCTGGGATTTGATAGGAGTCCCCAGCTGATCTCGCCAGTCGGCAGAAGTTCAAAATTGGCCGGAATGTCTGCCTCGCAGTCACGCAGTCCTCCCTGTTTGGTAAGGACTCAGGGTCGGTACAGCATTCCAGCTCTCAAAAACGACGAATTAATTCGTCAATCTGTGCATTCGTCTGCAGATGCGAGTCTACCAGCAGATCTGGATTCATCATTGATCACCTAGCCACGAGTGATGATTTCCCTGCATGTGAAGCATGTCTTTTGCAGTATCGGCGGTCCAGCAACCAGTTGACCGACGCAGAGCAGATCGGAAAAATAATCTGGCTCCGATTAACATGTCGATTTGCTGACATTTAAAGAATTTAGGATCAGCTAGTTGTATGTTTGACGGAATGTTCCATGATGTAGGGTCAAGAGTGAAGCCAGGCTGATTATCGGCGGTGAATGGTGTAATCAAAGATGGGATACATGTCCGACACTCGAGATTAGACATTGATGTTTACCAAAGAATCATCTGACTTAAACGCTGCAGCTGAAGCTGTTCAGCAAGACGAGAGGTGATGATGTGCAATTGCAACCCAGAGTCGAACAACGCAGGGCAGGGCAGTAAGGAGCCAGCGCTATTTCTATTCCCTGAACCCATTGAAAATGTGAAAAAAAGTGTATATTGTACACACACATTCACTCACACACATTCATGAGCGTCTACTTCGAATTCTGTATTTACTGCGCTTGTTTTCTGTGCTGCTATTTTAATTGGTTTTTAAAATAGTACTCAATAGTGTGCCTGTAGAGTAGACGCAGTGGTAAGTGGTGCGGTCTGTCGCGAGTTCGAGCCCAACCGAGGAAAGTGTTGTTTTTTTGGCTGGGGTGGCTAACGCGGTCAGCTTAATGCTCAAACCCTGCCAATGGAACGTTTGTTTTTTAATTTATCTTTATTAATTCAAACGAGCTGCACTTGGTGTTGGAATAAGAGGGTTCACGGTATTCCCTAGTCGGGAGCTCCCGAGAAAAAACACGAACTAATCAATTCTTATTTATAAACAATATTTATTTCAGCCTTATTAGACCCATACCAATCATTACTCCACTTAACGCGTAGCTGCAAACATAAACATAATACCCCAACCACTTAACGTTAAGATCCAGATTCTCATGCGCAATTCATATCGTCTCATGCGCAATTGATAACGTAAACACAATTCCAAGCGTTTAGCTTTAGAATACGAACTTTAAGAAAACAAACTTTAGCATAATCACAGCTGAATTGCAGCGTAAGATCTCCGCGAGCTTTGGAGCTTTGAGAAAATAAGCTTTATCACAAACATAGCCATACTTGCAGCATAAGTTCCTGATTGTACTTTACTGATTCGCGAGTTAGCAAAGTGCATATCTAAAAATTGTTCTCAAAAAAATTGAACATTAACGAGGAAGAAAGGCTATCTTCGGCACTCCGAAGATCTAATACCCTTGCAATGACGAGCTTGGTGAAGGTATCTTGATAAACAAAAAAGGCTTTTAATCAAAAACCTAGTTTTCGACCGATCGTTCCTATGGCAGCTATATGATATAGTGGTCCGATCTTAATAGGATCTAGCATATATATGAGGAGCTTAGTAAAACTAATAAATGCCGAGTTTGGTCAAGATATCTTGAAAAACAAAATGTTTTTTCATACAAAAACTTAATTTTCGACCGATCTTTCCTATGGCAGCTATATGATATAGTAGTCAGATCCAGCTGGTTTTGACATATGTGCTGCGTGCAACAGAAAAAGGGACTTCTTCAAAGTTTCATTAAGATAGCTTTAAAACTGAGAGACTAGTTCGCATAGAAACAGACAGCCGGACAGACGGACAGACGGACATGGCTATATCGACTCGACTGTTGATGCTGATCAAGAATATATATACTTTATGGGGTCGGAGATGTCTCCTTCTATGCGTTACACATTTCACGACAAAATTATAATACCCTCTGCAAGGGTATAAAAAGGCTTTTAATCAAAAACCTAGTTTTCGACCGATCGTTCCTATGGCAGCTATATGATATAGTGGTCCGATCTTAAAAGGATTTTGCATATATATGAGGAGCTTAGAAAAACTTATAAATGCCGAGTTTGGTCAAGATATCTTGAAAAACAAAATGTTTTTTCATACAAAATCTTAATTTTCGACTAATCGTTCCTATGTCAGCTATATGATATAGTGGTCCGATCTTAATAGGATCTAGCATATATATGAGGAGCTTAGTAAAACTAATAAATGCCGAGTTTGGTCAAGATATCTTGAAAAACAAAATGTTTTTTCATACAAAATCTTAATTTTCGACCGATCGTTCCTATGGCAGCTATATGATATAGTAGTCAGATCCAGCTGGTTTTGACATATGTGCTGCGTGCAACAGAAAAAGGGACTTCTGCAAAATTTCATTAAGATAGCTTTAAAACTGAGAGACTAGTTCGCATAGAAACAGACAGCCGGACAGACGGACAGACGGACATGGCTATATCGACTCGACTGTTGATGCTGATCAAGAATATATATACTTTATGGGGTCGGAGATGTCTCCTTCTATGCGTTACACATTTCACGACAAAATTATAATACCCTCTGCAAGGGTATAAAAATTTCCTATAAGCGGAAATAGTGTGTGCCTTTAAAAGAAACAATAAACATTTTCCGCAGACGGAAATAACCTGTTTTGAAAAATTAAAAAAAAAAAACTTGAAAGAATATTATAAAGTTCCGACGAACGATAACACAAAGTGTTTGCAACAAGGACTTGAAAAAAAAAACTTTAATGTGACTGAAAAACCTTTGTATGTGACAGATAAAACAAAAAAAATCATCAAACAAAAACTACTTAAAAGTAAGTGCAAACAACAACAAAAAAAGAAGACCCTAAAACCAGAAGGTAGGAAGGAAGACTTGACCCTTAAACCAAAAGAAGGGAATGAAGACTTTACCATCACCAATAAAGAAAGAACTTCTACGTGAGCCATAAGAAATTTTTTAACCCATAAATAAGTTTAAATTGTAATAATATTAAGTGATTTGTATTATAATTGTTAAAAACTGGATAATCAAATAGAAAGCCTTATTGAAGTTTTTCAAAATATAAAAATGGCTAACAATAACTTAACAGCTGTTTGGTAACTTAGTTGATAGCAACTCAGACTAGAATACTTCAAGAACAAATTGCAGAATTGAAATTGCAAATTACCCTCTCTTCCAATAATGATCAAGAATTTAAAACAACTGAAATTAATGACTTAATTCGTTGCGAAGAATCATTCGATGTTATCAAATCTTTACTGGAATTCTCAGGTACTAATAATGCATATGTTAGCTGGCGCGAAGCAGCTTGCTGCGCCATGCGTATGTATAAAGAAGGAAGTTGAAAGTATGTAGGAGCTTTAACAATCTTAAGAAACAAAATAACAGGAAAAGCTCATGACACCCTGACCAATCACGGTACAGTTCTTAACTTTGGATTTCGCCTTCAGTGATAGACGGCCAATCTACATAATAGAACTGGAATTGCGTATTCTACGACAGGGAATACTGTTCTAGAATATTACAATTTGGTTAATGAAAGCAATCCCTCTTGATAAACAAAACGATTATGACATATGGCGATAAAGCCAGCATCAATACTGAAATGAATAAGAAGAACAGGGACAACGCCTTAAGAATTTTCATTACAGGCCTCAATGGTTCTTTATCAGAAGTTTTGTTTCCATGAAACCAGAGAATCACTTCACCAACACCCAACAACGTAACAATCAAATTCCAGGGCATAAATATCAGCAAAGATAGCTAAGACCCCAAACCAAACTTACAAAAGGTATGACAATCACTTAAGGTTCAATCAAGTTCCACAAAACCAATTTTTCTCACAACAACAAGACTCCTCAACCTTCACCGGAGCCCAATGATGTTGATAAATGCATACAACTACAAAATTCACCTTATCCGTATCCCCAAAATCGAAATTCTGCTCAACCAAAGAAGCGAGATTATGCTCCTCCTTAGATTTAGCAAACTAACAAGGTCATGCGTATTAATAACCTTGAGGAAGATAATTTTTTGGAGGGAGAGGGGGAGAACTCCCCTTCATTATATATCAAAATATAAAAATACAAATTGACAACGGTGCCACCGCTTGTTATATAAAGGGGGAATATATGATAATGCAGAAGAATTATTTATAAAAAAGAATAAAAATTGTAAACGGCTACAGTATTAAAACGCACTTTCATAATATATTTGGCAACCGCCACAGATTATACGAAATTACGAACAAGACGCATATCAGTTAGTCGGCTATAATCTACTAAAGGAGATTCAAGCAGTAATCGACTTATCAAATAGAACTCTGATTTATAATAACAAAGCAGAAACAATTAATTTCTTAAAACTTGTCCAAGAAATGTTTCTAACGAAGACTATAACGTTGCCCATTTTTTGGCCTTCCAAACCGGAAAATGTATTCTTATTTATGTATGTTTTCCTTATTTAATATATCCGATACAGAATCATCGTCATTAAGTGACGCTCATAGTCCACGTAACCGAGAGTTTAAAGTTGACGATAATCTTAGTGACGAAAAGGGAAAGAAGAAAAAAGTCCAAAAGAGAGAACGTCGGAAAATGTCGATATCCTCTTCTACAAGTTCTTCTTTGTGCAAAAAGATCATTCCATTAATGAAATGGATAACTTGAATATTCTTGAGCAACAAGTCGTTCTACAAATACAAACCAAGCATTCTCAGATTTAAACAAGTTTTCATTTAAGAACTGATATTAGAGGAGAGATAAGAACAAATAACGAGACTGCAATTTATAGTAAACAATATCCTTATCCTCATTCGGCTAATAATTTCGTTAGTCAAGAAATAAATAGGATGTTAAATGAAAGCCCAGCAGAAGTCCTTATAATGCCCCGGTATGGGTAGTACGAAAAAAGGGTTTGAATGAAGATGGAACGCCTAAAATTGGATTAGTTATTGATTTCAAGAAGCTAAGTATATAAAAATACAACCCTCCAATGCCCGATCCTTCAGTTGTCTTGTCTAACCTAGGCAAAGCACGACTCTTCTCAACGATCGACTTAGAATCTGGATTTCATCAGATCTTAATGAAAGAAGAAGACATCGAAACAACAGCTTTTTCTATTAACAATGGAAAATACGAATTCCTTCGTTAACCATTCAGGCTTGTGAACGCACTTATTGCCTTAAAAAATAGGAAACACATATATGGTCGATATTATAGTTTTTTCAGAAACAACTTCTTGATGACTTACAAAAAATCATTGAAATTTTATTTAAAGCACACAAATCAAAATTCCTTAGAAAACAAAAAGAGTTTTTAGGATACATAGTATCAACAAAGACAATATAAACACTAAGATGAGTAACCCCCATACAAAAGGCATGCGACGCAAAACTTCTAGCCTGGCTTCCTAAACTGGCTTTTACGAAATCGCATGACATGGCAGCAATTTAAAGAAGTTATATAAATATTTGCATCGACTTGAAAATACACATTTTCTACCGAGCCAACCTCAGTATAAAACATGCCTTCATATGTCAGAAATTTGGGATAGGTTAAGATCAGCGCTAGAAAACTAAAAAAATTGATTTATTTGCCAGCAAGAGACTTTGTTAGAGCAGTGGATAACAACACATTCAAATATGCTGTTATTTATGTATAAGTTAACAGAGGCCAACGACCCCAGCCACAGATGCTGACATAGCTCTGGGCCGGATGTTCTTGCACGACGGCAGCGCACGAGGCGCAAGCTAAGCATTCTAGCGGCCGTTGTGAAAGCACACAATAGCTTAGGTATTTTTGATCAAACTTTTGTAAATTTAGTTTTTAATCCAACTTTCACTGAGGCACATCGGCCCAGCGACTTCGCGTATGATTTAACTCACTCACTACGGCGTATCGGCCTAGTGTTTTATAAATCATTTTCAAAATAAATAATAAAGCAAAATAGCTTGCAGGGCACTCATAAAGCCGAACTTGAAAGTACATTCTATTTTTACTTTTTCGCTCTCTCGGCTGAGAGAGCGCAATAATACAGATTTCGTTTGCGCTCTTAATTTTCAAAAAGTCAAGCATAGTAGCATTTTGTTGTATTGCGTTACTCATCTTAGTGTTTATATAGTCTTTAGTATCATATAATATTATTAAAACCGACTCTAAAAAAATAGAATCGATCATGAAATATCTACCCCCAAAAATTTAAGGGAATTACGAGGCTTTCTTGGTTTAACAGGTTATTTTTGAAAGTTTGTAAAAAATTACGCAACTATAGCAAAACCACTCACTAAACTGTTACAGGGACATAATGGTATAGTTTCAAAACATATGTCTAAATTAACGGAAATATCTTTAGATGAAGAATCTGTCTCCGCTTTTGAAAATCTTAATGCACAATTAATTGTTAAAATTGAATTTTCTTAACCAGACTATACAAAAAAGTTCGTTCTTACTACAGATGCTTCCGACATCGCCATTGGCTCAGTCCCTTCAGAGGAAAACAAACCGATGACGTTTGTTTCAAAAACCTTAAATAATACAGAAAGAAATTATGCCACAAATGCCAGGGAACAATACGCTATAGCATGGGCATTACAAAATCTTAGGAATTACTTGTACGGGGTTACAAATTTAGAAATCCAAACAGTCCATCAACCACTTTTCTTTGCAGTTTCTGCACGAAATCCAAGCTCAAAAATGAAAAGATGGCACGCTTTCATAGAAGAACTTTCCCCTTAAATATTCTACAAGCCAGGATCAACCAATGTCGTTGCTGAAGCATTATCAAGAGTAGTTATTAATCACATTTCCAACCAAGATAATCACGTTTCCGAAGAAGAACCTTCGTCCGATAACGAAACTGTTCATTCAGCCGACAGTAGTTATAAAAATGTAATTGACGAAACTAATAAGCCATTGAACCAATTTTAACAATAATTACAAAAACAACAAAGCAATATACGAAAAATCTGAAATATTCAACAAAACAAGACATATCATAATATTTGAAATAGTGCACAACTTGATAACCATACGGGATTGCAGTTTCGAAGACCTATATGCAATTCAAAACATATTAAAAAACACTTTCACCAATAAATTTTTATTGACAAGAAAGTTTGTCCTAGATATTGAAAACACAAACGATCAAGAATTCATAATAGAAGAAACACATGCTCGTGCTCATAGAGGCTTAGATGAAAATCTTAAGCAGATTCTTAAATGTTATTATTGGCCAACATTATACAAAACTCTCAAGCAACACATACGCTATTGTAAAATTTGTTACAAAAATAAATATAACAGGAAACCAAAGCAAATTCCTATCTCCCAAGCTCCTAATCCAGAAAGAGAAGGTAAACAACTACATATTGACATTTTTTATGCTCAAAAATTAACATTCATGACATATTTGGACGCATATTCCAAATTTTTTGTGATAAAAGAAATCAATAATAAATCAGATATGGCAAACAAAGTGTTGGAACTAATGCAAACTTTTCCATATGTTAAATCTATAATAATCGACAATGAACCTACGTTTTCATCAGCACAATTCAATGTGTCGATAAAGCATAACTATTTTGTATGTAGACCCCAGAGACAGTTTAAGCAACGGTCAGGTAGAAAGAGTTCATTCTACAATAATCGAAATTTCTCGCTGTATTCGAGAAGAATATTGGATCATTCCGAAGTCATATACCGAGCAGTTAAAGAATATAACAACACAATCCAATCATCTCAAGAAAAAATGTTAGAGTATCATAACAAAAAGAGGTTACCAAAAAATTACCAAGTAGGTGAAATAATTTATGAGAAGAAACATGGCGAACGAAATTAACTACAGCCTAGATACACAAAAACAGGTAGTTAAAGAAGACTTGGGAAATAAAGTAAATATAAATCGGGATAGCATTATTCATAAAGATAATATCAAAATCTAACCTATTTATTTCTTTTTTTATGTATTTTTATAATGCACATTTTATGTATTTTCTTTGTCTTATTGCCGTTTTGCGGCTCAGACATTATTAATTATTCAAATGATGACTATGTCCTGGAAACAATACCTTTGATTGGGAAATAACCTTGGAATTGAATTTAATCAAGACACTCCTTTCTCAACACACACCTCACAAAATTGCCAAACATAGTTTCAATGAATTAGGCACCATTTTTAAATGGATCACAGAAACACCAGACCATGATAATATGATAACTATTCAAACTAAAATCAATGATCTTGCTCAAAACAAAAATAAGCAAAATCAAACAAATTCTGCTATCTTCAAAGAAGTGACTAAAATCACGAATATTTTAAAAGATATTATAATTAATCAGGAATTACTTTTAAAAAAATATTGACTTAACTTGTTGTCACTTGACCTACAAAATCTGCTGGATACTATTACATTTTCGAAAGCAAGAATATTAAACCCAAAAATTTTAAGCAAACAAGACATGATAAATATATTCAAACACGAAACCCTAAATTTCACTCTAATAGACCTTTTGGACATTTCCTCTTTTTCGATTGTTTCATACTAAGGTTTAATCATAGTTTTTATAAGATATCGAACTGTTTATTATAATTTTAAATTATATCACGCTAAAGACATATCCCAGAGAGATGGAAAATTATTTGTAAAAGATAAAATTGCTTAATGTAATAATACTTTTTATCTTATCGAACATTTTAAAATATAAATATATAATAGTTTTGCCCACTTGCCCATTTGATGCAAATTGCTTTGTTAGCCTCCTTAATAAATAATTTACAAGTTGTATAAAAATATCCGAAAAAATAAGCCAATAGATGTCATAACAGACGGCGCTGTTTTAGTGTCAGGTACAAATTGTATTAACGACACTTGGCTTACAGGCGTTTATCTTTTAACTTTTAAAACCACTTTAATCATAAACAACATCGCTTAAACTAATGTAAAAGATAAACTCTTAAACTATGTAAGGCATAATCAATTCACATACTACTTAGTTACTGAATATCAACTTACCAATAACACCGAACATTAATTAGAAAATACGAATATATTGTCAAAAATTGTTATAAAACTATAAAGTAATCGGTCAAAAATAACCATATTTTTATTTTTACTAATTTTTAGTTTTATTATGATAAAGCTTATTAAGCGTTGCGCTTTAAAAACTTTAAGTCCCATAAAAATATTAAAAATTGAAATCGTCATAATACTCAAACCTCAGAAACAGCAGAGCTTAACATGCTAAATCAGTTAAACGAACAAATTGAATCTTTGAAAAGAAATCCTTGAGAGAGCGTCCTCGACGCTTCTTCTTAAGAAAGGGAGGAGTAACCACCCAGCTTGCAAGGCAGCTCTGATTGAATTTACAAACAATATTTCGCAATAAGTTTCTATCCCAATTACTTGGCTCTTGTACTCTTATTAGACCCATATCAATCATTGCGTCCACTTAACGCGCAACTGCGGCTTTTCTAACATAAAGATCCAGATTCCCGGCTCTAACAAACACATAGCAGCGCAACCACTTAATATAATTATCCAGACTTCCGGCTCGTACGTAAACATAATAGAGCGAGCAATCACTTAACGTTAAGATCCAGATTCTCATGCGCAATTCATAACGTAAGCACAATTCCAAGCATTAAGCTTTCAAAGCGAGCTTTCGAGCCTTACGAAAATAAGCTTTATCATAAACTTGCAGCATAAGTTCATGATTGTACTTCAGCTCTTAATTTGGATACAAATAAATCGGAAGCTCCTAGCCTCACACAATAAAATAATAAAAATTAAATTTCAAATCTCCAGCTCTTATAGGTTCTAAGATCCTTACATTCATACATACGGACAGGCGGACAGACAGAAGGACATGGCTAGATAGACTCGGCTGTTGATGCTGATCAAGAATATATATATACTTTATGGGGTCGGAGATGCTTCCTTCTGCCTGTTACATACATTTGCTATCCACAACAAGCCACAAATTGGAATGAAATTGTCATTTTGAGAATACACGAATATTTTATGGTACAATAAGATCTACTGCAATATATTTCATCAAGATGGGTTAAAAAACAAATTGCAAGAATTTCTGTATGCATGTACACGCAAACATTCATTGCAATTGCGATTGCATTGTTTTCGGTGCTGCTATTTTAACTCGTTTTCTTCTTTCTAAGACTTATTGATTGTTTTCTTTTTTTGCTGGTGTGGCTGTTAAGTAGAGTCGACAGCAAGTAATGCGGACAGTTGCGAGTTCAAACCCTATGAATACCACTGTCTTTTATACCCTGAATCCATTGCAAATGGGTAAATGTTTGTGGGGGTGGCTTCAGATAAATAATTCCCAGGTTATTGTTGACGAAAAAGCACTTTATTAGAAATTTCTGCTGCATGTAACAAACTCTGATAGTTAAGTGATTTTACATATTTTTGGTTGGAGTGATGGAGGTGGAAAGGAGACCACAAGGAGAGTGCTGAGTGAATCTGGGATCGAATTAGTAAGTGAGTCTTTCTCAGTGAGTGAGTCTGTCTCACTGAGTGACTCTCTCACACTGAGTGAGGCTCAGTCAATGCTGTGTTCAGACTAGCACTGAACTGGCATGAACATTCTCCCCCCTGGCAATATGCAGATTGCAAGGATTCCTATTGCGTGCATGTGCCAGAGAGTATCCATCCAAACTTAGTATTTTGAGCCATCGGCAGACCGCCTTGGCTCGGGAGGATACCTGGTAGGATGATGTCTGGGTAGACGTCGGCGCCGAGTACCAAAGGGACTGGAGATGGACGGAACCAGTCGTTGTCCGCCAAAGCGACGTTGGTGAACGGGTCCTTCATGTCCGCTCTGATAGCTCGGGCTGGAGTTATGCAGCTTAGTTGCGGGTCAGCCATTAAGACCACTTCTCGAGACACGGCTGTGCACGCTCCTTCTGCGCCAATGCGTGTGACGGAAAGGCCATAGGCCCTTGCCACGGTTGCATTAATGCGGCTCACTGAACAACATGGATCAATTAGAGCCCGAGTCTCAAGGGTCTTTTTTCCGGTGTCGAGCAGCACTATGGCGGTGGGCAGTATACTGACCCCCTTGAGCTGGAGAAGGGACGTAAGCGACGTCCGTATAGTAGCACGTCTCGGGCTTGGGGGTGCCGCCGGAGGGCGAGGAGCCAGAAGCTCTTCTTGTGGGCCTGTTGTCTGACCTACAGGTTCGAGCGCTACGGGATTCACGCATGTGGAGTAAGGTATGGTGGTCCTTTTTGCAAATTTTGCACTTGGCCCCACTGCGACATGATTCCCCTGAATGCTGATGAGCTAGGCAGTTGGAGCAATATTTGTTAATTAGAACGGCTCGGAACGCTTCTCGGGCGTGAGCTTCAAGAAGCGCTGGCACTTGCGTAGCGCATGGATGCCTCTACACACCCGGCATCTAAAAGAGTCCGTTCCTTGGCGTTGATTGAATGCCTTCGTTGACGGTGCCATGCTGGTTCTCTACAGAGGAGTGAACTGGAGAATTAGATGTAGGACAGGTGTTATTATGTGATGGTATTTGAAAGAGGGATTAGTTGCTTTTAAGGATTAGTCGGTGGTGTTATTTGCCTCAGTAGGAAGAAGGACCAATTTGGCTATTGGCCTTCGGATGACACCACGAGTGGTAAGCATGTCCACTACGCGGACCTTGTCATCTGTGCCTGGGCAAGCCAGCTGGACTCGGCCAAGGCGCCATTCATTTATTGGTATGTTGTCTTCCTTGATAATCACCATATCACCGACTTGGAGGTCCCTTGTAGGGGACTGCCATTTGTTTCGCTCATGGAGCTCTTTTAAATACTCATTTTTCCACCGGAAGCAGAATTGCTGGTGGAGCGCTTTGAGTCGCTGCCAGCGGTTAATTAAAGAAATAGCGTCTTCTTTGATTACTGGCTCGTTAGTTGACAGATGAGGGCCACCAACTAGGAAGTGGCCTGGACTTAGAGCCAATAAATCAGTCGGATCTTCCGACATTGGAGAGATTGGCCTGGAGTTGAGGCAGGCTTCAATCTTGGAGAGGAGAGTCGCGAACTCCTCAAATGTATAATTTGAGGATGCGGTGGATTTGTAGAAGTGGGTCTTAAAGCTTTTGACACCTGCTTCCCACAATCCGCCCATGTGAGGAGCGCCAGGAGGATTGAAATGCCAACACAAGTTTTGATGGCTATGCTTGGATAAGATGAGCTCTTTGGACGCTTGCAAGAAATCTCTCGAGAGAACGGATGACGCTCCCACAAATGTTTTCCCATTATCTGAGTACATCTGTTGTGGAAGGCCACGTCTTGCGATAAATCGAGAAAATGCGGCCAGGAATCTCTCCGTGGTTAGATCTGTGGTGGCTTCTAAATGGATTGCTTTCGTGCTGAAACAAACGAAGACACAGACATAACCGTTGGTAATTTTGCATGCTCGACCAATGTAGCTTTTAGTATCGAAAGGTCCGGCAAAGTCTACACCCGTATGTGTGAAGGGTCGGGAAAAGGTTGATCTCGCCCTTGGGAGATGGCCCATAAGTTGGGTCTGGAGTCGTCTACGGTGTATTACACAGACCTTGCAGGAGTTTATGGTAGATTTTACCAAGACCTTGAGCTTTGGGATCCAGTATTTGGCTCTTATGAGGCGCATTACCAACTGATTGCCTCCGTGAAAACAAATGAGGTGGGTAAATCGGACCAGGAGGCGTGAAAAATCACAATTGGCCGGAATGATTATGGGGTGTCGCTCATCATACCCTAACGAGGTGGACGCTCTCACCCGTCCACAGGATCGCAGAATACCCCTTTGATCGATAAAAGGGGTTAAATTGCGAATGCTGCTTGATCCTTGAATTGGCTTCTTATCGAGCAAACAGCTATACTCCTTAGGATAAGCTTGGCGTTGAGTATACTCGATAAGTCGGAACTGAACTCTCGTAAGTTCTTCATTACGGAGCGCTACAGCGCTGGATAAAGCGACAGACATATGCAATAACTCGCAATGCCTTGTCGAATCTGGAGAATCGCTCCAGTAGGTTATAGGAGGGTAGCTGTGAGACATTGCACTTTACTGCGCGTTGTTCAATCTCTGTCTCCAGTACCGTAACAGGAATTGGCCATTGGTTTTGTGGTAGTTGTAACCATTCCGGTCCATGCCACCACAAAGTGCTGCCCAATAGGTCCCGAGGAGAGACCCCCCGACTAGCTAGGTCAGCTGGGTTATGTTGGGGTCGATCATGGGACCATTTGCCATTGGTTGATGTTATCTTGGCTACCCGGTTAGCTACAAAGGTAGACCATTTGTCCAATTGAAATTTTCTCTACTCTGGATGGGGAGCTGAGGAATAAGAGCCGTGGTGAGCTCGGAAAGAACAACGGCGCCACACAGCTCTAAGCGTGGTTGTGATACCGTCTTCACTGGCGCAACTCTCGTTTTTGCTGCGAGAAGGTGAGTGGAGATGCACCCGTTTATCTCGATGCGCAAATAAAGTGCAGCACCATATGCGCGCTGGGAAGCGTCGCAGAAGCCGTGAAACTGTACCTTTGCCTTTTCCTGAAAATCGACCCATCTTGGAATACGAATCTCTTCGAGAGAGGGATAGTCGGTTAGGAAGTCATGCCAACGTTGAACGAGATCTTCCGGCAGGGAATCATCCCACCCTAGCTCTTGGAGCCAGATCTCTTGCATGAAAATCTTTGCTCGAACTATCACAGGTGCTAGCCATCCAGCAGGATCGAACAACTTCGCAATCTGAGATAGTACTTCACGTTTAGTGAGCGACGGCTGAGATACCATTTTGGACGGAGCAAAGAAAAACTGGTCTGTTGTGGCTTGCCATCGAATGCCTAGCGTTTTAGCGACGCTGGCCTCTTCGATTTCTAAGAAATCCGCACACAGTAAGTGGTCCCTTGGTATTCCTTTTAACACTTCCTTTGTGTTGGATGTCCATTTTCTCAGAGGGAACCCGGCTCTGTCGAGTGCCATGCGGAGTTCTGCAATGACTGAAATTGCTTGTGGCTTCGTGTGTGCCTCTGCTAGAAAATCATCGACATACATATAATTTTCAATTATATCGGATGCGATAGGACATTGTTCTCGTATATCACGAGCAAGTTGATGGAGGACCCGGACTGCGAGGTATGGGGCACAGTTTACCCCAAAGGTAACTGTATTGAGTTGCAAAGTTCCTCGTTCTCATTGCGAAATAGTATTCGTTGGTAGGGCGTATGTCTTGAATCGACCTGGATTTGCCGATACATCTTAGTTATATCGGCATTGAAAACGTAGCGGTAGAATCGCCACTTTAGTATCTGAATCGTCAGATCGGATTGAAGTACTGGTCCCGTGTGCAGGATATCATTTAGACTTTTGCCATTGGAAGACGGGCTGGAGGCGTTGAACACAACGCGAACCTTTGTTGTGGTGCTGTCGGGCTTAAAAACAGCATGATGCGGCAAGTAAAAATTATTGGGGTTGCTGTTTGGAGAGACTTGTGTCATATGACCTAAGTCGAAGTACTCCCGAATCACGGAGTCGTACTGCTCTTTCAAAGGAGGGTTTCTTTTTAAACGATTCTCGTTCTTTAGAAACTGAGCTATTCCGATGGATCTTGAATGTCCTAAGTCTATGTGATTAGGTTCTTGGAAAGGTAGGGTGACTACATATCTGCCATTCTCGTTCCTTGTTGTTGTTCGGATGAAATTACTCTCACAAAAAGAGTCGGAGCTCTTTACCAGTTTGACTGGAATGTCCTCCACCTCCCAAAATTTTGTGAGAACGACGTCTAATTGCTCTTCTTGAGAGACAGATATTCGAGTCGAGAATGACGAGATTGAGGTGGATGCGGTCTTTGAAACTGGGCCTGTTAAAATCCACCCGAAAATAGTTTCCTGGCCCAGCAACGTGCCACATATATTAGGATGTGAGCCGCCTGTTAGTATGGAAGGTAGGATATCAGCGCCAATCAGCACATCTATCTGCGAACTCTTTTGGAAGTTAGGGTCCGCTAACTGGAGGTTTGGCAGGGTTGTCAATAAACTTTGGGGGATCGAACATGATGGTAGATTCCCTGCCAAATGTGGTAGGACGTAGGCTGATGCCTCGATTTGGATACGAGGCTTGGAAGGAGAGCCAATATTAAAATGGCAGAGCTCGCTCGGAAATAAATGTTGCCTCTGATCCCGAGTCGATCAGTGCACGAGCTGTATAATTTACACCCAAATGGCGAACATATATAACAGCCGTGCTTAGGAGAACACCGTGGGTGTTAATTGCAACATAATTGTGAACATTCGTTTGTTGGGATGGAGTGGACTGTATGGATTGATTGGAGGGAGCTGTTGCTTGTGGCATGGAGACTACCGTAGAGCCCGATTGTGGAGTGTCACTACGATGCAAGAGCGTGTTGTTGGTGAGGGACTGTTCCCATAAGGAGAGTGTCAATTTGGGTAATTTGGAGGAACATAGGAACACGAGGATACAGTCCCAGTTTACTATATTGATTTCGCATAACTCCAGAGCTGTTAAGCAACCTTGAATGGTGCTCTGAAGTTCCTTAATTGCCGCTCCAGACTCTTGGGAGATTGGCTGCAGGTTGAAAAGAATCTTGAGCTGGCTGTTGACTAACAATTTTCGGTTCTCAAAATGCTCAGTCAGATTGGCCCAAGCTGATCGGAAGCCATCGTTAGTCAAAGATGACTTCGATACAATCGCCTGAGCCTCACCGCTGGTTTTCGCATTGAGATGGAATAATTTCTCGACCTCTGATAACCTAGGATTATTTATGTAAATTGCGGTAAAGAGGTCTCGAAATGTGGGCCAACGTATGTAATCTCCGCTGAAGATTTCTGTGTCGCAAGGAGGTAAGCGACACCCGGTGGGAACATATGTCGGAATCGTGGACTGAGCGGACGGTCTATTTTGGGCGTCAGCGGTTTCGATTTGCTAGCTAAGTTTAGCGGCGCATCTCTCATATACCATGTAACAATAGTCGTACTTGGACTGCATAACTGAAATAGTTTCCATTGAACCGGCTGCCGAGATTGTTGTTGAGCCGGCTTCGTACTCTTTTTCAACCTTGTCCCACAAGGCTCGCACTTGGTCCCGACGGACCTGGCACGTATAGAGAGACGGGTCAGAGCCTCCAGGAGTGTTTATTTTTGCCTCAAACTGACTTAGCCGATCAGTGACAGCAATAAACTTGATTAGGGCCGCGTCTGTTATATTTTGGAAATCGGATTAGATCTTGTGCTAATGGTTGCCTTAGTGCGTCCGACTGCAGTGGTCAGGGATGATTCGCTTTTAGCTTTGGACGGCGGGCGACTGATTTTTATCAGTGGACTTGGCCTCGAACTAAGAGGTGCCTTAACAGTTCCCCTTGGCGTGGACGCGGATGATTCGCTTTTAGTCCGGGACGATGTTTCCCATTTGCCTCTAAGGGCTGCTGTTGGAGACGGAGAAGTTCTGGAGGTGCTTGCGGACGGACTGCTAATTGATGCTTTGTTTCTTCCCCTTTGCCAGTTGGCATACTAGGCGGAACCGATTGGGTAGGAAAACAAAGGTGCTCGCTTCTAGTAGTAGAGGTTGCGATGCTTAAAACAAAGAAACACTGGAATGACGGTACAGGTAAATAATCGAGTTTATAATTCGATTGAGATTGCGGAAGATTTAAATAATTTTGCTTAAAATCAAAATTTATTTGATTTGATCAATTTAATTAATAAATTTATTTAACTTGGTAATTTTAAAAAAATACGATTATTTATTAAACAAGGGAAATAATAATGAAGAATTCGATGCTTGGTTTCGATAATTTTATTATTATATTAGTCTTTGAATACGGTAACGGATAAATTATTTTTACCTTTTGTGGTACTAATAAAATACCCACAATTGTGGCTGAGTACACACCGCTGACAAATGTGGAACTTGAGTTGATGTGTATTGTTTTTGTTCACTTAGAATAGATAAGGAGTAATTATATTTTATTAATTATAATTGTCGTGTTTTTATTTGTGCGTCTAGGAACAATAAGATTTGAATGTGTGGAATTGCTGTAAAAGCTGTGTGGAATTGCTTACAAACATGTAAGCAGAAATGCAGTTCGGCAGCTGTTGGTTTTTTACGTGTGTGTGTGTATGTATGTATATACGCACATATGCCGGTTGAAATTGCAATTTATTATTATAATATTGCTGTGTTATAATATTGCTGTGGATTGTGCACTAACAAATATTATATGTGGACACACATAGTACACATGATTTGTGGATTTATATATCGGATGTATGTACATGAATTAACAATATTAATTAGGAAACAATATTGTGAAGCAACTTGTCGGATTAAATGCGGACACGTAATTAAATTTTTTTTTAGTTTTTAGTTTTGTTTGGATAGTTTATATATATTTGTATTTATATATAATGTATATATTCAGATAATTGCCAATCACTTTTCTTAAAGAAAAAAATATGGCGGATATTGCCGAATATTTATTGAAAGGAAATTTTGTATTTACTTATCTTTGCCAAAAATCTTGTGTAGGGGCGAACGGTTTATAAATATCCGGCTCGAAGGACCAATGTTTGTGGGGGTGGCTTCAGATAAATAATTCCCAGGTTATTGTTGACGAAAAAGCACTTTATTAGAAATTTGGGGATCGAATTAGTAAGTGAGTCTTTCTCAGTGAGTGAGTCTGTCTCACTGAGTGACTCTCTCACACTGAGTGAGGCTCAGTCAATGCTGTGTTCAGACTAGCACTGAACTGGCATGAACACAGAGTATTATGTATTTGTGCAAATGTATGTAAGAGGCAGAAGGAAGCATCTCTGACCCCATAAAATATATATATTCTTGATCAGCATCAACAGCCGAGCCGATCTAGCCATGTCCGTCTGTCTTTCTGTCTGTCCGTCTGTCCGTATGTAATAACGCAAGGATATCAGAACCTATATGAGCCTGAGACCCGATCATCGATAACTTACTTCGTTTCCAAGCAATCGATAAATATCGGAATCGAAATCCTGTTTTGTGAGCAAATTGGGCTAGAGTTACCAAAAGTGATATGCTTACTCTAGAATAGTATTTGTCGTGGCGTTTAATTTTAAGAAACACGAATGAAGATGTAAAAGCATAAATAAATGTAACTGTTTGAATTTCTCAAGAATGTGTCGCTTGCCTATTTTTATTTCTTCCATTCCATACTGATCTTTTCTGCATTGCTTTGTGCTTTCCACTATTGTGTGCCTGGCAGAGTTCTCTGTCCAGCGCAGCCTAGGCGTAGACAATGAGTTAGAGAGGGAGAAATATAGTGCTTGCGCCTGGAAGGCGCGTGACATTGTATGTGTGTGGTACACACGCGAAGTGGAATGTTGGCATTGTGAAGTTAGTCTTGAAACAGATCTCGTTCATGCGACACGATGTCACGCCAAAGGAAGCGCTTGGCTCACAACGTAGTCTCTGTGGATACAAAAAATGGAAACCATTCTCCGACATCAGAAGTGGGATCGCCTCCACACCAAGTTAACCAAGAGGATCGCTTATGCTTTATTCTGGAATCACAACACCGCAATTTAATTGAAGTGATAAAGGCAGTAAGAAACGGTTATCTGTCGCAAGGTGCTCTCAAGACAGTTTTTCCAAAGTTCAACCCCGATAATTTGGGCTCCAGTGCTGCCGCATGGTGTTGTACAGTGTACAGCTGTGTCACACAAACTTCCGGGCAACCGAATTAAGAACGTAGTAATTCTTAAGGGTATAGGAAATAATACTGTAACCAGCACATTGCAAATTCTATCAAATGTTAAAATAAGCAAATACTCCCTTGAAGTTCTATTTCATGTTGTTTTAAATGATTGCTTAAATTATGATATTATAATCGGCCGTGAAATTCTGTATCATGACTTTAGTGTCACTATATCAATCGATAAGGTCACATTGCTTACAACAAAATCTGTATGTGCTGTAGCTGTTACTAATAACTGTTTTAAGCTGTTTTAAGAGAATATCGATACTGAGTTGTGCGATATAGATAAATCTCTTTTATAAGATATTTTAAACGAATATTCTAGCTCTTTTATCGAAGGAATTCCATAAAGTAGAGTTACATCGGGTCAATTAGAAATACGTTTAGTAGATTCAAACAAAACCGTTCAAAGACGACCATACCGACTCAGTTCAGATGAAAAGGAAATAGTAAGAAATATGATCAAAGAACTATTAGAATCAAACATTATTCGCCCTAGCTGTTCCCCGTTTGCCAGTCCCATACTCCTTGTTAAAAAGAAATATTGCACTGATCGACTATGTGTTGACTATCGCGAATTGAATTCGAATACTGTTGCTGAAAAATTTCCACTCCCACTTATAAGCGATCAAATTTCTAGGTTACGCGGAGCAAGGTATTTTTCATGTCTGGATATGGCAAGTGGGTTTCACCAGATCCCCATTCATCCAGACTCGATTGAGCGCACAGCCTTTGTTACACCAGAAGGTCAATACGAGTTTCTGACGATGCCTTTCGGTCTTAAGAATGTACCATCTGTGTTTCAACGTGCCGTGATGAAAGCATTAGGTGAGCTTGCTTACTCTTTTGTCGTTGTCTACATGGATGACATTATGATCATTTCGCAAACAAAAGAAGAAGCGTTTAAAAGATTAAAGGCAGTTTTGAAAATTCTATCCCAGGCCGGATTCTCTTTTAACGTCGCCAAATGCTCTTTCCTAAGATCTAGTGTCGAATACCTGGGTTTTGAAATTGGAGAAGGGGAAATTCGTCCCAACCCACGTAAGAGACAAGCATTGATTGACTTGCCGCGCCCACAGTCCGTTACCCAAGTGCGGCAATTTATTGGCTTGGCGTCGTACTTTCGACAATTTATGCCAAAGTTTTCACAAATAATGAAACCATTGTATAGCCTTACATGAAAAAATAAAGTATTCGAGTGGAAATTAGAGCATGAGGAAGTTCGCCAAAGGGTCATCAAAACATTGACAGACGAGGCTGTGCTTACCATATTCGATCCTCAGCATCCAATAGAACTACATACAGATGCCAGTATGGACGGTTACGGTGCTCATTTTATTGCATAAAATCGATAATAAACCCCACGTTGTTGAATATTACAGTAAACGAACTTCGCCTCCAGAATCCCGATATCATTCGTACGAATTGGAAACGCTAGCTGTATTTAATTCAATAAAGCATTTTCGTCATTATTTACAAGGCCGACATTTTCTCGTTAACACCGATTGTAATTCACTAAAAGCTTCACGCAATAAAATTGATCTTACGTCTAGAGTTCATAGATGGTGGGCGTATATGCAATCCTTTAACTTTGACATACAATATAGACCAGGTAGTAAAATGTCACATGTAGATTTCTTCTCACGTAATCCATTACCTTTAAAAATGTCTTCCCAAGTTCCCATCAAGCGTGTACAATTAGCTGAGAAAACGGAAAATTGGCTTCTTGCCGAACAACAACGAGATCCTGAGACTTCTTCGATAATTTCGAAAATTCAAAACGATGAAATAGAGGAAAGTATAGCAAAGTCTTATGAGCTTGGATCAAAAATGCTGTTTCGGAAAATTCAAAGAAGCGGTAAAACTCGCTGTCTTCCAGTTATCCCCAGAGCTTTTAGATGATCTGTAGTAAACCATGTCAATGAAGCATTTGTACACCTTGGTTGAGAAAAGAGCCTAGACAAAATGTATGAGTTTTACTGGTTCGAAAATATGTCTAAATACGTGCGTAAATTTGTCGACAACTGTATTACCTGCAATTGACTAAGCCACCATCAGGCAAGATACCAGGAGAACTTCACCCAATACCGAAAGTAGACATTCCGCGGCATACGGAACATATTGATATCACTGGCAAGCTGAGTGGCAAAAACGATCAAAAGGAATATGTTATTGTCCAAATCGATGCATTTACAAAATTCGTCTTTTTATACCATACTGTAAATAATAATTCCGAAAGCTGCATTAATGCCGTAAAGTCATTAATATCCTTGTTCGGCGTACCAACAAGAGTCATTTATATTAATCTACATTTGATTGCAACAGGCGCTAGTCGCAACGTTGTTGAAACGTATGTTAACTGCTATAGAGAGTAGCGAGCGTTCCTGGCAAGACGCTTTAGGTGAAATACAATTAGCCATAAATTGCACAACAAATTGAACAACGAAATCTAGTCCTTTAGAATTATTAATTGGAAAAGAAACTAGACCCTTCGGCATGCTAAATGTCTGTGAGGATGATAGTAAAGTAGATGTAAGCTTTGTGAGAAAAATGGCTTAAAACAATATGGAAAAGAACGTTGCATATGATAAAATTAGATTCGATAAAAACAAATCAAAATTTGTAAGGTTTAAGATAGGCGATTATGTATTGCTCAAGAAAGAAGAAAGACACCGGACAAAATTAAATCCCAAATTCAAGGGCCCATTCCTAGTGGCAGAAGTGCTCGATGGAGATCGATACGTTTTAAAGTCATTGACTAATAAGCGAACTTATAAGTATTCGCACGAGTCGTTGAGATGCATGCCAGCAGAGGGGATTCCCATTGAGTTGGACACATGTGATGACAGTAATGGCGTTGAAAGAGACGTCAATGATGCGTTAGTAGGTTCTAACGAAAAGGAAGCATTGATACATCCAATGTAGTGAAGGCATTGATGGAATTCAATGTGAGATATCGGGCTCTATACCTGAGGGTCACGCTGTTATGCTATATTACGGGTGCTGTTAGGTGCACGAGTGAATGTGATTACTTATCTAGTACCTAGTGAGTAGCTTGACGGTAGGAGCCCGAATTGGATAGTGTCCCGATTATCTAGTAACTCCACAAGAGTGTTGTTAACTAATAGGAGATCACTTATGTACGGATATACTGAGAAGTTAGCATAATACCCTGTACTTTTGTCACTGAGTTGGCCCTTTGAACAATATTTTTCAGTTTGTATTTTTTTTATTTCAATTTTAAATAACTCTGTTTTAATAATTTTGGAGCAAATTGTCTTTTCAGACTAAGTGAAGCATATTGTTACTTTCCTTCTTTATTTTGTAACACACGAGGACGTGTGATAGTCAGGAGGGCCGTGTCGTGACGTTTAATTTTAAGAAACACGAACGAAGATGTAAAAGCATAAATAAATGTAACTGTTTGAATTTCTCAAGAATGTGTCGCTTGCCTATTTTTATTTCTTCCATTCCATACTGATCTTTTCTGCATTGCTTTGTGCTTTCCACTATTGTGTGCCTGGCAGAGTTCTCTGTCCAGCGCAGCCTAGGCGTGACAATGAGTTAGAGAGGGAGAAATATAGTGCTTGCGCCTGGAAGGCGCGTGACATTGTATGTGTGTGGTACACACGCGAAGTGGAATGTTGGCATTGTGAAGTTAGTCTTGAAACAGATCTCGTTCATGCGACACGATGTCACGCCAAAGGAAGCGCTTGGCTCACAACGTAGTCTCTGTGGATACAAAAATGGAAACCATTCTCCGACATCAGAAGTGGGATCGCCTCCACACCAAGTTAACCAAGAGGATCGCTTATGCTTTATTCTGGAATCACAACACCGCAATTTAATTGAAGTGATAAAGGCAGTAAGAAACGGTTATCTGTCGCAAGGTGCTCTCAAGACAGTTTTTCCAAAGTTCAACCCCGATAATTTGGGCTCCAGTGCTGCCGCATGGTGTTGTACAGTGTACAGCTGTGTCACACAAACTTCCGGGCAACCGAATTAAGAACGTAGTAATTCTTAAGGGTATAGGAAATAATACTGTAACCAGCACATTGCAAATTCTATCAAATGTTAAAATAAGCAAATACTCCCTTGAAGTTCTATTTCATGTTGTTTTAAATGATTGCTTAAATTATGATATTATAATCGGCCGTGAAATTCTGTATCATGACTTTAGTGTCACTATATCAATCGATAAGGTCACATTGCTTACAACAAAATCTGTATGTGCTGTAGCTGTTTCTAATAACTGTTTTAAGCTGTTTTAAGAGAATATCGATACTGAGTTGTGCGATATAGATAAATCTCTTTTATAAGATATTTTAAACGAATATTCTAGCTCTTTTATCGAAGGAATTCCATAAAGTAGAGTTACATCGGGTCAATTAGAAATACGTTTAGTAGATTCAAACAAAACCGTTCAAAGACGACCATACCGACTCAGTTCAGATGAAAAGGAAATAGTAAGAAATATGATCAAAGAACTATTAGAATCAAACATTATTCGCCCTAGCTGTTCCCCGTTTGCCAGTCCCATACTCCTTGTTAAAAAGAAAAATTGCACTGATCGACTATGTGTTGACTATCGCGAATTGAATTCGAATACTGTTGCTGAAAAATTTCCACTCTCACTTATAAGCGATCAAATTTCTAGGTTACGCGGAGCAAGGTATTTTTCATGTCTGGATATGGCAAGTGGGTTTCACCAGATCCCCATTCATCCAGACTCGATTGAGCGCACAGCCTTTGTTACACCAGAAGGTCAATACGAGTTTCTGACGATGCCTTTCGGTCTTAAGAATGTACCATCTGTGTTTCAACGTGCCGTGATGAAAGCATTAGGTGAGCTTGCTTACTCTTTTGTCGTTGTCTACATGGATGACATTATGATCATTTCGCAAACAAAAGAAGAAGCGTTTAAAAGATTAAAGGCAGTTTTGAAAATTCTATCCCAGGCCGGATTCTCTTTTAACGTCGCCAAATGCTCTTTCCTAAGATCTAGTGTCGAATACCTGGGTTTTGAAATTGGAGAAGGGGAAATTCGTCCCAACCCACGTAAGAGACAAGCATTGATTGACTTGCCGCGCCCACAGTCCGTTACCCAAGTGCGGCAATTTATTGGCTTGGCGTCGTACTTTCGACAATTTATGCCAAAGTTTTCACAAATAATGAAACCATTGTATAGCCTTACATGAAAAAATAAAGTATTCGAGTGGAAATTAGAGCATGAGGAAGTTCGCCAAAGGGTCATCAAAACATTGACAGACGAGGCTGTGCTTACCATATTCGATCCTCAGCATCCACTAGAACTACATACAGATGCCAGTATGGACGGTTACGGTGCTCATTTTATTGCATAAAATCGATAATAATCCCCACGTTGTTGAATATTACAGTAAACGAACTTCGCCTCCAGAATCCCGATATCATTCGTACGAATTGGAAACGCTAGCTGTATTTAATTCAATAAAGCATTTTCGTCATTATTTACAAGGCCGACATTTTCTCGTTAACACCGATTGTAATTCACTAAAAGCTTCACGCAATAAAATTGATCTTACGTCTAGAGTTCATAGATGGTGGGCGTATATGCAATCCTTTAACTTTGACATACAATATAGACCAGGTAGTAAAATGTCACATGTAGATTTCTTCTCACGTAATCCATTACCTTTAAAAATGTCTTCCCAAGTTCCCATCAAGCGTGTACAATTAGCTGAGAAAACGGAAAATTGGCTTCTTGCCGAACAACAACGAGATCCTGAGACTTCTTCGATAATTTCGAAAATTCAAAACGATGAAATAGAGGAAAGTATAGCAAAGTCTTATGAGCTTGGATCAAAAATGATGTTTCGGAAAATTCAAAGAAACGGTAAAACTCGCTGTCTTCCAGTTATCCCCAGAGCTTTTAGATGGTCTGTAGTAAACCATGTCAATGAAGCATTTGTACACCTTAGTTGAGAAAAGAGCCTAGACAAAATGTATGAGTTTTACTGGTTCGAAAATATGTCTAAATACGTGCGTAAATTTGTCGACAACTGTATTACCTGCAATTGACTAAGCCACCATCAGGCAAGATACCAGGAGAACTTCACCCAATACCGAAAGTAGACATTCCGCGGCATACGGAACATATTGATATCACTGGCAAGCTGAGTGGCAAAAACGATCAAAAGGAATATGTTATTGTCCAAATCGATGCATTTACAAAATTCGTCTTTTTATACCATACTGTAAATAATAATTCCGAAAGCTGCATTAATGCCGTAAAGTCATTAATATCCTTGTTCGGCGTACCAACAAGAGTCATTTATATTAATCTACATTTGATTGCAACAGGCGCTAGTCGCAACGTTGTTGAAACGTATGTTAACTGCTATAGAGAGTAGCGAGCGTTCCTGGCAAGACGCTTTAGGTGAAATACAATTAGCCATAAATTGCACAACAAATTGAACAACGAAATCTAGTCCTTTAGAATTATTAATTGGAAAAGAAACTAGACCCTTCGGCATGCTAAATGTCTGTGAGGATGATAGTAAAGTAGATGTAAGCTTTGTGAGAAAAATGGCTTAAAACAATATGGAAAAGAACGTTGCATATGATAAAATTAGATTCGATAAAAACAAATCAAAATTTGTAAGGTTTAAGATAGGCGATTATGTATTGCTCAAGAAAGAAGAAAGACACCGGACAAAATTAAATCCCAAATTCAAGGGCCCATTCCTAGTGGCAGAAGTGCTCGATGGAGATCGATACGTTTTAAAGTCATTGACTAATAAGCGAACTTATAAGTATTCGCACGAGTCGTTGAGATGCATGCCAGCAGAGGGGATTCCCATTGAGTTGGACACATGTGATGACAGTAATGGCGTTGAAAGAGACGTCAATGATGCGTTAGTAGGTTCTAACGAAAAGGAAGCATTGGTACATCCAATGTAGTGAAGGCATTGATGGAATTCAATGTGAGATATCGGGCTCTATACCTGAGGGTCACGCTGTTATGCTATATTACGGGTGCTGTTAGGTGCACGAGTGAATGTGATTACTTATCTAGTACCTAGTGAGTAGCTTGACGGTAGGAGCCCGAATTGGATAGTGTCCCGATTATCTAGTAACTCCACAAGAGTGTTGTTAACTAATGGGAGATCACTTATGTACGGATATACTGAGAAGTTAGCATAATACCCTGTACTTTTGTCACTGAGTTGGCCCTTTGAACAATATTTTTCAGTTTGTATTTTTTTTATTTCAATTTTAAATAACTCTGTTTTAATAATTTTGGAGCAAATTGTCTTTTCAGACTAAGTGAAGCATATTGTTACTTTCCTTCTTTATTTTGTAACACACGAGGACGTGTGATAGTCAGGAGGGCCGTGTCGTGACGTTTAATTTTAAGAAACACGAACGAAGATGTAAAAGCATAAATAAATGTAACTGTTTGAATTTCTCAAGAATGTGTCGCTTGCCTATTTTTATTTCTTCCATTCCATTGCTTTGCATTGCTTTGTGATTTCCACTATTGTGTGCCTGTCAGAGTTCTCTGTCCAGCGCAGCCTAGGCGTGACAATGAGTTAGAGAGGGAGAAATATAGTGCTTGCGCCTGGAAGGCGCGTGTCACTGTATGTGTGTGGTATACACGCGAAGTGGAATGTTGGCATTGTGAAGTTAGACTTGAAACAGATCTCGTTCATGCGACACGATGTCACGCCAAAGGAAGCGCTTGGCTCACAATGTAGTCTCTGTGGATACAGAAAATGAAAACCATTCTCCGACATATTTATATATCAAGTATCTTTTATTTTATACCTATTGGCACCTCCCCGCTACTACTTCATAGCTATAAATCAAGTAAGCAACAAAACTTGTATTGCCCATCAATTTAAACTACAATTTAAATGCAATTAACTTTTTGAGAATATACAAATATTTTATGGCAGAAAAAGATGCACTGTAAAAAATTTCATTAAGATCGGTTAAGAAACACGTGTTTGCACCTAGCGCAGTTCCAAGAATTTCTGTATACATGTATACACACACATTCATGCGCGTCTGCTTCGAATTCGATGTGCTGCTTTTTTCATTCGTTTTTCTCTCAATAAGACTCAATTGTAGGTGTGGATTTTCAGTAAAGGCAGTGGCGAGTGATGTGCTCTGTCGCGAGTTCGAGCCGAGGAACAGAGGAAACTATTTTTTTTGGCTGGTGTGGCTGTTGAGTATAGACTGCGACAAGTAGTGCGGTTAGTTGCGAGTCCGAATCCTGCCAAAGAAACTTCTATTTTATTTAATTTATCTTTATTATTACTTGTGAGGCGGCCGCTGAGGTCAGCCATCCCACAGCCCGGAAATCTTGGCGAGGAGCCATCGTTATATGGCCAAGATCGCGGCAAGGAGCCGTTGGCGGGACGAAATTATAGTTTTGTTAGTTTAAAAGTATTAATTGTATTAGGTTAAGGTCATAGTTGATAAGAGGCAAGGAGCCGCCTATATTGAAAGTTTATTTAGATAGGTTATTATTAGACGTGTCATTAGATATGATATTATTAAGCGCATAGTTAAGGGCAAGGAGCCCAGTTCAAGTTTGAATTTGGCCGCCGGCCGCGGCTGCAACCGTGCGTTGCTGATCGGTTGCTCAACACCGCCTTCGCTAGCAAGCAAACCGGGACACTTTAGGAAGAGCTATCCGGGTGAGTAGACGTGCCGAGCAAAGGCGCTCGAACGATAAGAGGGAAGTGTACAGCGGAGGTCTAGGGCTCCAAGACATTGCGGCAGGGCCCCTAGTTTTAGGAAGTTCAGCAGGGTAGCACTTATAAATGTCTTGTAACTCGCTGGGCCTGGTAAGACTGAGTCTCGTACCCCGGCCAGTAGCTTCTTTACAGTTCACAGCAATCTCCAGCGCGCATCAAAGGTCCAGGGCAGACATTATAACTTGAGGAGACGAGAGTGGCAGCCTTCGTTGGACTCGATGGTCCTGTTAAGACAGCACCAGCTATCCAACGCCGCCGAGGGTTTCGCAGCGAAGTTGGCACCTAAGTTTGACGGCCCCTATAGGGTCATCAAATTCATATCCCCCAATATTGTGCGCCTGGTGAAACCGGGCGAACATAAGAAGGTGGCCAACATCTCGCAATTGAAACCATTCCACAAAGAGACGACGAAGGTTGAATGGGGAGGCCCAGGGCACAGGGGTGCCCACAAGTAGGCGAAGGGTGAGAGCGAACGCTACTAACGTACTTACGGCAGGAGGAACCCCTCGCCAGTTCCGTCACACTCTCGGCGGACCAACTTCATGGAGAGGCTGGACGGGATGGTCATGCTGATGGCCGTCATGTTCGTGGAGGCGCCGTTCTCACGGAATTCGCCACCGTATGCGGACGAGCCCCAGTCCCCCCACTTGCATCCCACTCGCCAAGGTCATCCGGAACGACAACCCCGATAGCAACCGGCAAGGTGGATGATCCTGCGGACGAGGAGGAGCTCCCACCACTCGAGACGGGCAAGCACGGGCCGTCAGTGCAAAAATCTAGGGTGGTAGACGCAGAGAAAGAGGGAATTTCCCCGTCGGCCCTAGAAACGGAGTCGCCCCCGACGGAGGCGGCAAGCGACGTCCCAGGGGCCCGTACGGGGACGAACCAGATCAACCGCAGCCCGGCCCCACATCGGAAGGTAACCCGACGGCACCGAAGCCCACGTCGGCTTATGATCCGTTAACAGAGGACGAGGACGCCACCGCTTCACCACCCACCGTCTAGAGGTAGACTCCGGATAACGCTACGCTACCTGCCGAAGGTTCCCGAGGAGGCCAGGGCACCCCGTTCTGGGCCCTCGAAGCGTGGAAGGGTGACCACTGGGGAAGGCCCTGGCGGAAAACGCCGACGAAACCGTCACCACCGACAGACGGTCGCCCAGAACAAGCGCCGTCAAAGCTGGAGCCAACGCCAGCCCAGTCCTCAGGCAACGTCGACACCGGCCCAGAAACAACAGCGCCCAGAGACCGAGAAGACCGGAGGCCCGCAGCTGCGCGTGCCGCGTTCGCCCCGCGAGCGCCAGGAGGTTCCTTCCCAGCCCGGGAAGGATAACCGCAGCTGCGGAGCCATGACCGTTCCTCGAAAAGGACATTCCGAACCCTGGTTGGCGCCAATTTCAGTCTGCCAGATGGTCGTGGAAAAGCGTTGATTCGTCTTTCAATATCGTCACGTCCACCACGCTAACAATTGGCAAAGTTTGAAGTACTGATTCTTCTAATAATTTCCTCAATATGTCTGCTATTTACTTTTTGCTCTAAAACTTCCACATTTATCTGCCTCTATCCCCAGGCCTCTTTATTATCATATGATTATTGCTATAGGCATCACTCAAGTTATCACTATATTCTTCAGTATGGCTTTCACTACGGTTATTTTTGATTAACAAATTTAATATAAATTTTTGTCACGGGCTAATAACACTTTCCTCGGTAATACCACTAACCAAACAACAAATAGATAGGATATGTGGGACAACCAGAGTGAACACACAATAATCGGCAACATCTGGTTAAAAATCGCGAGCAAGAGAGTAAGATATGATGACTTTTTATTCGCTTACACTACAGGAAACAGCTTTGGATTACTTACTTACTTACTCTTTTCCATATGATATACGCGAAAGAGCGACATCGCTGGTTTTTTTTATCTCGCTCCCACTTCTGTTTAGGGACCGTTTAATTGTGTGTGAGTATGTGACCGCACAAGCAAAAATGAGCACAAATTCAATTGTTTCAAAAGTCGGTAACTTTTCTACCCTTTCGAAGAGACGAGTAATATGAGATAATGAAAGGGTTTGGTACGTCGATGCGAAATTCTTGCATTTTAGCTCGTTATCGTTAGTAAGGGTACCTAAGCGTTGCCATGCCTGCATTCACGATTCTTTGGACTTGCTATATTCACGCACACTAGCATATTTTGTATATGTTGGTTGCCTGCCTGGGATATGCAACTATACCGATTTAATTAATTTGTTTTTGGCTGGTGTGGGTGTTGAGTAGAGGCAGCGGCAAGTAGTGCGGTTAGTTGCGAGCTCGAACCCTTTTTTTTTAATTAAATAATTTATCTCTATTACTATTAGAAGGGAGCCCCCGACTAGAACCTCTTATGGGTTTTTGTTTTTTTTGGGTTGGTGTGGCTATTGAGTAGAGGCGGCAGCATGAAATTCGGTCAGTTAGGAGTTTGAACCCTGCCAAAGGAACTTTTTTTTTAATTTACCTTTGTTACTACTAAAGCGGAAGAGCGCGTAGCGCGATCTTAATTTGGTATTGGCATAAGAGAGTTCAGGGTATTCTATAGTCGCGAGCTCTTGACTAGAACATCTTACTTGTTTTTATTCTGAGCCAATTGAAAATGGGTCGAAAGGGTATATTTTATTGTTGCAATTGTATTCAATTGTATGTTGCAATTGGAATTCAATCAACAGCATTGCAATTGAGATTGTGTATTCCTGTGTTGCTATTTCAATTCGAGTTCGAACCCTGCCAAGGGAACTTTTGTTTTTTAACACATCTTTATTAATTCAAAAGATATGTATTTGGTGTAAGAGTAAGAGGGTTCAGGGTATACCCTAGTCGGGAGCTCCTGACTAGAACCTCTTACTAGTTTATTACTGCTGCTTCAGCAGTTTTAATGAGCCCGTTTTGGTAGAAAAGTGTTCAGGGTATCCCCTAGACAACAGCTTCCGACTAGAGAATCTTACACACTATTGAGCTTATATCTTTGAGCTGTTGTCTCTGCTCGTTCCTTTGAGCCTTTCTTGTACACTCCCAGCATTTTTGCTGGTGAGCGTGTAACATTCGTGATACATGCCGAAAACAAACTGTGACTTAACGATTTCTCAGTTTTCGAAATAAATACACTTTAAGCGTCCTGTTGAGTAACTAATGCTTTTTAGCAACTGTTTTGAAACCTTAGCCAAGAAATAAAGTCAGATTTGACTTTTCACAAAATCGCCTTTATTTTTATAAATAACTTAAGAAAGATTTCTAAAGTTATTTTGCTGTGGCTCAGAAATAGTTCGTCACTTCGCCTCGATCAACAACGAACAAGAAGAGACAAGATAAAAGCGTATGCAATTTTAAAAAGCTGTGACAAGTGCAAGAAAGGCTTGCCAACCTTGTTTACAACAAACAGCTGTTTCACTAAACTAAGATTGCACCCTTTTCTTATGTTTACAGGCTTATTTGATGTGGCTGCTGCTTAATCTAACATACTCCCCTCGTTGGAAGCCTGATTTTCAACAGAGTCCTTGAGGGGCGGCAGACACAGTTTGTTTACGGCTCTTCGGATGATTCCAGGCGTGGTTTTCAGATCAGCTACACGACATACTCCATCCTTCCCAGGAAACAAGTTTACTACCATGCCAAGCGGCCACCGCATGGGAGGTAGATTTTCTTCTTTAACGGGCACCATGTCGTTGATGGACAACGCTTGGGTTTGGGTGCGCAATTTAGCTCGCTGTTGTAGTAGAGTACCTCATTCACGCCATCGAGCCCAGAACACCTGTTGTAGCTGTGTCACACGCTGCTAGCCATCCAAACGGTCGTAGTTTAATTTTGTCAAGTCTGGCTCGATGATAGTTGCTGAAGGACCACGAAGCAGTAGATGAGAAGGAGTCAGGACATCTAGATCTGCTGGGTTCTCTGAAAGCGAGAGTAATGGGCGTGAGTTTACAATAGCTGTGATTTGGCAAACAAGAGTACGAAGCTCATTATAGATCAGCAAAGAACGGCCGACAGAGCGATAGAAATGGTGATTGACCAATTTCACTCCCGCCTCCCATAGTCCACCAAAGTGCGGACAACGCGGGGGAATGAATTTCCACTCGATGTCATCGGCCAGGCAGAACTGCCGAACTGCTTCCATGTGGGGATCGCTAAGCAAGAGACGTTCCAAACCAACCAGCTCATTCTTAGCTCCAACGAAGTTTGTTGAGATTTCGGACCAGATCTGACTTGGTTTGTCACGAGTGGCGATAAATCGCTTTAGGGCACCCAGAAATGTAGCAGTCGATAGGTCCTTGACTAGCTCTAGGTGCATTGCCTTGCTGGTGAAGCAAATGAAGTCGCTGACGGATCACTTAATGGGCGGCCGCGTACGATCTTCCGACTTGTAGAAGAAAGGGCCGCAATAATTGACTCCAGTTACGGTGAATGCTCGAACGGCTTCCAGACGCTTGCTTGGAAGACTTGCCGTCACAGGTTTGTCGAACCTAGGCCTCACTTTGAAGCACCTCACGCATCTACTGACTGCTTTAGATACTGCTCTCAATCCACCAATCGGCCAATATCGATGTCGAATTTTGGCCAGAAGTGCACGAGGACCAGTGTGGAGATTCCTCTCATGAAACTGTACGATCAGAGCTAAGGTGATTGCATGTCGCCGAGGCAATATAACGGGATGTTGCTCATCATAGTCCAGCGATGAATTGCTAGACCGGCCACCAACACGGGGGAGGTCACCTTCATCCAGAAATGGTACAAGAGATGCGATAGAGCTGGATTTTTTCACATTTCCATGAGAATGAATATCCTTGATGTCATCCCACAAATTCGCTGGAGCCAAATGAGTTTGCGTGCTTGCATCCCAGAGCTAAATCTTCATGTGGAGACTTAATAATCAGTACTCTTTTCCTCAATTCAATGGTTGGAGTTTTAGGCAGACAGAACGCCGGCCAATTTAGGCGACCATCTAATATATACGATGGACCATGAAACCAGAGCTCAGATTGGGCTAGGACGTTGAGAACTCTGCCATTATAAAGAATGTAAGCTGGATTTCTGTCCGTCGGAACATATCGCCACTCCATACTGGCAGTGAGTTCTTGTATGGCAGCCACACGATTTGCCACGAAAATATTAAGTTTGAAGGGCTCATCTCTTATCCAGGATATGACAACTAACGAATCGCACCAGCAATGAAACTGGCCGACAAAGATGCCTGTGCGCTTGATTTCATGCATCAGATTAGCTTCGCTCCACATAATTCCAGTTTTGGGATAGTCAATGTTTTTAATGGCGCAACTCGAGACTTGGAGCAAAGGATACGACTTGTGGCTAAAGAACTTCTGGCCAACACGTAGATGCAGGCTCCATAGGCATCCACACTGGCATCGCAAAATTCATGTATTTCAACAACAGCTCCTTCGAAAAGTATCACTCTGGGAAACGATACATGACGAATGTTGCAAAAGCTGCTCCCTCCAGATCGTATCCCGTGCAATCGGCAAGCTTTCATCCCAAGTTCATTTGTCTTTACAAAGCTGTTGAAGAAAGATCTTTGCTTTAGTTATGACTGGTCCCAAAAGTCCAAGCGGATCATAGAAACGGGCAACAATAGACAGAACTCAGGGCCTGCAGGTTTGTACTGTAGAAGCAAGAACGAAAAATGAAAATAGCAACTGATCGATCGCTGGATCCCATACAAGACCCAGCGCCTTGGTAACTTCGCTTCCATCATCGAACTTCAAGTACTGTTCCCTTTCTTCATAAGTTATTCCATCGATGACTTCTTGGTGACTGGAACACCACTTTCGAAGCTTGAAGTTTCCACGAGATAATATCTGTTTGACGAATTTTCTTTCTGGCTTCAGCAACTGGATATGAAATCGCCAACTTAAAACTCCTGTTTGATGGCATCCCATCCAATTGGTGCGTCACGCTCATCAAAGGCTAACTGGTGCATTGGGCGCACGGACTGAAATGATGCTGATTTTGTCCCGTATGTAACTGTGTCCAATTAAATGATTTCGATATCCTTCTGAGGCGAGTACCTCCACAGAATGCACTGGCAGAAACTATCAGGCGAAGTCAAATGTCAGCTGTCAGAGCAACAGGATATGTGCGGAAGCTAATCAAAATGTGAAACAACTTAGGTTCAATGATTGGCCCGACAGCCATCAGAAAAAGAATGTCCAGAATCAGTTGTCGCTGAGCCATTGAACATATCAAGCAACTTGGTTATGGTGCTGTCTTTCTTCTAGACGCAATGATGTGGGAGGAAGTATTTACAACAGCCACTCAACTCTGCACAAACTCGCGACATGTGATTCAGATCCAGAAACTGTTTGATAATACCGAGTACTACCCCTTTAGATGCGAATTCCGACCAATTTTCGCTCAAGACTGAGGAATCGATGAATGGCCTGGCCATGACACTCTCCTAGAATCTCCGCACTCCGCTTCAGAGCCAACCGCACTGAATACTCACCGGATGGTAAGCGGAGAAGTTATTGGCAAAGTGCAGCTCACATTCCAAGTCCTCTTTGGTACTTTTACCATAGGCTCTTCCAAGCTTTCAACTTCCCAAAAACGCCGAACCAACTCATCCAGACAAGCATCCAACGGACCAGCTTCGCTGTCAGGAGTGAGGCCAGCAGCCAACAACGAGGTACTACGCAGACTCTCAAACCCACCGGTCTCGACCCAGCCAAGACGAAAACCCAATTTGTCCAACATACAAAAACTCATAGAAAAGGCTCGCTCCAATTAAAAGATCCACTCCAACCTTATGTTTGAGGGAATTTTCCAGTCCGATGTATAGATGATGAAGCTAGGCTGACTATCGGCAATTGTTTTAGTCACAAGAGCATCAAAGGTGGCTGAAAAATCTGGGTCTTGTGACTTCATGTTAATCTTTACGGCTGATCCACCAGTAGAGACGCTTGTGTCTCCGAGACCCGTGACAACTGTCGACGCCCTAGTTTCCTTAACTGAAGTCTCTGTGCGAAACGGGATGTGACCATTTGCAACTGAGAGCCTTAGTCTAATAAGGCGCTACAGGGTACCTAGGAATCAGAACTATTCTTTACCATTACCACTGCAGTGGCCAAGAGCACTACACCAGACTGAAGACCTTGGACAGCAAGAGAGGTAGTGGAGTGAGCGTTTGTCGAAGTGGCGGCGCTGAAATCAGACGATGTATGCAATGGTGTCGACGATTCAGCTTCTGGTGAAGTAGCAAAATGCAGCAGGGTATGATGCTTTCCTCCACAAGTACGACAATGACTACTACTGCAAGACCGAGTTTGGTGTCCCTTCCTTAGGCAGTTATAACAAAAGGCCAGTTTCTTGATTTCCTTATGCTGAAGGGATGGAGACAATTTTCCAAATTTACTACATGTGTAGATCCCGTGACCAGATACGTTAGAAAAACTGCACCCCTTTTGGTTAGTCTCAGCTACACCACCTGAGAATTGGTCATATGGGATGACATAGCATGTTGCACGCTCTCCAGCCTTTGACTTCGCCTTTCCAGAAATGTGAAGAACTCGTCGGCTGTCGGGATTTTCTCAATGCCTGCGGGTTCCTCCCATTTGGTCTGAGTCTGGGTGTCCTACTTTTGAAGCAGCGTATGCACCATTATGCATCCTGAAATTTGCTCAAAATTGCGTTGCTAGTTTGAGCTTGGGCAAGCGCGTTCTGTTGGTCAAGATCACGGTTTGGCTTGGCAAATCCTCATAACGAAGAAAGGTTGAGTGGGACGGGCTGTTGGATTGACGACGCTGAATATTTACGTGAACGCGAGCTTTAACCATGGCAAACAACTCATCAAAATCATCGCACAATTTGCTGTCAATTTCATCGAAATTTAGCTCCTCTAGCGAGTTATGCGCGGCATTAAAGGCAAACTTAATTTGGTCAATTAGCAATAGGCACACTTCCAAGTCGACGGGACAAGAGTTGTTAATTTTATCCTCAAATAACTCATTTTCAATACACTTGGCTCGCTCGAACAATTCTGCCGCCTTCCGCTTAAGAAAAGACACCCTGTTTGCCTGCATATCATTTGTGTTCTCGCCTTGAATAATTTATTCACAAGCGCTAAATCAGATTACCTAAAATGGAGCACACAAAATGCGACGAATTGTGCAGCTCCTTATGTACAAGCGTATGTATATAAGCTGAGCAGGCAAAACGGAGAGAGCGAAAGCCAACTAGCGGCGTCTATGTATATGCGAATATTTGGGAGCTGTGAATGGTCAGCTCACACAAGCGTTTTGCAATTGCCTAATTATGACAATTATTATTTTGCACTTGAATAAACACAGTTTTAATTTTGAAGTAGATTTATTTTTCTTATATGCACTGCAATGTTAAGTCTCGCCATGGCCTTCAAAATGTTGAGTTCAAATGTTTTTTTGCATCTGTTTTGAAACCTTAGCCAAGAAATAAAGTCAGATTTGGCTTTTCGCAACAACGCGTTTAATTTTATAAATTACTTAAGAAAAATTTCAATAGTTATTTTGCTGTGGCTCAGAAATAGTTCTTCGCTTCACCTCGATCAACAACGAACAAGAAGAGACAAGATAAAAAGCTTATGCAATTTTATAGCAGCTGCGACAAGTGCAAGAAAGGCTTGCCAACCTTTGTTACACAACAAACAGCTGTTTCACTAACTAAAATTGCAACCTTTTCTTATGTTTACAGGCTTATTTGATGCGGCTGCTGCTTAATCCAACACGTCCATTATATACTTTTCGTTTAGAGTGACAGCTATGGTGTTGTCGTAGGTCATGATCGAAGTTAGTAGCGAAAGTTTTTTCTTTATTTCGTCATAGTATTGCAGAAGTGTCAAGATTCCTTGCGTAAACGTGGAAATTTCTCGTATTAATAAATATATGGGCGCACGTATATGTGAAAAAAGTCTATTTCTTGTAGCTTTCAAATTTAAAAGCGTGTCGAATAACGCCAAAGGTGTGTAACACTTTTCTCCTTGGGACGTATATCTCATTTTCTCACTCAAAGTCTGGCAAATATTTTAAAATGTCTAGAGTTCTAGTGTACGGAACCGTCATTCTAATTTCTGCATCTTTATATGTTGCTACTCCAGAAGATTCGACACGAATGCTGCCTATGCTATTGTTCTCTTGACATTCTCATATTTAATTATCTCTCTCTAATTTCTTAATCTTCGTCTTGGTTTTGTATGCAGTCCTTACTGCTGCATTTTTAATCTTATTTTTTTGAGTAAATCATCGTTTTTACTATAGCTCGTCACATTGAACTGCCGGAGATCGATCGTGTTTTTCTGCTCTCCCGTGTGTATGTTTAGTGCATCACAAGCAAAAGGCGAACAATTACAGTGACAGTGACACTAACTAAGCCCTTTCCAGGAGTTCACAAATAAATCGCGCCTGTATCGCGCGAAAAACTATATGCGTTGCCTCTGACAGACAAAGTGCCAAGTGTAAACAATTAAATTACAAAATAATTGTCTATTTTACCAAAGTAAAACCGCGTGCAAGCGTAAAAGAGCAAGCCTTAGCTAAGCTCAAACTGCGCTCAACTGATCGCCTAAGTTCAGCCCTAGTGTGTGTGTGTAGGTGATCAGAGCTTTTGAGAGAGAGGTTTTGCCAATACTCTCCAACAAAAGCAATGCACTAGTCAATAGGAGCACAGCCATGCAAGTCAGTCACTGCCCGTGACAGTGCTGACACTTCTCAGGCACCAGTTCGCCCGCCGTTCACGAAAGTCACTTTTTACAAAAATACTGGAGATATTTGTAACTAAGTGCAGCCCCAAAAAATAAAACAAAATTTAAGAAAAAAAAAAAAATGTGTATAATTAATCCAATGGCGTCCAACAGCCCAAATCAACCATTCCCAGACTATCCTGCCTCACCCATTTATAACCCTATGGAAATTGTTCTACCAGCATATAACGCTGTGCGGGGGTACTATGCTGCCCACTACGTCCTCCATCACGAAAACTGCCCGCTCCCTGGGCACGACTACTGTAACGCCGTCGATTACACACGGCATCAGCTACCAGAGCGGCACTACCCCATCTCTCCCTTGTAAGAACCCTGCTACAACCTCCTACATACTAGCGCATTTGAGCAACTACCCGTCTGACTGGAGATCAGGTACCAAAAGCCAAAGTTGAAGCCCATAATGTGGGCCGCCAAAAAACGAGATGGCGGTACACTCTCGTAAGAAGGCATGCACCCCGAACCCAAAAAGGTAGTCACAATCGGTTCTCGGGGATGAAGAGACATGGAGGTAGAGGTAACTGCCAACACCAAAGGCGCCAATGATGAAGGCCCAGACGATAGATCATCCACCTCGCACGCAGCATGGCCAGGGCCAGCAGGCATAAAATGACAAATCAAAAGCGTGCCCCGCAACCCACCCAGTCGGCGCCAGGAAACATTCACCTCTAGGTCTTATTCGAAGAAATTTCTGCGCAACTGGCAGACAAGGGAAGTTGTCCGCATATTCACCCCGCGTAGCAGAGTCAGCGATGAACCAATCAACATGACATTTATTTACCTGAGGAAGACGGACAACAACAACCAAATCAAGACAATAAATGTATCGTGGGAGAAGCCTCGCAAGACGTCGGGCCCAGTCCAGTGCATCAGATGCCAAGAATACGGGCGCACCAAGTATTACTGCTCGAGACATTATGTTTGCAAGGAATGTGGGGACAACCATCCCACAAGCGAGTGCGCACTTGGCAAGAGCGACTCACTCGCAGCCAATTTCAAGGGCTGCAAGAAATACCTGCATTTCAACAGAAAAACCCGCACATGGCAATTAGCAGGGATGGTAGCCGCTCCAGGGATCGTCGCCCCACGAAGGCCCCTCCAGCCCGCAGCTTCGTTCCCGGCCAACAATCGTTTTCCAGCATCTTACGCGGTAGCCAGCCCGCCGAGCACAGAGCTCGCTCATCGTCGCGAAGACGGATCACAGCTATCATTCCCGGTCGAAACCGTCCCTTCGCTGACAACAGTCCCAACTCAGCCCTCGAGCTCAGCTTGCAACAACTGTTTGCCAGGTTTGACAAAATGATATCTCTCGTAGAGACACTACTTCAAGTGCTAATAAGTACTAGCGCAAATAAAAACTGTGCCTAAAATGAACTTCCTTAGGGTAGCACTGTGGAACGCCAACGGAGTCTTCTCGAAAACGAATGAGATCGCAGCATTTATCGAGCTCCACCACATCGATGAATTTCTGCTCACGGAGACTCATTTCTGCTCCCGCATCACACTCAGAGTGGCAAGCTACACACTCCACACCGCCAACCACCCAGACAACAGCCATATTGATCGGGTCACCCCTGGCCCACCACCCACTTGAATCGTCATGCCACTGGCATATGCAAGCCGCCGTTATGTATACTGCCGTCCGGCATTGAGGGTGAGTGATGCGCACTTTCAAACCCTATTCGATCAGCTCGGCCCGAAATTCCTGGCAGGGGGTGACTGGAATGGCAAACACCGCTGGTGGGGAAACTACCGGATGTGCCCCCGAGGGAGAACGCTCTTCTCTGGTCATTGAACGATGAGATTGAGACGATGGCGTCTATAGCCACTGGAGAGGCAACGTGATACCCTTATAAAGCTACTGCAACACCAAGTGGACTCGCTTTGGGCCCTACAAATGATTCAGATAGGAGCAGCTTAGAATAAAAAGTCTCCTAGACCTGACCTCGGATCACCTCCCTCTGCTGATTGAGCTTGAGGAGACTCCCAAGTGGCTTGTTGGTAGCCGCAAAATGCTCCCGCCGCGCTCTAACTTGGACGTCTACCGGACCTGTCTCGCGGACACCCTAGAGCTCAACGTCGCCTTTAGCACGGCAAGCTAACTGGAGAGCTATGTTGACCACCTCACAGCGAAAATAGCAGAAGCAGCCTCCTACTCACACCTCCTGAAGCTCCCTACTATACCCTGTAATCAGGAGTCTCCTTGCCAACAAGATACGTCTAAGGAGGCTGTACATCCGCTACGGAGATCCCTCTGGCAAGGCGGAGATGGTGAGTGCCTCCAACCGGCTCCGACGACTGCTGGCTAGGTCTCGAAGAGGACAACTCGACAGCTTACTAGAAACTGCTGGGCATGACGGCAACAGCACCTTCTCAGTGTGAAAACTCACCAGAAGTATTAAAAGGCAAGCAATTTTTACCTCCCCGATCAAGGATGGTTGATTTTCAACTCAATGCTCAGGCTTGGACACTTCCCGAAGCAGTGGAAACGAGCGAAAATCATCATGATCGCCAAACCCGGTAAACCGCTTACTCAAAGTCTTTAAGCGACTCCTTCTAAGTCGCCTAATGGAGCTCGATGAGCCGATCAACTTGGCTTCAGAAAGTCTCATGGCTGCCCCGTACAGGTCCACCGAGTAGTCAACCATGTACTGGTGGCATATGAAAAGAAGAAATACTGCGGTGGAGTTGTCCTCGACGTCAAACAGGCGTTTGACAAGGTCTGGCACGGCGGCCTCCTCTGCAAAATCAAAGCCCTACGCCATACTTAAGCATATTGAGCAGGTTGCACGTTCAACGTGGCCGTCAAAGACCAAAGCTCAAATGTCAAAGTCATCAAAGCAGGTTTCCCAGAAGGCAGTGTACTCGGCCCGGTGCTGTACACCCTGTACACAGCTGACCTCCCGACAAGAGGACAAACACTTCATCCTACAGCCCCGTGAAACTGCTGGTGGCAACATATGCGGATGGCAACGCCTTCCTAGCTTCGAACGAATATCTGCAAGCTGCGGAAAATGCAGTTCAGGACTGGCTGCTGAAAGTCGAAACTTGGACAGCTATGTGGAAAATTGCCATTAACTTTGCCAAGTCCGCATGCGTCAAACGATGATAACGCCTAACCGGACATATGCTATCCAAGTTTGGGGCAAAGCGTCAGCACACCAGCTGCGCCGCATTAAAGTGGTCAAAGCCAAGGCTGCAAGCAAGGTTGCCGGCCTGCCATGGTACGTGACAACCGACGCAATCGAACGAGATCTCCGCTTAACAAAGATCTGAGGTCAATTTAACTTCTTTAGCAGCCGTTCCGCCGACCAGCTGCTGCAGCACCCGAATGCGGCCGCCAGGGTCCTGGCTGACAGAGAGAGGCGCCTCCGAAGGCTACATCCCTACGACCTACCTACGAGGCGTATTAGTTAAACATCATAGTAAATTACATCCTTGTAAATATCATAAAATTTACATAATAGTATCTACACTATAATAATTGATATTCGCTTGGTATAATCAGAAAGCACTGATCGATTCCAGCGCAAAAATAAAGTAAATTTGATAGAAAATATAAAATACTATCACTCATATAGGCCTTTTGTTAATTTTTACTACACATAGATTGGGAACTTATCTTTGTGTATGAGTTGTTTGCAATATAAGCTTATAGGATATCAATGAACGATTTACTTACATGCTCTCATTTAAACTCTATAAACTGATAATATTGTTGCTGTTTCTATTCTTTCGCTGCAGTCGGTGGGGACTTTTTTTGCTGCTTCGGTTGATTGTGGTTAGAAAGATTTTCATGCTGCTGCTGTTGATATATTTGCCTTACATATAAAATAGGAAGTCTATCTAATACTTTTACAGAAGCACAACCCCTATTTTAACTCATTTTCAATTAGGAGAGGGTATACAAATTATCTCCAACAACATGGGTACGAAAATCAATTGCATGTACGAACTGTTAACATAGGCATTTTAACTTACCCAACATAGCTAATCTGTTGTTCCACGCAAGAGGGCACGCAAACTAGGTTGGTTCCAACGAAATCCTTAACTTTCTCGGATATATAAGCTAAAATTAAATATATATAGGCTATTTTAATTAAAATTCGGAAATTGGATATTGGTGTAAGCAGGTCGAGGTAAGTGAATCTGCGAATATTATGAGTGAGCCCATAAACTCTAGTTAGAGTCATAGCTTTTCGTAGTAGTTCGTATATCCCGGAAGATAGGGTCAAAAACAAAGTTGGGTAATCGTCACTTATCGGTGTCTTATTGTGCCATAGAAAAATTTGTGAATTCTAAAAAAGACAACACATTGTAGTTTCGATTAGTGACTAGTTTCAACTGACATATAAATTATATTTATAGCTTTTGGCCAGAGGCGGGTGGCAATAGCAATAACAAGTAAGAGGCTCTAGTCGGGAGTTTCCGACTTGTGGATACCCTGAACTTTCTTCTACCAACACCAACACCAAATACAGGTTATGCTACAGGCTCGTTTGCCTTAGCAGTAATAAAAAAAATTCTTAACTTCTCGAGGAATCGAGCCCGTGAGGAATCACACCACTTGCAAACACCTCTACTTGACAGCCACACCAACAATTTTATTCTTATAAAAAAAGCAAATTAAATTAGCAGCACATATACACATCTCAGAATACAATATAATTCCAGTCGCAATGCTGTTAATAGAATTCCAGAAAGATACGCGTTAATGTATGTGTGTACATGTAAGCATATAGAAACTCTTGCAATTTGCGTTAGCCTCGCAACACATGAGCAGCCGTTTCATAACTTTTGTGTTTCGTTAACGTATTTTGACGAAATTTTCAACAGATGTTATTATGATATAGAATATTCGTATATTCTCAAAATGACATTTACATTAAAATTGTGGCTTAAATTGGTGGTCAACACAAATTGGTTTAATTACTTGATTTAAAGCTATGCGGTGTTAGCGGAGATGTGGCGATAGCTATAAAATAAAAAGATAGTTCACAAATATACTATTCTTAAGGCCACATGTCAATTTTGGTGACTATAGCTCCAGCCTAAAAGATTTTCTCAAAAACAGGTTTTCGGTATCGATTTTTATCAAGCTGGAACTGTCCCGCGCAGTTTCATATTTCAAGTCTCTAGCACTTATATGGTCCAAGATCCTCGCATGCATACATACGAACAGACGGAGGGACGGATGGACGGACAGGCAGCCGGACAAGGCTGAGAATATTTATACTTAATGGGGGTCGGAGATGTTTGCTTCTGCTTTTTACATACATTTGCAAGAATACATTATACCCATTTTACCCCATTCAGGATATACAAATAATTGACCTCTGTATAATATTTCAGAAGCATCATACCAAATTTGTTGATTTGTAGTAAGTATATGCATTAAATATTATTTAAATACATAAGTATGCGATACTTTGTTGCTTACAATAAGAAACATAAAGCCAAAAGCGCAGAGCCAATTGAACTAGGCTCACATTACGCATATTGACCTAGACTCGGCCGTTTAGTCACCAATGCATGCCCATTGAAAATGGGTAAAAAGGGTATATTGTATTTGTGCAAATATATGTATCAGGCAGAATTTGGTAAATAATAAGAGGTAGAGTCATCAAACTTGGTATGCTCATTTTAGAATATTATATATATATATCAAGTATCTTTCATTTTATGCCTATCGCCACCTCCCCGCTACTAACTCATAGCTATAAATCAAGTTAATAACACAACTTGTATTGCCAACCAATTTAAGTCACAATTAAAACGCTATGGACTTTTTGAGAATACACAATAATTCTATGGTACAATAAGATATACTGTAGAAAATTTCATTAAGATCGGATTTTTTATACCATGAACCCATAAAAAATGGGTAATAGGGTTATAATGTTTTTGTGCAAATGTATGTAACAGGCAGGAGGAAGCATCTCGGACCCCATAAAGTATGTATATTCTTGATCAGCATCAATAGCCAAGTTGATCTAGCCCTGTCATTATATCTGTTCTTCCGTCCGTCCGTATGTATAAATGTAGGGATATCAGAATGTATTAGAGTTAGAGACTTAAAATTTTAGCTGTATGTCCTCCTAGAGCCTCTAGAAATCGCGTTTGTTTCCGATAATCGATAACTTACTCCGATATCGATATCGACATCCTGTTTTTGAGCAAATTGGGGAAATATTAAGAGCTAGGGTCACCAAACTTGATATGTTGCTTCTAAAATACTATTTTTATATCAAGTATCTTTCATTTTATACATATCGCCACGTCCCCAAGTTCAGGGTAACCCCTAGTCGGGAGCTCCCGACTAGAACCTCTTACTTGTTTTTTTATTGTATTTCGGTTTTTTGACTGCCCATGTGTTTGCGGCAGCTACCGCAAATTCCAAGAATTTCTGTATACATGTACACACACATATTCATGCGCGTCTGCTTCGAATTCTATAAGCTGCATTGCAACTGCGATTGTTGGCTGTGTTGCTATTTTGTCGTTGTCGTTGTCGCGAGATCGAGCACTACCGAGGAAACTACGTCTTTTTATGGCTTGTGCTGCTAGTGTAGAGTCGGAAGCAAGTAATTCGGTCAGTGGTGAGTTTGAGCCCTGCCAAGGAATCGTTTTTTTTTATATATCTTCAAAGGAACTGTATTTGGGGTTGGAATAAGGGAGTTCAGGGTATTCCCTAGTCGGGAGCTTCCGACTAAAACCTCTTACTTGTTTAATTATGCTCTGCTGTTGCAGAGCGATACATAAATAGAATATCTATATCGAAGGCTTTGATGCGGAGAGAGTTCCAAATATAGAACATTCGAAAAACCTCTTTGAGCAAAACCAGTCGTGGTGTTCCTTAAATATATATCATGCCGTCCGTGATAGGTGCAAAATTGAATCATAAAAACAATTAAAAACAAAACTAACCAAAAGGAGCCCACACGCAACATATACCTAGCAAGCGCAGCCACAAAAACAACAACAGCAAGAGCAGCAACAACGTCACATGGTAAGGATAACGATAAGGAAAAAAAAAACACCGACGCTCGCAGAGGGAATACCATCGGATGCAGGAACAATTACGGAAGTGCTGGAGGCTGGGCCGCAAGTCGAGCCCAGACCTATAACAATAGAGGTGTACAAATAAAGGACTGCTGCGAGGGAGCGTCAGCATGCCAGCACCGGCGACGCCAAGCTGACGCCAAGGAAACAACAAGGAGGCGAAAAAGTGAAACTAATAAAGAGGAGGTATTTGGTCACCGCACTGTTGAAGGCAAGACTCGAGGACAAGGCCCGCCAATAGCGACTACAGAAGGAACTAATGCCTCTTGAAGAACATGAAGAAGCGCACTAATAAAGGTTAGCGCCTCGCTTTATTTTTTAAGTACCCATCTTGTGCTTGCGTAACCCTCTTATTCTAACACCAAATTCAGCTCGATTGAATTAATAGAGATAAATTTAAAAAAACGTCGCTTGGTTAGTAAATGACCGCATAACTTGCTGTCGACTCTACTCAACAGCCACACCAGCCAAAAAAAAAAAAAGTTTTTTCCCCAGTAGGGCTCGAACTCACGACGGACCGCACCACTTGGCACCGCCTTTACTCAACAGCCACAGCCATAATTAAGTTTTGTTGAGAAAAAAACGAATTAAAATATCAGCACAGAAAACAATATTATCGCTGTTGATAAAATTCGAAAAAGACGCATGAATGTGTGTGTGAACAGGTATACAGCAATTCTTGGAATTTGCGTCGCTAACACTTACGCAGTCAAAATACCGAAAAATAAAACAAAAACCGATCTTAATGAAATTTTGTACACTATCTGTATATTATTGCACCATAGAATATTTGTGTATTATGAAAAAGTTATTTGCTTTCCAATTGTGGCTTTAATTGGTGGGCTATACAAGTTGGGTTATAAACTCGATATACTTGATATATATATACTATTCTTGGCAATCCTTGCAAGTTTGGTGGGTCTAGAGTCTCGATCTTACTATGAACGCAATTTGGTCAAAAAACAGGATATCTCTATCGATTTTTATCGATTGCTTGGAAACGGAGTAAGTTATCGATTCACTTGATCTGCGCAGGCAAAAGTAGGACGTACAGCTAATTTTAAGTCCTAGCTCTTATAATTTCTGATAAACTTGCGTTCATACATACGGACAGACGTACAGACAAATAGACGGACATGGCTTGATCGACTCGGCTGTTGATGCTGATCAAGAATATATACACTTTATGGGGTCGGAGATGCTTCCTTCTGCCTGTTGCATACATTACAGTTTGCACGAAAACAATATACCCTTTTTACCCATTTTCAATGGGTTCAGGGTATAAAAAACTAAAAACCGTTACCTTCCTTTTTATTTTTTTTAAATAATAATATTTATTGTGCGTGTGGACAGATAAATTAAAAATGTCAATCAATGGAATTGACACAAATCGTTACCATTCTTAAAGAACCGCGTAACGAGTTTGATAAATCATTCAAGTGCCTTAACTAAAGTTCACCAATTACAAACGACACAAAGTTAAAACATGCTAAAATTCTTACAGATTCCTACAATACCAGCCGTCAACTTATATGTGACAATGCAATAAAATTGAAAGCAAATTGCATACAACACGCACAGTTGATCTATTACGCACATTAAGAGAAAATATTAAACGAATTTCGGATTGGCATAGAATAACAATATTCCTTCCAAATTCACTTACAACGTCAGCGTCATTCAACGAGAAATTACTTTTATTGCCAGCTGATTTTAAACCATCAGAAACTGCAGTAAATACTCCAGGAACTAACAACACAATGGCCCAAACAGCTATAAGTTTTCTCAAACTAGCCTCATAACTCTTACCGGAGGCAGAAAACTTACAAAGCTTCAAAAATGCTTTGAGTCTTATAGACTCACTAAGAGAAGATCATGAAGCTACAGCTGTCAGCCTAATAAAGACCAAAATAAAAGGCCATGCACGAAATTTGATAAGTGATGAAAAAATAATCGTTAAAACAATATCAATGTTATCAAAAACGATAAAAGGAGAATCAGTTGAATTACTATCAGCTAAACCTAAACCCACGAAAAATAGCAATACACAATAAGTTGAGCAACTAGCAAAAGCTCTAGCAAGTGCTCACATTATTAATGGCTTAAATTCAGATTTAGCCACAAAATATAGCACAGCCCAAGCTGTAAAGGCCATGACCAAGAACTGCGCTATATATAGGGTAAGACTTATCATGCAGGCAGGCACATTTAATAACATGAATGATGCCATATCCAAATTTGTCGATAGTTGCACAGAAGCAACTGGACAAGCAAACACTGTCCTTTTTTTTACCAAAATTACTCTCATCGTTGTGGAAACCGCGGCAGAGGTTATTATAAAGGCCGACCAAATAACAGAGGCGACTACAGTCATAATAACAATTACGGTAGTAGATAAAATAATAACAGAGGCAATCCTCGAGGCGGCTTAAACAGAGAACACGGACAGCAAAACTAGTTCCGAGTTACACAAGGCAACTCGGAAAACCAACAAACCCCCTTGAGCAACGAATAATGAAAATTTTGCATATAAATCTAAGTCTCAGTAGTCTCATCCAAATACACAAGGGAAAAAACAATATAGCATTTACTTTGCTAGTAGATACAGGAGCAAATGTCTCAATTTTAAAGAACAATAAAACAGATTTAAATATATATCAAGACAACAAATCAAGTATCACAGGATTCGGCCAGGGAACAACAGAGTCCATTGAACAATCCACAATTGATCTACTATTCAATTACTTCGTAATCAGTCATACCTTGCGATGGAATCTTGGACTCGACTTCTTCAGAAAATTCAATTGCATATTAGATTACCATTATGATGAATTCATCATAAAACCAGAATCACTTAATTATCAAATAAATGTTCCGCTATTACATAATGATATTGATAACTCAATATTATTGCCAGCTAGATCAAAGGTAATGAGAAAAATTACGCTTCTGACAAATGAAGATACAGTTCTTATACCAAATAAGGAAATACAGCCTGGGGTAATAATAGCAAACAGTATCGTAACAAGTAATAGCACAATAGTCCGTATTTTAAATACAAATAGTAATAATATAAAAATTCAAAACCGCAAAATTAAATTTGAATCACTACAAAAATATGAAATACAAATAAATAACATTAATACCAGCAATAGAACATATGAAGTCATACATTAATTAAAATTCCCTGACCAATTTAAAAACAAGCTTACTGATTTATATACCAAATACAGTGACATATTTGGTGTAGAAACAGAAGCAATTTTAAGTAATAATTTTTATTAACAAAAATTAAGGTTAGCAGCCAAAACACTCGTATATATTAAAAACTACAGATATGCAGAAACAGAAAATCAAGAAATTAACAGACAAGTCGAAAAATTAATAAGGACCATCTATCTCAGAATACAATAGCCCACTTCTCTTGCTATCCAAAAAAGTCTCCCAAATTAAAAAAAAACGGCGTTTATTAGTTGATTATCGCCAAATTAACAAATAAACTTTTAGCAGATAAATATCCACTGCCAAGAATTGAGCAAATACTTGACCAATTAGGACGAGCTAAATATTTTTCATGTCTCGATCTTATGTCAGGTTTTTACCAAATTGAACTAGAAAAATCTACAAATATAACATAATTTTCCACGAGCACTTTCATATGGTCTTAAGGTAGCACCAAATTCATTAATGCCAATGATGACACTCTTATTTACAGGCCTAGAGTCATCCCAACCATTTCTCTATATGGATGACCTAGGCTGTTCAGATCAGCACATGTTCAAGAACTTGACAAGCATATTTGATCCTTGTCGTGAACATAATTTAAAATTAAACCCAAAAAATGTGCGTTTCTCATGCTCGAGGTAAGATTCCTTGGGCATAAGTGCACAGACCATGGCATTCTTCCAGATGACAAAAAACACGATGTTATAAAAAACTATCGAACCCCTACTGATGCGGACTTGATTGTGTAGAAAGAATGTCCCATCGAATGGACAAAAGAATGCGAAAATGAATACAACGGTGTGCAATTGCCAATTGCCAATTGCATACGCATCCCGAGCTTTCACACAGGGAGAAAGCAATAAATTCATTTCTTAGTTAAAACAGACCATAGACCCCAATTCTACTTGTTCTCAATGAAAAATCCCACATCAAAATTAACCAGGATGAGACTAGACTTAAAAGAATACCAATAAACGAAAGAATACCTGAAGGGGCAAGATAACCATGTAGCGGATGCATTATCCCGCATAAACATAGAGACACTAATTGACATGAATAGGAAAATATGTTCAATCAAGATCATCAAAAAGACATCTGGCCAGATGACAAAATAAAATTACAAAATTATCAAAAATATCTAAAAGAGTCCAACGTCTATGAAGTCGTTAGCAATAAAGACGTAAAGAAATTTGTGAAACTAAAATTCGGTAAAATAAATTGTTTACTTAAAATACGAAAACGAATCATTTACGATTTGCACTCTAATGGAAAATTCGACTTAGGCCAAGTTTTTCAAAGGCTTACTCACAAGTGGATTGGATTTTGTATCATTAAATGAATTTAAAACATGTAACAGGTTCTTGTCGAGAGTTCCCGACTAGGGGATACCCTGAACCCTCCAATTCCTAAACCAAATGCAACTTGCGCTACGTGCTCTTTTGTAGTAATAAAGATAAATTGCAAAAAAAAAGGCTCACTTACATATGTGTGTATGTACATGTATACAGAAATTCTTGGAACTGCGCTAGCTGCAAACACGAGTTTCTTAACCGATCTTAATGAAATTTTCTACAGTATATCTTATTGTACCATAGAATATTTGAATATTATCAAAAAATTAATTCCATTTAAATTGTAGCTTAAATTGATGGGCAATATAAGTAGCGGGTAGTAGCGGCGATAGGTATTAAATGAAAGATACTTGATATATATATACTATTCTAAAATAAACACTTTTGGTGACTCCAGCTCTTTTTATTTACCCAATTTCCTCAAAAACCGGATTTCGATATCGATTTTTATCAATTGCTTGAAAACGGAGTAAGTTATCGGTTATCGGAAGCAAACTCGATCTGCTCGTGGACTATGAGGACCTACAGCTAAATTTTCAGTCCCTAGCTCTTATAGGTTCTGATATCCTTGCGTTCATACTGTGCCATACAGCCACCCCACAGCTTGGAAATCATGGCAAGGAGCCATCGTTATATGGCCAAGATCACGGAAAGGAGCCGTTGGCGGGACGAAGTTATAGTTTCTTAGTTTAAAAGTATTAATTGTATTAGGTTAAGATCATAGTTGATAAGAGGCAAGGAGCCGCCTATATTGAAAGTTTATTTAGATAGGCACTCTTATTGAGTAAAGAGGCAAGGAGCCGCTAATATTATGAGTGATCTAAGTAGTGTTATTATTAAGCGCAAGGAGTCCAGTTCTAGTTTGAATTTAACCGCCGGCCGCCGCTGCAACCGTGCGTTGCTGATCGGTTGCTCAACACCGCCTTCGAGAGCGCAGCTTCAATTCGGCGGTGAAGAGCGAAAGCTCCAAAGCGAGGTTGCGAAAGCTCGCGGCGAAGTTAAGCGGCCGAGACAAGGAAGAGCTATCTGGGTGAGTAGACGTGCCGAGAAAAGGCGCGAGAACGATAAGAGGGAAGTGTACAGCGGAGCGCTAGGGCTCCAAGACATTGCGGCAGGGCCCTAGTTTTAGGAAGTTCAGCAGGGTAGCAGTTAATAATAAGTGAATAAAGTGAATGTAATCGAAATAATGAAGAGAAGTGCCAATCTTTGTATTCTCGGGCAGTCATATTTGCGCTAAACATCGAAAAACCCTAACCTAGGTGGTACGAAGCCAAGGCTCGATAGTGTAGGTGGTGCGAGGCCAAGGCCCGATAGTGTAGTTGGTACGAGGCGAAATCCCGATAGTGTAGGTTTTGCGAGGCCAAAGCCCGATAGTGTAGTTGGTGCGAGGCCACGGCCCGATAGTGTAATTGGTGCGAGGCCAAATCCCGATAGTGTAGGGGTTGCGAGGCCAAAGCCCGATAGTGTAGTTGGTGCGAGGCCACGGCCCGATAGTGTAATTGGTGCGAGGCCAAGGCCCGAAAGTGTAGATGGGGCGAGACTATGGTCCGCTGAAATAGGTAATACGAGGCTGCGGCTCGGTAGAGCAGGTAGGACAGAAGTAGTGCGAGGTATAGTTTGGAAGAAACATTCACTTCGCCCCCCCACTATTGTCCCAGCGAACTTACAAATGTCTTGTAACTCGCTGGGCCTGGTAAGACTGACTCTCGTTCCCCGGCCAGTAGCTTCTTTACAAGTGGCGCCCGAGCATTTTAGCGGCGTGGCATAGTTGCGGATAAAAGCCCCGCAAGTATGGCCAAATTAGTGTTTATTTAAAATAAAAATAAAAATTTGCATACAGGGTAATTTTAAGTCGGGCATACCTTAAGATGTATGTACCCCAGTAGAGAAGAAGATGAAAGAAATACATAATATATGCGAGTCCAGGGTATAAGGTAGACGAGTATACCCTGACAAGTGCATTTCATACCCTATGTTAGGCATCAACATGAACACCTGCAAAATTTAGACAACCAAAAATGTGCACAGAAGTCGAGCTCATAAAACATCAAAAAAAGAGAGAGATAACGGCCGGTCGAAAAGTATAGCGCGCGCGCGCCAGTCGGGCGACGTCGAGACCACGCTTGTACACGTGTGCACAAATGCGCGCCGCAATCGACGTCGGGCCGTGAAGGAGTCGCAATTGTACAGTGGGACGAATTCAGTTCACGCGCGGTGAAAACTGACTTCGTCAGTACAGTTGGGGAGAGCAATGTGAACGGGTGTGTGGAAGAGTAAAAGTGAAACAGATGATAGCTGGGGGAAAAAAAAATATATATATACATATATATGAAACGATCACAAGAAAAAATAATACGAAACAAAGGCAAAGGCAAACTAAGACCAGAGTGAGGGATGGTCAAGATATAAACGGACATTAAGCGCAGCTTTTTTTATTTTTTTTCTTGGTTTTAATCTGTGAAATAAACGGAAAATAAAGCTCAGAACCAAAGGAAGAAATAAACAAATAATAAAAATATATACATACATAAACGAAAAGAAAAAACGGTCTGCAGCACAGACACGAACAGAAGTGAGCAGCATAAATCAACGGAAAAAAATCCAGCAAAAGTATACAAAAGAGAGAAGTCAAGCCCAGAGTGAGTGGTAAAAACTCAGCATGGAGTCAGGTGAGGGCCAAAATCCGAGTGTAGGCGTGCGCTGGATCCAGCGACACAAGGACGAATTGGCAACGTTCGCCCATGAGTTCGGGTTGGAAAAGGAGTGGCCTGTGGAGGAGCTGCGTAAGCGGCTATCCACTTTCGTGCAGGGTGGCGGCAATACGTCCGGAATTTGCGCTCGGCTTGCCGAGCTAGAATCTCAGACCGCCAAAACATTAGAGCCGCTTTCCTGGGGCACCTTACCAGACGTTGACGGTCGGCCGCGTACAAAATCAGAACCGGACCTGAGAAGCTCGCAACTATATGAGCGTTCGCAGACCCCGACCCCTAGCTTAGCCGTCACGGGTGTAGGGGAGGCTCACGAGGTTATAAGCAACGGAGCCGGCCGAACGACAGCGATTGGCACACAGCTAGGGCGAACCCCTCATGGAACAAATAGGGCATGAGGTACGATGGCCGTTCCGACCCCCTTTGGGTCCCTAGAGGACCTAGAGGAGCGCACCATTACGTATGGTACAGTCCTCGATCGATTGCCTCGGGCCATGAGCGAGGTATTCTGCGACCGGGCCGCTCGTTGGTTTTTGAGCAGTGGACTGAGGGAGGTGCCATGGTCGGTGTTTAGGAGGGGTTTCTTAGAATTCTTTCTACCACCACGCTACTTCGAGAGGCTGGAAGACGAAATCCGATCCCGCCGGCAGCGTGTGGGGGAAGAATTTAAGGAATACCTTATAGAGCTGAGAGCTGTGATGCACCATGCCAGGTATGAGCCGGCGCAGGAGTTGCACCGGATATACAGGGTAATTTTAAGTCGGGCATACCTTAAGATGTATGTACCCCAGTAGAGAAGAAGATGAAAGAAATACATAATATATGCGAGTCCAGGGTATAAGGTAGACGAGTATACCCTGACAAGTGCATTTCATACCCTATGTTAGGCATCAACATGAACACCTGCAAAATTTAGACAACCAAAAATGTGCACAGAAGTCGAGCTCATAAAACATCAAAAAAAGAGAGAGATAACGGCCGGTCGAAAAGTATAGCGCGCGCGCGCCAGTCGGGCGACGTCGAGACCACGCTTGTACACGTGTGCACAAATGCGCGCCGCAATCGACGTCGGGCCGTGAAGGAGTCGCAATTGTACAGTGGGACGAATTCAGTTCACGCGCGGTGAAAACTGAATTCGTCAGTACAGTTGGGGAGAGCAATGTGAACGGGTGTGTGGAAGAGTAAAAGTGAAACAGATGATAGCTGGGGGAAAAAAAATATATATATACATATATATGAAACGATCACAAGAAAAAATAATACGAAACAAAGGCAAAGGCAAACTAAGACCAGAGTGAGGGATGGTCAAGATATAAACGGACATTAAGCGCAGCTTTTTTTTTATTTTTTTTCTTGGTTTTAATCTGTGAAATAAACGGAAAATAAAGCTCAGAACCAAAGGAAGAAATAAACAAATAATAAAAATATATACATACATAAACGAAAAGAAAAAACGGTCTGCAGCACAGACACGAACAGAAGTGAGCAGCATAAATCAACGGAAAAAAATCCAGCAAAAGTATACAAAAGAGAGAAGTCAAGCCCAGAGTGAGTGGTAAAAACTCAGCATGGAGTCAGGTGAGGGCCAAAATCCGAGTGTAGGCGTGCGCTGGATCCAGCGACACAAGGACGAATTGGCAACGTTCGCCCATGAGTTCGGGTTGGAAAAGGAGTGGCCTGTGGAGGAGCTGCGTAAGCGGCTATCCACTTTCGTGCAGGGTGGCGGCAATACGTCCGGAATTTGCGCTCGGCTTGCCGAGCTAGAATCTCAGACCGCCAAAACATTAGAGCCGCTTTCCTGGGGCACCTTACCAGACGTTGACGGTCGGCCGCGTACAAAATCAGAACCGGACCTGAGAAGCTCGCAACTATATGAGCGTTCGCAGACCCCGACCCCTAGCTTAGCCGTCACGGGTGTAGGGGAGGCTCACGAGGTTATAAGCAACGGAGCCGGCCGAACGACAGCGATTGGCACACAGCTAGGGCGAACCCCTCATGGAACAAATAGGGCATGAGGTACGATGGCCGTTCCGACCCCCTTTGGGTCCCTAGAGGACCTAGAGGAGCGCACCATTACGTATGGTACAGTCCTCGATCGATTGCCTCGGGCCATGAGCGAGGTATTCTGCGACCGGGCCGCTCGTTGGTTTTTGAGCAGTGGACTGAGGGAGGTGCCATGGTCGGTGTTTAGGAGGGGTTTCTTAGAATTCTTTCTACCACCACGCTACTTCGAGAGGCTGGAAGACGAAATCCGATCCCGCCGGCAGCGTGTGGGGGAAGAATTTAAGGAATACCTTATAGAGCTGAGAGCTGTGATGCACCATGCCAGGTATGAGCCGGCGCAGGAGTTGCACCGGATATATGAGAATGCCGCCCCCGAATACAGGCTTTACGTACGACGGCAAGATTTTTCCACCTTGTGCCAGCTGACTCAACTCGTTGTGGAGTACGCAACGGTGATGAGGCAGCGAGCGGAATACTCCGGAAGCAGGGCAGGGAGTCAGGTGGCCACGAGCTCAAGTAGCACGGTGTGGGGAAGGACGGTACAGCGCCTGGGGGGACACTTTAACCCATTCCGATCTACTCCCAACGGATCCGGAGCGATTGTTGTGGATAGACAAGTCCCCGCCCCGCCGGCAACGGCCTCTGCGGAGGTGGCCCACCAAATGATGAAGCAAGATGCCGGAACCGGGTACGATCAGCGACGAGCATGTCGCAGATGCGCACAGGAGGGGTACTTTGCCAATGCGCCCGTTTTGTTTTGTTGGATATGTGGGCACCGCGGCAGAAGTATCCAGGATTGTTGTCGGCCACTTAAGGTGGAGGGTTGCCGGATCGTCGCCACGGTGTAGATTGGCGGGCGGACGATGCCTGCTACTATCGATACTGGGGCCACTCGCAGCTTCATGAGAGAAGACTGCGTACGCAAGTGGGCGATTTGGGGAAGAGAGGAGAACGTACAGGCGCGCATTCGTCTGGCAGATGGGTCCACGCTCGAAGTAGGGAAGGCATTGAGGATAGACGTCGGTCTAGCGGGGAAGGTGGTCAGCATGTAAATGCTAATCATGCCCACAATGCTGGACCACGTCATCCTGGGGATGGACTTCTTGGGTGCAATGGGCTCTACGATACGCTGTGGCAAGGCGGAGCTGGTCCTAGAGGCGGTGACGTCTCCGACCGCGGTGCCTGGAATCAGGGAAGAGCCGAAAGAAGGCCTCACGCGCTAAGGAGCGGGAGTGCTTGCTCGGCAAATGGCGAAAATGGACAAGGAGAAATAAGCGAAAGATGAGCACCACTTGGGATTGGACTGAGAGCTTGAGGAGCCCAAAAGGCGGCGCATAGACCTGCAAAGGCAGATCTACGCTGGTCATGAAGGCGGCACGGCGGAAGTGTGCCAGAGAACGGAGGGATTAGGAGCAATGGCTCGAATCCACATGGGTACAGGGAATCAGGAGTGGCAGCCCGAGTCGAGCGATCGAGGAGCTCTATTTGGAGTCGGAGTGGTGCCTGGGGAAGGCGAGACGCAGGGCGAGCCCACGTCGAAGAGGCAGAGTGGCCAGCGGATTTGGATCCGGAACTTGGGGAGTTCCTGGAGTCGGAACTGACACTCTTCGAGGGGCTGCAGGGAGTCTCGCACATCGCGGAGCACAGGATCAGGCTTAAGGATGATAAGCCATTAAAGCAGAGATATTACCCGAAGAATCCGGCCATGCAAAGGGTGATTGATGAACAGGTGGACGAGCTGATCCAGGCAGGTGCCATCGAGCCGTCACGTACTCCACACAGCGCCCCAATCCTCTTAGTCAAGAAGAAGACTGGCAAGTGGCGCATGTGTATCGACTATCGACAACTAAACGTGCACTCCGTCCCAGATGATTATCCTGTTCCCAGGATTAATCACATACTTGAGCGGTTGCGTCACGCCCGGTTCATCTCCACCCTGGATTTGAAGCACGGGGACCGGCAGATACCGATGGCAGCCGATAGTCGGGAATGTACGGCGTTCACAGTCCCCGGAAGAGGTCTTTTCCAGTGGCGGGTGATGCCATTTGGCTTACACTCGGCATGTGCGACCTTCCAGCGAGCCTTAAACACGGTCATAGGGCCGGAAATGGAGCCTCATGCGCTCGCCTACCTAGACGACATCGTGGTAATAGGGGCAACGAAAGAGCAACATGTAGGGAACTTAGGGAGGTGTTCCGCCGGTTAAGGGCGGCTAATCTCAGGCTGAATAGGAAGAAGTGCAGTTTCTTTCGGGAGAGGTTGGTCTACCTAGGACATGTTATTTGTGGGGAAGGAATACGTACCGATCCAGAGAAGGTGGAGGCGATACGTAACCTGAGGATCCGACAAATTGTAATGAGTTGCGGCAGTGTCTCGGGATGGCGTCATGGTACACGCGCTTCGTTCCCAACTTCGCGACTCAGGTACAGCCGCTAACAGCGCTCTTACAGAAGGGGCGGAAATGGGCATGGGATCAAGAACAGGAGGAGGCATTGCGTCAATTGAAGGTCTGTGTTGGATTGTCCAGACTTTTCCGCCAGAATCGTCCTACAGACGGACGTGAGCGAGTACGGCCTCGGCGCAGTACTGACGCAGACGATACAAGGGTAGGAAAGTTGCTGAAGGCCTAAGTGAACTACTCCGCCACCGAGAAAGAGTGCCTGGCAATTGTTTGGTCGATACGGAAGCTACGTTGCTACGTAGAAGGGTACGGGTTCGACGTGATAACGGACCACCTGGCCCTCAAGAGGCTTAATTCGATCGAGAGCCCGTCAGGAAGGATCGCGCAATGGCCATTGAAACTGCAACAATTCCAATTCGATGTGTACTACCGACGAGGGAAGCTCAACGTCGTGGCCGACGCACTATCAAGACATCCGAGCCTCCCTGCAAATGGGTCTCGAGTATACGTGCCAGGATCGGCGAAGAGCCAGCCAAGTTCCCGGACTACGCAGAACGACGACGAAGATTACATTCCCTGGAAGCTATGTGTGGCCAGTGGTCAACGGCAGAGGGTATTGGCGGAATGTCACTATGCCCCCACGGCCGGGCATCAAGGCGTGAGGAAAACAGTGTCGAGGCTAGCCCAAAGTTACTACTGGCCGGGTATGTTCCGTGACGCCGCCAAGTACGTGAAGTGTTGCGAAACCTGCCAAAAGTTCAAGAGTGAGCAACTTAAACCGGCTGGACGCATGCTGACGAGACAGGTGGCAGAGCCGATGGCAGTACTTTGCGCGGATTTCGTCGCGCCCCTTCCACGGTCGAAGCATGGTAACACCATGTTACTGGTGTTCCACGATGCTTTCTTGAAATGGGTGGAGCTGATCCCGCTCAGGAGAGCCACGTAGGCAAACCTGCAAACCGCGTTCCGAAAGAGGTATTTGAGCCGATTCGGAGTGCCCAAACAGTTCGTGTGTGACAACAGGGTACAATTCAAAAGCCGGAGTTTCGAGGCTTTTCTGGAGTCCTTGGGTGTAGAGGTCCAGTACACCGCCCCTTACTCTTCAAGAAAATTCCACCGAGAGGACCAACAGGACCGTGAAGACCATGATAGCGCAATTTATCGGCCACCAGAGTTCGTGGGACGAACTCTTGCCTGAGATATCGATATCAATACAAGCGTGGCGGATTCGACCGGATTCAGTCCCGCTTTCCTGGTGCAGGGTAGGGAGCCGCGGTTGCCCGCCGCTCTGTACGATCAGGTAACTCCGGGGTCCGAAACTAGTGCGTTCGATCCTAGGACAAAGGCGGATAGGTTAAAAGAGATCTTTTATATCGTTCACAGCAACCTCCAGCGCGCATCAAAGGAACAGGGCAGACATTATAACTTGAGGGGAAGAGAGTGGTGGCCTTCGTTGGACTCGATGGTCCTGTTAAGACAGCACCAACTATCCAATGCCGCCGAGAGTTTCGCAGCGAAGGTGGTACCTAAGTTTGACGGCCCCTATAGGGTCATCAAATTCATATCCCCCAATATTGTGTGCCTGGTGAAACCGGGCGAACATGAGAAGAGGGCGGCCAACATCTCGCAACTGAAAGCATTCCACAGAGAGACGACGGAGGATGAAGGGGAAAACCCAGGGCACAGGGGTGCCCACGAGTAGGCGAAGGTTGAAAGCGACACCCGTCGCCAACGCTACTGACGTACTAAATGTAGATTAGACTAACACTAGTACCATAATTAGAATAGGCATAGTGAAGCGTCAGTCGCATTGTGAGAATAAGGCATTAACAAATAAGTATCGAATAAGTTAACAAGTAAGTCGAATTTACAGATGGAACCCGAGATCATCACAATCTCATCACACGAGGACAACAGCAGCGGAGATACTGAGCCCTTCCCTGGGCCGTGCGCTGAAGATCGCCCGCGTGACCCGCGTCAGGGTCGCAGAGACTACGGGAGACGACGGCAGAAGGAACCCCCTCGCCAGTTCCGTCACACCCTCTACTCACGGCGAGCCAACTTCATGGAGAGGCTGGACGGGATGGTCATGCTGAGGGCCGTCGAGGTCACGACCATGTTCGTGGAGGCACCGTCCTCACGGAATTTGCCACCGTATGCGGAGAAGCCCCCGTCCCCCCGCTTGCATCCCACTCGCCAAGGTCATCCGGAACGAACCACATCAACCGCAGCCCGACCTAAATGCGGATATGGTCGCTAGCCCTGCCGAGCCTAAGGTCACTCCGAGGAATTCCACGCCAACAAAGGAAACTCCGAGGAACCCCCGCCGTGTTATTATTAAGCGCATAGTTAAGGGCAAGGAGTCTAGTTCAAGTTTGGATTTACCGTGCGTTGCTGATCGGTTGCTCAACACCGGCTTCGAGAGCATAGCTTCAATCCGGCGGCGATGAGCGAAAGCTCCGAAGCGAGGTTGCGAAAGCTCGCGGCGAAGTTGAGCGGTCGAGGCAAGCTCATGGGGCACTTTAGGAAGAGCTATCAGGGTGAGTAGACGTGCTGAGAAAAGATGCGCTAAGGCTCCAAGACAGTGCGGCAGGGCCCCTAGTTTTAGGAAGTTCAGCAGGGTAGCATTTAATAATAGTGAATAAAGTTAATGTAATCAAAGTAATGAAGAGAAGAGCCAATCTTTGTATTCTCGGGCGGTTGTGCCACACAAGGTGACACACAAAATGACGAAAGTCAAATAAAAGCATTACTGTCAAAATATCCTGATGATCCTGTAGAAGGAGGCCATACAGGGATTGCGCGTACCATGTTAAAAATTAAGTAAGCTATTACTGGCCCCAAATGATTAAGACTATTACAAAGTATGTGAAAACTTGTGCGAAATAGCAATAAGAAAAAACAACAAAACATACTTACCCAAATGATATTAACCAATACTCCAAATACTGCATTTGACACTGTCTTAATAGACACAACAGGTCCTTTACTTCCTACAAGGAATGCCAACGAGTACTCAGTTACTATAATATGCGTTCTCACTAAATATCTAGTCGCAATACCATTGACAGATAAAAGTACAAAAAAAGTAGCTAAACCAATATTTGAATCTTTTGTACTAAAGTATGGTCCTATGAAGACGTTCATAACGGTCATGGGTACTGAATGCATAAATTCGCTAATAAATGACTTGCGCAATTATATGAATATAAGTAATATGCAATCAGCACATCATCTCCAAACATTAGGAACAGTAGTGTTAAGTTACTGATTTTTTTACCAACTGTTTTGAAACCTTAGCCAAGAAACAAAGTCAGATTTGGCTTTTCACAACAACGCGTTTTATTTTATAAGCTACTTAATAAAATTGCAAAAGTTATTTGGCTGTGGCTCAGAAATAATTCTACGCTTCGCCTCGATCAACAACGAACCAGGAAGATAAAAAGATTATGCAATTTTATAGCAGCTGCGACAAGTGCAAGAAAGGCTTGCCAACCTTGTTTACAACAAACAGCTGTTCCACTAATCTAAGATTGCAACCTCTTCTTATGTATATGATTATTGGATGCGGCTGCTGCTTAATCCAACAAGTAAAATTCAGCGAATTTATTCGTTCATTTATTTCGATTGACAAACACGATTGGGAGATATGGTTGAATTATTTCATATATTGTTTCAACACTACATCATCGACTTAAATAAATATTGTCCATATGAACTTGTTTATGTTAGATTAACGAGACAGTTCACAAAATTTAATAACCCAACTAAAATAGAACCTATGTATCACATAGATGATTACACAAAACAATTTAAGTTTAGATTATAAATAGCTTATAAAAGAGCAAAAACTCTAATAGATTTAGAATAAGAAGAACGAAAGAAAGAATACGACAAAAAAAATAAATGACATAGAATAGTATAGGATATTTGTAGGAGGAGAGATAGGAAATTTGCACTCCACTAAAGAACGACACAGCGCATAAGTTAGAAAGTAAATATTTAGAACTTTATACAGTTATAAGTATAGAAGATAGAAACAACATTAAAGTAGATGCAGGAAAGAAGAAACCTCAATTAGAACAGGTTAAAATTAGTTCAATATATAATTAGAAAAAAAATATTATTACAAAAAATTATATTTTATGGTACATTCTCTGTCGGATCGGAACAGAATGGACATATACACATATGTTGAAAATGTATTATATAAAGTAAAAATCTAAGATTTATCCTAACAAAAAGTTTACGAATAAAAAAATTTAAAAAAGTAAAGTTTATTTTTCTTCATCAACTCACTCATCATTAATTAGAACCCCATTTAGTATATCGATACAACATCATATATACATCAAATATAAGTTAATTTAACAGCAACATTATATAACGTTATTATTCTAGAAGGGGTGGTGTTATATGTATATGCATTAAATAACAGTCTGTATTTAAATTCATAAGTATGCGTATATATTATATTATATTATTGACCTAGACTTGGCCGTTTAGCTGACGGCGGCATCTTACGATACGTTTAAGTCTCACCAATGCATTTACATAACACATACTCTCTCTATTGTAATTATTCTTTGCTGCGACAGAGCGATACATATAATAATATTTATATCTAAAGTTTTGAAGTGGGCAGAGTTCCGAATGAAGAACATTCGAAAAACATCTTTAAACGAAATCAGTCGTGGTGTTTCTTAAATATATTTCAGATTTTTAAACCGCTTAAAACCTGAGATTTGTATAAAAACATGATTTCGATTTTTATCGATTTCTTGAAATCAGCGTAAGTTATCAATTATGGGAAACAGAGCATTCATTATCAATTCTTATATCGACGCACTCAAACATACTGACGGTGGTGGGTACACAGACGGACAGGGCTACATAAACTCAGCTGTTAATGCTGATTTCGCAGATGTCCTTCTCTGCGTAACACATCTTATGATAAAATAAAATAACCTCTTCTAGAATATATATAAACAACTAGGGGGTTTTAGTCAGGAGCTCCCGAACCCTTGCACTTTTATTCCAACTCCAGATGAAGCTCGTTTGTTTGTAATTTAAAAAAAATACTCAATAGCCACACCAACAAAAAAAAAAATTGTTTCCTGGATATGGCACGAACTCGCAACGTACTGCTCTACTTTACGCCGCCTCTACTTAACAGCGACACCAATAACTGAGTCTTAAAGGGGGAAAAAAACGAATTAAAATAGCAGCACACAAAACAATACTATCGCAATTGCAATGCTGTTGATGGAATTCAAACCAGTCGTGCATAAAAGTTTGTGTGTACTGTATAATTAATTTGCGCTTGCTGTCCCAAGCTCGACGCCAGCAAAAACTTGCTCTCCTTAATAACTTCTGTGTTTCTTAACCGATCTTTATGAAATTTTGTACATCTACATCTTATTCTATAGAATATTTGTTTATTCACAAAAAGTCAATTCCATATAAACTTGTGGCCTATATTGGTGGGCAGCATAAATTCGTTTATTTACTTGATTTATAGCCATGAGGTAGTAGCGGGGAAGTTGTGATAGCTATAAAAAGAAAGTTTGTAAAATAGGGTTTCTAACCGGAGTGGTTAAAATCAGTCTAACCAAGTCCACTTTACAACACAATTGTAGTTTGCCGAGACGTGATGCTGAAAAATGGGGGTTAGGAAGTCGTTGGGATTGCTCTGCCACAGAGTGGGTGATTTTATGGGAAAGTGGAGAGGAATCGCTGTAATCTCTCCGCCGCGGCTAGGTTATAGCTCATCAGGGGGCCTGCCTGGCTAGTTCTCCCACTAAGTGAAAAGTGCTGAAAAAAAAACAATTCTTATTTGACTGTGATCGCCGAATTGTTGGCCGTGCGGCGGAAACTATCAACTTAAGACTATTCGCTCCTCCGCTCCTCCCGTTTAACGTTTTAGGAGTCGGAGTTGCCTATGATTAAACTAAGCTCCAAATCGGTTTGTCTTAGCTTTCAATAAATCCTCTTTACTTCTTCTCTAAATGATAAGCTTGATTCCATGTTCTATGTTTTCTTGGTTTAGGAATGAAATTATAATAAATTTGTTCGGTCGATGTGGTAGGGCTGCCTCTGACGCTGACTCTGCGTCAAATTCCTCCATAACGTATACATAAAATAAGTTCCTGCTCTGGAGTGCGTCTACAATAAATTAAACAATAATTAAATAAAATGCAACAATGAAGAAAATAAATATGCTTGAGTTAAATCAATCAATCATTTATGAATTTGTCGTAGGTCACCCTCCTGCGCTTCCACAACCATGTAGCCAGCCTTACGTTTCCTCAACAGTGACATTATTTACTTCAGCATTATTTTCGGTTGTCTGCAGTTTTACACTTATGCTCACACAATACATACAGTATTGGCACACATCTTCCTGACGTCACCGAGTCAAGGATATTTCTATCGCTCTAATGCACTGTCGACAACAGACAACTTTGTTGGGCTCGCAAAACTACGTGTTATTTTGAGACAGAAGACGCATGTACGAGGAGGATAGAAGAAAATAACGGACATAAAATAATGCTCAACATCGTCTGTTTTGGACTTCTTTTATTAGCGATGATACATTTCATTTGAGATCGCACCGTAGTGATGGAGTTCAATAGAACAAATGAAAACAATAAAAATAAAATGATAATATTTAAATAATAATAAAGATGCGACACGGCATTCCTCGTGTGTTACAAAAGTCTTCAAAATAAAATAGCAAATTATGTCCAGAAGTTAAATCGATCGTTCATATTTTAGATTTAATGATGTTTTTTTTTTTTTTTTTTGGTTGAAGTGGTCTAACTAATGGCAGAGGATAATCCTTAAAGTCTTTAAGTATCCATTAGATAAATAATTCCTAAGGGCTCATGTTATTACGTATCTAGGACACTCACCGATATAAGCTCTTACCATAATGATAATCACCAGGCAACAAACAAGTCATCACACTAACTCGTGTACCCATTTGCGCTGGCAACTCACCATTACGCCTTGACCCTAAGGTTTGGTATCTGGACGTTCGACTCAGCCAATGTATCGTCAACGTCCTCTTCAACGTTGAATCTTTCATCACACATATACTGCTCTTTGGGAATCTCTTCTTTTGGCATACTTCTCAGAGCTTCATGAGAGCACGTGTAAGTTCACTTAATAACTAAGGACTTCAAATCATATTCATCTCATTCTAGTATCTCTGCCACCAGCAATGGAGCTTTAATCTTTTGATCCAAGTTTGTTATTATCTCCCCTCGTTCATGAGCAAAACATAATCGCCAACTTTAAATCTATTAAATTTAGCTTTGTTTTTGTCAAGCCGTAATTTTTCGTAATTTTTTTATATAGCGTTCATACTTAAGTTTTCTTTTGCCAATTTCCTTACAACATTTATATCAACTTTATTGTCGTCTTCGACTATATGTAACATATTAAATGGCCTCGTTTCTTTCCCAGTGAGAAGTTCTAGAGGACTAGATTTAGATATACGATTTATTTTACAATTTATGGCTAACTGTATTTCGCCTAAGCATTGTTTTTGTCAAGCAGTACTTTGTGATATATAGCGTTCATACTTATGTTTTCTTTTGCCATTTTCTTTACAACATTTATATCAACCTTATTGTCGTCTTCGACTATATGTAACATATTAAATGGCCTCGCTTCTTTTCCAGTGAGAAGTTATAGAGTACTAGATTTAGATATACGATTTGTTTTACAATTTATGGCTAACTGTATTTCGTCTTGACATGTATCTTGTAGCTTGTATCTGTCTTGATTTTGTATCTGTCAAGATCGTTGACTACTTTCGACAGCGGTTAACATGCGTTTTTACAACCTCATAACGCGCTCTATCTGCCCGTTTGCGCGACTGGCGCCTGTTGCTATCAAGTGTAATTCTATTTTTTGTGTAGAACAAAATTCATTAAAACTTGTTCCAGTATAAGATTTACCCTGATCTGCAATGATTCGTGTTGGTACGCCAAATACCGATATTGCTGACCTTACAGCGTCTATACAACGTTCGCTATTAATATTTATGGTGTGGTAAATGAAGGAAATCAACGTGATGCATTTTGGCTCCCGGTCAATACTGAATATCAAAGTCAAACGACTGCATGTATGCCCACCACCGATGGACTCTTGGTGTGAGGTAAATTTTATTTTTCGTGGCTTTCTGGTATTTGCAGTCGGTAAATACAGACCGACATTTTAGGTCAAATATAACAAGTACAGGCTCGCCGATCAGAGCTCCCGACTAGGGGATACCCTAAACCCTCTACCAACACCAAATGCAGCTCGCGCAACGCTTTAGAAGTAATAAAAATAAGTTATAAAAAATGTTCCCTTGGTAGGTTTCGAAACCGCAACAAACCATTACTTGCCGCAGCCTCTACTCAACAGCCACACCAATAAATGAGTCTGAATAAGAAAAAAGCGGATTAAAAAGCAGCACAGAAAACAAAACAATCGCAATTGTAATGCTGTTTTTAGAATTTAGAGAAGACGCGCATTAATCTGTGTGTGTTAATTACTTTTTATCTCAAATGCAGATGTTGATGTTGTTTTGTCTGTAAAGATGTTGATGCTGGAACTGAGATCTTCACCACAGGTGCAGGGATTGATAAGGTAATCTTCTTTGTAGATTATGTTGGGAAAGCAACTGGTTTTTCAAATCACTGGCCATGTGGCTCAGCAATAAATCAATTATAACAAGTAAGAGCTTCTAGCTTCGTTGGAAGTAATAAAGATAAATTAAAAAAAAAGTTCTATTGGCAGGGTTCGAGCTCGCAATAAACCGCAATACTTACTCCCGATTCTACTCAGCAGCCACGCCAAACCAAAAAATATAGTTTCCTCGGTAGGGCTCGAACTCGCGACAGACTTGCCACTGCCTCTACTCAAATCCGAACCTATAATTAAGTCTTATTGACAAAAAAAAAACGAATTAAAATATCAGCACAGAAAGCAATCGAGCAGCAGACGCGCATGAATGTGTGTGTATACATGTATACAAAAATTCTTGGAATTTGCGCCCATCCAATTGCGCAGTAAAACACATAACTTTTGGGATTTAGTTAACTGATCTAAATGCAATTATCTACTGTATATCTTATTGTACCATAGAATATTTGTGTATTCTAAAAAAGTAAATTACATTTAAATTGTGGCTTAAATTGGTTGGCAGTACAAGTTGAGTTATTAACTTGATTTATAGCTATGAGGTAGAAGCGGCAAGGTGGCGATAAGAAAAAATGAAAGATAATTGATGTATATGTATACTATTCTAGAAGCAACATATCAAGTTTGGTGACTCTAGCTCTTAATAGTTACCAAATTTGTTCAAAAACATCGATTATCGATTTTTATTAATTGCTTGTAAACGAGGTACGTTATCGGTTATTGGAAACAAACTCGACGAATTTACTCTGGCCATGCCCCGGGTTCGTGATCAATAAGCCTACTCAGCATTATCATAGTGATAATGCAGAGTTGCGACAGAGGGCTTTTATTATCTTGTCTTTAATTGTTTGTCCGAACCAGATGGTTGTTGCGTGAATTACATCGAGTGGCCTTTACCCTGTGACTGAATGGATGGTTTGTTGATTGCTTGGACTGTGTAGCAAAATTTGTCGATGCAGGTTAGGAATAACTTTCCGTCTTGAGAGAAGGTATCTGAAGATTTATGAAGGTATTGGTGTCACCCCGAGTTCTTGCATTCGTGGGTGACGATCATATTTTGCTATCGTACACACCTTTCAATTCAAAACGACCTCAATGACTAACTTAGTCATTTTGGAAAAGAGTATTGACGAAGGATTTGTTTCACATTTTCCTGTGCTGCTCTGTGTGCACTATTGTGTTCGGTGTTGATTTTTTCCACAAGATTTAGTATCTCTATGAGATTGCTCTTGCTTGCAAAGTATATCACATGGCGGATTCTTTTTACAATAATGATTACTCTTCGATGCAACTTATAGCATGCTTCTTCTAGAATCACTTGATTCCTAAACAATTAAAAGGCTTGTCAGTTGTTTCGATCGTGTATGTCAGGGAAAGTTCACTATGAACGGTGGCTGCGTCTGATTGCGGCTCGTCTTGTGCGTATTGATATCCTACCGGGATAGGGTGCCTTTCAAGAAGTTTTCTTTATCCGGGATGTAATGGATACTGGTGGTATGCACTTCAATAAAAGCTTTTCACCTTTCAATATTCCACATTTTTTAAAGAGATTCACAAAGGCGATAAGGTACTATGTCAATGTGTCGGACGAGGTTCTTCAGAGAATATTATTACGTCTTCAACGTAGACTTAACATATTTTGCCAATTTGTTCTCAAAAAATCATCAATTGCTATTTAAATAATGTTTCCCGCATTCTTTAAACCTAAAGGCGGTCGACAGAATTCATTATTTCGGCCGTTTACCGAAAAGGATGTTTTCGCACAATCTTTTCCTGCAAAATAAATCTGGTGGTAACCGGAGTTTAAATCTATCATAGTGAAAAATTTGCTTTTCCAAGATTCGCTAGAATCATTGAAATACGTGGCATCGGGTGGCGAACGGCAAAGGTTGGTTCGTTTAACTTGCTGTAGTCAATAACAAGCCGCTTGCTCTTATTGTCACTGGCATCTAGGACAACCCACGCTGGGCTGTTGAATGCAGATCTTGAAGGTCCTATCATGCCATTTTTCAAAACATTCCATGGGTAATCTGACTCGCCAGTATTTCGGGCGCACGGGCTGCTTGATAAGTTCGTACGGCTTGTTAACTTGTACATGTTTACAGAAATTCTTGCAATTTGTGCTAGCTGCCGGAAGCACGGGGCAGTAGAACAGTAGATCTTATTGTACAATACAATGTTTGTATATTCTCAAAAAGTCAATTGCATTTAAACTGGCTTTAATTGGTAAGCAGTATAAACTGGTTTATTTTCTTTGTTTATAGCAATGAGGTTGTAGTGTGGAAGTGGTTATAGCCATACAAATAAAGATACTTTATGTATATATACTTATCTAGAAGGTAAATGTTAAGTTTGGTGACTCTTTTTCTTATTATTTACCGATTTAGCTCAAAATCCAGGATTTCGACCATTCAATTTAATATCTGATTGCGGCTCGAAGGATCAAGAAAATGCGGTTTGGTGGTTTTCCTTTATTATCTTCAGCACAGCTGTGTTAAAATAACGTGAACTTTTGCTATAACAATTCTTATGTAAAAAACGATTTTGATATGCTCCACTGCTCCACTTTTAATAAAGAATCTATAGTAATCAAGAAAGTACCGAAATTTGAAAAGGTTGGTAGCATAATCATAGCTTCTACCTTTCAGAAAATTTAGTTCTGATTCTGCGTGACAACACGAAACCTATGAATTCGACACTATCTTCAAAAAAAGAAGTAAGTGGTTCTAGTCGGGAGCTCCGACTGAGAATACTCTGAACCCTCTTATTCCAACACCGAATGAAGCTCGTTTGAATTAATAAAGAAAAATTAAAAAAAAAGTTCCATTGGCAGGGTTCGAACTCACAACTGACCGCATTGTCGACTCTACTCAGCATTAAAAAAGAATACTCCCCTCGGTAGGGGTCGAGCTCGCGACAGACCGCACCACCTCCCCTAGTTAATAGCCACGCGAATAATTGAGTTTTATTGAGAAAAAAAACCAATTAAAATAGCAGCACAGAAAACAATCGCAATGATGACAGAATTCGAAGTGGACGCGAATGAATGTGTGTGTATACATGTTTACAGAAATTCTTGGGTTTGCGCTAACTGCCGAAAACACATGTTTCTAGACTAACCTTAATGAAATTTTCTACAGTATATCTTATTTTATAATAGAATATTTGTGTATTCACAAAAAGTCAATTACATATAAATTGTGCCTTAAATTGGTTGGCAGTATAAGTTGGGCTGTTAACTTGCTTTTAGCTCTGTACTGGAAGCGGGGAGGTGACGAAAGGTATACAATGATTGATATTCGATATATATATAATATTCTAGAAGCAACAAATCAAATTTGGTGATTCTAGCTCTTATTATTGACCCAATTTTCTCAAAAAACAGAAAATCGATTGCTTGGAAACAGAGTAAGTTATCGAGTATCGGAAATAAACACGTTCTGCGTAGGGACTAGGAGTATCTACAGCTAAAATTTCAACTCTCTAGCTCCTATTCTTTCTGATATCCTTGCGTTCATACATACGCACGGACGGACGGACAGACAGACACACAGACGGACATGGCTAGATTGACTTGGCTGTTGATGCTGATCAACAATATATTTTTTTTATGGAGATGCTCCCTTCTGCCTGTTTCATGCATTTACATTTTGCACAAAAACATCATATCCCTTTTACCCATTTTTAATGAATATTTGTCGTGAAACGTGAAAAATCAATTTTTACAAAATCAATTTTTCCGCTAGTAGAATTTAATGATTTCCTGACTTTAGGTCAAACGTTGTGAAGTGCTTTGCCTTCCCAACTTCTTGACAGAATAGAGGAAACATTTGGTGTGATATACTCGTCGTCTAATTCTGTTAAGTTTAGTTTCCTGAAATCTATAACCAAACGCCTTATTCCCATGCTTATCGGTTTCTTTATTATCAACTGACCTTGACGATCAGTTGCCGTCCTTCAGTAAGTTCAGTAATAAGAACTAACAAAGTCTGTTGATAATATAACTTAGGGTATGATTTAAAATAGATAGGTTCCTCATTTTTGGTTCCGATGGTACTGTAGGGTAGGCTTAATTATGGTCTGCTAAAACACCGGTACGGTTTCTCAGCATTTCTTAAAGTTTTACCGTAGTTGGTTGGGGAAATTCAATAATATTATTTTGTGTGAAATTCAAACTTGAACATTGATAAATTGGACTTTTTTTCAGTCTGTATTGGTTATTAATTTTGTGTTTTTGAAGTCTAGTTGCATGATTGTTTGTTTAAGTATTTCAAGTCAAGTTATTCCATCAAATCGCATTCATCGAGGTCGTCGTGAATGTTGCCTCTTGGCTGGCCACAGTCTGATATTCAAGGGTGTCTTCGTGAAGTGGAATTCCGTTTGTTTGAGCGTCCGTAAGTATGAACGCAAGGATGTCATAACCTATAAAAGCTAGAGATTTAAAATTTTGAACATAGGTCCTCCTAGTGCCGTCGCAGTACAAGTTTGTTTTCGTTAGTCAATAACTTGCCTGTTTGCAAGTTATCGATAAGAATCGATATTGAAATCGTGTTTTTTTATCAAGCCTCCAAAAATTACCCCGCTACCATCACATAGCTATAAATCAATTAAGAACATCCATTTACCAAATTAACTTACCAAATTAAGCACTCATTTAAATGCAATTGTCGTTTTGCGAATATACAAATATCCTATATTACAATAAGATCTACTGTTGATATTTTGAACAAGATCGGTTAAGAAACTCAGGAGTTATTAAAGAAAACATGTGTTTTTTTATATAGTGGCAGCCCACGTGTAAATTTCAACATTTGACCAGCGAAGGCTATAATCATGCTTAAAATAAAGTATAAAAGTTGTCTAGCAACGTATGTCCAGAATTAGGGTGAACCAGTTGAAAAAATTTCTGTTTATTTTAACTTGGTTAGAAACTTAATGTGTGTAAAATTTGTTAGAAATCAAAAATTTGCATAAGGTTTTTATAAATCAAAAAATTTGTGCAGAATTTTTATAAACTAAAAAATTTTGTGTGAAATTTTTAAAAATAAAATTTTTTTTTTTACATTTTTTTATAATTACAAAAAATAAAAAATAAAAATAGTAAATAAATTATTTTTTCAAATCCCGTAAAAACATATAAAAAATCATATAAAAGTGCATTGCCTGACAAATATTCTGGGACTTGATGTTTAGAGTTAAAAGACAGACAGACAGTAGCGACGAAGAACTGATACCTTCATACCGAGAAAGCAGGACATTTAGCAATATGAGTGAACAACAGCTAAAAAATCTGGAAGAGCAGATGCGTGCAAGCTTTGCCTGCCAACCACAGTTATTTGCTCAAAAATTAGCATCAGTCACCCAACAGTCTTAGGGCGGTCGCGCCGGAAATAGAAATTTACCAAGCTACCGAAATTATTCAAGGAAAAAGTTGCGAGGAACCGCTAGACATTGTAAAGTCTCTTCCTGAATTTGACGGGAAACAGTAAACAATTACGTCTCATGGAGAAAAGCGGTTATTACAGCCTACAAAGTTTTTGAAACTTACAATGGGAGCTCTAGGCGTTATCAAACCATAGCCGTTATTCGAAACAAAATAAGAGGCCCAGCAGATGCAGTGCTTGCATCTTTTAATACAGTACTTAATTTCAGAGCAATTATTGCAAGATTAGATTTCACATATGCCGACAAAACACCGGTACATGTGATACAACAGAACCTTAGTATCCTAAGACAGGGTGATTTGCCCCTCTTGAAATACTATGACGACGTAGAGCGAAACTTAACTCTCATAACAAATAAAACACTCATGACATATGACCCAGCCTCAGCATCGATTTTAAACGAAAAATATAGAATCGACGGGCTCCACACGTTCGTTTCGGGACTTAAAAAGTCAATTAAGTGGGCCGTTTGTTCGGCTCAGCCGAGCTGTCTGCCAACAGCCCTAGCATTAGCACAGGAAGCAGAATAAAGTAACGAACGAGGCATTTTTATGGCAAATTATGCGAAACACACTGAGGAAAAATCTCAGAAATCAATTGGTCAACGTTCCCAGGGCTCAATTCAGCAGGAAAGCGATTATAATACTCAGGAAAAGAGTCCAGTTTTCCAAAAAGGGCAAAAAGACAAGCAGGTACAACAGAAAGCAGGTAGTTTAAAGCAACGCTATCACAATAAGAAAACACAGGGACAAGGTCCTGAGCCGATGGAGGTAGACTCATCATCGCGTTTTAGGCAGCCAACTCAGGCACAGAATGGCAAAATATCCCAAAAGTATGGTGACCAATCAATGCGAAGACATCAAAAATTAAACCATTTGCCTCAAGAGAGAAGTAATGATGATTACGAAAATCATTCACAATCGGAAGCAACAGCAGTTGACAATGATTTGTCTGAGGCCGAAACTTGTAATTTTTTAGGGGTAGCTCCCTGCTTCCGTACATCACACGTACAGTAGCAGGTTGTACTATTACGCTCCTTATTAATACAGGGGCATCCAAAAATTATATAAAACCCCTTAACATATTGTCACATTTTGTACCCGTTGACACACCATTTCAAGTCCTTACACGGACACACAAAAATTGAGCAGAAATGCCCCATTCATTTATTTAACGTAAATACATATTTCTTTATTTTGAAAGACCTCGATTTATTTAAACAGGTAAATGCAAATATCGACCTTACAAAAAATATTTTAAGGTACGATCACGGTTCGGAACCGATAAATTTCTCTAAATGCCACAATGTAAATTTTATACAAACAGATGATGCCGACGTTCCCACCGCAGTCAGGGAATCTTTTAATAAAATGATAGACCAGACGATTAAGGCATTTGCAGACGTTAATGAGTCCCTATCCTACAACATAAACACTGTCGCCACTATCCGAACGGATGGCGAACCAGTGTATTCCAAGTTGTACCCATACCCAATGGGCGTATCTGAATTTGTCAATGCTTAAACAACTTCTAGCGAATGGCATTATAAGACCGTCCAAATCGTCTTACAACAACTCTCTGTGGGTCGTTGACAAAAAAGGTGTCGATGAAACAGGCCATAAACTCAAGCGATTGGTAATCGATTTCCGTAAATTGAACCAAAAGACAACAGACGACAAGTACACGATCCCAACCATTTCGACAATAATAACATGGATGACGCCCAATATTTCACAACATTGGACCTCAAATTGGGCTTCCACCAAATATAATTGGCGGAAAAGGACAGAGAAAAGACTGCATTTTCTGTGAACAATGGGAGGTATGAATTTTGTAGACTCCCCTTTCGGTTAAAAAATGATCCAAGCATATTCCAGAGAGCAATAGATGATGATCAAATTGGGAAAACTTGTTACGTCTATGTAGATGACACAATAATTTTTCTCAAAAAATAAGGAAGACCACATAAAACACATTGAATGGGTCTTGAAAAACTCTCGTGACGCAGGCATGAGGGTCTCCCAAGAAAAGTCTGAGTTCTTCAAAAAGAGCGTAGAGTATTTGGGATTCATTGTGAGCAGAGGTGGAATACAAACATCACCTGCAAAGGTACAGACCATAAAAGATTTTCAGCCCCCAAAAACACTGTTCGGTCTCAGATCATTTTTGGGACTGGCTAGTTATTATAGGTGCTTTATAGCAGGATTTGGCTCTATCGCGAGACCCCTAACGGACGTCATAAAAGGCGAAAACGGCAAAATTAGTGCCAACCATTCAAGAAAAATTAACCTTGAATTGGCACCAAACCAACTCGAAGCTTTTAACAAGCTGAAAGAAGCACTAGCTTCCGAAGATGTGATACTAACGTATCCTGACTTCAAAAAGCCATTCGACCTAACGACTGATGCGTCAGGCCATGGTCGCGGAGCTGTGTTGTCTCAGGGCGGGCGCCCTGACATACACTATCGAGGCAACTGATAAACCGGTTAATTGCTTTCGGAATCAGATAATCATTGAAGAGAGTAACATACCCACAGGTAAAACGGTAATTCTTTTCAAGGAAAAGGTTAGGCACATTGTTAATTTCTCTGACCGAAACACTCTCTTGCAAACTTTGCAATACGTAATAAAAGCAGATGTCGTCAATGCAATACTTTGTGAATTGCCTTTCCTAGCTTTTATTCAACACAGGCTATTCGAAATGTTTCCATCCACCGTGTTTAGATATTGCAAGAATATTGTCACAGATATAACCAACAACACAAAACAAAGAGAAATCGCCACTGTAGAACATAATCGAGCTCATCGCGCAGCTCAAGAAAATGTGAAACAGATACTTCAGGATTATTTGTTCCCAAAAAATGAGGCGATTAGCAACAGAAATAGCCGCAAATTGCAGAATTTGCGCTATAGGGAAATATAACCGCCATCCCATCAAACAAGCAATAGGCAAAACCCCAATACCGTCATATACAGGCGAAATATTGCATGTTGATGCTCATTCCACAGATAGAAAATACTTTTTGACTTGTGTTGACAAATTTTCTAAGTTTGCAGTGGTGCAAGCCTAGATATTAAAGCCCCGATTTTACAACTAGTAACCCTGTTTCCGAAGACAAAAACAATATATTGCGATAATGAAAAATCGCTGAACTCGGAAACCATTAGATCAGTCCTAACAAATAAATTTGTCTTTCAGATTTCAAATGCGCCTCCCTTACATAGTACCTTTAACGGACATGTCGAGCGTTTTTATAGTACGCTTGGAGAAATAGGTCGTTGCCTGAAATTAGAAAAACAGTTAATGGAAACTGTGGACAAAATTCTCCTTGCGACTATAAAATATAACAGATCAATACACTCCGTGACAGAAAAAAATCAATAAAAGTTATTCACCCAACTCCCATAGAACTCGCAGCCCACATTGAAAACAAAATTAAATTAGCACAGGAAAAAAGTCTTGAACAAACGAACATAAACAGAGCCCACTAAACCTATGAAGTAAGGGAGAAGGTATTGTTGAAATAAAATAAAAGATTAGGAAATAAGCTCCCTTGTGCTCAGAAGAAATAATAGAAGCAGATTTGGGCACAACGGTTCTTATAAAAGGGACGGTGGCCCATAAGGACAGCCTAAAATAATCCCCTTACTTAATATTTTTTTAAACTTAACATTTTTTTTAAATTACTTTATATTTTTGGTTTTACCTTTTATTTTGACTACCTAATACTTTTTTTTATTTTAAATTTTATTCTTACCTGGTTTAAAACTTAGATATATCACACTTTAATTTCGTTACAACTTGGGATATTTGTTCGGACTGAAAGTGACGTAAATGACTTTAACGACTGCAACATCAAGGCTTGCTGACTACTCTCACGCTGACTACATACCCGTAACGGACGGAGATGTGACTATTTGGGACGAGTACGGCTACCTAGGACATACAACGAACATTACGTCTTACGAAACCTACACCGACGAGACTAGCAAGACACTGGGCTTATTCACAAGGGACCATATGAAAAACCTACTCAGCACGGACCTCGGACATATAGAATCACTAATAGATACACTGAAGGTTCACCACAGACACGCTCGCATAATAGAAAACGAAAACAGACAAGTTGAAATAAATACCAAATTTCAAACACTTTCATAAAAACGAAGACGCGGATTATGAACATTTATATGCAACCATTTTAGCCAAAAATAGAATAATTATTACTAACTTGGAAAAACCTAATGTTATCCATAACACTAGCAAAAGTAAATATAATTAGCCCCCTCAATCTGGACAGCGTAGACGTCAAAGAAATAGCAAATGAGCACTTCACAAATGTTAGCGTAGCAGACATTTTAGGTGTAGCCAATATTAAAGCCTTTCAAAATACCGATATGTTACACTTTTTGATCAAATATCCTAAACCTAAGTTACTCTGTAAAAAAATTAATGTTTTTTCCGTTCAGCGTAAAATCATAATCTTAGATTTAGAAAACAGCACGGTAGCCGATTGCGGTGTGCAAATCTTCGCCGTCTCTGGGTGCAAAGCCGCTACAAGCTCCACTTTCTGCAAGAGGTTGCAGAACACAACTTGCGCCCAACAACTGGTGACCGGCTCCATTGCACACTGTGCCACTCGCCCTGGACTTCTAGAACCGATAACAGTGGTTGACGAGGGACTTATTATTATCAATGACGCCACCATCAAGGTCGAAGATAATAATGGCATCAGTCGCCTGGTTTCTGGCACACACCTGGCAACTTACGACGACTACATTACCCTGAATGGCACACGATACGTAAACCGTCGAGGCGTCCTGAGGAAAAACCGGCTGCGTCCGTCACGCCACAAATCAAGGTGACTAGCCATCGAGAACACCTGAGCTTGCCTCTCCTCCATTCACTTGCGCATTCAAACTGCGATTGTTTGTTTTCTGTGCTGTGTGTATGTGCTGAATTTAATTGTTTTTTTTTTTTCAACACGATTAGTTGTCGGTTTGGCTGTTAAGTAGGGGCGGCGGCTAGTAGTGTAGTCTGTTACAAGTTCGAATTATATCGAGGGAAATATTTTTTTAATTTACTGTTTTTTTCTGCTAAAGAAAACGAGCGCGTTCTGGTAGAAGAGGGTTCAGGGTATCGCCTAGACGGGAGCTCCCGTCTGGAGCCTCTTACTGCTTCTGCTTAGAGCTTCTACCCTTGAGCTGTTTTCTCTGCTCATCCCTTTGATCCATTCATTCATCTTTTACACTCCAAGCATATTTTCTGGTGAACGATTAACGTTCGTCATTCATGCCGAAAACAAAATGTTGCTTAACGATTTCGTAGTTCCCGAAATAAACACACGTTAAGCGTATATTATATACTTAAGTTAGTAGCGAAAGTTTTTTCTTTATTTCGTAATAGTATTGCAGAAGTGTCAAGTTTCCTTTCTTAAACGTGGACATTTCTTGTACTGTTAAATATATGGAGGGACTCGTTCGCATATGTGAAATACAGTCTATTTATTAGAGATTTCAAATTTAAAGCGTTCGAATATTTTGCTACTCTAGGAGTTTCGACACGAATACTTCCTAAACGTTGGTTTAAATCTTGTATTTGCGCCTAAAAAATCCTTTTTGAGCGGTAAGAGCAATATTGACTGCGGTTTATATCAATTTATGCTATTGTTCTGGTGGCATTGTCAAATTTATCCAATCCTTACTGCTGAATTTCAAGATTTATTTCTTTTTTAATTTTCTATTTTACTGTCACTCTTCTTCTGTTATTTTTTTGTGATTATTATTCTGCCGCTGCCATCGGTGGTGACGTTATAAGCTGCATCGGTTTTTGTTGAGTTAATCTGGGTTGTATTATTTTCCCATTGTGCGCAAAAAAAATTCAAATAAATAAAATAAAGCAATAATGTGTACATACACATTTATTTGTTTGCTTCTTTGTTATCTGAATTCCATAAACAGCAATGCAATTGCGGTTGTATTGTTTTCTGGGCTGCTATTTAAATTCTATTTTTTTCATCGTAAGGAAATTGGTCTGACTTTTGAATAGCGACTGTTGGTACGGGGTTGTCCGCATGTTAGAACCTATTTAGGCAAGCCTTAAAACCGGAACCCGCTCAATATTTGGTCAATGTATGCTAGAGTAGCCATCGCTTAAGGTTCGGGTTTATTTGTTGTTGTAACGAAGCATGTGGCCACCCACAGTTCACATGCCCGATATGCCGCCTTAGATCGCGTAAGATCGCGAAGGCCCATATGATTGGACTTTTTGGCTCCTCTGATTTGGGCCTAATTCGGATAATGGCTGTTTGTAGCCGTGGCCACTTAACGACTAATGCACTTCAGTTATTGATTGTATAAGTTTGTGGTGTATCATGACGCCCAGGTATTTAATGGCGGACTTGGACTGAATAATAGCAACGCCAACGTCTCTCAACTATCTTTCTGAGGGACTGAGTCCGCATAACTATTTTATTATCTTATCGATGGCCGTACTGATTCTAATGGTGACATCGTCAAATTTTTAAGCTTATGTCAAAAAGCAATCTCATCGGAGAGCCCAATGACTTTTTATGCTCTCCGGCGGAGTACTCCTGCACTCATGCCGTTCCACAGTAGCGGACCAAGAACAGAGTTATGTGGAACGTATCGAAACACATTGTATGTTCGTTGGTTGTCGTCAGTTTCACACAGGAGCACTATGAATTGGATCCCATTCGAGATTTAATCTGGTTCAGGAAATTTGTTGTCCTTCAGTATCGCAGCGGTAAGGAGTTCATTGACGTCACAGTCATCTATTTCAGTTGCTGGGTGTTGCAGTGCAAACCCAGGTGACCTCCGGGGAATAACTGTTCGTTGGCCTGCACTGGCCATGCTCAGTTTCTTCAGTGTCTCAAAGCTCTTGGAAGCTTCTTTGTGTAACTTCAGCTAAGCCCTGAAGTAGTGAAAATTATACTCAAAATTAAGTGACAATATTGACCTTTGGCTCTTACTCTTCCACCTGGCTACCAGTTGGTGTGAGCTTTTACGCTTTCAGACAATCAGAATAGCATCGTATGCCTTTGTAATAGTCTCAGCTATCGGCATCGCTTCTTATGTCCAGCTTTCTACCCTTGGAAGAAGTCTTTCTAAGTCTATGGTGTTCGTCTTGTTTCCAGTAGGTTGGAACCTCTGGTATTGCCTCTGCATCCAGATTATGCGGTGTCTGTTATTACCGCAAATGGTCGTTGTGAGTGAAGGTATCTGACACATTCCATTTGGCGTGTCAAGCCATATCTAGCCAACGTCAGGTGTATGATTGACAGGATTTGCTGTAGGTGATTCTAGTGCCGCTGTTTAGCAGACAGACGTTTAATGGAGCAGGCAGAATCCCCTTGGTGTTGTTCTGCAACTGCCCCATTCTGTAACCCACTCATTAAAGTCGTCGGCGATTTTCACTGGATATGTGCCACGTGCATCTTCGACGAAGTGGTATGCAGTAGCAGTATCCGATTGCGCATTGCAAACAGTCTTGATCAGCATCAACAGCCGAGTCGATCTAGCCATATCCGTCTGTCTGTCCGACCGTCCGTCTGTCCGTATGTATGAACGCAAGGATCTCAGAACCTAGAAGAGCTAGAGAAATTTTAGCTGCAGGTCCCACTAGTGAGCGCGCGCAAATCGATTTTGTTTCCGATATGCAATTACTTGCTCCGTTTCCAAGCAGTCGATTATAGTCTATATCGAAATACTGATATTGAGCAACTTTGGTACATAATAAGAGCTAGAGTCACCAAACTCGACATGGAGCTTCTAGAATAGTGTATATTTTTAAGTATTTTACATTTTATAGCTATCACCACTTCCCCGCTACTACCACATTTCTATAAATCAGGTAAATAAACCAAATTATGTTGCCACCAACAAAAGCTAGATTTTTTAATGCTATTAACTTTTTATCCTACACGAATATACTCAAGTACAATAGAATGGAGTAATTTTTTTATGTTCGGCTTAGAAGCACAAAAGTTATTAAATAAAACATGTTTTTGCTGGCCTCGAGCTTGCGGCAGCAAGCGCAAATTGCAAAAATTTCTGTATACATGTATACACACACACAAATTTATGCTCATATCCTTTGAATTCTATCATCAGCATTGCAATTACTTCTGTGCTGCTATAGTAATTCGTTCTTTTCCCAGTAAGATTTAATTGTTGGCGTGGCTGTTGATTACAGGCTGCAGCAAGTGGAGATCCTCAGTCCGATATTGTCAATAGTTATCACCCACATACACCATCAAATCAGCAGACAAACCAGTCAACTGCTCTCCAAACCAACGAAATAATACAAGAAAGTTGAACTCGGTCTGATCGAATTAAAATCTATCTCCTCCTTAACTTTTGATAGTGTCCTCCTTGGTCGTTCTTGGCGAATTTCATTTCCAGAAGTTGATTGGTCATCGCCAATAGATTCAAACTTTCTGTATTGGTTCGTATTGGATTTGTTGGACAATATTGTATACAGGATTGACCCTCAAAAACTTCCTGAAGTCAATTTTCATGCAACTTTGGATTCGGTCAGCCCGTGTGCCCATCAAGGAATCGGAATTAGCTGATCGTATTACGCTGTTTTCCTAATGCTAATTTTTATAAGCTAAATGATATTATTTTGCAAGTCGATTGGTCCCAACTGTACAATTGTGTAGACATTGATGTTGTCATTAAACTAATTCATGATGCCTTGTACCTGCTCTTTGAAAACTGCGCCCCTTTTGATTACCCAGCGAGGTCTGATATGCCTCCCCAGCTCTCAAAGAAACTAATGAGATCAACAAATGTGAAGTCGAAGGGTTATAAAAAGTTGAAGAAATCGGGAAATCACTCTGATTTCTCCCGTTATGGCATTGCCAGAACAAACTATTTTAAGAAAAATTGTATAAACTATAAGCATTACCTTCGCCGTCGTCGCCTTCAGTATTCACATAGTACTAAACTATATATTAACTTTGTTAACTTTAAGTAAGATATATATTTTGCCATCTTCGGTTAAGTTTGTCGATGACATGCTGATCAAGGCATTGCCGATTTTTTCTTTAGAATAATAAAAATCTGCCTTATCTGATTAAGGCATTGTCGATCTGTTCGCAAACTATTTACAAACTACCTACTCTTCCCCTAGATATAATAAAAAACAACCTATTCCCATAAGTTACAGAGGCCAAACTGCCCATTAAATTCAAATATTACTGAAAGTTTGCTGCTCAGCGATAAGGTGTTTCCGATTGCGTTCTGTTCTGCACCACTTTACAAACCTTTTTAAATACTTTAAAATGTCGTAAAACACTTCAACATTCCCAACCATTGGGAAAACATCGCTTACTTTTATCGGTGGTAAATACTATGTCGTAATACTATGGTGAATTTATATTATGCGCTATACCCTAAGCTTTTAACATAATCATAAGATCTCAACTGAAACTAAATTATTTAACCATCCCAGCGTGTGTTCGTGAAGCGTTCATCTACAACAAATAACCTTCTTGAGTTTATTTTAATAGTAATTGATGATTTTAAGAAAATAATGTGGACTGACGCTTTCTACTCTGATATTAATAAGTTTCCTACTCAGTTTATTATTCCATAATACTCCAGAAATTATGCCTCTCCGGCTTCCCAGTCAAACTTCTGCACTAGATCCAAGAGTATATGCGTAAAACAACTCAAGATATTGATTTGCTAAATGTATTTTTACTGAATCTTTTTTTTTATTTATTCCTTGATACTGTCTTACTCTCGGGTACTAAAATATACTGATAATGTAAAGTTGTGCCTTGCATATCTTTAAGATATGGCGTCAAGTAACCTTTAAAAGCCGACATTGATGCATTTTGTCCTGATTTCAAGTCAACCTGTTAAATCTAAACTGTTCTAAATGCAAGGTAATGACTTTCTAAAAAAGCCCTGCCCAACTTCTTTCTTACACCTATGATAGCTAACCGCTTTAGCTTGTCAGCAGAAATTAAGTTTCTTTCTTGGTCATAAACTTATTACGACCGTGGTCAGTAATGCCATGTTTTGGGTTTCATGAAGCTATGGTTAAAGGAGTCCGTATACGACAAATACTGTTTTTTTCACTGGTACCACCACCTCTAGAGGATGCTCCACGTATGGATCTGGGCGCTACAATATTCTATTCACCAAGACAGAATTGACTCTGTACTGAAACAATTCTTGTGGTTTGACCTTCGTTGTTCAAAGAGTAATATTGAGGCAGACTACCCCTGAACAGGATCAAGGTTTTTCTGGGGTTCCTCAAGGTAGTCATCTTGGTCTTTTACTCTTTACTCTTTTTAAACTGATCTCCTATTTCTTATGTATATCACTTATGTACTTATGTATGCGAAAGATGTGAAACGTAGTCCATTATAGACTAATCTCCTACATCATTCTCTTCGTGATGCCCACCTGATTGTGATGGTCCCCTGTACAGCCCCCAAGGCGAGGGCACCTGCCGTATTAAGGCAGCAATAGCATCAGCAGAGTCAACCAACGCAGACCGCCGCTACGAGGGAATATAAAGCAACTAAGACGCGTTGCATGAGAGGCAGACGGATGTTTGTTTGTTATCAAAAAAGGGCCCAAAATGGGTGCAAAGTAGAAAATGCTTGCTGTGCCAATACTTTTGTCTGTGTCTATATATACGATATATCAATAAGATCTATCCTAAATACCCCTTTGACTGTTCACAACATATGAACAACCAGAATCAACTCAAAAACATATAGATCTACCAGATGAATTCGATTCAACTAGTAACCCCAAAAATGACGTAAAAGAAACATATAAATGATCTAACAATTCCCGCAGTAAAAACATTAGCCGAATTAACACAAGAAAAGAACTAAAGTCCTTAACTATGGCAGATACATCAGCCGCCCAAAGGGCGTATATAAAGGAAACTTCAACAGCAGTGCCAGAGTTCGATGGAAAGAAAATCCATCTTCAGAGATTTATCACAGCAATAGAATTGATCGACCTGACAAAGGGACCATATGAAGAAATTTCAATTGAAGTGATTAAATCAAAAATATTAGGCACAACATTATACAAAGTAAAAGATAAAACTTTTATAGGTGAAATTATAAATAACTAAATGTCAGACTATTATTGTAGGCGAGACATCGCAAAATGTGAAGGCCAAATTAGCTACAGTACAGTAGAAAGGTAAGACGGCCACACAATTTACCAGTGAAATCGATAATTTACGAAAGATGAGGGAATACCAGCAGATCATGCAGACAAACGAAGCACAAGAGAGGCAATTGATGTCATGAACAAAAAGGCAGAGCATGAGAGTATAAAAACCGTAATGGACGCAGGAATATGCTCCACAATGGATGTAGCTATAAGCGCATACATTCGTACAAATACGAGGGTTACCGGAAAAGTGAATACAGTATTGTTTTCCAAGAAACGTAATGCCTACCGCGGTTAAACTATAGAGGTAGTTATCGTGGTAATAACAATTATAACCATAATAGGAATAACAACAACCAAAAACACAACAATAGCACACACAATAGCAAATAATATTCTTAATAGACACTAGTGCGGATATTTCTATATTTAAAGAAAATTCCGACGTCTTTCAAGACATTCAAATAGATAACAGAAATAATATTCAAGGGATAAGCCAAGGGGTTATACAATCCATAGGATTAAACTTTATCGAGATAAAGATAGACAAATACATAATTCCACACAGTAATTAGATTTCAAGCCGACAGAAGATTGGCTTATAATCATACCCAATAATCTACATTTTCCGATTCATGTTCTAATACAATATAGTTCTGGTAATAATACAATACTTATACCATCAAGATCACAATTCCAAGCCAAGAAGTTCGAAACGCATTTGTCTGACTACTGAACACAATCAATACCGATTAACTAATCGAAATTATGATTCACTTTCGAACTACGATGGGCTTCAAACAAACACTGGAAGTAGAAAAGAAGAAGTCATGTCTCGATTATAAAAAAATTTTCCACCACAGTTTAAAGCAGAATTAACTGAATTATGCACTGATTATACAGATATAGATGTATATATTTATACAGAATAGTTTGTATAAACAAACTCTTAGGATAAGAGACGATAAGCCAGTCTACATAACAAATTATAGAAGTCCTCATAGCCAAAAGAAGACATCCAAGCCCAAGTACAAAAACTAAATGACGACAAAATTGTCGAACCATCTGTCTCAGAATATAATAGCCCACTTTTATTAGTTCCAAAGAAATCTCGTTCTTAATCCAATAAGAACGAGGAAGAAAGGCTATCTTCGGCACGCCGAAGATCTAATACCCTTGCAACCTTTTAATGCCGAGAAAATGGTTAATGCCGAGTTTGGTGAAGGTATCTTGATAAACAAAAAAGGCTTTTAATCAAAAACCTAGTTTTCGACCGATCGTTCCTATGGCTGATGTATGGTATAATAGTCCGATGTAAATACGATTTTGCAAAAATGAAGGGAGCATAGTGAAATCTTGAAATGCCGAGTTTGGTCAAGATATCTTGAAAAACAAAATGTTTTTTCATAGAAAAACTTAATTTTCGACCGATCGTTCCTACGGCAGCTATATGATATAGTGGTCCGATCTTAATAGGATTTTGCATACATATGAGGAGCTTAGTAAAACTAATAAATGCCGAGTTTGGTCAAGATATCTTGAAAAACAAAATGATTTTTCAAACAAAAACTTAATTTTCGACCGATCGTTCCTATGGAAGCTATATGATATAGTGGTATGTTTGTTTGTTAGCAAAAAAGGGCGCAAAATGGGTGCAAAGTAGAAAATGCTTGCTGTGCCAATACTTTTGTCTGTGCCTATATATACGATATATCAATAACATCTATCCTAAATACCCCTTTGACTGTTCAAAACATATGAACAACCAGAATCAACTCAAAAACATATAGATCTACCAGATATATTCGATTCAACTAGTAACCCCAAAAATGACGTAAAAGAAACAGATATAAATGATCTAACAATTCCCGCAGTAAAAACATTAGCCGAATTAACACAAGAAAAGAACTAAAGTCCTTAACTATGGCAGATACATCAGCCGCCCAAAGGGCGTATATAAAGGAAACTTCAACAGCAGTGCCAGAGTTCGATGGAAAGAAAATCCATCTTCAGAGATTTATCACAGCAATAGAATTGATCGACCTGACAAAGGGACCATACGAAGAAATTTCAATTGAAGTGATTAAATCAAAAATAGTAGGCACAACCTTATACAAAGTAAAAGATAAAACTTTTATAGGTGAAATTATAAAGCTATATGATATAGTGGTCCGATTCAGCTGGTTTTGACATATGTGCTGCGTGCAACAGAAAAAGGGACTTCTGCAAAGTTTCATTAAGATAGCTTTTAAAATGAGTGACTAGTTCGCATAGAAACAGACAGACGGACAGACGGACATGGCTATATCGACTCGACTGTTGATGCTGATCAAGAATATATATACTTTATGGGGTCGGAGATGTCTCCTTTCATGCGTCACATTTCACGACAAAATTATAATACCCTCTGCAAGGGTATAAAAATGGCGATTGACTATCGTCAAATCAACAAAAACCTGTTAGCCGATAAGTTTCCACTACCTAGAATTGATGATATTTTAGATCAACTAGGTAGAGCGAAATATTTTTCATGCCTTGACTTAATGACACTTCACCAAATTGAACATGGCAATAATTCAAGAGACATTACGTATTTTTCAACGAGCAATGGCTCATATCGCTTCACGCGTTTACCATTTGGCCTTAAAATAGAGCAGAATTCATTTCAGAGAATGATGACTATAGCATTCTCTGGACCTTCGCAAGCATTCCTTTATATGGATGAACTAATAGTAATTGGCTGTTCCGGATTGCATTTGGTTGAAAACCTAACTGATGCAGGAAATACAACTTAAAGCTACATCCTGAACAATTTTCATTTTTTCTGCATAATGTCACATTTCTGGGACACAAATGCACAGACAAAGTAATCTTATTAGATGACAAGAAATACGACATCATCTAGAGATGCGAACAGCGCTAGACGTTTCGTTTCATTTTGCAGTTATTATAGACGATTTATTAAAAACATCGCTCACTATGCACGGCACATAACTAGACTGAATATGAATAATTATTATAATGCGTTTTTATAATTAAAATCTCAACTTATAAATCTCTACAATACCCAGACTTCAAAAGGAATTTTGTATAATAACGGATGCGAGTAAGCAAGCGTGCGGATACGCATAAAAATCATTCACCAAGGGGGAAAGTAACAAAAGTACAACCGAATAGGAACTAGCAGCAATTCATTGGGCAATAACACATTTCAGATCATATATTGTTGGTAGACATTTCACTACATTTTACCACTTACATATTTATTTTCAATGTTTAATCAAAGCTCTAAATTAACACGTATGAGGTTTGAGTTAGAGGAATATTATTTTACGGTAGACTATTTAAAGGGAAAAGGTGATTATGAAGCTGATGCGTTATTAAGAATAACCATCAAAGAACTATAAAACATAACAGGGAATGTATAGAAAGTCACTTCAAGATACCAAAGTAGGCAAAAATCCTGTGCAGGATATGAAAAAGTAGAATTGCCTAGGCAATCTACAGAAAAAGCTTCAAAGTATATGAAGTCATCAAGAATGACGAAGTACGTGAAGCAGTGACCTCTTATCTAAGAAATATGCTATGTTTCTTTAAACATGGTAAGAAAATTACAGCAAAATATGATGTTAGCGATCTATATACTAATGCAACTCTTGACTTAGATTCAATTTTTCCAAAGGCTTGAAACTCAAGAAGGTATCCATAAAATCAGCCAACTCAAAGTGGCACTGTGGGAAAATATCGTTGAACAAGTTTCAAATGATAATTTAAAGAAAATGGGCAATAAAATATTGAAAACATTAAAAGTAGCACTACTCAACCCACAGCCTCAAATAATAAATATTCAAATAAAAGAAGCTATTTTGTCTACATACCATGACGATCCTATACAAGGAGGTCACACAGGCATTACAAAATCCTTGGCCAAGATCAAAAGACATTATTTTAGAAGGTTATGACTCGGGATATAACTGAGTACATACAAAATGTCGAAAATGCCAAAAAGCAAAAACAGCTAAGCACAATAAGATTAACATTAACAATAACTGATACACACATACATACATACATACATATCTACTATAAATGCTTTCGACAGAGTGATAGTGGACACTATTGGTCCACTACCAAAATCAGAAAATGGCAATTAATATGCAGTCACGCAATTCTGTGACTTAACTTTATATCAAGTCGCCATAACAGTTTCAAGTAAGAGCGCAAACACTGTCGCTAAAGCTATATTTGAGTCTCTTATTCTGAAGAACGGTCCAATGAAGACGTGCATTATGGACATGGAAACAGACTATAAGAATTCAATCATAAATGACTTGTGCGAATACCTTTAAATTAAAGAATATAACATCAACTATATATTGGGATCCAATATCATTAATATCAATAGGGGATAAGGTCTTATTAAAAATGAAGTAGCACATAAATTTAAATACACGGGGCCCTATAATGTAGAAAGTATAGAAAAAAGCGATAACATAATTATCTCGGATAAAAGATATAAGAACAAACAGTTCACAAGGATAGATTAAAATTGTTCTATTCATAATAAATTTCAATAATTACACTACATGGCATATGCAAAAATAAATATAAACGAGGAAGAAAGGCTATCTTCGGCACGCCGAAGATGGTTTTGACATATGTGCTGCGTGCAACGGAAAAAGGGACTTCTGCAAAATTTCATTAAGATAGCTTTAAAACTGAGAGACTAGTTCGCATAGAAACAGACAGCCGGACAGACGGACAGACGGACATTGCTATATCGACTCGACTGTTGATGCTGATCAAGAATATATATACTTTATGGGGTCGGAGATGTCTCCTTCTATGCGTTACACATTTCACGACAAAATTAGAATACCCTCTGCATGGGTATAAAAAATATACAAAACAAATTTAATTAAGAAAAATTAATTAAAAATGTTCATTACTTCATTATTTTAGTATGGCCATACACTGAAACAAACACATTTAAAAATACAAAAATATATATACAACGGTCTGATCAGCCACATAAAAAAAAAATTATAAAAGAAATAAACAAATTATTATAACTAATTCTTTAAACATTTAACTTTTTAAATTTTAATGTACAAATATTTCAATTAATTATTAAATTCTAAATACTTTTAACCAATTTTATTACATTTACCATTTTTATATAAAACAAAAAAAAAAAAAAAATAAAAATTAAACCAAACAACAAAACTTAATTATAATTATATAATATAATTAATTATAATAATTAATATAATTAATTATAATCTTGTTCTTTAAATAACTACACATTTATAATATTTAGTTATTTTTAGTTATTCCTCTAGAAGGGGAGCTGTAGTGTGTATGTGCCTTAAAAGAAGACCATATATTCAAATATAACGAATGCGGCACTTTGTTGCATATAATATTTAGTTATTTTTAGTTATTCCTCTAGAAGGGGAGCTGTAGTGTGTATGTGCCTTAAAAGAAGACCATATATTCAAATATAACGTAAACGGCACTTTGTTGCATACAATAACAATAACAAGCCCAACAGCTCTAGCTGACCGTTTATGCTTACGCTGCATATCCCACGCTCTGGCATATCCAAGCTGCACATTCTCCCTCTCTTTGTAGCTGTTAACCGATAGCAGCATAAGTACATACATATATCCATAGGCTAAGCACGAATCTTTAAATTGAAATAAAGTCATTCAAATTAGCCATGCAGAACTTCACTGACGTGCATCTGCTCTTATGAAATCTATGTTTTATTATATGAGTTAATACAAACTTCTAATTGTACAATACCTTATCTTGTCAGCTATTCAATTGACAATTCTCAATTCTCCATACTAACAGTTAAGGATCTAAGAAACGATGGTTTTAAGAGTTTAACGATCATTTTATAACGAAACTTCTGTACATCTCTCTTGTTCGCCCTATCCTTGAACACTGCTCCTGTATCTCTTCTCCGCAGTATAACAATAGCCAGGATCGTATTGAATCTGTTCAGAAGCAATCTCTGCTTTTTGCCATACGAAGTTTAAATAGCGACCATAATCTTTGGTTACCATCTTACTCCAGCAGGCTGCTTCTTCTTATTCTTCCGTCGTTAACCAACCCTAGGACAATTCTCGGTGTTGCCATCCTACATAAGTTGATTGTTGGCGATATAGATTCTCATTTTCTGTTAGGGCGTCTACAATTCTCTGTTCCGTCTAGACCAACCAGGAATAACCCCCCCTATCTACGTGCAGAACAGACAACGCTATACACAATCCTTTTCGCATCTTATGTATAAATTACAATAGTTTCCTTCAAGATTTCCCTACCGAAATATCTCTAAAATCGTTGCTTTAGGATACCTTCGGGAAGTCACTGACCATTCCCAGCTATGAGCAGCGGCATAGCTTGCCGGACAGGCTATAAATGTTGCCCCACTGTGTCGGTGAGTTCCCATTACTGTGTCTTTATCCTATCTACTTAACACTTTATATATCTGGCATACATTTCTTTACTTTATTAACAACTTCTTACTATCTTTTTCCTACTTATTGTAAAGAACACTTTTTCTCCACATACAGCATTATTCTTAGTCGTAGGCTCTAATAGCGTCGCTGACAAAATTATCTTGGCAAAGGGGTAGAGCTGGCCGGACTGGCAAATAACCTCCATCGGTCGGTGATGTCTTTAGGAAATTGCGTACTCTAACTAGGTTTTTAGCATTTAATTTTCATAATGTATGTAGAATGTATTGAATAATTAGGATAACACTCGTTTTGTCGAACATTAATAAATAAATAAAAGTGTAGTCCTCGTGTGCAGCTACTTCTCGTATAACCATGCATTATTAATTATTAATCGCGCCGTACGTTACACGACTGCACCCCTCGGTCGGAGATGCAGAACATAACGTCGGGCTGTCCAGATCAATTTGAGTAGGAAGGACGTTTTTATAGTTTAGCCGTGAGAGGATTGAGTACTTGATTTGAGTCCCCAACATATCAGCGAGTCTCTCAATGATTTTTTCATGTCCCTGACTGCGGACACTAACTTTGCATTACATCGCTGTTGTTGCTCTCGTTTTGCCGCGTCTAAGCGACTAAGCAATGCTTTAGTAAATGTTATTTAGAGCCATTGCCTCTAGCTGCATTAGAGTACATGACCCGCCACCCTGCAGGTAACTGATGTTGTTGGTTTTGTGGCTTACTTTCTAGTTGTTGCTTGTATCTCTTTTAGTTGCGTTGGGAGAATTCGCTGTTGGTGGGCAATTTCCCTGGTGAGTGAATTGTGCAGTGTGGTTCGAAACGTTACCACATACTGCAGAGTCCTGGTGAGCAACAGGACTTAAACAGCCTGGTAAGCATGTCGTTGTGACCTGCTGCTCTTGATGTGCAAGACTTTATAGGGCCACCCTAAAGGGCTTATCTTCATGTGACGGCATCTGTAGCTCAATTTTGATTGCATCCAATCGGGCTTAAGCAACAATAGATTCAACTGCTGTAGGATCTATTTTCTGAGAAAGCTCTCTTGTGCTGCAATGTGTCATATGATGCCTACTAATATTGTGTGTCATCATTTGAGAGAGTACGCTGCACCGTATGATTATAGTCTGATTGTCGGTATTGATTTTATTTTATATTTTATTTATTTATTCTGCCTGAAGAAATTATTTTATGCATAAGTTTTTGAGTGGTTTTAACATTGCACTGATTGCCAAACATGGCCAATATAACCTGGGGTAGGTTATAGTGTTACAGTCACAATACTAATGTCGAAGCAGCTTCCTCCAATAGCTTCAATTTTTGGGTACTCGTGGGTGATTTTGATGCATTTATCGAAGTAAAACATAAAGTTTGAAGGATGTTTGTTAAACTAGCTTAAATTACATATACCCGTGTCGGCAGTAATTTGCGAAGTTCTGGTATGTCATTTCGTATAAAGAAATGTTTAAAAAAAACATATCAACCTTAATCCAGAATTGCCTGGTAATTTAAAATTAAGCGATAGCAGAAGCACCGAGCAGCCAGACTAGAATCCAACAAAATACTGGGAGACACAAAAAAGCAGAAACTCTTTCAGAGAAGCACGGCTTAATATATATAGTCGAGGTTGGTATGAACTGGCCGATCCACCAACCTCGGCCGCCATAGCAGTCAGCCACCACAGCTGGTGTTAACATACATTTTATGGTAACATTACGCTTACAATTATCGTCTAAGAATTAAGTTCTGAATCTACACGGATCTATCAGTGGTTCGATTTAACTGCAACCATATAGGTGTCATATCAATACTGTGCGATTAATTTGATATTTTATTTTCAGTAAAACTCGAGAAATATAACTATTTTATTATTACATTTTGTGCAAAGCTTGACTAGATTGTTACTCTATCATGGCCACAACGAGGCAATCTATAATAATGAGTCAGTTATAAAATCATCAAATAAGTCAGAGTCAGAATATAGCCCCACCATTTGAAGAACGAATGACAAATTTGTCCTGATTTAAAGGTCATAAAAGGTAGTGTTTTACAAGTCTCTGCTTCTCTTTTCTCCCTTTTCTCCCTCCTCTTTTCTCAAAGATTTTTATTCGAGAATGATGTTTGATTTAACGAGCCAAGCCGAGAGCTATTTCGCAAATGAAAAGATTAAATTGAAAGAATACACATGACTTAATTGAGCGGTCGTGGAAAATTTATGAATATACTGAATTGTACACATATATGCCACATTCACAATGTTTCCAATTAAGTCATATATTAGAAAACTGTTAAGATAAAATAACATTATCTGCGAACTTTTAAGTTCCTACGGAAAATGTAACATTTATAACAATTATCAACTAATGAAAGTTAGTCATGCAGAATGAATCTTAATATTACTTACGTTGATATGTGGCAGTGCGCTATAATATTTGGATCCATTCAGCGCCCGAGTTATTTCAGTTATCTCAATCAGAGTTATCTCAGCCCCAAGCCTCCCCGAGGCAAACCAACATAAACAATATTCATTGTGTAGGCGATTCTAACTGACACACCCTGTACTTGTCCAAAAGTGTTCACACAACATTATAGCACTATATTGCTACATCAACACAAAAACGCAACATAAGCAATAAACAGGATGTTGATGTTGCGACACATAAAGAAATGCGACACGATCGACGACCAGCTTAGCAGCTTGTAGACATTAAGCTATATGCATATTTCTGTTAATAAAGAACATTCAGTTTGGTTTCAACTTCAACACAAAGCGGTTGTAATCTTTTTATGCATATAATTAAACTCTTGACTTAATAATAATCTTGAATTAGAGGAACCTTCCAACATCAGAGAACACATAAGGCAATAAAACTAAGTCACCTTTAAAATTGGGCAAGATTCTCCTCTGGTAACTTTCACACAGGAATTTTTGGTATACCAGAAGCTGTTTAAGCCTAGCAGGATCATAGTTGGGTGGGGCGTAAAACCTTTGTTAAGTCGATGGCGTCCGACCCTGTTCCCCTTTGCTTTTCCTTTAGACCCACTTCCATAATTTAATGAGTATGCCCTTAAGCTTAAAAATTTTAAACAGCATAGTTTAAATATACTTTATTAATGAAAATCAATTTGACTGTTGTTTGGAAATGCAACAGTTAATATTTCACGTTTAAGTGCCAAATTTGCCCATACGTGATTGTCCTTTAGGAATTGATATAGACTAAGTTCGACTAGACCTTATTTGAGAAGGCTATTTGGTTCTGGAGCTGCTGCTTTTGAACTAAGATCGTTTGTCATGGGATGCGATTTTGCAAGAGGCGTCCAGGATACGCAGACGGGAAAAATTTCTTATCTTTCTGTCTTGATAGTGTCCGAATTTTTCGTTATACAAAAATATATCGAAATTCGTCATATCGACAAAAAATAAATAAACTCGGGCTTGCGTATGGTATAGGAGAAAATATTTATCATGTTTCTACTCTTGCCTTTGTTCGCGTTCCTGCAGACAGACTGTTATTTATTGGATTTGGTGTCTTGGTTTTAAGAATGCGTTTTGCATTATTCCGTCAAGTTGGCGATACAAGCTATATCAGCGCTCCCATCCTTTAGTTTTCGAAAACATTATTTTTCTTATACTGATCTTCTCAAGCATATAAGGAATTCAACCTTCAAATTGCGAACTTTAATATAGACAAAAACATAACTTTAATATGGGCATATGATGAACGAACAACTAGGCTGTCGTTGCACAAATTTGCAATAACTGTATTATTACTGCATGTTTAATTTTGTGAATTAATGATATTACTTACCCTCCTGCAAACATTTGATTCCCATAACATCACAGTAAGTTTTGTCTGAAAAATGAGGTAATTTGACATAATATATTTTGGGTATATAGTAAAAACTTATGTATTTAGGCATAAGAACTCAACTAGAGTGTAGCTTACATAGAAAATATTGAACAAAGAAGAGAACAAAATATCACATATTTGGTGTAGATTACAAAACCAGCCTTTTTTGATACATACACATAGAGTCCCATTTGACGCAAGCCACGCTTAAAATTGTTCTAGAAGGGGAATAATGATTTTGCGAAAATGTATGTAATAATATATATTGTTACCAGCAGGTATAGCCCGGCCTTGCCCGTGGCACGTATTAAATAAATGTTCTCAAAAGGTTTTGAAAGTGATTTTGAAACTGATCGGCCGGTAAACAAACAACTCTCATACAAACGTTTTCCGCCAATTTACCACTGTTGCGGGTAAAATTTTATGAAGAGTTTTGAAAATAATTTTGGAGCAAATCGGTAAAAAATTAAAGCGTCACCAAAACAATTTTTGAATTGCACTTTTCACCGAGGATGCTTTCATTCTGCGAAGAATGTGAACGGGGTCTCAAATGGATCCTTGGAAATGAATTTAAGCACAAAACGTCACCCCCAAATCTTTGACCCCATTAATTTTTAATGTAGAGTTTTGAAAATAAGTTTGAAGCAAATCGGACACCACTTAAAACTTCGCCCAAAAAATCTTTGAATCGAATTTCTACCGAAGGAGTTTAGATTTAGCGAAAAATGTGAAACACGTCTTAAATGATTTTTTTATATAGATCCTTTAAAATTAATTTGAGGACAATACGTCATCCACCAAATCTTTAACCCGATTTCCACCATGGAGGAATAGATTTAAAAAAAAATGCAAAGCATCCCAAAAATTAATTTCAACAAAGATTTTTGAAATTGAGTTTAAGACCGATCGGATAGTAAACAAAAAAGTTTCATACAAACTTTTTTGCGTTCTTTCCCTACTTGCTGGTGGAATTTCCCAAATCGTTGAAACACGTATATATTAAGTTCTTATGTAGAGCTCTGAAAATAAGTTTGAAGCAAATCGGACTAAGCTTAAAACTTCACCAAAAAAATCTTAGAAACGCACTTTTTATCGAGGATGCTTTGATTCTGCGAAAAATGTGAAACACGACTCAAATGAGTTTTCATACAGTTCCGTGAAAATAAATTTCAGCGTGAAATTGAGTTTAACTCCGATCGTAAACAAAAAAGTTACATACAAAAATTTTTCGCGATTTTTCCATACTTGTGGGTGGAATTTCCCGAGACCCTGTCTTAACTGGGATCTTCATCACATAAGAAAACTACATTGAAAATTTCAGCTTCCTAGCTCTTACGATTTGGGCTGTATGTTGATCATAGATTTATAGATTTATATATATATATATGTATTGTATATATTCTATATATATATATATTGTAACGGTTGACGTTTTCAGATTTAAATTGAAGCGCTTAAGCGATCCTAACAGCTTGCTTTTGTATAACAAAGCTATAGCGATCAGCTTTTGTCTGTCCTTGTAAGCTGCAACTGATTCTGCCGCTGCGATAAAGCGTCTGCGTGCACGTTGGCAGCGCAGCTATCTTCAATTGAAATAAACCCTTTATGGCCCCAATAAAACCGTCTTCTAAAAATTATTTTACAACCGAAGGTCTGGATGCGGCGGTTCGGACAAAGCCCCACCAAAAATTAATTAAAACTTACACAAATTCGGGTATGAGTCGTAAAAGTAAACTGATCACAAAATCGTTAACGTGGCAGGTTGGCGAAATACATACATTTTTTCGCCATAAGCTTTCGTAACGCCACCAGGTAACGCCACCCGAGAGCACCTGACCGGCATATAGGCTTCATTGTCGAGATCTGTTAGTAACTTTAAATTGTTCTGGTCTGCATGACAAAATCATTTTGCCGCCGTCATGTCTGACTGCAAGCCCCCTAATGCAGGAAAGAATAGCTTTTGGTGCCCCATTGACGCGCAGTCGGTCGAAAGCTTAGAGGACATCTCCCATTAAGTTGCACGAAGCGTGTAGATGGATTCGCCAGGAATATACATTGCTTAAAATTTAAAGCCCTTAGTAGTAATATAATTAATGAAATCTTGTGTTAACTGTAGACCCCCAAAAATTTCCTCAAAGTGCATTAATTATAGCCCTTTAAATACATAGTGCAAGTGCAGTGAAAGGAAAAAGTATATATATTTATGTATTTTTAAGTATATCTCTATAATATAGATAGAGAAACAACAAGTAAATGTTAATGCATATATATCCCCCATTGTTGTTGGGGTAGATTGCTAGTTAATTTTGATATAATAAATATATATGTATATATTTTAATAATATTTGTTGGCTGGCTCGAGGTCGGGGTATGTAAGAAGAAGAGGACGGCAAATTAGCATTTTAAGACTCCCAGAGTGGAAAACTCACTTATAATTAAGTGGTATATGAAGCCCATGTCCTCCGGACGAATACTCAACTTCAATTTCAAACCACCCAAGGAGTATGATAATCAATACAGCACTAGACTGTATAAAAAGAATGATTAACATATCGGATAAAACATACCACATAGAAATTGAACATGAAATTAAAAAGCTATCGATGAAAATGACTTCCCAAAAACTAAATCAAAACTTTAAAAAGGCGACAAATCGAAAGGAAAAAGCAAACAGAACCTGCCAAAATATACAAATCAGTAATATTTCTCCCACGACTATCACAACGAATCACGAACTCAGACTGTTACAACAAAAATGAAATAAAAGCAGCACACAAACCTGCGAATACATTACAAAAAATCCTCAAACAAGAAAAAATCCATCATGGGATTGACAAAAGCAACGTCATTTACCAAATACCATGTGACGGGGAAAACAACAACAACTGCAGATGTAATGCCATAGGTTCAACAAAATCGAAACTAAAAACAAGGATCAGTTAACATTAATCCGACTTTAAATTAAGACATCAAAATAATATACAGAAAACAGCACTATTGACCCACTGCATGAGAAGCAATCACACGCCAAATTTTTAGGAAACAACAATCTTACAACAAGAACAACACTACAACAAAAGACACACATTGAAAATGTTACGCATAATTAACTCATCCACCAACAAACGACTTAACTACAAGACAGACAGAAAATTGCTGTCACGTGTACAGACATTTTTAAACAGCAAAACAGCCTCAGTTTCAATCTCCTCTTTAAAAAGCACAGACGTGTTAAATAATGTATGTAAAATGTTCAAATAATGTTTCACCTGAATGTAATCTAATTGTTAATTGTTTTTTATATCTTGTCGTTAGTGCCTTGAAGACGGTTTGCCGATGTGCAACCGAAATACTGTTTGTTCTTACAAACCCAGACCTCGAACCAGCCAACAAATATTTTAAATATCGAGAGGTCGCCAAAACCATCGATACATATATATTTTTTTTGAGGATTTTGTATTCCCAATTAGTGTGTCGAAGAGTATTTTATAAGGTACTCACAATTTAAAACATTCAAGAATGAGTATTGTGCCATAATAAATAATCAAAACAATTCAAAATCCTAGAGAATTATAAAAGAAAATAAATATTTAATAACACAGCGATCAATACAAAAAACAGTTGCTGCAAACTCGTCGCTGGAATGCCTTTCATCGAGGAATATGTATGTAAGTTTGTACCTATTGTTTTGATTTTTTTCTTATTTTGGCAATGAAATGCACAGCCAAACTGACACGCACCCCTGCTAAGCGTTTAAGGATCAATACGTTTATGGCCCGTGTCAGTCTTGTAAATGCTTATTACATTTTATTCCAACTACAAACTGCTCAAATAATAGCTGAAACAAAAGAAACATAACGCTCAGATTTGAACATGCATATTGAGCTTAACCTTCTGTTGCCTAACTTTGTACCGACCATACAACTGAAACCTTTAACGCTGAAGGTCATGGAACGGGAGAGTCAGCTTACATCGTAGACCTCGCCTTTATACGCCTGATCAAAGCTATCACCATTGTTTGGCACTTTTTGTACTCGTTTAGTTGTGCCAGTTTGAGATTTTTTTTCTTCGGAGTACAGGTTCAAAATTTTTTTCTAAAGGGATCCTAAAATAAAATTGAGTATACAGGACGAGACATGGCGAAAAGAACCTTCCCACCCGAAAGAGCAAGGGAACAATAGGATTCCGCCATGCTAAATCAACCACAAGGAGTCTCAGTCTCGGTGAATACTGCTCAATTTATTTGTTGAAGATTAGCTGAAAATCGCCGTCGCCTAGGCCCCGTAAATGTATTAATAGACTAGTTTCACCACAGTACATGCTACATAAATTTTTGGCGTCCAACCATAGGGGCACGCGATTGAATATCATTAAAGTGACTTTTTATATTATTGTATCACGCACGCTGACGTCGATATCACTCCCTCGGATTATCTTCAGATACTGGATGTACAATATAGTAGTTAGGACTTCGATGCTTAATATTAAGAGCTTGCATTTTGCAGAGGATCTGACCTTGTTATTTTGTTGAGTGCCTATATAAATACGACTGTAATTATTAACACCAGCTAAACAATCGGTCCCATACACTTGCACGTTTTCTTTCTATGATTTATATGAGAAACAACAGATTAGGTTTGCTTAGGTAGAAATGCTTTCAAATGCAATTTTAAAATACTGAAATTTTTGCTACGTTAGCAGTACTGATTGCCACTTTCATAGCTCGTTGATCGTAAATCACAGTCTTCGTGGAACAAAAAGTCATAAATTTTAAATTGAATTATTTTGTATCAATAATACTACCAAAGATAGTTGGGGTGCTGCCTGGAACTTGGCCATATGCTACCTTGCATATGATTGCCGAACAGTTCTAAATATATTAAATTGTTGAATTTTGCAAACCGCATTCTATAGTAGTTTCAATAAACCAGATAAATTACCTATTTTCATTGCGGCGCTTATATTTCGTCAAAATACAAAAAAAAAACGAGGAAGAAAGGCTATCTTCGGCACGCCGAAGATCTAATACCCTTGCAACCTTTAAATGCCGAGAAAATGGTTAATGCCGAGTTTGATGAAGGTATCTTGATAAATAAAAAAGGCTTTTAATCAAATACCTAGTTTTCGACCGATCGTTCCTATGGCTGATGTATGGTATAATAGTAGGATTTTGCATATATATGAGGAGCTTAGTAAAACTAATAAAGGCCGAGTTTGGTCAAGATATCTAGAAAAACAACATGTTTTTTCATACAAAAACTTAATTTTTGATCGATCGTTCCTATGGCAGCTATATGACATAGTAGTTCGATCTTAATAGGATTTTGCATATATATGAGAAGCTTAGTAAAACTAATAAATGCCGAGTTTGGTCAAGATATCTTGAATAACAAAGTGTTTTTTCATACAAAAACTTAATTTTCGACCGATCGCTCATATGGCAGCTATATGATATAGTAGTCCGATCTTATTAGGATTTTCCATATATATGAGGAGCTTAGTAAAACTAATAAATGCTGAGTTTGGTCAAGATATCTTGAAAAACAAAATGTTTTTTCATACAAAAACTTAATTTTTGATCGATCGTTCCTATGGTAGCTATATGATATAGTGGTCCGATCTTAATAGGATTTTCCATATATATGAGGAGCTTAGTAAAACTAATAAATGCCGAGTTAGGTCACGATATCTTGAAAAACAAAATGTTTTTTCATACAAAAACTTAATTTTCAACCGATCGTTCCTATGGCAGCTATATGGTATAGTGGTCCGATCTTAATAGGATTTTGCATATATATGGGGAGCTTAGTAAAACTAATAAATGCCGAGTTTGGTCAAGATATCTTGAATAACAAAATGTTTTTTCATACAAAAACTTAATTTTCGACCGATCGTTCCTATGGCAGCTATATGATATAGTGGTCCGATCCAACTGGTTTTGACATATGTGCTGCGTGCAACAGAAAAATGGACTTCTGCAAAGTTTCATTAAGACAGCTTTAAAACTGAGAGACAAGTTCGCATAGAAACAGACAGACGGACAGACGGACATGGCTATATGGACTCGACTGTTGATGCTGATCAAGAATACATATACTTTATGGGGTCGGAGATGTCTCCTTCTATGCGTTACACATTTCACGACAAAATTATAATACACTCTGCAAGGGTATAAAAAGGCTTTTAATCAAAAACCTAGTTTTCGACCGATCGTTCCTTTGGCAGATGTATGGTATAATAGTCCGATGTAAATACGATTTTACAAAAATGAAGGGAGCATAGTGAAATATTGAAATGCCGAGTTTGGTCAAGATATCTTGAAAAACAAAATGTTTTTTCATACAAAAACTTAATTTTCGACCGATCGTTCCTATGGCAGCTATATGATATAGTAGTCCGATCTTAATAGGATTTTGCATATATATGAGGAGCTTAGTAAAACTAATAAATGCCGAGTTTGGTCAAGATATCTTGAATAACAAAATGTTTTTTCATACAAAATCTTAATTTTTGATCGATCGTTCGTATGGCAGCTATATGATATAGTGGTCTGATCCAGCTTGTTTTGACAATTGTTCTGCGTGCAACAGAAAAGGGGACTTCTGCAAAGTTTCATTAAGATAGCTTTAAAACAGACAGACAGACGGACATGGCTATATCGACTCGACTGTTGATGCTGATCAAGAATATATATACTTTATGGGGTCGGAGATGTCTCCTTCTATGCGTTACACATTTCACGACAAAATTATAATACCCTCTGCAAGGGTATAAAAAGGCTTTTAATCAAAAACCTAGTTTTCGACCGATCGGTCCTATGGCAGATGTATGGAGCATAGTGAAATCTTTAAATGCCGAGTTTGGTCAAGACATCTTGAAAAACAAAATGTTTTTTTATACAAAAGCTTAATTTTCGACCGATCCTTCCTATGGCAGCTAGCTGATATAGTAGTCCGATCTTAGTAGGATTTTGCATATATATGAGGAGCTTAGTAAGACTAATAAATGCCGAATTTGGTCAAGATATCTTGAAAAACAAAATGTTTTTTCATACAAAAACTTAATTTTCGACCGATCGTTCCTATGGCAGCTATATGATATAGTAGTCCGATCTTAATAGGATTTGGCATATATATGAGGAGCTTAGTAAAACTAATAAATGCCGAGTTTGGTCAAGATATCTTGAATAACAAAATGTTTTTTCATATAAAAACTTAATTTTCGACCGATCGTTCCTATGGCAGCTATATGATATAATGGTCCGATCTTAATAGGATTTTGCATATATATGAGGAGATTAGTAAACCTAATAAATGCCGAGTTTGGTCAAGATATCTTGAATAGCAAAATGTTTTTTCATACAAAAATTTAATTTTCGAACGATCGTATGTGCTGCGTGCAACAGAAAAAGGGACTTCTGCAAAGTTTCATTAAGATAGTTTTAAAACTGAGAGACAAGTTCGCATAGAAACAGACAGACAGACAGACGGACATGGCTATATCGACTCGACTGTTGATGCTGATCAAGAATATATATACTTTATGGGGTCGGAGATGTCTCCTTCTATGCGTTAAGCATAGCTATAAGATATAGTGATATATAGTGATATATAGATATATAGCTATAAGATATAGTGGTCCGATTTTATTAGGATTTTCCATATATATGAGGAGCTTAGTAAAACTAATAAATGCCGAGTTTGGTCAAGATATCTTGAAAAACAAATTTTTTTTCATACAAAAACTTAATTTTCGACCGATCGTTCCCATGGCAGCTATATGATATAGTGGTCCGATTCAGCTGGTTTTGACATATGTGCTGCGTGCAACAGAAAAAGGGACTTCTGCAAAGTTTCATTAAGATAGTTTTAAAACAGACAGACAGACGGACATGGCTATATCGACTCGACTGTTGATGCTGATCAAGAATATATATACTTTATGGGGTCGGAGATGTCTCCTTCTATGCGTTACACATTTCACGACAAAATTATAATACCCTCTGCAAGGGTATAAAAAGGCTTTTAATCAAAAACCTAGTTTTCGACCGATCGGTCCTATGGCAGATGTATGGAGCATAGTGAAATCTTTAAATGCCGAGTTTGGTCAAGACATCTTGAAAAACAAAATGTTTTTTTATACAAAAGCTTAATTTTCGACCGATCCTTCCTATGGCAGCTAGCTGATATAGTAGTCCGATCTTAGTAGGATTTTGCATATATATGAGGAGCTTAGTAAGACTAATAAATGCCGAATTTGGTCAAGATATCTTGAAAAACAAAATGTTTTTTCATACAAAAACTTAATTTTCGACCGATCGTTCCTATGGCAGCTATATGATATAGTAGTCCGATCTTAATAGGATTTGGCATATATATGAGGAGCTTAGTAAAACTAATAAATGCCGAGTTTGGTCAAGATATCTTGAATAACAAAATGTTTTTTCATATAAAAACTTAATTTTCGACCGATCGTTCCTATGGCAGCTATATGATATAATGGTCCGATCTTAATAGGATTTTGCATATATATGAGGAGATTAGTAAACCTAATAAATGCCGAGTTTGGTCAAGATATCTTGAATAGCAAAATGTTTTTTCATACAAAAATTTAATTTTCGAACGATCGTATGTGCTGCGTGCAACAGAAAAAGGGACTTCTGCAAAGTTTCATTAAGATAGTTTTAAAACTGAGAGACAAGTTCGCATAGAAACAGACAGACAGACAGACGGACATGGCTATATCGACTCGACTGTTGATGCTGATCAAGAATATATATACTTTATGGGGTCGGAGATGTCTCCTTCTATGCGTTACACATTTCACGACAAAATTATAATACCCTCTGCAAGGGTATAAAAAGGCTTTTAATCAAAAACCTAGTTTTCGACCGATCGTTCCTTTGGCAGATGTATGGTATAATAGTCCGATGCAAATACGATTTTGCAAAAATGAAGGGAGCATAGTGAAATATTGAAATGCCGAGTTTGGTCAAGATATCTTGAATAACAAAATGTTTTTTCATACAAAAACATAATTTTCGACCGATCGTTCCTATGGCAGCTATATGATATAGTGGTCCGATCTTATTAGGATTTTCCATATATATGAGGAGCTTAGTAAAACTAATAAATGCCGAGTTTGGTCAAGATATCTTGAATAACAAAATGTTTTTTCATACAAAAACTTAATTTTCGACCGATCGTTCCTATGGCAGCTATAAGATATAGTGGTCCGATCTTATTAGGATTTTCCATATATATGAGGAGCTTAGTAAAACTAATAAATGCCGAGTTTGGTCAAGATATCTTGAAAAACAAATTTTTTTTCATACAAAAACTTAATTTTCGACCGATCGTTCCCATGGCAGCTATATGATATAGTGGTCCGATTCAGCTGGTTTTGACATATGTGCTGCGTGCAACAGAAAAAGGGACTTCTGCAAAGTTTCATTAAGATAGCTTTAAAACTGAGAGACTAGTTCGCATAGAAACAGACAGACGGACAGACGGACATGGCTATATGGACTCGACTGTTGATGCTGATCAAGAATACATATACTTTATGGGGTCGGAGATGTCTCCTTCTATGCGTTACACATTTCACGACAAAATTATAATACCCTCTGCAAGGGTATAAAAAGGCTTTTAATCAAAAACCTAGTTTTCGACCGATCGTTCCTTTGGCAGATGTATGGTATAATAGTCCGATGTAAATACGATTTTGCAAAAATGAAGGGAGCATAGTGAAATATTGAAATGCCGAGTTTGGTCAAGATATCTTGAATAACAAAATGTTTTTTCATACAAAAACATAATTTTCGACCGATCGTTCCTATGGCAGCTATATGATATAGTGGTCCGATCTTATTAGGATTTTCCATATATATGAGGAGCTTAGTAAAACTAATAAATGCTGAGTTTGGTCAAGATATCTTGAAAAACAATATGTTTTTTCATACAAAAACTTAATTTTCGACCGATCGTTCCTATGGCAGCTATATAATATATGTGCGATCCCAGGTTTCGTTATAAATGTTTATTATTAATTGATGAATTAACTTAAAAGAACATGAATGCGGCCTAGATGTAGTTTTCAACTTTAAAGAGTTACAACATTATACGTGCGTGCGATGCTTATGAGTTATTGGTATCGACTGAGTCTAATTCGTTTACATTCTTTAATAGTCCGAGCGACCTCTGTTAATTTACAGGCGACACGATCAGAACCGACAGCCACTACGTGTTTGACGTTGATTATCATATCCTACATTCGGCTGTCCTGACGGACAATTCGCCTCGGATTTGTCAAGCCATGGTTTCATAAACTCTGCCACTGTCAACGTCTTACACGGGCCTTCTGTATCTGCCATTTTTTCTACCTCATACCTTCCGTGATTATTTACCTTCACAACTTTAAATGGTCCGAGATACTTTCCCTTGAGTTTTAAGCCTGTCCCGTATTGTGTACGCTTTATAGCTACCATGTCATTAACTTGATATTGTCTGTCTGGTTTTCTCTTAGAGTCGAAAGCCTTTTTATTTTCTACCTGTATTTTCCTAATATTTTCACGAGCTTCCTCTCTAATATTTTCACGTTCCTCGTCGAACTCTGTAATTAATGACTGCTTCACTAATTCTCTTAAGTTCGGCTCGCTACTTATACGCATGTCCATTCCAGTTAATATCTTGAAAGGTGAGACTTTAGTACTTCGCGGCTCTACACTATTTATGATTTGCTGAACTTTACTTAAGTGTTTGTACCAAGTACCTGCATCTCCTTGACTCAACTTTGATAGCATCGGTACTATAATTTTGTGTATGCGTTCTACCTGCCCATTTCCACGCGGAACTCCAGTTGCAATCATTAAATGTTGAATATTTCGATTCTCACAATATTCACGAAATAAATGGGACGTGAATGCAGCACCTCTATCTGACACAATTCGTAAAGGATTACCAAAGTTCGTAGCTTGCACTTCCAGGCTCTTTATGACTTCATCTATACCTGTGCTTCGAGTAGAGTACAACCAAACGTATTTCGAGAATGCATCGACCACCACAAAGATATAATTGTACAGCTTTTTAGTTAACTCCATTGGCCCAACGTGGTCAATGTGGTAAGTCAATAAGGGTCTATCGCCTTTATCTATAGGAGTTAAATAACCCTCTCGCTTGCCAAATTTCTCGTTAACAATAATGCACTCTATACAACTGTCAACAATTCGTGCTACTTTGTCCTTCAATTTTGGAATGAAATACGATCGCTCAACTAAGTCCTGAGTCTTTTTTGCAGAAAAATGACCTTGTTTGTGCGCTATCTGGAATACCTGCAACAAAATATTCAATCAAACTAGCGTCATCCAAATTTATTGGCTTTGCAATTTCCATTAAAGCATACAGGAACTCTTGCAAGGATTCTCCTTTCTTCATTTGTCGCTTCTGTAAAATTCTATGAATCTCTGCTGTGGACAATTTAATTGTAAATTCATCAAGAAGTGCGGCTTTTAAAGACTCCCAGTCTCTTACTTCCCGCAAACTTCGAACAAATGATTTTGCAGCCCCAGTTAACAACTGTTTAGCGTATATAAAAAGTTGTAGTCTGCTCCACTGCACTGTTATCGCACATTCCTCTAACTCTTCAACCCATTGATTAATGTCTAGACTATCAGAGCCTGAGAATTGTGAAACACTGCCTTCTACATCTTTTAACGTAAACCACGATCTGCTTTCAGTTCGTTCTTCATTTGGTGCAACATTCTGTCCTGGGTTACTTAAAGCTGTTATAACAGACTCATCATCGTCTTCCTCGTCGTGATGGTCAAAATGAAGTAACAATCTGTTTTGTAAGTCGCGTTTTACACCGGTCGTCTGCAAACCAAGCTCGGATAATTTTAGTCGCAAATCCGCGACTTTCAATACCATTATCTCATCGACCTGCATCGTTACAACTGCACCAATATTTTAAATGTTAAGAATTGAAATTTTCTGATCTTATTGCTATAAAATTATCAATAGCTTATTTTTAACATGCAAAATGCAATTGCATACGTTTTCCGAAAATATCGATATAGCTTTTATGTCTTATTTCAGATAAATCGAATAGCCACCGCTTCTGCTATCGTCGACTTTTTGCACATGCAAAACTCAATTCGCTGTTCTCTCGTTGCTTTCCGCTCTGTCGACTATCGGACGCTGCTCCCGTCTCTAATACGAATTTGCTTTGCTTAACTCACCACACCACGATGCATAAGCCTCTTGCCTTCGTCGTTTTTCGCAACACCCTGATATTTGTACTGAGCCTTCTGCGTCTTCGCACTCGCTGCCTCCGACGTTGCCTCTGCTGTCACCGAATTTCACAAGACCATGAAATTCTGCCCTGAGCCTGCTGCGTCTTCGCACTCGCTGCCTCCGACGTAGCCTCTGCTGTCACCGAATTTCACAAGACCTTGAAATTCTGCACTGAGCCTTCTGCGTCTTCGCACTCGCTGCCTCCGACGTTGCCTCTGCTGTCACCGAATTTCACAAGACCTTGAAATTCTGCACTGAGCTTGCTGCGTCTTCGCACTCGCTGCCTCCGACGTTGCCTCTGCTGTCACCGAATTTCACAAGACCTTGAAATTCTGCACTGAGCCTGCTGCGTCTTCTTATGGCAAACTGTTAAGTCGCAACTTCGCAATTGCCATCAGCGTCAGACTTTACCACCGCCAACACACGTACATATGTACATATATGCAATTTATGCATATATAACTCACAGCCCTGCATTCGTTCTTTATTTGTCAATTCAATCAAAATCCCGGTTGAGCCCCCAATTTGTGCGATCCCAGGTTTCGTTATAAATGTTTATTATTAATTGATGAATTAACTTAAAAGAACATGAATGCGGCCTAGATGTAGTTTTCAACTTTAAAGAGTTACAACATTATACGTGCGTGCGATGCTTATGAGTTATTGGTATCGACTGAGTCTAATTCGTTTACATTCTTTAATAGTCCGAGCGACCTCTGTTAATTTACAGGCGACACGATCAGAACCGACAGCCACTACGTGTTTGACGTTGATTATCATATCCTACATATAGTTGTCCGATCTTAATAGGATTTTGCATATGGTTAAACTAATAAATGCCGGGTTTGGTCAAGATATCTTGAAAAACAAAATGTTTTTTCATACAAAAGCTTAATTTTCGACCGATCCTTCCTATGGCAGCTAGCTGATATAGTAGTCCGATCTTAATAGGATTTTGCATATATATGAGGAGCTTAGTAAAACTAATAAACGCCGAGTTTGGTCAAGATATCTTGAATAACAAAATGTTTTTTCATATAAAAACTTAATTTTCGACCGATCGTTCCTATGGCAGCTATATGATATAATGGTCCGATCTTAATAGGATTTTGCATATATATGAGGAGATTAGTAAACCTAATAAATGCCGAGTTTGGTCAAGATATCTTGAAAAACAAAATGTTTTTTCATAAAAAAATTTAATTTTCGAACGATCGTTCCCATGGCAGCTATAGGATATAGTGGTCCGATTCAGCTGGTTTTGTCATATGTGCTGCGTGCAATAGAAAAAGGGACTTCTGCAAAGTTTCATTAAGATAGTTTTATAACTGAGAGACTAGTTCGCATAGAAACAGACAGACGGACATGGCTATATCGACTCGACTGTTGATGCTGATCAAGAATATATATACTTTATGGGGTTGGAGATGTCTCCTTCTATGCGTTACACATTTCACGACAAAATTATAATACCCTCTGCAAGGGTATAAAAAGGCTTTTAATCAAAAACCTAGTTTTCGACCGATCGTTCCTTTGGCAGATGTATGGTATAATAGTCCGATGTAAATACAATTTTGCAAAAATGAAGGGAGCATAGTGAAATATTGAAATGCCGAGATTGGTCAAGATATCTTGAAAAACAAAATGTTTTTTCATACAAAAACCTAATTTTCGACCGATCGTTCCTATGGCAGCTATATGATATAGTGGTCCGATCTTAATAGGATTTTCCATATATATGAGGAGCTTAGTAAAACAAATAAATGCCGAGTTTGGTCAAGATATCTTGAAAAACAATATGTTTTTTCATACAAAAACTTAAATTTCGACCGATCGTTCCTATGGCAGCTATATGATATAGTTGTCCAATCTTAATAGGATTTTGCATATAGTAAAACTAATAAACGCCGAGATTGGTCAAGATATCTTGGAAAACAAAATGTTTTTTCATACAAAAACTTAATTTTCGACCGATCGTTCCTATGGCAGCTCATATAGTGGTCCGATCTTAATAGGATTTTGCATATATATGAGGAGCTTAGTAAAACTAATAAATGCCGAGTTTGGTCAAGATATCTTGAATAACAAAATGTTTATCATACAAAAACTTAATTTTCGACTGATCGTTCCTATGGCAGCTATATGATATAGTGGTCCGATCTTAATAGGATTTTCCATATATATGAGGAGCTTAGTAGAACTAATAAATGCCGAGTTTGGTCAAGATATGTTGAAAAACAAAATGTTTTTTCATACAAAAACTTAATTTTCGACCGATCGTTCCCATGGCAGCTATATGATATAGTGGTCCGATTCAGCTGGTTTTGACATATGTGCTGCGTGCAACAGAAAAAGGGACTTCTGCGAAGTTTCATTAAGATAGCATTAAAACTGAGAGACAAGTTCGCATAGAAACAGACAGACAGACAGACGGACAGACGGACATGGCTATATCGACTCGACTGTTGATGCTGATCACGAATATATTTACTTTATGGGGTCGGATGTGTGTCCTTCCATGCGTTACATATTTCACGACAAAATTATAATACCCTCTGCAAGGGTATAAAAAGGCTTTTAATCAAAAACCTAGTTTTCGACCGATCGTTCCTATGGCAGATGTATGGTATAATAGTCCGATGTAAATACGATTTTGCAAAAATGAAGGGAGCATAGTGAAATCTTGAAATGCCGAGTTTGGTCAAGATATCTTGAAAAACAAAATGTTTTTTCATACGAAAACTTAATTTTCGACCGATAGTTCCTATGGCAGCTATATGTTATAGTGGTCCGATCTTAATAGGATTTTCCATATATATGAGGATCTTAGTAAAACTAATAAATGCCGAGTTTGGTCAAGATATCTTGAAAAACAAAATGTTTTTTCATACAAAAACCTAATTTTCGACCGATCGTTCCTATGGCAGCTATATGATATAGTAGTCCGATCTTAATAGGATTTTGCATATATATGAGGAGCATAGTAAAACTAGTAAATTCCGAGTTTGGTCAAGATATCTTGAACAACAAAATGTTTTTTCATACAAAAACTTAATTTTCGACCGATCGTTCCTATGGCAGCTATATGATATAGTGGTCCGATCTTAATAGGATTTTTCATATATATGAGGAGCTTAGTAAAACTAATAAATGCCGAGCTTGGCCAAGATATCTTGAAAAACAATATGTTTTTTCATACAAAAACTTAATTTACGACCGATCGTTCCTATGGCAGCTATATGATATAGTTGTCCAATCTTAATAGGATTTTGCATATAGTAAAACTAATAAACGCCGAGTTTGGTCAAGATATCTTAAAAAACCAAATGTTTTTTCATACAAAAACTTAATTTTCGACCGATCGTTCCTATGGCAGCTCATATAGTGGTCCGATCTTAATAGGATTTTGCATATATATGAGGAGCTTAGTAAAACTAATAAATGCCGAGTTTGGTCAAGATATCTTGAATAACAAAATGTTTTTTCATACAAAAACTTAATTTTCGACCGATCGTTCCTATGGCAGCTAGCTGATATAGTAGTCCGATCTTAATAGGATTTTGCATATATATGAGGAGCTTAGTAAAACTAATAAATGCCGAGCTTGGTCAAGATATCTTGAAAAACAAAATGTTTTTTCATACAAAAACTTAATTTTCGACCGATCGTTCCTATGGCAGCTATATGATATAGTAGTCCGATCTTAATAGGATTTGGCATATATATGAGGAGCTTAGTAAAACTAGTAAATTCCGAGTTTGGTCAAGATATCTTGAATAACAAAATGTTTTTTCATACAAAAACTTAATTTTCGACCGATCGTTCCTATGGCAGCTATATGATATAGTGGTCCGATCTTAATAGGATTTTTCATATATATGAGGAGCTTAGTAAAACTAATAAATGCCGAGCTTGGCCAAGATATCTTGAAAAACAATATGTTTTTTCATACAAAAACTTAATTTTCGACCGATCGTTCCTATGGCAGCTATATGATATAGTGGTCCAATCTTAATAGGATTTTGCATATAGTAAAACTAATAAACGCCGAGTTTGGTCAAGATATCTTAAAAAACCAAATGTTTTTTCATACAAAAACTTAATTTTCGACCGATCGTTCCTATGGCAGCTATATGATATAGTAGTCCGATCTTAATAGGATTTGGCATATATATGAGGAGATTAGTAAAACTAATAAATGCCGAGTGTGGTCAAGATATCTTGAATAACAAAATGTTTTTTCATACAAAAACTTAATTTTCGACCGATCGTTCCTATGGCAGCTATATGATATAGTGTTCCGATTCAGCTGGTTTTGACATATGTGCTGCGTGCAACAGAAAAAGGGACTTCTGCGAAGTTTCATTAAGATAGCTTTAAAACTGAGAGACAAGTTCGCATAGAAACAGACAGACAGACAGACGGACAGACGGACATGGCTATATCGACTCGACTGTTGATGCTGATCAAGAATATATATACTATAAGGGGTCGGATGTGTCTCCTTCAATGCGTTACATATTTCACGACAAAATTATAATACCCTCTGCAAAGGTATAAAAAGGCTTTTAATCAAAAACCTAGTTTTCGACCGATCGTTCCTATGGCAGATGTATGGTATAATAGTCCGATGTAAATACGATTTTGCAAAAATGAAGGGAGCATAGTGAAATCTTGAAATGCCGAGTTTGGTCAAGATATCTTGAAAAACAAAATGTTTTTTATACAAAAACTTAATTTTCGACCGATCGTTCCTATGGCAGCTATATGATATAGTGGTCCGATCTTAATAGGATTTTCCATATATATGAGGAGCTTAGTAAAACTAATAAACGCCGAGTTTGGTCAAGATATCTTGAAAATCAAAATGTTTTTTCATACAAAAACTTAATTTTCGACCGATCGTGCCTATGGCAGCTATATGATATAGTGGTCCGATCTTATTAGGATTTTCCATATATATGAGGAGCTTAGTAAAACTAATAAATGCCGAGTATGGTCAAGATATCTTGAAAAACAAAATGTTTTTTCATACAAAGACTTAATTTTTCATCGATCGTTCCTATGGCAGTAATATGATATAGTGGTCCGATCCAGCTGGTTTTGACATATGTGCTGCGTGCAACAGAAAAAGGGACTTCTGCAAAGTTTCATTAAGATAGCTTTAAAACTGAGAGACAAGTTCGCATAGAAACAGACAGACAGACAGACGGACAGACGGACATGGCTATATCGACTCGACTGTTGATGCTGATCAAGAATATATATACTATAAGGGGTCGGATGTGTCTCCTTCAATGCGTTACATATTTCACGACAAAATTATAATACCCTCTGCAAGGGTATAAAAAGGCTTTTAATCAAAAACCTAGTTTTCGACCGATCGTTCCTATGGCAGATGTATGGTATGATAGTCCGATGTAAATACGATTTTGCAAAAATGAAGGGAGCATAGTGAAATCTTGAAATGCCGAGTTTGGTCAAGATATGTTGAAAAACAAAATGTTTTTTCATACAAAAACTTAATTTTCGACCGATCGTTCCCATGGCAGCTATATGATATAGTGGTCCGATTCAGCTGGTTTTGACATATGTGCTGCGTGCAACAGAAAAAGGGACTTCTGCGAAGTTTCATTAAGATAGCATTAAAACTGAGAGACAAGTTCGCATAGAAACAGACAGACAGACAGACGGACAGACGGACATGGCTATATCGACTCGACTGTTGATGCTGATCACGAATATATTTACTTTATGGGGTCGGATGTGTGTCCTTCCATGCGTTACATATTTCACAACAAAATTATAATACCCTCTGCAAGGGTATAAAAATGCTTTTAATCAAAAACCTAGTTTTCGACCGATCGTTCCTATGGCAGATGTATGGTATAATAGTCCGATGTAAATACGATTTTGCAAAAATGAAGGGAGCATAGTGAAATCTTGAAATGCCGAGTTTGGTCAAGATATCTTGAAAAACAAAATGTTTTTTCATACGAAAACTTAATTTTCGACCGATAGTTCCTATGGCAGCTATATGATATAGTGGTCCGATCTTAATAGGATTTTCCATATATATGAGGATCTTAGTAAAACTAATAAATGCCGAGTTTGGTCAAGATATCTTGAAAAACAAAATGTTTTTTCACACAAAAACCTAATTTTCGACCAATCGTTCCTATGGCAGCTATATGATATAGTAGTCCGATCTTAATAGGATTTTGCATATATATGAGGAGCATAGTAAAACTAGTAAATTCCGAGTTTGGTCAAGATATCTTGAATAACAAAATGTTTTTTCATACAAAAACTTAATTTTCGACCGATCGTTCCTATGGCAGCTATATGATATAGTGGTCCGATCTTAATAGGATTTTTCATATATATGAGGAGCTTAGTAAAACTAATAAATGCCGAGCTTGGCCAAGATATCTTGAAAAACAATATGTTTTTTCATACAAAAACTTAATTTTCGACCGATCGTTCCTATGGCAGCTATATGATATAGTTGTCCAATCTTAATAGGATTTTGCATATAGTAAAACTAATAAACGCCGAGTTTGGTCAAGATATCTTAAAAAACCAAATGTTTTTTCATACAAAAACTTAATTTTCGACCGATCGTTCCTATGGCAGCTCATATAGTGGTCCGATCTTAATAGGATTTTGCATATATATGAGGAGCTTAGTAAAACTAATAAATGCCGAGTTTGGTCAAGATATCTTGAATAACAAAATGTTTTTTCATACAAAAACTTAATTTTCGACCGATCGTTCCTATGGCAGCTAGCTGATATAGTAGTCCGATCTTAATAGGATTTTGCATATATATGAGGAGCTTAGTAAAACTAATAAATGCCGAGCTTGGTCAAGATATCTTGAAAAACAAAATGTTTTTTCATACAAAAACTTAATTTTCGACCGATCGTTCCTATGGCAGCTATATGATATAGTAGTCCGATCTTAATAGGATTTGGCATATATATGAGGAGCTTAGTAAAACTAGTAAATTCCGAGTTTGGTCAAGATATCTTGAATAACAAAATGTTTTTTCATACAAAAACTTAATTTTCGACCGATCGTTCCTATGGCAGCTATATGATATAGTGGTCCGATCTTAATAGGATTTTTCATATATATGAGGAGCTTAGTAAAACTAATAAATGCCGAGCTTGGCCAAGATATCTTGAAAAACAATATGTTTTTTCATACAAAAACTTAATTTTCGACCGATCGTTCCTATGGCAGCTATATGATATAGTGGTCCAATCTTAATAGGATTTTGCATATAGTAAAACTAATAAACGCCGAGTTTGGTCAAGATATCTTAAAAAACCAAATGTTTTTTCATACAAAAACTTAATTTTCGACCGATCGTTCCTATGGCAGCTATATGATATAGTTGTCCGATCTTAATAGGATTTTGCATATATATGAGGAGCTTAGTAAAACTAATAAATGCCGAGTTTGGTCAAGATATCTTGAATAACAAAATGTTTTTTCATACAAAAACTTAATTTTCGACCGATCGTTCCTATGGCAGCTAGCTGATATAGTAGTCCGATCTTAATAGGATTTTGCATATATATGAGGAGCTTAGTAAAACTAATAAATGCCGAGCTTGGTCAAGATATCTTGAAAAACAAAATGTTTTTTCATACAAAAACTTAATTTTCGACCGATCGTTCCTATGGCAGCTATATGATATAGTAGTCCGATCTTAATAGGATTTGGCATATATATGAGGAGCTTAGTAAAACTAATAAATGCCGAGTTTGGTCAAGATATCTTGAATAACAAAATGTTTTTTCATACAAAAACTTAATTTTCGACCGATCGTTCCTATGGCAGCTATATGATATAGTGTTCCGATTCAGCTGGTTTTGACATATGTGCTGCGTGCAACAGAAAAAGGGACTTCTGCGAAGTTTCATTAAGATAGCTTTAAAACTGAGAGACAAGTTCGCATAGAAACAGACAGACAGACAGACGGACAGACGGACATGGCTATATCGACTCGACTGTTGATGCTGATCAAGAATATATATACTATAAGGGGTCGGATGTGTCTCCTTCAATGCGTTACATATTTCACGACAAAATTATAATACCCTCTGCAAAGGTATAAAAAGGCTTTTAATCAAAAACCTAGTTTTTGACCGATCGTTCCTATGGCAGATGTATGGTATAATAGTCCGATGTAAATACGATTTTGCAAAAATGAAGGGAGCATAGTGAAATCTTGAAATGCCGAGTTTGGTCAAGATATCTTGAAAAACAAAATGTTTTTTATACAAAAACTTAATTTTCGACCGATCGTTCCTATGGCAGCTATATGATATAGTGGTCCGATCTTAATAGGATTTTCCATATATATGAGGAGCTTAGTAAAACTAATAAACGCCGAGTTTGGTCAAGATATCTTGAAAATCAAAATGTTTTTTCATACAAAAACTTAATTTTCGACCGATCGTTCCTATGGCAGCTATATGATATAGTGGTCCGATCTTAATAGGATTTTCCATATATATGAGGAGCTTAGTAAAACTAATAAACGCCGAGTTTGGTCAAGATATCTTGAAAATCAAAATGTTTTTTCATACAAAAACTTAATTTTCGACCGATCGTTCCTATGGCAGCTATATGATATAGTGGTCCGATCTTATTAGGATTTTCCATATATATGAGGAGCTTAGTAAAACTAATAAATGCCGAGTATGGTCAAGATATCTTGAAAAACAAAATGTTTTTTCATACAAAGACTTAATTTTTCATCGATCGTTCCTATGGCAGTAATATGATATAGTGGTCCGATCCAGCTGGTTTTGACATATGTGCTGCGTGCAACAGAAAAAGGGACTTCTGCAAAGTTTCATTAAGATAGCTTTAAAACTGAGAGACAAGTTCGCATAGAAACAGACAGACAGACAGACGGACAGACGGACATGGCTATATCGACTCGACTGTTGATGCTGATCACGAATATATTTACTTTATGGGGTCGGAGATGTCTCCTTCTATGCGTTACACATTTCACGACAAAATTATAATACCCTCTGCAAGGGTATAAAAAGGCTTTTAATCAAAAACCTAGTTTTCGACCGATCGTTCCTTTGGCAGATGTATGGTATAATAGTCCGATGTAAATACGATTTTGCAAAAATGAAGGGAGCATAGTGAAATCTTAAAATGGCGAGTTTGGTCAAGATATCTTGAAAAACAAAATGTTTTTTCACACAAAAAGCTTAATTTTCGACCGATCGTTCCTATGGCAGCTATATGATATAGTAGTCCGATCTTAATAGGATTTTGCATATATATGAGGAGCTCAGTAAAACTAATAAATGCCGAGTTTGGTCAAGATATCTTGAAAAACAAAATGTTTTTTCATACAAAAACTTAATTTTCGACCGATCGTTCCTATGGTAGCTATATGATATAGTGGTCCGATCTTATTAGGATTTTCCATATATATAATGAGGTTAGTAAAACTAATAAATGCCGAGTTTGGTCAAGATATCTTGAATAACAAAATGTTTTTTCCTACAAAAACTTAATTTTCGACCGATCGTTCCTATGGCAGCTATATGATATGATGGTCCGATCTTAATAGGATTTTGCATATATATGAGGAGATTAGTAAAACTAATAAATGCTGAGTTTGGTCAAGATATCTTGAAAAACAAAATGTTTTTTCATACAAAGACTTAATTTTTCATCGATCGTTCCTATGGCAGTAATATGATATAGTGGTCCGATCCAGCTGGTTTTGACATATGTGCTGCGTGCAACAGAAAAAGGGACTTCTGCAAAGTTTCATTAAGATAGCTTTAAAACTGAGAGACAAGTTCGCATAGAAACAGACAGACAGACAGACGGACAGACGGACATGGCTATATCGACTCGACTGTTGATGCTGATCACGAATATATTTACTTTATGGGGTCGGAGATGTCTCCTTCTATGCGTTACACATTTCACGACAAAATTATAATACCCTCTGCAAGGGTATAAAAAGGCTTTTAATCAAAAACCTAGTTTTCGACCGATCGTTCCTATGGCAGATGTATGGTATAATAGTCCGATGTAAATACGATTTTGCAAAAATGAAGGGAGCATAGTGAAATCTTAAAATGCCGAGTTTGGTCAAGATATCTTGAAAAACAAAATGTTTTTTCACACAAAAAGCTTAATTTTCGACCGATCGTTCCTATGGCAGCTATATGATATAGTAGTCCGATCTTAATAGGATTTTGCATATATATGAGGAGCTTAGTAAAACTAATAAATGCCGAGTTTGGTCAAGATATCTTGAATAACAAAATGTTTTTTCATACAAAAACTTAATTTTCGACCGATCGTTCCTATGGCAGCTATATGATATAATGGTCCGATCTTAATAGGATTTTGCATATATATGAGGAGATTAGTAAAACTAATAAATGCTGAGTTTGGTCAAGATATCTTGAAAAACAAAATGTTTTTTCTTACAAAAACTTAATTTTCGAACGATCGTTCCCATGGCAGCTATATGATATAGTGGTCCGATTCAGCTGGTTTTGACATATGTGCTGCGTGCAACAGAAAAAGGGACTTCTGCAAAGTTTCATTAAGATAGCTTTAAAACTGAGAGACTAGTTCGCATAGAAACAGACAGACGGACAGACGGACATGGCTATATCGACTCGACTGTTGATGCTGATCACGAATATATATACTGTATGGGGTCGTAGATGTCTCCTTCTATGCGTTACACATTTCACGACAAAATTATAATACCCTCTGCAAGGGTATAAAAATTAAGCAGTGCGCAGCGAAATTATGCCGATATCAAGCGTGAATGCCTAACAGTCATATTAGCCATCGAAAAGTTCCGATGTTACTTGGAACTCCAGAAATTTAAAGTGGTTACCGACCATTCGAGTTTGCTTTGGCTTACGGACCAGCAAAATATATCGGGTAGAGTGGCACGATAGTATTTCAAACTGCAACAATTTAAATTTTCCGTCTCCTATCGGAAAGGTCAAGAACACATTGTTCCCGACGCATTGTCTCGGTTGCCAGAGAATGAAATCGCCCAATAGGATATATAATAGTCCTATAATAGATCTTAAGTCCAAAACATTTATGGACGCCAGCTATGTACAAATTAAAGACAAATTTTCCCAGAAATTGATTCAGTTCCGAACATAAAAACATTTGACAAGTTTTTGTATATGCGCACCGAACATTCGCGAGGAGATTCGGCACAGGAAAGTCCCTAGATCTGCTTAATCAAGCCAAGACAATATAACGTCTCGCACGCCGGCATACAAAAAACTATGGAAAAAAAACTGCTGAAATTTGTTCTGGCCAGGATAAGCTAAAAATGTACGTAAATACATTCGAAATTGCGATATGTAAAGAAACTATGGCTCCAAATAATACCCTTCGGACACATATGGGTGCTCGCATACCAACTTGTAGACCATTTATTGACCTGCTTGGGCCGTATCCCAGAAGCCAAAGTGGTCATGTGGAACTGTTAATAGTCTTATAGCCTCTGTCCACTGAACACATTTCTTACACATTTCTGAAAATGTCACATTTTTGTAAAATGTGTAAAATGCGACCTGTACGTTTCCCCATAAGAAACACATTTTACACATTTTTCAAAAAAGTCACATTTTTCAAAAATGTGAGATTTCTATCGATGTTGTGAAAAATGTAAAAGTATCATAACCATAAACAGCTGTTATATCGTAGAAGGCAAGCGGCAACTTTAAATAAGAAATTTAAAATAAAAATAATCCCACAGTTTTTAGAATTTAAACATGGCGAAATATCGGAAAGAGTCCCTAAAATGGAGTCCTAACTTCGAGAGCGCCTTTTTTCAATTTTGGAAGAAAAACTTCGCAGGCTTATGTAAATTAAAGCAACTTGATCAGCTGAAGAAGCGTTACTTTTCCCACTCACAGGTTACCGACAACCGGTGGGACACCAATATGTGAAATTTAAAAATGTGACATTTCATAAGCCAGTGGACTAGGCTTGTAATTATATATTTTAATCAAACGAAAGCACTTCAGTGCCGGTATAGTTGGTTCTATTGAATGAATTTTTTTGAAGTCAACACATTGTTCTTAGCCTATGGATACATGTATATGCTTATGCTGTTATCCGTTAACAGCTACAAAGAGAGTGAGAGGGGGGGTGTACTCATACATAAGTGCGCTTACTGTCGGAGCGCCAAAAGTGCAAGATCAGCGGTCAACCGTCAAGTGGTTGGTTATGGTCATACATATATACGATCACATTTATGATATGCGCTTGACTGTATATATTTAAAATTATTTAGAATTGCAACAAAGTCTTACAAGTTGAGTTATGTATGTATTGATTATAAATACACAACAGGTGATTAATCATAAATTTATAATCCAAAGACAGCCAGTAGATGGAAACCCAGCAAAGTCAGAAGACGTCTTTAATAAAAACTACACATCAATAAGTTTTCAATCACGAAGAATTCTGCAATAAATGCGCTCTAAATACAACAACAAATTGGAAAAATAAAAAATAAAAGACAACATCAACAAGAACAAAAATTGGAAATGGTAGAGGAACCTTTTTGAAGAACCAAGAACAACAGCAACAACGACAACAACAAGAACCAAAACTGGGAATTAATGAGGAATCTTTTTATGATGAGTGAGTAGAGGTTATGAGTGTGCAACAAAAAAAAAAAGAAGCAAGTAAGAGGTTCAAGTCGGGAGCTCCCGAGTGGAGAATACTCCCAACCCTTTTATTCAAACACCACATGCAGTTCGCGTTACGCGCTCTTTTGCTTTAGTAGTAGTAAGATAAATAACAAAAAAAAAAATGGTTCGAAATCGCAAGTTGCTGCCGTCTCTACTCAACATCCACAGCTTCCAAAAAAAAGTAGTTCCCTCGGAAGGGTTCGAGCTCGCAACAGACCTCGCTACTTGTCGCCGCCTCTACAGCCACACTAATTATTAAATCTTGGAGAGAGAAAAACGAATTTCAATGCTATGCCGTTGATAGAAACACATAACTTCTGTGTGTTTATTAACTGATCATATTGAAATTTATCTTATAAAATTTTCGTGTATGCCCAAAGTGACAATTGCATTTAAATTGCGGCATACAATTGTATATTAATGAGCAATGCTTTGTGGTGGTAGCGGGCCGATGGCGATAGGTATAAATGAAAGATACTTCATATATGTGTACTATTCCAGAAGCAACATATCAAGTTTGGTGACTCTAGCTCTTATTTTTTACCCAATTTGCTAAATAAAACAGGATTTCGATTTTTATCGATTACATGGAAACGGCGCAAGCTATCGAACATCGGAGACAAACTCGATCTGCGCGGGCACCAGGAGGATCTACAGCTAAAATTTCAAGTCTCTAGCTCTAATAGGTTCTGATATCCTTGCGTTCATACATACAAACGACGGATGGAGGAACGAATAAACAGACGGACATGGCTGGATCGACTCGGCTATAGATGCTGATGAAGAATATACATACTTTATGAGGTTGGAGATGCTTCCTTCTACCTGTTACATACATTTGCAGAAATACATTATACCCTTCTTACCCATTTTATATGGGTTCAGGGCATAAAAGAAGACAAGAAACATCGGAATTCAGTAGAGAATAAAAGAAAGAAAATCTGAACCCCACAAGCTGCTATACGCGACCGACATTCAGCTAAATTGGAACACCGCAAACAAGTTAGCGGCCGAACTCGAATCATTTAGTGTCAGTTCAAGAACAAAATCTAGCTCGAAAATAAGAAATTTCAAAGGAGCAGCAACAATCAATTAAAAGCCTGTACGAAGACTGCAACGGAAATGGCAACATGTGCGAGAGGTATACCGCCCCTTGCTCCAACGAAGGAGCATCAGCGTGCCACATCCGGCGACGCCCAGCTGATGCACCGACGTGGGTCTAAAAAACCCGCCTATACAGCCGAGGGCCTATATTAATTTATTTTATTATTATTTTACTATTATTGTTAAAAATAATGTAAAAGTGAGCAATTGTTATTAGTTAAACTGCTGCCCGTAAAGCCACACAAACATAATTTAGAAATAGAAATTTTTTGATACATATTGATAACCGTTTAGTAGGAATATTATATTTTTCTTAAAAGAAAAATATAAAAAAAGCTATATATTTCCATGAAATTGAAGAACTTCAAAAGTAAAGAATAACACTGCGAATGTGTTAAATGTTGTAGAAGTCATGGACACCGCTTAGAAACACAGACAGTACTTTTGTATTAACTAGTGGCCCCAACTAATTTGTTCTTAAAAGCGTATCATATTGTATTGGCGCTTCTCACTTGAATTTCCACTTCATTTTTGTTTTAGTAGTAGTAGATCGATCCTAAAAACATGAAATCTTGTGTAAGTTAGGCTTACGGCGAAGCAAGAGCGCAATAAAGCTTTATCACTCGGTTTGGGAGCGAATTCGCCTCGCTTCGCCGCCTTAGCGTAATGTAGGTTTATGATCAGTTGTCGAATATTATCAAAGCGATACGCACTTGTTTTGTCTTTTAAAGCCACCAATTTTCGTTTTCGTAATTATTTAAACTAATATAATTTTTAATGGCCCCCCGGGTGGACTCTTTTAAAAGATAAGTGTGTGTAATAAACAAACTCAAGTGATTTAGGTGCAAAGCTGTGGGTCGCGAGTGAATACAAATTGGAACAAAAAATAAATTCGCGTCGGCCGGAAATATTATAATAATAATAAATAAATCCTGCTGCCATCGTTGGAGAAGAAAAGTAGCTTCCAAAGTGGAACGTCCGGAACAGCAGGTACTGTGCTAAAAATTGAAAGCCCGACTCTATTGGTTTGGTTGCGCTAATGAAGCCAACGCTTTCAATTCTTGGCACATATGTGCACATATGATAATAAGTGTCAGAAATTAATTGTCACTAAAATTCCATTTCCCTTAGCTTTGTCGTTCCCCCTTTTTGCACTGGCAACCACTGTAAATTATACAGTTGTCCGAGATGAAGGGCTTATATAAGTGCAGTACCCGCATTCATATACTCGTACATAGCAAGCCAGCTGCAGCCCGATTATTTTCGTTCCGCTTTGTGCTAAGAGGTGGCTGTGCAATTGTTTTTGTACGCATTTTTCTTTGGCGCGTTTCGGTCAAGAGACGCTCGCTTCCTTACGCATAATTGATTAAGCATATCAGTTTTTTGAAATCGCTTGGCAAATTCGATTTTAATTTAAATTAACAATTAATAAATCGATTTTAGAACCAAATATGGCTACTAAGGAAAGTTTTGACGATTCAAAAAAGAAACGCAATATATGTTAAATGATCAAATAATAAAGGGTAAATTAAACCTAGAGTCTACAGAGTTAGAATGTAGATAAGAAACGCTGGCCTCACATATAGATACAGCGTTAAAGTATCAGACTCGAGTAGAAACTTTTGACCCAGATGATGAGTATCGTGCCGAGGTCGAGGTATGTGTAACAAAGGCTCGTCTAAGGTCCGTTGTCAAGACATTAGATCCTGCAACGCCTACATGCACACGTCTTCCGCATCTGGAGCTTCATAAGTTTAGTGGAAAATACTCCGACCTTAAGAAATTTATTAGCCCGTTTGAACCTCTTGTTCATAACGATCATGCGATCTCGAGCATAGAGTAATTTTATCACCTGATCTCATGTCTCTCTGGTTATGTCTCCGCCATCTATGGCTCGCTCCTGTCAATAGGTGATGACAAAAAGATTTCTAACGCGATTCTCATTCACCTCATTATGAATAAAGTTGGTCCAATGACTAGACAAAAATGGGAAGATCAAAGCGATTATGTAATTATTCCATGATGGAGTGATTGTAAAACAGCCTTCAATCGTAGATATCAACACCTTTCTGCTAAAGAATCAGCCAAAGCTTCGTCCGATGGCTCGAAGCCAGATTCAGAGGCTGTTTCCATAAACAATAATCGAGGTTCGTTTTCGTGTTCTGTGGCTAGTGGAAGAAACGATCAAGTGATCCCAAAATGTTTATATTGCGGTTCCAAAGGCCATACGATATTGAATTGTTCAGCATATGCCGCGTTATCAGTACTGCAGCGGATTGAGTTCGCTAAGGCGGCTCCTTTATGCATCAATTGCCTTCGGAAGGGGAACACTGTTGCCAAATGTAAGGCAAACAAGTGCAGAGTATGCAGTCGTTCTAATATAATACTGTTTCATAGATACTCCGCCGTTTTTAACACTCAAGCATTACCACTACCCCTTGGCTCCGCACAGGACCAACCATCGACTTCACATGCCATGCATGCGAATGTGTCTGATAGTGTAATCGTAGCTAGCGCATGCGGTTGCGTTAAAAAAAGAAGTTCGGAGTTCGTTTTGGCTAGAACTTTACTCGATTCTGGATCACAAATAAATTTTGTAACATATGACCTAGCACAACGATTGCAGCTGCTTAGAGAAGATGCCAATGCTGAATGCAATACTCAAGTAAGAATAAAGATTCATACTGAGGTGAAGTGGCGAATCGATTGCATTGAGTTCTCGTTAGATTTGTGGATTTTGAAGACCATTTCGGGTTACCAGCCTGTCGTTACGGTCAATGTCAGTGGTTGGCAAATCCCTGAGAACCTGCAATAGGCTGATCTATATTTTCATAAGCCACAGAAGATCGACATGCTCATCGAAGCTGAATCGCGCTTTGAGCTTCTGTCTGTCGGTCAGATTAAACAAGATCCGATTCTACAAAAGACACGTGTTGGCTGGATTGTATCAGAGCGTTACACGCCGTTAAGTCATGAAGTCTGATGCTGTCAATCTGAGTTACCAAGAAGAGTCTTATAGCTCGATGGACAAAACATTGCAGAAATTTTGGTCATTGGAAGAGTTGTCTTCAGCCAAAAAGGTCCGAACAGTTGAACAGCAGTTATGTGAGAGAAATTTTCAAGATCATTTGGAAATACTGCCGTCAGGTCGATTTAAAGTAAGAATGCCATTTAAATCAGATCCCAATCAGCTTGGTAACTTCTCCGAGGTTGCTAAACATCGTTTTTTGTTGCTTAAAAGACGCTTGTCACGAGATCCCGAGCTTAAGCGGAATTCATGGAGGAATATTTATCTTTAGGTCACATGTCTTACATAGATGATCAGATTCCAAGGAGTTCTCCCTACTTCATTCCGCATCAGTGTGTTCTAAGACCACGTCCTGTCGGACATCGTCTTAAATTACGTTGAATGACCTTCTAATGTTTGGACCGACCATTCAAGAGGAGCTGTACTCGACTCTGCTTCGATTTCGACTCCACAAATATGCGTTGATGGCTGACATCAAAAGGTTGTATAGGCAGGTCATGGTGCATAAAGCAGATAGAACTTTCCAGCTCGTAGTGTTGAGAAAGAACCCATCTGACTCATTGAGGTGCTTTAGGTTAAGCACTGTAACTTACTGCACTGCGCCAGCAGTCTTAAAGCGACAAAACGGAACATTCTCTCGGTGACATCGCGGCTATTTGACCCGCTTGGCCTTTTAAGCTCTCTGCTAATCAAGGCAAAAACCGTACTCCAAGAGCTCTGGCTTCAGAAGTTAGACTGGGATGAATCTGTTCCTCAGAGTTCGGATAACTCGTGGTAGCAACTGAAATCTATTTTGATTCAGTTGCAACGAATAAAGATACCACGATACGTGTTTATAGAGCCAACTTCACCGATCAAGATACATGGTTTCGACGACACCCCAATAAGAGCGTTTGGCGCATGCTTATATATACGGAGACATACTACTGAAGAATGTCGTACTTCGTTGTTGATAGCCCTCCTCATGACGAAGACTTTCTCTGACTTGAGCTGTGTGCGACTCACCTTCTCGCAGATCTTTGTAATCGAGTCAGAAATCTCATAACATTAACGATTGAACGGACAGTTCTTTGGTCTGATTCTGAAGTCACGCTTCATTGGATTTGATCACATCCTTCGTCTTTGGCAACGTTTGTGTGAAATCGAGTGGCTGAAATCCAAGAATGGATAGCAAAAGCTGAATGGCGCCATGTACCTACAAAGCAAAATCCAGCCGATATTGTTTCCAGAGGCTGCGATGTTGATAAATCACTTGCGTCGATGTGGTACGATGGGCCTTCATTTTTTAAGGAAACAACAGAATCCTGACCGGTTAACCAGTATCTGATGACAGATGAGATGCGCACTCTAGAAGTACGCAAAGCAGCTGTTGGACTAGCAGCTATGGTAGACCGACCAGACATCTTGGAAACTATCGATAGTTTCTCATCGCATGCCAGGCTGCGGAGAGTTTTTGCTTATGTGATCCGTTTTATTCAGAGATGTAAAGCTCGAGAGGTACAATTTGAGAGTATCCCAACGGCGCTCGAAATGAAAGAAGCTTTCGAGAAAATAGTTAAAGTTAACGAACGAGTTGAGTTTAAAGATGACATAGATAGAGTTCGCAAGGGCACACGCGTGGGTCACACATGAGTATAGTGTTGCGAGTAGGGGGACAACTTGTAAATGCTCCTATTTCATATGATGCCAAAGTTCGGCTTCTTTTAAAAAAAGCTCGCAATTCTCTAGAAGCTTTATTAGATACCTGTATTTGACGAATTGTCATGCTGGCCTAAGAGCACTCGTAAGTCTTCTTCGAGAGCGTCTTTGGCTAATCAAAGCTATTCAATCAAAGATCGACTCTGAGCCCTCCGCCCATTTTCTGTCTGTGGCATCGATTTTTGTGGCCCAATTAGCACGACGTATAAGTCGTACATAGCACAAAGCGGTTCACTTAGAACTAGTATCTGACGAATAAATCCTGAGGACCCAACCAGGTTTGGCGACATACCACATTCTTTTTCTTTTCTAAATTTACCTTCGAGTCGAACTGACGTACCAGCTAAGGTATACAAAAGTTTTTTGGTCATTAGAAGTGTTTCTAGTCCGTGCTAGAAAAATTATTATTGTTCTACCAACAACGTTACATAACTAAATTCCCGAGTCGCAATAAGACTACTGGAAAATATTTACATACAGTGCCAGCCCTTGCACGGGTAAATATTATTAATAAAGATCCGCACATAACCAAATTTATATTGCTTGTCTCCTCATTGCTATTCATGCAGATCTGGTCTACTAAGTACAGTGTCCATTTGAATGCCTGTGAACCCATCTTAAAGTGCCCAGCGGAGTACTTGCACACCCTCATTTACGTGTCGACCACGTGCACCCAGGAGTAAAGGCCTACTACTGATTGTCAACTAAAATGACCATGTACCAATAAGTTTACGTGTCCAGCAAGTCAACTACATTAGTAGTACGCAGGAGGTCAATCACGCACCAAGAAAACTCACGCTAGCCACCGAAAATGGTCTAATAACCCAGAATCGAAAAATAATTAACCTTACTAAATAAATAAAATTGGCCACAAATGTAAGGCATTTAAATGCTTAAAATTTGATAAAAGCAAAACTAATTATGTTCCGACGTATGAATGTTATACATTCTTTTTTAGTGAACAACGTTCCAACAGTATCTGCTACGACTACGACCGTGTTCTTAATTAACTCTTCTGTTTTTGTTTTTAATATTGCTTAGTCTAAGTTTTCTCATTGAATAACCAGCCAAGGGAAAAGAAAACATGAGTAATTGCTCGTTGAAATGAATTTAACCCATAAAATAGAAAAAAAAAAACAAGTTAGAGGTTCTAGTCGGAGTTTCCGACAAGGGGATACCCTGATCCCTCTTATTCCAACAGCAGCTCGCGCTACCCACTCGTTTGTAGTAATAAAGATAAATTTAAAAAGAAAAGTACTTTTGGCAGGGGTCGAACTCGAATCTTATCGCACCAATTGCCGCCGTCTCTACTTAACAGCCACACCAGCCAAAAAAAAAATAAAATAGTTTCTTCGGTAGGGCTCGAACTCGCGGCATACCACATCACTTGCTAAGTCATGTTGAAAAAAAACGAATAAAAATAGCAGCACAGAAAACAATACTATCGCTGTTGATAGAATTCGAAGCAGACGCGCATGAATGTGTGTGTAAACATGCAAGTTATCACCCAGGTTACAAAGCAATTCTTATTGAATTTATAAGCAATATTTCGGAATAAGTTCCTATTCTAATTACTTAGATCTTTCAGCCTTATTAGACCCATATCAATCATTACTTGCAGATTTATATCACCGCGAGCTTTCGAGCTTAAAGAAAATAAGCTTTATCATAAACATAGCTGACTTGCAACATAAGTTCATGATTGTACTTTAGTTATAATTTTGAATTCAAATAAATCGGAAGCTCCTAGCCTCCCAAAATAAAATAATTTTTTTCCAATCTGCTGTTTGTTAATTGGCGCCCAACGTTGGTTTCGCGATTGTTAACAGAAGAATAGGATAATCAAAAGAAAAAATATCCTCAGTGATTCGCGAGTGAGCAAAGTGCCGATAAACATATCCAAAAATTGTTTTCAAAAAAATCGAGCACTAAACATTTCTTATAAACGGAAATAGTGTGTGCCTCTTTAAAAAAAAAAAACAATAAACATTTGCAACAGACGAAAATATCCCGTTTTGAAAAAAAAAAATCTTGAAAGAGTATAAAAAAGTTCCGATAACACTAAGTGTTTGCAACAAGGGCTAGATAAAAAAAAACAAACTCTAACACCGTTCTAAAAACACTTTTTGTGACTGAAAAACATTTGAATGTGACATAAAACAACAGAATCATAAAACAAAAAACTAATTAAAAGTGAGCTTAAACAACAAACAAGAAGACCTTAAATGCAGAAGGAAGGAAGGAAGACTTGGCCCTAAAACCAAAAGGAGGGAATGAAGACTTTACCATCACCAATAAAGAAAGAACTTCTACGTGAGCCATAAGAAATTTTTTAACCCATAAATAAGTTTAAATTGTAATAATATTAAGTGAATTTTATATAACAGAACGTTCCTTAGTATTATAATTGTTAAAAACTAGATACTCAAATAGAAAGCTTAATTGAAGTTTTTCAAAATATAAAAATGGCTAACATTAACTTGACAGTTGTTTGGTAGCTCAGTTGATAGCAACTCAGACTAGAATACTTCAAGAACAAATTGCAGAATTGAAATTGCAAATTACCGTCTCTTCCAATAATGATCAATAATTTAAAACATCTGAAATTAATGACTTAATTCGTTGCGAAGAATCATTCGATGTTATCAAATCTATACGAGAATTCTCAGGCAGCTTTAATGCATATGTTAGGTGGTGCGAAGCAGCTTGCTGCTTGTGTGATAGACGGCCAATCTACATAATAGAACAATTTGAGTATTCTACGACAGGTTAACCTAACTGTTCTAGAATATTACAATTTGGTTAATAAAAAGCTAACCCTCTTTATAAACAAAACGATTATGACATATGGCGATAAAGCCAGCATCATTACTAAAATGAATAAGACAAACAGGGGCAACGCCTTACGAATTTTCATCACAGGCCTCAATGGTTCTTTATCAGAAGTTTTGTTTTCCCTGAAACCATGGAATTTGTCTAATGCTTTGGCAAAACCTCAAGAATTAGAAGCGAATTACCAAAGGGCAAACTTCGCTTACAATCACTTCACCAACGCCCAACAACGTAACAAAAAAGAATTCTAAAAATCAGCAAATGAAAGCTCAACCCCATACCAACCTAACAAAATGTATGACAATTACTAAAGGTTCAATCAAGTTCCACAAAAACAATTTTTTGCTCACAACAACAAGACTCCTCAACCTCCACCGGAGCCCATGGATGTTGATAAATCCATACAACTACAAAATACACCTTATCCGTATCCCCAAAATCGAAATTCTGCTCAACCAAAGAAACCAGATTACGACCCTCCTTCGGTTCAGCAACCTAACAAGCTCATGCGTATTAATAACCTTGAGGAAGACCATTTTTAAGAGGGAAAGGGGGAGAACTCCCCTTCATTTTCAGAATAGACAAAAAAAAATAAATTAAAATATAAAAATACAAATTGACACCGGTGCTACCGCTTGTTATATAAAAGAAAATGCAGAGGACTTAGTTATACAAAAAAGAATAAAATCTGTAAACGGCTACAGTATTATAACTCACATTCATAATATAAGCACATTTGGCAAACGCTACAGATTTTACTAAATTAAAAACCTAAACGCAGACCTATTAGTCGGCTATAATCTACTAAATGACATTCAAGCAGTAATCGACTTATTAAATGGAACTCTGATTTGAATATTCTTGAGCAACAAGTCGTTCAACATATACAAACCAGGCATTCTCAGATTCGAACATGTTTTCCTTTAAGAACAGTAATTAGAGGAGAGATAAGAGAGGTATAGTAAACAATATCCTTATCCTCATTCAGCTAATAATTTCGTTAGTCAGGAAATAAATAGGATTTTAAATGAAAACATAATAAGGCCCAGCAGAAGTCCTTAAAACGCCCCGGTGTGGGTAGTAGAAAAAAGGGTTTTAATGAAGATGGAACGCCAAAAAATCGATTAGTAATTGATTTCAAGAAACTAAATAACAATACAATCCTCGATAGGTACACAATGACTGATCCTTCAGTTGTCTTGTCTAACCTAGGCAAAGCACGACTTGTCAACGATCGATTTAGAATCGATTTCATCAGATCTTAATGAAAAAAGGAGACATCGAAAAACCGCTTTTTCCATTAACAATGGAAAATACGAATTCCTTCGTTTACCATTCGGGCTTGCGAACACACCCAGTATATTTCTGAGAGCTATGTACCATATATTGCGTGAAAAAATAGGAAAAACTTGTCATATTTATATGGACGATATTATAGTTTTTTTAGATAGTCCGAAACAACATTTTGATGACTTACAAGAAATTATTGAAATTTTATTTAAAGCAAACATGAAAATTTTGTTGGAAAAATCAAAATTCTTTAGAAAAGAAATAGATTTTTTAGGATACATAGTATCATACAATATCATTAAAACCGACTATAAAAAAATAGAATCGATCATGAAATATCCACCCCAAAAACGGAAATATCTTTAGATGAAGAAGCTATCTCTGCTTTTGAAAATCTGAAATTACACTGACTTGAAAAATTGAACTAATTCAATCAGACTATACAAAAAATTTCGTTCTTACTACAGATGCTTCCGACATCGCCATTGGCGCAGTCCTTTCACAGGAAAACATACCGATCACGTTTGTTTCAAAAGCCTTAAATAAAACAGAAAGAAATTTCGCCACAGATGAAAGGGAACTATACGCTATAGTATGGGCATTAAAAATCTTAGGAATTACTTGTACGGGGTTACAAATTTAGAAATCCAAACAGACCATTAACCACTTTTCTTTGAAGTTTCTGCACGAAATCAAAACTCAAAAATGAAAAGATGGCACGCTTTCACAGAAGAATTTTCTCCCAAATTATTTTACAAGCCAGGATCAAACAATGTCCTTGCTGACGCATTATCAAGAGTATCTATTAATCACATTTCCAACCACGCTTTCGAAGAAGAACCGTCGTCCGATAACGAAACTATTCATTTAGCCGACAGTAGTTATAAAAACGTAATTGAAGAAACTATTAAACCATTGAACAAATTTAAACAACAATTACTTATTTCCAAAAACAACTTAACAACTCACGAAAAATATGAAATATTCATTAAAACAAGACAAGAAGATCATAGAATACGACACAGTGGACAACTTTCGAAGACCTATATGCAATTCAAAACATATTAAAAAACACTTTTACCAATAAATTTTTATTGACAAGAAAGTTTGTCCTAGATATTAAAAACACAAACGATCAAGAAGTCATAATAGAAGAAACACATGCTCGTGCTCATAGAGGCTTAGATGAAAATCTTAAGCAGATTCTTAAATGTTATTATTGGCCAACATTATACAAAACTCTCAAGCAACACATACGCTATTATGAAATTTGTTACAAAAGTAAATATAACAGGAAACCAAAGCAAAATCCTATCTCCCAAGCTCCTATTCCATAAAGAGAAGGTAAACAACTACATATTGACATTTTTTATGCTCAAAAATTAACATTCATCACATGTTTGGACGCATATTCCAAATTTTTTGTGATAAAAGAAATCAATAATAAATCAGATATGGCAAACAAAGTGTTGGAACTAATGCAAACTTTTCCATATGTTAAATCTATAATAATCGACAATGAACCTACGTTTTCATCAGCACAATTCAGTGTGTCGATAAAGCATAACTATTTTTTATGCAGACCCCAGAGACAGTTTAAGTAACGGTCAGATAGAAAGAGTTCATTCTACAATAATCAAAGAATACAATACAATGGATCATTCCGAAGTCATATACCGAGCAGTTAAAGAATATAACAACACAATCCAATAATCTCAAGAAAAAATGTTAGAGTATCATAACAAAAAGAGGTTACCAAAAAATTACCAAGTAGGTGAAATAATTTATGAGAAGAAACATGGCGAACGAAATTAACTACAGCCTAGATACACAAAAACAGGTAGTTAAAGAAGACTTGGGAAATAAAGTAAATATAAATCGGGATAGCATTATTCATAAAGATAATATCAAAATCTAACCTATTTATTTCTTTTTTTATGTATTTTTATAATGCACATTTTATGTATTTTCTTTGTCTTACTGCCGTTTTGCGGCTCAGACATTATTAATTAGCCTAGTGTTTTATAAATCATTTTCAAAATAAAGTTCTATCAAAATAACCCGCGAGGACTTATTATTTAAATCCTAATTTATATTCACACGCATGCAAGCAAAATAGCTTGCAGGGCCCTCATAAAGCCGAAGTTGAAAGTACATTCTATTTTTACTTTTTCGCTCTCTCGGCGGAGAGCTCAGACATTATTAATTATTAATTATTCAAATGGAAACAATACCTTTGATTGGGAAATCACCTTGGAATTGAATTTAATCAAGACACTCCTTTCTCAACACTCACCTCACAAAATTGCCAAACGTAGTTTCAATGAATTAGGCACCATTTTTAAATGGATCACAGAAACACCAGACCATGATAATATGATAACTATTCAAACTAAAATCAATGATCTTGCTCAAAACAAAAATAAGCAAAATCAAACAAATTCTGCTATCTTCAAAGAAGTGACTAAAATCACGAATCTTTTAAAAGATATTATAATTAATCAGGAATTACTTTTAAAAAAATATTGACTTAACTTGTTGTCACTTGACCAACAAAATCTGCTGGACACTAATACATTTTCGAAAGCAAGAATATTAAACCCAAAAATTTTATGCAAACAAGACATGATAAATATATTCAAACATTATATATTCAAATATCACTCTAATAGACCTTTTGGACATTTCCTCCTCTTCGATTGTTTCATACAAAGGTTTAATCATAGTTTTTATAAGATATCGAACTGTTTATTATAATTTTAAATTATATCACGCTAAAGACATATCCCAAAGAGATGGAAAATTATTTGTAAAAGATAAAATTGCTTAATGTAATAACACTTTTTATCTTATCGAACATTTTAAAATATAAATATATAATAGTTTTGCCCACTTGCCCATTTCATGCAAATTGCTTTGTTAGCCTCCTTAATAAATAATTTACAAGTTGTATAAAAATATCCGAAAAAATAAGCCAATAGATGTCATAACAGACGACGCTGTTTTAGTGTCAGGTACAAATTGTATTAACGACACTTGGCTTACAGGCGTTTATCTTTTAACTTTAAAAACCACTTTAACCATACACAACATCGCTTAAACTAATGTAAAAGATAATCTCTTGAACTATGTAAAGCATAATCAATTCACATTCTACTTAGTTACTGAATATCAACTTACCAATAACACCGAACATTAATTAGAAAATACGAATATATTGTCAAAAATTGTTATAAAACTATAAAGTAATCGGTCAAAAATAACCATATTTTTATTTTTACTAATTTTTAGTTTTATTATGATAAAGCTTATTAAGCGTTGCGCTTTAAAAACTTTAAGTCCCATAAAAATATTAAAAATTGAAATCGTCATAATACTCAAACCTCAGAAACAGCAGAGCTTAACATGCTAAATCAGTTAAACGAACAAATTGAATCTTTGAAAAGAAATCCTTGAGAGAGCGTCCTCGACGCTTCTTCTTAAGAAAGGGAGGAGTAACCACCCAGCTTGCAAGGCAGCTCTGATTGAATTTACAAACAATATTTCGCAATAAGTTTCTATCCCAATTACTTAGCTCATTCAGCCTTATTAGACCCATATCAATCATTACGTCCACTTAACGCGCAGCTGCGGCTTTTCTAACATAAAGATCCAGATTCCCGGCTCTAAAAAACAATTAACAGCACAACCACTTAACATAAGGATCCAGACATCCGGCTCTAACGTAAACATGATAACGCAACCACTTAACGTTAAGATCCAGATTCTCATGCGCAATTCATAGCGTCTCATGCGCAATTCATAACGTAAACACAATTCCAAGCATTTAGCTTTTGAATACGAAAGCCGCCCCAGCGAGCTTTTGAACTTTAAGAAAAGAAGCTTTAGCATAAGCACAGCTGACTTGCAGATTTATATCACCGCGAGCTTTCGAGCTTAACGAAAATAAGCTTTATCATAAACATAGCTGACTTGCAGCATAAGTTCATGATTGTACTTAAGTTATAATTTTGGATTCAAATAAATCGGAAGCTCCTAGCCTCCCACAATAAAATAATTTTTTTCCAATCTGTTTTCACAAATTTGTCAATTTGCACAGGTGAGTGCCAAAACAAAAGAATCAAAATAGACAATAACAACAACAAGGAACTGACGCAGCGTAACGCACAACAGATAGCACTTTGCACAATTTGTATATATACTTATAAAATAAAGTATTTTTAAATAAAGCACAAAAAATGTAAAATTAAAAAATAACGAGAAAGAAGGTCTATCTTCGGCACGCCGAATATCTAATAACCTTGCACAAGCAACCTTTTTATAATGCTCATAGTGCTTTGCCCATATCTAAGAAGCACAGGGAAAATAGTTAATGCCGAGTTTGGTCAAGGTATCTTGATAAACAAAAAAGTTTTTACAAAAGAAACTAGCTAGAAACTAGACCAATCGTTCCTATAGCAGCTTTTTGATATAGTGGTCCGATATTGATGGGATTTTGCATATATAAAAGAAGTATAATAAAAGAAATAATTCCGAGTTTGGTCAAGATATCTTGATAAGCAAAATTGTTTTTCATACAAGAACCTACTTTTCGACTGATTGTTCCCATGACAGCAATACAATATACTGGTCCGATCTTAATAGGATAATGAATATACATGGGGAGCATAGTAAAACTTATAAATCCCGAGTTTGGTTTAGATATCGTAAAAAATAAACTAATTTTCAAACAGCTTAATTTTTGACTGAAAGTTCCTATGGCAGCTATATGATATCGTGCTCCGATCCAAGTGTGTCCGACATATAGACATATATACCGACATACATACTTCGTGCAACTTCTGGCACTTCTGCAAAGTTTCATAAAGATAGCATTAAGACTAGTTCGCACAGAAACACACAGACAGTCGGACAGACGGACATGGCTTTATCGACTCGGCTATTTATCCTGATCAAGAAAATATATAGTTTATGGGGTCGGAAACGCCTCCTTCTATGCTTCACACATTGCACGTCAAAATTTTAATGCCCTCTGCAAGGGTATAAAAAACTTGGAGCACAAGTAAAACACGCCAGACACTCCCAACTGAGTCTCACGACAAATGCTTGATCGCTCATTCGCACTCATTTGTGTGTGTGTGTAGCTCAAATTTAGAAATCTTACAAACCTTAAATTTTGTCAAACTTTCTTTGGGCAGGCAGGCAACCAAAGGGCACACCAACGCATAAGTGCTACCATCCATATAGAAAAGTGTGTAACTGTGTGCGCTTGGCAGGCCCAAAAAGTGATCATGAACACATGCCAACGTTTAGGTACCCTTACCATCAACAAACATGGAAAATAGCAACTTTGCCTTTCATGTAGGCATAACCCTCGTATAATTTTATACAACTGCTTACTCCAGAGAGTGTGCGTGTGCAACTTAACAACAAATAAATTCATACATTACCAATAAGAAGCATTGCAACACCTCATAAGAAGTGCAGCGAAATGCTGAATTGGTACCTTTGTCATTTCTTCCACACGCTGATTGGTAACCGCCGAAAATTCCAAGAGGAAACGCCCAACGGGCCAACAACGTCAGCAGCGACGCCGCTGACAACGCCGCCGCCGCTAAGCCACAGGTTACTAGGACTAGAATTTATTTAAGTTTATTCAGTTGCAAATTGACATCAATAATTGATTGACATCAGAATTGCTTCCCCAAAAATTCTTCGTTTTTTCATCGTTTAATAAACGTTGGAATAAACTGGTATACAGGTATGCAGGTATACGTACCCAATAGACCTTCTGCATTAAAACCCCAACCACGTCCTGAGCCAATGGACGTGGACCAAAGCATCCGCACAAGGATGATAAACCGAGACAGAAAACACTGACAACAATGTGACCATGGAAGAATACGTACAATCAATGCTAAATTACGAAAAGCAGACCGAATACGAGAAGTTATTAAACGAATACACCCAGCAAATTAAATAGGCAGATGATGGGCAGAATAACCAGAATGAACATTCAGACATTAAATTTTTAGTATAAAGAGCTCCTCTCTTCATTACATAGAATGTAAGACAGGGAGCGGAAAGTTAAATTCGGGATCAAACAGAAATTACGTCCAGTCCAAATTCGCGTACGAACCTATCCCAAATGAAAAGTCCGACGACTAGGCCATCACAATCGGTGGAAGCATAAAAATTACACACCACACGTTCGCTTATCTTTTTAATTAAAATATAAAAATAAAATTCTTGACTTACCCACCTTTAAATCATTAGACGCCATATTAGTTAACGATAGTCTAAAAGAATTAGATGCTGTTATCCAAAGCAGCAAGAATTTGTTAATAATCAAGAAAAACATTTGCATACCCATTATGCAGAAAAAAAAATTGCGGCAGTCAACTCGGTAATACCACGGACAGACCACAAGACAAACGAACAAAAGATAGCCTAAATCAACTAGTTAAAATGCACCCAAGTCTCTTTGCCAATCCGGACGAAAAACTGACCCCATAACTAACGTAAGAGCAGAAATCTGAGCCAATACCGATTCCCTAATATATTCGAAAATTTTGAATTTACAATTAGTTTAAAAAACTAGTGATACATACTTATATATACAGAGACATGCTTAGGGGTATTTGTTGCAGTTTGTGACCTAAATATATTGATTGACTAGGTCAGTTGGGTAGGTCCTCTTCAGTCGCATTCTTCTTCGCTTCCCTAGCAGATTCCTTGGCAGGACGTTAGGATGGTTGAAATTTTGTTGAGTAGCTCGCTGCTTGCCGGTTGATTACGTAGCCCACCATTGGTACCCTGAGGTCCTTTGCGATTTCGTGTGTGCGAATAAGCCATTCAGCTCCATAAATTTAGCGCAGGGTTTTGACCTGAATGATGCGAATTTTGTTCAGGTGTGTTTTAGCAGCTGTACCATAGACTTGGAGCCCATAACGCCACACAGGGGCAATTACCTTGTAGATGAGGACTTTGTTTTGGAGCGAGAGTTTGTTGTTGGAGTTGAGGAGCCATCTTAATTCGTCTTATCTTGGATTTGATGTTGCTTGTTACTGCAGAGACGTGCTTACTAAATGTAAGTGTAATGTATTTGGGCTGACTATATTGCTCTAGAAGTTCACCATATAGAAAAAGTCCGGGGCAAAAGTCCTTGCGTAGAGTGTGAGTAGCCGTGGCGCATTTTCCAAGTTCCCAATTTTAAAATCGTTTGAGGTACTCCTGCGGGAGGTCAGTTTCCGCGTACACACATATGTTCCTTGCAAGGATTGCCGTGTCGTCAGCAAACTTGGCCACCAGAAGGTTCTGCCAATCATTTCGCGTGCTTGCATTTGAAGTGGGCATGTCATGGCTGTATAACCTGGGACCCAAAACGCTGCCTTGTGGAACTAGCACGTTTATGCATTTGGTTTGAAAGGTTCTCTCAGTTAGGAAGCTCCCAATGATGCTAAATAGCTGTGGATTTAATTTGTCATTGTCGAGATATGCCGCCACCGCATACTCCTTTCTGTGGAAACCATCTAGCATGAAGTACTGTGCCTGAGTCGGAATCCAAATTGGAACTTCGGGATTTCATGTCTTTTTTCCGCACTTTCAAGGATCCTTCTAAGGATGCATCTCTCCAGAATTTCCCAAGGGTAGGCAGGAGGCTGATGGGACGATAGGATTCCACCTGGTTGGGAGGCTTTCCGCTCTTATATAGCATAACGATTCCGCTGGAAAGTAACCTAGTCGAAAAGCTGAAATGAAAATGCAGAAAATGTCCTTGAGCGCTTGTTTGTAGGGGCTGGGTAAGTATGTGCTGGCGCAGCATTGACGGCTGAGGTATGTACCTGGTCCAACAGAGCTTGGACTGCAGCGTAGACGACCTCGGCTGAAAGCAGATGCGTGTTTAGGTTGAGCAAGCCATTTAGATCGTCCTTAAATCTTTTGATGACCCAGGGAGGACAAGCCTGCGCTTTTTGGGGTCCTTTGTGCAGCCGTATTGATCGGTGTAAGGAGTGGCAGGTAGTCGGAAGATAAATCGTACTCTTCGCGAACCGATAATATGCTGTAGGGGATACCCTTGTATATGAAAATGTCAATACAAGAAGGTGTACTTTGCCGGTTGCCAGTGGCCAGTACTGGGCAAAGTAGGGAATGAGCGCCTCATGCAGCGCAGTGCCTCTATTGTCAGCTCTGTAGCGTAGTGTGTTAGTGTAGTGTGTTAAATCCTGCACTGCAGCACCACCCATGGCTCGTCCTGTAGGGTGATCCGCACGGTAACAGACGTACCCCTCCATTGATAAGTACAAGATTACATGATGTCTACATCATGTATGCCGCGAGCGTTCCACGATCCGAGGCGCAACTGGGTAGCCATTATTTGCGGCCGATTGGGAAACCGACCTGCGGAGAACCATGCGCATTCTTTAGCTCTTGATTGGTAACCAGAATGGTTGCAACTGCGGTATTTATAGCTGCAATGGGCTGCTGGAGGCCTTGAAGGATGCTTCCAAGGAACGCGTTTTGGTCCTGAGGTCTTTGCTGTGGTTGTTTGATGGTGGGCTGAAAAGTGCCCGACGGGGGCTGGCGGACTTATACTTGATGACCTGGACGCAGCGCATCAGCATACGACAGGCCCTGTTACACAATTCGGGAAGGTACGAACTGCTGTCTGGTTCGTCGTGCATGTTCAAGATACTTATATCGTGTAGGAGGAGCGACATTGATGGCCGGCTGCCTGGCATTAAGTCTCAGCAGATAGCTTTCACAGCCTTTGTATGAAGCAGCATGGTTTCCCTCGCAGTTGGAGCATCGCAGGTCAGCCACAGTTTTGGCCTGTCACTGGTCGGAGTTTGTCCAATGGTACTGACCGCACCCACTACACTTGGTCTGCTTGAGATCAACAAACCAGAAGTTGCGACTTGGCGAGTCGTTGGTGATGTCTGCACTGGCTTAACTTGTAGGATGTCTGGCGCCCGGGTTTTACAAGTTCGTCACAGTGTGGCCGTGCGATGTGAAGTCAGCTTCGATCTGGCTTCTCGGAGTAGAAGCCGCCAGATTTTCACCCACGACGTGGTATGGTCTGTCTTCATGTAGGCAGAAGTGGGTTAATGGCACTCTCACTTTAGTGAGCATGCGGACAATTGCTCTGTGACTGTCGTCATCTTTGGCGTATATTCTTAGAAAGCCAGAGGCTTTGAACTCATAGGCGTCTGGGCCCACTGCCTGATCAATGGATTGCTCCATTGCGACGATATCGGTGACTCCAGGGACTGTTATCGGCCTGGGTTTGGAGATCTTCTTCGCTGCTTGCTGTTGGTCTGGGGCTGGAAGCGCTTCGTCGGCAGTGTCAATCTCGTTGTTATCGATCACAGAGGCGTCGTCCTGAGGCATAAAGGAGAAAAAGGCTTAGTTCCAGTGCGGCTGGCTTTGCGGTTTTTCACGGGCTTCCCTTTTTTAACGGCTTCGGCCAACAATGTAGTCCCACGCCGTTTTTTTGGGGCAACCTCTTGCCAATTTTCCGTGGCCCTTGAAAGGCTGGCATAGCACCTACATAGCTAATATAGAAGATTTATAAAAGACTTCGATAAGTTGGCAAAGCCCCTTACCTCTCTTTTAAGATGAGAAGATGGACGTGTGTCCAAAAATCAATCAGCTTAAAAGCTCATTAATCTCAAGCAATCTCAATCTCAGAAGCAGTCGAAACATTTAATAAAATCAAAAACGCCATTGTCTTAAAAGAGGTTATATTCCATTACCCGGACTTCAGCAAATTATTTTTCTTATTTTGCTATTAGCTATGTTCTATCCCCGAACAAGCAACCCCAGCAGGTGGTAGCAATAAATGTATTTGAACATGTGTTGTTGTATTGAAAAACTCATCTAAGCCCATCCGTAATCAACGGGATAATAACTTCAGATGAAATAATTAACCATTAGGTATATCCGCAACATTTTAGTGACTTCAAGATTAGATTCCCACAGTCTCAAGTAAATATTTAACAAATGAAACAGAGTGAGATGTGAATATATTGATTACAAACAACAGAGCTCACCGCGACACACTAGATAACAAATGTAATGGTCCAAATGTTTCCCAAAAATAATGCAACGAATAACAGAATTAGTCAAACAGTGTTAGGTTTGTAAAGAAGAAAAATACGAAAGGCATCCCACTAACCCAAAACTCAAAGAAACTCGAATACGAATACGAATACGACATACAATCCAGGTCGACATGCACACGAAAGAAAAGAACTTAGTACTAACGGCAGTAGATAAATTTTCGAAAGTAGCTCAGGGACGAATAATCAAATCTAGGGCAATAGAAGGCATTAAAAACCACTTGATGAAACCCTATTTAATTTTGGCGTAGCTAAAGTCGTTGAAAGAACTAAACAACTTAGTACTAACGGCAGTAGATAAATTTTCGAAAGTTGCTCAGGGACGAATAATCAAATCTAGGGCAATAGAAGGCATTAAAAACCACTTGATGAAACCCTATTTAATTTGTCGTTGTAATATATAACGAAAATCCCTTAATTCAGCTTCAATCACTTTTATGATGCAAAATCAATTAGGTATAGAAGTTTATAAAACACCACCCTACAAAAGCGCAGTGAATGGGCAGTTACAAAGATTTCAGTATCAGATATTATGAGATGCATTGAACAAAAAAAGGAACACAGAACATTTGAAGAACTTCTTAATAAATCAATATACGAATACAACTACACTATACACTCGACAACTAACAAGAGACCATAATACATATTCTTCGGCAGAAACGTGACTACAGAACAATACGAAAAAGCTGGGAAAGAGAACATTGACAGACTCAAACAGAAACAATCGACTGACATGCAGAATCATAACAAAAACGCAACGTCATACGCTCCAATACCAGATTAGGTACCAAACTATCACCCAGATACAAAAAAGAAAACAGTTAAAGAAAATAGACACACAACCGTACTAACGACAATTGACAAGATGATCCATAAAAGCAATATAAGAAATACATTAAAATTACAGATTACTATCAATGATGACAGCAAAAATAACCGAAGGACTTTTGGAAATTTAGAAATAAACTGACACAAAGACAATCACCATTCTAAAAGGAATAGGGAAATGAGATACATCGACAACCCGAATCGTACAAGTCATAGAGCACGAACAGTTTAAAAACGCATAAGATAATCTCCAATTTAACACCGGAAAAGACCTAAGAACCAATACATTATACCACACCTTCCGTCCACAGCTATTGTCACTTTCGAGAAGGTATTAGCTTACAAAATTAAATTAGGCTCATAAAAGAAGAAATAATTAATATTAAGTACGCCATACAATGGGCGAAATTGAATTTAATTAATACATTCCTACTTGGCGAAAAAGAAATAGAGATAGTAAACAACAATTTCAACAAAGGCAACATGCCACCTTAAATATTGAAGAAATGTTAGAATTTGCAGATGCTTCCATTTTGCATAATGCAACAACCTTGTTTTATGTTGTAAAAATTCCAAATTTAGAAGAAATAGAATGCAAAAATACTATAACAAAGCCAGTAGTGATAAACAACAATATTATAAATTTAGAATATAACGAAATGTTTCATAGTAATAAAATAATTTATGGCTTAAAAAACAATTGTAAATGATATCATAATATTAAAATTTGAAACAAATCAAAAATTGTAAACTTGAACACAAGTAACTGTATACCTAAGTTAGTTAGTGAAGAGCATCCTGGAGATCGAAAAAATCGACGATGGACTTATAGCTTGGTGAACGACTTCAACGGCACTATAAGATGGCAAGAAGACGAGAAACGCGTGAGACGCACCTATATGATCAATTTCTGGAACGAAACTTTAATCATCAACAAACAAGAGTTCAGCAACAATACAAATAACCCCCATAAGAAAAGAAGAAAGAATTAAGATTCTTTTTCTGAAAGCATTGGAAGAATTGCACATCAACAACATACAACACTTGCAAAATCTTCAGACGCTGTGTATTTCGCGTATTGAAGAGAAAAAACAAAAATATAGTACTGCAACTGAACAAAGAACAAGAGAGCCCCAGGAAAGAACCAGCGCCTATTCAAATACAAAATACAGATGCACACAATATCAACCCTTCCACTGATGATCTCTTGAGGACAAGATGAAATCAAAGGAGGAAGAGTTAACAACAAATAAATTCATAAAGTCCCAATAAGAAGCATTGCAACACCTCGTAAGAAGTGCAGCGAAATGCTGAATTGGTGTCTGTGCCATTTCTTCCGCACGCCGATTGGCAGCCGTCGAAAATTCCAAGAGGAATTGCCCAACGGGCCAACAACACCAGCAGTGACGCCGCTGCCTACACCTCTGCCGCTAAGCCACAGGTTACTTGGGCTAAAATTGATTTAAGTTTATTTTGTTGCAAATTGACATCAATAAAAGGAAGACTTGCCCAAAAATTTTTTCATGGTTTAATAAACGTTGGACTTAATTTGCACAATCAGCAAGTCGCAAAAATTGAACATAGTCAATTTTAGGTAATTTCTTTGAATTCTTCGTCAAGCTGGTGATGAATTACCCTTGCTAAAATATATAAAGAAATGCATGCTAGAGCATTTGAATATGTGTTCCTTTTGTTATCACAGGCAAACAATTGAAGTAAAAATCTCTGGCTCGCGACAAACGCCCTGAGATACTTGTGCGCACATCAACACAACACTATCTCGGGCTTTGGTGAGAAGCTACGCAGGGAGAAAGAGAAATGGAGAGTAGTATAAGATATAAGTATACGACACATGTTGAATATAGTTTCAGTTAAAGTATATGTATGTTAAATATCAATTATAATAACAAATAATTTAAGTCATAGAATGTATGAAAACCCATCTTGACAAATAAATACATTTTGTGACAGTATTAGAAATGGGATGCAAATGCTGCGCAAAAGTAAAAGCACGTGTACAGAAGATTTTCTTATGCGCTGAAATAAGAAATAGAGACGAAGAAGTCACAAAAGGACAACGACGCAATGGCTCGCCCAAAAGAGCAAGGCAATACGATCGCGAACCCAAGAGTGCGTAGACGTAAACGGCTACGGAGAACCAAAGCAAATCGGTTGTTCAGATAGATAAAGAAAAAGAGTGTGTACACATAAAAAAAAGAAGAACAAGAAAAACAAGACTAAGCATTTTGGCATGTAATATGGCAAGAAATTTCATAAAATTATTGTTATATTAAGTATATTACGTGTTAGTGAGTTGTATGTTGTTGCGAGACAAAATAACATTCCAATCACAGGAAATAAACACGCAAGAGACGAGAAACTCGGAAGAGTGTTGGGGTCTGCCGAAATAGACTTAGACGATTGTGACCTTGACGAGTACAATCAGAGTACGAATATTCAAAAAAAAGATGGATGAGTTTAAAAGTGTGGTGGGAAATTTGATGCAAGCTATGAGTGTGCAGGAGTGGATCAGCCAGTGGCAGGAGCACAACTTTCGTCGGCTGAGCAGCAGCGAAAAATTAGAGATGTTTTTTGCATATTTACCAGAATTTAATCCAATATAACCATATAACATAAAAACAGTTTATCGACAGTGTAGAGCAATTACAACGAGTGTATAATTGGAGTGGCGGCACTGTCTTATTTTCTGCGCAGCATAAAATTATTATTAATTAGATACACATGATATGATACATGGCACCAATTTAAAGCCGCATTGATAAAGGATTTTCCTAATGTGATTAATTTGGCAGGGATGCACATGGATATGATGCAACGGAAACGCAAGAACTACGAGTCAACGGTCGAGTACTTTTATGCAATTCTGGAATTAGGACGTCGAGCCAATATGGATGAGCCATCGATAAATTTGTATATTATCAATGGGTTTATTCAGCAGGAGTCATTATTAGCGATGAATCTAGCTACATGCTCTGGACTGTGCAAATCGTTGGAAATATGAAGACGGCACATGGCACGCATTAGCAAGGCACTGGAGCGTTCGACAAAGCAAAGGTGGAAAATATTAGTGGCAGCAGGCCAAAATGAAAGTGCGACTAACTGCTTGGCTCCTCAGCGGAATCCACGATATTCGATATGCTCACGAGTTGGCCACGACGATAAGGACTGCAAGTCGAAAAATTCATCAGTATCTCAGCTAAATGACACAAGCAAAGAAGGATATCCACCGATTATGAAAATAGTGTACATAGGAAGGCATAAATATACAACGTTTATGGATACAGGAAGTCATCTGGAAGCTGTTAGGCAACATTAAATAAAACGGCTGCAAGGATTTGGCGGGTCAATAGTCGAATCAATGGAGTCCATTTAAACTGAGTTTAAAAGCGGCAAGTATCAGACGTACACTAGAATTTAAATTGTGCCGGACAAGGTGTTGCCGTACGAGGTTTTGCTTGATAGAGATATTTTGTGCCAAGTCAAGCGGATGCTTAATAGAAAGTACTGATGAGTCTCAAGTGACAGTGTTGGAGGAAAAGGAATTTGATATTAGCGCTGCTGTTAATATCACCCACGGGTAGATCTTTCAAAAATTGGCAGATGCGAAACAGCAGTCATGGAAATCAACGTATCAACCCAAAAGCCTACCTTCGATAGGCGATATCAAGTCCCATTTGCCCAGATCCATCTACACACAGTACTGGATGATCTTCAGAAGAATGGTACCATCCAAAGAAATATGTCACCCCATGCAGCATCAGCATTATTAGTACCAAAAAGTAACGGGGAACATCGATTTTGCGTCGATTATACAGCGTTGAATGCAGTCACGATAAAGAAACCCTACCCAATGCCGATTTTAGAAGAGCAGCTATCGAAACTGTCTGGCAATAAGTACTTTACCACATTGGATATGACTCCAGCCTATGAGCAAGGAAAGCAAGATATTTACTGCTTTTATGACATCAGTCGGATTGTTTGAATTCAATGCTATTCCCTTTGGCTTAGTTAATGCGCCAATGGTCAAGGGCTTATTATGCATGTCATTAGAAAACTAGAACATCAGCGCAACATTATTAGCTATGTGGATGAAGTTATTATTGCATCAAAGTCAGACGACGAGGGAATAGTCATCTTGAAAGAGCTTTTGCAAGCTGTAAGAGAAGCAGGCTTGACATTATGCCCATCAAACAGTACCATAATCCTGACGAAGGTTGAGTTCTTGGGTCTAGGCAAAGAGAAAACACTGTGAATGGCCCCTAAGGTAGCCACCTCGCAGTTCATGATTGTATATCATAATTTATAAGCATTGTATTAGTAATAAGAACAGGCAAGGTGCCGATGTATCGAAGCTAGCTAGGGCAAGGAGCCCAGTTTGCATTAAGTTTGAACTTAACCGCCGGCCGTCGCAGCAACCGTGCGTTGCTGATCAGTTGCTCAACACCGTCTTCGTGAGGGCAACTTCAATTGGGCGGGGAAGAGCGAAAGCTCCGAGGCAAAGTTGCGAGAGCTCGCGGCGAAGTTGAGCAGCTGAGGCAAGCGCACGGCTCGCCTGCGAGCCACGGCCCGGTAGTGTAGTTGGTGCGTGGCCACGGCCCGATAGTGTAGGTGGTGATAGGCTACGTCCCGGTAGAGTAGGTTGTATGAGGTATGATTGGGTCGGAACACTTACTAGTCGAGCATAACCTAGCGAGTACGTTTCATACCCGGTGGTACACAGAAAATAAACACCTGCAAGACCTAGGCGACAAAAAGTGGATAGCGGAAAAAATATAACAATAATAATAATAAAGGAAAAAATTAAGGCAAAGCCAAAGACAAAAGTGTAGCATGGTCAAAGTTTAAAAGAATATTAAGTGCACTTTTTGGCTTTTCAGTTTTGCGACAGGAAAGACATGAAATAATAAAGACAATTAAATGTACGGAACGGGAATTGTGTCCACCGATTACAAACCCAAGCTAGAGTTCACAAAAGAGGGAAATCGGAGCAGGTACGCAGAGTGCGAGATGAAGACTCAGAATGGAATCAGGTGTGTGCCAAAACCCGGGGGTAGGCATGCGTTGGGTCCACCAGAGGCGCAACGAGGCCACCGCCCAGGAGTTAGAAAAGAACGGGCACGTAGAGGAGCTGAGTAGGCGGCTATGCACCTACTTATTTATAGGATGGCGGTCATTCATCTGAGATCTGGGCTCGGCTTGCCGAGCTGGAGTCTCAATTCGTTAAAACGTTGGAACCGCTTTTCGGGGGCGTCCCACCGGAGCCTGATCTTAGGAGCTCCCAATTGTACAGGCGTCCTCAGCTGCCCATCCCTAGCTTAGCCGTCAGGGGCTTGGAGGAGGCTCATGGCTTCGGATGAAATTAAGTCTTTTCGTCGTGGCTCTCTGGTGGCCTAAGCACAATAATGCCTATCATCATCTCCATGAAGCCTGTTCGCAGATGGATTCGCTGATTCTAAATGGGAGAGCATGCAGATAAGTTTGGTGGGCTTGAGCTTTCGTGACTTACCGCCATCAACCACTACAAGAAAGACTTCTCATCCTGTATACTGGATATCCTGATAATGTCTGCCTCCGTCGTGTTTCTTGGATCCCACTATAGACATCACATAAGACATCAGCGCTGTGGATCCTAAAGCCAAGGGAGTCATTTTCTCCGTACCTTCATTAATATCTTATTTATTTTTCTCTGATAACGCACCGACTTTAAAGACGCCGAGCGCTTCTTCAAATTTTTTCGCCATATTGTTACGGAACTGCTTGTTTCTCGGTGAGCCGTGCCGGCTGGCTCATCGGTTTCTCTGGGCGTAGTCTCATCCCTGGCCCGCAGTCCGCACTATAGATAACAGCAAAGTTACACGTTGTAGCAAAACAGACCTACACAACACTATGCAATACAATACCATAAACTCCGATAACATCGAACAGTCGAACTTCTAACTCATGAACAACATAAACAGCTGCGACGACAAGTAAATGTAAAAAAAGAAACAAAGTTGGACTCTAATATAAATTAACAAAAAACACTATGAAACCACTTTAGTTTTCTAGATAGGGTCCCGGTTCCGGACCTTGCGTTCCCGACCTACCATGAGACGATCACCTTCCCTGGCCTGCATCAGCCCGTGCCGGCTGTTATGCCAACTCTTCCCATCAATAAAAATGTAGCCGGACATTTCTCTCTTCAGTAATAGTATACAATTTGTCGCATTTCTTATCGCTTTAAGCATTTAATCTTATTTCTCATTCTCCTGCAGGATATCTCCAATCGGCTACTTATAATTTTATATACGCGAACATTTCTTCTCAGCTCCCGTAGGATATAATTGCGTATAATAATTGATATAATCTTGTATTTAGGACAATTGATATTAATTTTAAAATGTAATTTTTCTTTGGATATCTTCACACTGTGGTTAATAATTCTATGCAAGCGAACATTTCTTCCCCTTCACTTCAATAGGTGCGTATTTTCTTTTGCATCCTCTTATAATTATAAAAATAAATAAAAATTTCAAAATTTTTCATTTAAAAAAAATCAACAACAAAGAGAAGGCATCACCGAAAGTTATGGCCATTTGCCACAGGGAACAGCGTTGGAGGACAAATTTATAATTATGAAATTGAGCAATAGGGTGGGGCGTTTGTGCACGTATATATATAGATATATACATTGAAATAAATGGTATGTGTGCAAGATGGTTATATATGAGAAAGTAAGCTAGTAGGAATTGGATCGCTTAAATAACACTTAGCCTACCTAAACAGCTATCTGGAGCGCTAAGGGCGATGGAAATTAATTAAAAATACAAATTTTAATTGGTCTAGTTCTATATATGTTGTATGTATGGCCGGTATGGAAGTTCAAACTCCTTTTACTTTTCTTCCTTCTTATACCCTGATCCCATTGAAAATGGGTAAAAGGGGTATATTATATTTGTACAAAATGTAAATATGTGTAATGGGCAGTAGACAGTATCTCCATAAGGTGTATATATGGAGGCATCAATCAGCATCAATAGCCGATTCGATTCTAGCCATTTCCGTCTGTCTGTCTGTTTGTCCGTCCGTCCGTGCGTATGTATGAACGCAAGGATATCAGAACCTATAGGAGCTAGAGAATTGAAATTATAGCTGTACGTGTTATTTCCGATAATCGATAACTTACTCCGTTTCCAAGCAATCGATAACGACATCCTGTTTTTTAAGCAAAATAGGTAAATAATATGAGCTAGAGCCACCAAACATGAAATGTTGCTTCTAGAATATTATATATATATCAAGTATCTTTCATTTTGTCCCTAACGCCTACCTGCTATTACCTTCAAGCTATAAATAGAGTGCATAACCCAACTTGTGGCTGTTGAGTAGAGACGGTGGCAAGTAGTGCGGTTATTTACGAGTTCGAACCCTGACAAGATAAATGTTTTTAAAATTTATATTTATTACTACAAGTGAGTGCGTAGCTCGAGCTGCATTTGTGGTTGAATAAGAGTCGGGAGCTCCGACTTGTTTTTTGCAGATGACAGACACCATAAGTTTTGGTGCCTTTCCCTCACTCCCGCACTCTTAAGTGAGTACATATAGGTATTTAAGGTAAGCACTTATAGAAATTTAATTTACCAAAAAACTAAAGTAATTGCCAAATAAAATCTGATCTCTTTCAGGGAGCACCATTAGGAGTCTATGTCTGCCATCTACTCGGAGTGCCGAAATGAAACGTACTCACTCGGTATTATGGGCGTGGTCTCGCCCGTGCCCGCCGCGTCTCCTGTTCGACCCTCGATGTTCGCCACGGGGTAAAAAAAAAACCGAGTTATCGCCGAAGTGCGCTCTGGTTTAGATCCTTCTCGTGTCGGTAGGATTGGCCGAACCACAGATGACGGGCTACTGAGCCGGGAGAAACAGCCAGTCGTCCTCTGTGTGGCTCCTGTGCTGGCACTTTGATTGTTTTAATTTTAGTTGCCTTTTCTTCCTTGGCCGATCTGGGTCTGTCGTGTGTGGCACTTGGATGGCCGTTTTTAGGTTGGGTTTTTGCCTGGATATGTCCCTGTCTTTGCTTTGTGTCCTTAGATGTTTATAAGGAAGCCATCTTTTGTCGGCACAATGTTTTTATTAAAATTTCGTTATTAAACCGAAAAAAAGCCTCGTTACTCTCAATTGTACATATCGGCTTTGTGTGCCTGTTAGAAACTTTTCTAGAATATTTTATGACTGCGTGAAAATGGAAAACCATATCTAAGGGCATGCTATCCACTCTCCATATAATCTCTTTGGGAGGGAATCGGGCAGCCAATAGCGATCGGCCCTACTGGCGCCGTAGATCTCAAGCCCGGCGTTGCAACTCTTCAATAAATGGGCCCCAGTGTGTGCCCAGCTTCACCCCGATATTCTGACCCTAAGACCAAATATATAGGCGTGGCCATTAGTAAAGAACGCAGCCAACTAGGCAAACTATCGATGATGCCGATAACGTCAAATGCAACAAGTCAATTGTATTTGAATAATATAATGGTGGGAAGTATTTAATTATCTAGTTGGTAGTAGTGGGGAGGTGGTGACAGCTATAAAAAGAAAGAACTTGGTATATATACTATTTTAGCAGCTACATGTCAAGTTTGGTGACGTTAGCTTTTATTATGTACCAAAATTGCTCAAAAAACAGGATTTCCGCAACCATTTTAATCGATTACTTGGAAACGGGGCAAGTTATCGAAAATAAAAAACAAACTCTGCGCAGGCACTAGGTAGACGTACAGCTAAAATGTCAAGTCTCTCAACTTCCCATAGGTTCTGAAATCTTTTGGTTTATACATACTGGCAGACGGTCAGACGGACTCCTCGGCTGTTGATGGTGATAAAGAATATTAATTAATTTATGATTCAATACAATATACATATATTATGAAAATTTAATGCTAAAAGCCTAGTACGAGTACACAATTTTCTAATAGAATCATGTGGATGTGGTGGTTTTTTTATTTATCAGTCCGGCCAGCTGTGCCCCATTTCACAGCTAATTTTGTGACGCTATTACAGCCTTCTGCTAAGAAAAAGGATGTCAGTAGACAAAATAGTGAAATAAAATAAATAGGGAAGAAGAAAGAAATTATTAATAAAGTAAAGGAATTTAAACAAGATATATAGAAAGTTAGGTAGATAGGATAGAAAAAGAAAAGATAGTGACCGAAGGTATCCTAAAAGCAACGAATTAATTAAGGGTAAAGAAAGTTCGGTAGAGAACACGTATGAAAACTATTGTTATTTTTACATAGTACGCGAAAAGGATTGTGCATAGCGTAGTCTGTTGTGCAATTTGAAAGGAATAAGGGGCGATAATTTCTGGTTGGTCTGAACTGAATAGAGAATTAAAGACACCTTAACAGAAAAGGAGAATCTATATCGCCAAAAATCAACTTATGTAGGAAGGCAACACCGAGAATTGTCCTAGGGTTGGTTAACGACGGAAGAATAAGAAGAAGCAGCCTGCTGGAGTAAGATGGCAACCGAAGATTGGGGTCCCAATTTAAACCTCGTATGGCAAAAGCAGAGATTGCTTCTGAACAGATTCAATACCATCCTGGCTATTGTTTTACTGCGGAGACCAGATGCAAGAGCAGTATTACAGATGTACAGAAGTTTCGGTATAAAAGGATCGTTAAACTCTTTAGACCATCGTTTTAGGAATCCAAGTACACCTTTTATCTGTATGCAGATTGAAGCTGAGCTTAGAATCAAAAAGAACGCCTAGATCCTTAATTGTTAGTATACGTTTCAATGGAGTATTGTCAATTGTGTACCTGACAAGATAAGGTGTAGTGCGATTGAAGGTCATAAGCATTTGAACAATTTAGATGCAATTGATTGACCGAACACCAAAGTTGCATAGCGTTCAAATCGTCTTGTAGACGAGAATGATGTAAGGGATTAGTGTAAGATAGAATAAGTTTCACATCATTCGCATACTTAAGTACCCGGGCATATGATATAGCCAAGGGGACATCATTTATAAAAAGAGTAAAGAGTTAAGGACCAAGATGAATACCTTAAGGAACACCAAAAGTAACGTGAACCTGTTTAGAAGTAGTCTTCCCTAGCATTACTCTTTGTGTCCTACCTTTTAAATAAGATCTAATCCAAAATAAAAGAGATGGAGGGAAACCTAATCGGTCAAGTTTTTAAAAATAAGATGTCTTGGTGGATAAATGACATCAGTTTGCATTTTTGAAAGGAAAGCATCATTTACCAAGGAAGTAAACTCAAGCAGATTGGTTGTAGTTGACCGATTCTTTTCGAATCCATGTTGGACAGGGGAGACATCTGATGTGCAGAAAAGCTGCAAACTCGAAGTGATTATTTTTTCAAATAATTTAGTTATAGCGGCGGTTTTGCAATGCCCCTGTAATTTTGTAGATTAGACTTTCCACCTTTCTTGTGGAGAGGTATGATATAAGATTCTTTTTAAAGAGATGGAAAGGCAGAAGCTTCAAGGAATAGATTAAAAAGTTTTAGCAATTGACAAAGAAGGGAAGAACTACCCTCCTATCCTCCAGGAAGAACTACCGCCCAGGAGAAATAAGAAAATTTGAAAGGATATACAGCAGAAAGAAGAGAGAATTCGGAAAAAAAGAGCAGGTATAGAACCGGTTGAAGTAATTTTGTAATGGTAAGACTTATTATTAGGACAGACGGAAGATTTAGTTGAATTGATAAAAAAAATAGCAAAGAGGTTAGCAAAATAGGAATCATTGTTAGCTTTATCTATCCCCAGAGAAAAAGAAGATGGTAAACTTAAAGATTTACGCTTCAAGCTTACAAAAATATAAAACTGTCTTGGGGTTTGGGAAAATTTCGTTTTGCAACGAGAAAGTATATTCTCATAGCACGGAGAATTAAGAAGAAATAATTCGACTTGGGTATGGAATATTTGGACAACTCAATAGTCGATCAGATCTTTTAAAATTTTTAAAATATTTCGACTTTATATTTTATAGGTTTGATAGTCTGGGAGTGAACAAGGGTGGCTTTAAAGAAGCAATTAAGGGAATTGAATTAGGAATGCAATCATTTAAGATGGAGTTCAGGGTATTATAAAAAAATCAATAGCAATACTCATGTCAACCGCGTCATATAAAAAAGACCAATCGATTGCATAAATACGTTAATTAAGCAAGGAATAGTTGAATAGGAATAGCTGATGAATGTTAAACGAGAGGATTGCATTTGAACATTGCAACCTCTAAAGAAGGATGATATACATCCTCAGGAAGGCATAAAGGAGGGGACCAGGACACATTAGCAATGAGGTTGTCATTAACAAATACCAGATCAGGAGTTATGTATAAATGATTGGAAATTGAATTTATTTGAAACAAGGAAAGGTTCAGCATGCAATCAATAAAGTCATGCTGTGCTGGCACTAGATACTTTACGGCAGTTAATAATGACCAAGAAATGTTCAGAAATAAAATCATCCAAATCCATAAATAGGTCATTATCACGCATATGTAAACTTCTTTAATAAAAATAATATGTTTCATATAAACTTGAATATCAGAAGAAGGAGGAACATAATAGCATGTAATATGGATATTCCGTGTAGAAAAAGACACTTTAACTGAGACAATTTCAGCGTCAGTAGGCGTACTAAAGCAGAAAAGTTCTGACTGATGAGTGGCTTTAAGGGCAATTAATACCCCACCACCTCGAGTCGGCCGATCATTTCTATGCAAAATAAAATTTTTCGAAAAAACCTCAAAATCAGATATGTTTCTGAAAATGCGATTATATTCGAATCGAAGGAAGTGCTGGCCATGAAACGATTTTTAAGTTTGAAAATGAGACCTCTGACATTCTGATAATGAATAGAGATTTGGTCAAGGGATGAAGTTAGTTTTTTTGGGGCAGAAATAGTACCCTGTATTGCAGGGACTGGCAGGGTGACAGCCTGGGTACGCTTTTTTGGTTTGAACTCATGGGGATCACAATGATTGGGAACATATCAAGTGAAACATTTATTTTGAATAATGATATTTCACGAGGAGTGAAGAAATTTAATTTGTTAATTGACACTCTAGCAGAAGATTTGCTAGGCTGCCAATGACTCACAAGTGATGTCAGACGAAAGTCCAGACACAAAAACTTGCTTACAAGGGCCAACAACAGTTAAGGTAGGAGCTGATGGGGCTACAACTAATACTGGATTTGGTGAGGCTAAAGAGGCACCATGATTGTTTCTCACAATCTAGGCTAGATTACGCGCAGGTCTACTTTTGCGTCATGAGCTGACGGTGCTGGGGCAGTTTGGCCAACTATGGCAGGTTCAAGTACGAGGTCTATGGGGACTACTGCAGGATAAAACAGGGGTAATAATTGGGCAGTCGCTCGGAGAAGGCGATAAAGAGATAAAGGAGAAACCAAGTTGCTAGGTATTGACAAAAAGGGCGTAGGTGTATGGACAGAGGGAGAGGGCCAATGCAGAAATTGGGGATCTAACCGGCGATTGGGTGGAGGTGAATACAAATTCTATTTGCTAAGCAACTCATAACTCGAGTCAAAATTACTCGCGAGCTGCTTAGCCACGTTATTCAGCTTTAAGAATTGATTTTTCACAGAACTATACATTCTGGACAAATCAATTTGCTTGTCGATGCATTCTGGGCACGACCAACGCAAGCCACCGCAGCCCTTCTTGGCAATTGCAGCGAGCTTGTAGCAATCACGCCCAGTGAGACCTGCACATTTAGCATGCATCTTGATCTCACATAGCCAGCAACTAAAAAATTGCGGCTGTGCAGATTCATCAGCCTACTTGAACGTGCAAGGTTCCTTACAGCACTACATAATTTCTATCTGAGTTAAAAGTTAAGCTGAAGTTGCAAGAGCGCTGAGCGAAACTAAACAAGGTACACAAAAGTAGAGCAAGTAAACTCTCAAATAAACTATTTGTACACAATCAAATTGTCTGAAGCGAAAGGCAACAGATAAAATTTGCAAGAGCTCGATACACAAGAAAAAATATGCAGCAGCGAAGACACACGCAAGCAAGTGTATGGACAGGGGAGCAGCAAAGCTAAAGAATCAAAACAGACAACAACAACATAACGGAACTGACGCCGCATTCAATAAATTCAATAATTAACTGACTTCACTGCACAACAGAATAACACTTTGCACAAGTTGTAAAGATTCTTAAATAAAGAACAAAAACTTCAAAATTTTGAAATAACAAGTAAGAGGTTCTAATCGGTAGCTCCCGACTAGAGGGTACCCTGAACCCTCTTATTCCAACACCAAATGCATCTCGCGCTGCTTCCTCGTTTGTAGTAATAAACATAAATGTTATACACATAAAATAAAGTTCCTTTGGCAGGGTTCGAACTCGCAACTAACCGCACTACTTGCCGCCGTCTCTACTCAACAGCCACACCAGCCAAAAAAATAAATAAAATAGTTTAAAATAGCAGCATAGAAAACAATTCTATCACTGCTGATAGAATTCGAAGCAGACGCGCATGAATGTGTGTGTGACAAGCATTCAGAAATTCTTCGAACTGTATAGCTGCAAAGAGGTGCTTCTTAACCGATCTTAATGAAATTTTTACAGTATGTCTAAATGTACCATAGAATATTTATGTATTCTCAAAGAGTAAATTGCATTAAAATTGTAGTTAAAACTGTTGGGCAATACAAGTTGAATTATTAACTTGATTCATAGCTATAAGTTAGTAGCAGGGAGGTGGCGATAGGTATAAAATGAAAGATACTTGATATACATATATACTATTCTAGAGTAAACATATCACTTTTAGTGTTTTTTAAAAAAAACTGGTTTTCGATATCGATTTTTATCGATTGTTTGGAAACGGAGTAAGTTATCGATTATCGAAAGCAAACTTGATCTGCGTATGGACTAGGGGGACCTAAAGGTGAAATTTCAAGTCTGTAGCTCTTATAGGTTCTATGATCCTTGCGTTCATACATACAGAGACAGGCAGACGGACATGGCAAGATTGATTCGGCTGTTGATGCTTATCAAGAATATATATATTTTATGGGGTCGGAAATGCTTCCTTCTGCATGTTACATACATTTGCACAAATACATTATACTCTTTTTATTAATTTTCAATGGGTTCAGGGCTTAAACAGCAGGATTAAAGCGCAAAAATTTATAAAAATCTTGGAGCACAAGTAAAACACATCAATCACTCACAACTGAGAAAACGCTCTTTTGGGATCCGAGATGCTTTCTTGTGCCTTTTACATACATCAAATACAATTTGCCCTTTTAACCCATTAAAGTTCATGGTATTAAAACAAGCTACTGAAGTACTAGTTACATCTAATGTTAATTTCAGATACCAAATAAGAACGTTGGTTTCAAGTTTCCTTGCAACTCAAATGTAAGCTTTTTCTTTTGGCATAATTTCTCTCTACATCCTGTCTATACTGCATATTCATGAGTATATGAGTCAGCCTGTATTTGAGCTGCGTTACAATTTTTATGAGAAGAAATAATTCTGACGGAGTCCTGCGCTTATTCTTAATTTTCGTTGTACTTATATACGTATACGCTTATATGCTTATGCCATCAATATATACTATATTTAATGTTATATGGCATTTTTGTCGGCACGGCGGCACTTTCCAAGCAGGGTTTTTACGTGTCATTTAATTGATCAGATGTTCTAGTATACTAGTATCTAACTTATCAGTAAAAAACAAAAAATCCGGTATAGGAATAAACATACTTGTTGATGTAGGATTAAATAGCGTGCAATTGCAAGTTATCATCTCCATTTCGCTCCTGATTTGTGACATGCAAGTGGAAAAACTGGAAATAAGAAGAGCACTGTGATTATTTTTATATAAAACTTTTGATTGGTATTAAACATTTCACTTTGCGGTTTTGTCTATTAACGATAACCTGACACTATTATAAATGAACCCATTAAAAGGCCACATTTTCAAAAAAATAAAATCAAATTCATTCGACTTAAAATCATAATTTTTAAAATCCTACAAATCTTTGCCGATTACATAATACGCTACAGAGCCAAAATAGGTTTCTCTTGATATTAAATTTCTCATGCGTTCGCCTACCTAGATGATATCGTGGTAATAGGGGCAACGAAAGAGCAACATGTGACGAATTTGAGGGAGGAATTCCGCCGGTTAAGGGCAGCCAATCTCAGGCTGTATAGGGAGAAATGCAACTTCTTCAGGGAGTGGTTGCTCCACCTAGTGAATTTTATTTGTGGGGAAGGGATGTGTACCGACCCGGAGAAAGTGGAGGTACGAGCTGGAAGGTACAAGCTGAAAAAGTCCCCACAAACCCGAGCTGGCCGCCACTGAAACACCACATGGAAAAATAAGATATGTATGTTAATTGATTGATTGATAATCAAAATTAAAAAATTGTTTAAAATTATAAAGCTTATTAAATTCAATGAAAATTACCTTACTCTACCTAAAGAGGTCCTCTTCCTTTTTGTTTTTTTTTTCATATTTTTTAAAATGTACCATTTTCAATCCGCCCCGAACAATTTGTGTTTTTTGGGAGGATTTATTGAATTTCGTATCGATCTTATGAAAAATTCGAAAGTATAATAACCATAATCAGCTGATATAGCTATGAAGGCAAGCGGTAAATTTAAATAATAATGTTAAATTTTAATAATCCCACAGTTTTTAACATTCAAAGATGACCAAATCCGGCAAAGTCGTATTTCGTATTTTTCGTTTTTGGTAGGACATTTTATTTTTGGTAGGACAACTGATTCACATGTGACTTAGCATCTATGAATTGGAGATGGGAGTTGATAAACATTTTTTTATTGATAAAAGCTACAATAATATGTATGTTATTAAATATAAATACAAAAAAAAATATATAAGCGTATTTCTATTGTTTTGGCATAAGCACTTGTTAACATGGCCCTATTCTGGTCGGAGGGGTCGGAAATGGTTTCGCAAGCGGGTGACATATTCGGGTATCTTCTGCCACAAAGTGGAACCAAGGCACATTGGTCATCCATCGTAATATATAAATATTTGCTTCGATTTAAAATTACATATTTTCTACGGAGCCAACCTCAGTAATTAACATGCATTCATATGTGAAAACAAATTTGGGAAGGTCATGCATGATCAGCGCTAGAAAACTAACAAAATCAATTTCTTGCCTGATTAAATAAAACAATATAAAGTCAGCTTTGGTTCTACAAATTCGCGAAAGGACCCCGTTGTGAAAAGTAAACTTTAATATAAACGAGGAAGAAAGGCTATCTTCGGCACGCCGATGATCTAATACCCTTGCAACCTTTTAATGCCGAGAAAATGGTTAATGCCGAGTTTGGTGAAGGTATCTTGATAAACAAAAAAAGTCTTTTAATCAAAAACCTAGTTTTCGACCGATCGTTCCTATGGCTGATGTATGGTATAATAGTCCGATGTAAATACGATTTTGCAAAAATGAAGGGAGCATAGAGAAATCTTGAAATGCCGAGTTTGGTCAAATATCTTGAAAAACAAAATGTTTTTTCATACAAAAACTTAATTTTCGACCGATCGTTCCTATGTCAGCTATATGATATAGTGGTCCGATCTTAATAGGATTTTCCATATATATGAGGAGCTTAGTAAAACTAATAAATGCCGAGTTTGGTCAAGATATCTTGAAAACCAAAATGTTTTTTCATACAAAAACTTAATTTTCGACCGATCGTTCCTATGGCGGCTATATGATATATTGGTCCGATCTTAATAGGATTTTGCATATATAGTAAAACTAATAAATGCCGAGTTAGGTCAAGATATCTTGAAAAACAAAATGTTTTTTCATACAAAACCTTAATTTTCGACCGATCGCTCCTATGGCAGCTATATGATATAGTCCTATCCAGCTGGTTTTGACATATGTGCTGCGTGCAACAGAAAAAGGGACTTCTGCAAAGTTTCATTAAGCTTTAAAACTGAGAGACTATTTCGCATAGAAACAGACAGACGGACAGACGGACATGGCTATATCGACTCGACTGTTGATGCTGATCAAGAATATATATACTTTATGGGGTCGGAGATGTCTCCTTCTATGCGTTACACATTTCACGACAAAATTATAATACCCTCTGCAAGGGTATAAAAACAGAACAGTCAGCACAATTCTCGTCTGAAAAAGTGTTTATGACCGGCATCAAATCGGTCAGTGTGTTTTCACTCTCTTGACCTACGCCAATTTGGTCAGTGTGCACGTGCGTTAAAGCACAATAATTAATTGTTTGTTCACCGAAGCCGCAGGAGCTCCTCGAGCATTGGTGTGCAGCGATTTGAAATTCGATCTTGACTGCAGCCAGGGAGCAGCAGTTCCAGCGAATAGATCATAGAACGATTAGGGACGTCCACAACGAAAATAATGTAAGTGAGTTGCTCAACAACAATCACATTTTAAGTATGCGTGAGCTCTCTTAGCGTAATAACAATAAATCTGATTATAAGAATATTGCGTTCTTTGTGCCATTTAGTTTTGGTTACTTCTTGGCAATTTTGTTGATTTTCCGGTTGATTGGTGGTTTGATTGTGTTACACAACGATCCATGAATAGGGCATACCAAAAATATAGGGATCCCAAACCAGGAATTTCAGATTCAGACGGTTCAGATAACGACCTCGGTAGAATCCCAGTTTTGATAAAAAAAAACCAAACATGGAGCCCCAACTAGTTAAAACTTTAGTAGAGTCGGCGGTCTCAGCAGCGTTACAAGCGCAGACAGAAGCTGTTAATGCAAGTGACAAGTCCTAAAGGGAAAGTTTAGAGAGCCAAATTGCTGTGTTCGGTTCAGCAGCTACAAATTGAATTAATTTTATGTTTGCATAACATTTTAGTTACATCTTGCCATGCGAGGCAGGCAATGTCACTGTCTTGGTTTGTTTGGCGCTTCTCGCATGTCATAAAATAGATCATTATTTCCTGTTAACTATCCAACGCTTATCGCTTTGCGGTCATCGTAGTTTCTGTTATCGCGCTCTTTTACCTTTTGCACTTTGTATAAAGTATAAATAAACAACCAATTGTTTCATTAACTTATAAGAAAAAGCGTCATTTTCATAATATTCTAAACTTCTCGCTATTAAGTGCTAATTCTCGCTAAAAGTGCTAATTGTTAGCCCAGCATTTTGGTGACCCCGACGTGAATTCTTTTTATTTAACATTATATTGTTGCATAAAATTATTTAAATTAAAATTGAGCTGGTTGTTACTAGTTTCGGCAGCAATTAAAAACTGCTTTTATATACATACATACATATGTGCTAGCAAGTGTCGTGCGGTAAATTGCAGGAAAGTGGAGTCTGTGTACATAAGCACCTTTTTTCGTTTGCTTCGGTTGCCATGGACAGTTCTAGTGCTGAATCGCTGGCCCAGCCTACAAACAGGGTGTCATTTTTAAGGCGCAAGGTGGCGTCCTCGTATGGGCGGTTGCAGGTGGTTCAATCTATCCTCAATCAAACGCCCCTTGCCAATAATGATGAAGTTGCATTGTCGGTGCTGCTCAAGCGAATTGAAAAATGGAATCTGCATTCGAAGACGCTCAAAACAAATTGGAGGAACTAGACTTTGACGAAATCGGCAGTGAGTTTCGCGATGCTTTCGATAAGCTTTCAGTAACTTTGGACTCTTCGGAGCTGTTTCAAATCTCTAAGCGCAGTAGAGCATTGCCGTCCAGCTCCACATTTGTAAATGAGCCTATTGCTGCTCCATCAATGACTAGATCCAGAGCATTACCGACCTTGCCGCCAATCAAATTGCCAACGTTTTCTGGAGATTATACGGAGTGGTCAGATTTCTTTCCAATGTTCACAACTTTTATCGAAAATCATCCCGAACTCACAAACATTGAAAAAATGCAGCATTTGCGGCTCTACTTGAAGGACTCTGTGCTGGATACCATTCGGTCAATGGAAATATCAGAGGCTAATTATTCTATAATTATATATAAATTTATTACAAAAACGATTTGATAACCGTCGATTAGTATTTCAGGCACACATCGTTGAACTGCTGGGGCTCAAGAATGTAGAGAAAGGCTCCGCTGTCATATTCGTTCTCTCACCAGTCTTCCGTATTCACCCAGTATTGCGCACTTTTGTCCCTTCAGAGTCGTTACGTTTATGCAAATATTTTCTCCCTCATCATTGCGTGCTGAAGAAACAAAGCACGAGCACCAAACTTCGTGTCGTGATTGATGGTTCAGCTGTCACCAGCACTGGATGTTCTCTGAATGAAGTGTTGATGGCTGGGCCCCTCATACAACCGAAGCTGTTTAACATTTTGATGCGATTTCGCACGTTCCCTATTGCCCTTACTGGAGACATTGGCAAGATGTATCGCTGTGTCAGAGTTACGGTCCCAGATAACTACCTACAATGCATCTTGTGGCGAAGTTCGACTGATTCCGAAATAAGTGTCATTAAGTTGGACACAGTTATGAATGGCACTAAACCAGCTTCCTTTCTTGCTGTTCGAGCAATGCTGCAATTGGCAGTCGACGAGCAGCATTCATATCCAATTGGTGCCAAATTCTTCGACGAGATTTCTAAGTAGATGACCTTATATCTACCGGTGCCTCGGTCCAAGAGGCGATCGACGTATTAAAGCAAACAAAGGGCATCCTCTCTAAAAGTTGCTTTGAACTCAGAAAATGGTGCTCGAGTCACTCTGCGGTGTTATAAGGCGTTCCTTACAAGGATAAGGACTCGTTTTTAAAATTTAGGGATGGAAGCGACATTACCTAAACTTTGGGCTTTGCGCGGGATCCTTCAATTGATAAATATATGTTTTTTCTCATGCCTGCCAATCAGACACCTTGCAAGAGACCTATTCTGTCCACTATAGCTCGTTTTTACGATCCACTATGATTAATTAGACCAGTCATCGTTAAGTCCAAAATCTTTATGCAGCTTGTTTGGAAGGAAAACTTGGATTGAAATGAGAGTCTTCCAACTTCTCTAAATACTGCCTGGCAGGAGCTTTGCCAAACTTCCCACAGTTGGTTTGCAATACAATGTGCGATGTAGAGGTTCACGGTTTCTGTGACACCAGCATTATCGCGTACGGTGCTTGCATTTATGTGTTTTCAAAGGGACATCATTCGAGTACACGCCTATTTTACTCTAAATCGTGAGTGGCTCCAGTTAAAACTCTTACGGTACCAAAACTTCAGCTATGTGGCGCACTCTTGTTAGCCCAATTGATGCAGGAAGTAGCTGAAATGAAATTATTTACCGGTGTATTCCATTGTTGGTCAGATTCATCAATCGTCGAAGTTCAACGTATTCGTTGCAAATCGGATCGCCACCATCCAGGAGGTCACAGCGGGCTTCCAGTGGCATTATGTTCCAACAGCCAGTAATCCAGCTGACATTCTCTCCAGAGGGGCCTCTCCCGACGAGTTCATACAGTCAAAACTTTGGTCATGTGGTCCTGAATTTTTGACTGGTCCACAAATGTGATGGCCTGCGACTTGTTTTCTTGAAAAACCAATACTGGAGTTACGCAAAAGAGTTTTGCTCATCACAGATCCTGCACATGATGCCAAATTAAGGAGTAAATATGTGAATTCCTTTTCTGCTATTTAACGAGTATTTTCCTATATGTACAAGTTTATCCATCGTATTTGGCGCCCCGGACTTTTGATCTCCGACATACGTTTTGGATCGTTCATACTTTTGCGTAACGTTCAAAAGGGTTCTCTTTGGGATGATATAAAGAACCTGCAATCAAAGGTCGCTAGTTCCAGCAAACTCTCATCATTATTGGCCTTTCAAGATGAATTTGGTATTCTTCGAGTTGGTGGGCGCTTCGAAGAGTCAACCCTTCCTTATGAGGCCCGTCATTCTATTATACTGCCTCGACAACATCCAGTTACCATCGCCATTGACACTCACTTTCATGAGCGAAATCTCCATGCTGGACCACGTGCTATGTTGGGAGCAATTCGTCTGCAATATTGGCCGATTGGTGGCCGCACAACAGTTTCCAGCATAGTAAACAAATGCATCAGATGTTTCCGGAATAAGCCCCGCTTGATGGAGCACGTAATGGCTAATCTTTCAAAGGAGCGCTTTGTTGAAATTCGAGCGTATGATACACCTGGTGTGGACTTTTGCGGACCATCTACAAGCCTGACACTCGAAACAAAGCTCTTATAAAATGCTACATCAGCGCATTTATTTGCTTCGCCACAAAAGCCATTCATTTGGAGTTGGTCAAGGACCTATCTACGTGTGCATTTTTCAATGCTTTAAAGCGCTTTATATGCACTCGTGGCAAGCCACGTCAGATTTGGTCTGACAATGCCACCAACTTTGTCGGCCAAAAACGACCTGTTGAAGCTAAAAAGTCACTTGCTCTGTAGGTATCATCAAGAGGCTGTGCTCCAGTTATGTTTGGCGGACACAATTGACTGGCGCTTCATTCCACCGCGGTCCCCTCACTTTGGTGGCGTTTGGGAGGCGGCGGTTAAAACTGCTAAACATCACTTCTATCGAGTTGTGCGATCAACTGTTCTGGGATTCGAACGGCAGTTATTAACTTGACCACTGCTTCCCATTTCAGAAGATCCAGAAGACCTTGATGTTCTCACCCCAGCTCATTTTTTTGTTTGTGACACGATGTGACACGGCTCAATTTAAATCGTCTGGACAGCTGGCAGCGAGTGTCCTACATGCACCAAGTCTTTTGGTCTCGCTGGCGAGAAGATTATTTAAATCTTCTGCAACAGCGTTCCAAATGGCGGACTCCCAAGCCGGGTGTGTCTCTCAACGACATCGTTCTTGTCAAAGACGAGAACTTACCTCCTTTGAAATGGCCGCTAGCCAGAGTGGTTGAATTGGTCAAAGGAAATGATGACATCACACGCGTTGCAGTTCTCAAGACAGCTAATGGAATCATTAGGCGAGCAACTAATAAGCTGTGTCTGCTTCCCCTTAACGATCCTGTTGAAGCTCAATCGTTCAACGGGGGGAGTATGTTAGGTTCAGCAGCTAAAAATTGAATTATTATTATGTTTGCATAACATTTTAGTTACATCTTGCCCTGCGAGGCAAGCAATGTCACTATTTTGTTTTGCTTGGCGCTTCTCACATGTCATAAAATAGCTCAATATCATTTGCTGTTAATTATCCAGCTCATAGTAGTTTCTATTATCGCGCTCTTTTAAACTTTGTCTTTAGCGGGTAGCGCATCAGTGCTAGCGACGCCGCAACTCACTCTTGACTCGTACGTTCGCTATATCGGAATTCTTATCTATCGCTTCGTTAAAAATTTCAATTTTTCGCATAATTCTCATAATCAATACGCTTACTATAAGAATATAAATAAAAATTGTTTCATGAATTTATAAGAAAAAGCGGTTTTTTCATAATATTCTAAGCTTCTCGCTATTGATTACTGACCCTTCTATTGAAGTTTTCGAAGAAGTAAAAATCACAGACAGTGTTCGTTGCGATGAGCCGCTGGATGCGGTGAAATGTCTGCCAGAATTTACAGGGGCGCAAAAAGCCAACGACTACGACGGCAACATATAAAATATATAATATACTGTGTCGGCTTCATTCGGCACAGTATTAAATTTCGATGCAATAATAAATCGTCTAGACTTCACTTATAGCGACAAGCAGCCAATACACGTCATCGAGCAAGAATTAGGCACTCTTAGGCAGGGTGGGCTGCCCTTGCTTCAATACTATGACGAGGTTGAAAAAAAGCTTACATTATTAATTAATAAAGTCAACATGTCATAAGAATCAAGTATGACAAGAGGCTTGTGTGAAAAATTCCGCGATGATGCGTTGCGGGTATTCATATCAGGGCTAAAGCGCAGTTGAACTGATGAACTTTTTGCGGCGAAACCCAGAGACTTGCCTTCGGCTCTGGCTCTCGCCCAAGAGGTCGAGTCGAACCATGAAAGATATGATTTCGCTGCCAATTTTGCGCAAAGCCAGGAAGAAAGAGAGCGCAGGCCAAATGCGAAAGCGCAAGGTCAGCAGCTGAAGAACAGAGCATCAAACAGATCAACCAACAGCCAGTGCAAAAAACCCGCATTTATAATCGAACGAACACTTCTGACAGATCAACTGGTCAAAGGCATCAGAGAGTGAATCATACCATTCAGAGTCAAGAAGTTGATCCTAGGGAGTATGAAACTGTCCCTAGGGCAGCTGAAGCGCAGATAGCTGATGAATCAGATGGAGATTCAAACGCTATAAATTTTTTAGGGGTAAGTCCCTGATGCCTTTCATCAGGCGAGAAGTAGCGGGGACACAATGCAAATGCTTATCGACACGGGCGCGGCGAAAAACTACATTCGCCCGTACCCTGGGCTAAAAGGAGTCCGCTCGGTCGATAAACCATTTACAATCCATTCAATTCATGGCACTACCAAAATATCAGAGAAATGTTATAAATCCATAATTGGTCAGAAATCAACGTTTTTCCTTCTCCTGGATCTTTCAACATTCGACGGAATCATGGGCTTCGACCTGTTATCACTAGCCGGAGCTGAACTTTGTCTAAACACTAGCCACCTCAAGACCGTGCAGACACTAATGAAGCTCTGCCTTACAACACTTCTGTAGTAGCCACCATAAGGACTACAAATGAGGAACCCATTTATGTCAAGTTGTACCCGTATCCCATGGGTGCAGTTGAATTTGTGAACAAAGAAATTCAAGATCTTTTGAAGAATGGTTGTTGTAGTTACAAGCCTTCTTGTAAATAATTATTTAGCACTGTGTTCAACGAAATTCGAAGAATTATATTTTGTTTCGAAATGTATTTATTTGCCGCACAGGGCACTTATTATAATTTACGAAATGTTATAATGTTTGCTTGGCAGTCAACTCGAAATAGTTGTGTCTCGCTTGCGATCAAACGAAAAACTAAACTATATGCAAAACGAACGAAATTAAGCTCGATGGACAGCGGGCGTCAATACAAGAGACAAAAGGCCGATAAAGAGAGTAGGCAGCAACTTACAAAGAGCAAACGTCATTTGCGCTTAAGCTGTAATTATGATTCTTGTCTTCTGCTGTTACTGCACGCAGCTGTCGCTGTTGTCTCTACCGGTCACTTGACCAAACATCCTCCCCCCGTTGGAAGGCAAGGGACTTTCAACATCATCCTGTTTTGGCAGCAAACACAGCTTTCGTACGGCTCTGCGTATGACTCCAGTCGCGGTCTGAAGCACTGCAACTCTAGATACCCCATCAGATGCCGAGATCAGCTCTAGTACTGTAGCTAATGGCCACTTCAGCGGCGGTATGTTCTCATCCCTTACAAGAACGACATCGTTAATGGAGAGTCCTGGCTGAGGATTGCGCTATTTGGAGCGCTGTTGAAGAAGCAATAAATACTCTTCGTCAAGACGTCAAGATCATCGGGATGCTCTGAAAGTGGAAGTAATGGTAAAGAATTAATACTTGCCGTGATGTGGCAGATGAGCGTACGCAGAAAATCGAAATACAAGATGGACGGGCCGACAGAGCGATAAAAATGGTGCTTCGCAGTCTTCACAGCGGCTTCCCATAGCCCGCTAAAGTGCGGAGAGCGAGGAGGGATGAACGACCATTCCATTGAGTCGAATAGGCAAAACTCGTGAACAGCCTTGACATGCTCGTCACTCAGGAACAGGAAGTGCACTTCCTTTGTAGCGAAGCATATGAACAGGCTAATGATGCATTTCACCGGTGGCCTGTTGCGCTCTTCGCTCTTGTAGAAGAATGGTCCACAGTAATCAACGCCAGTGACCATAAAAGGATACGATGTGTCGAGACGATCAGCTGGTTGGTCTGCCATTATGTGCTCTGCCAATCGTGGCTTGGCACGAAAACAGATTGTGCATTTGGCAACAATACTGGAGACTGTTTTACGACCGCCAATGGGCCAATATTGGAGCCGAATCGAAGCCAATACAGCGCGAGGTCCAGCATGTAAGTTCCGTGTGATGATGTGTGCCATGATGCACGTGGCTTACAATTACCTCAGCTCCTTCGATTCGATTTACAAACTTGTAAATATAAGCAAAGACGCGTTGCAACTTGATGAACTTGCAGCCAATCGAGAGATCAAGTTGCGCTGCAGTTCCGAGTAATACCTTGTGTCAAAGTTCTGGCAAGGATTCGACAAGTACACAGGAGGCAGGCCACTCTTCCTTTTCTTTGCTGAGAAAACTCGGGCTATGGGCCCATAACGAAGACCTGGAGAGCTCACTGGGCAGCGCTCCTCGGGAAATTATATCCGCTGGGCTTAATGCAGTGGGAACATGATGCCATTCCATGCCAGTGGTGAGCTCTTGGATGGCTGCGACCCGATTGGCAACGAAAATATTGAATTTGGAAGCATCATTGCGAATCCAAGCCAAAACTACAGCAGAGTCTGACAGTAATAACGACAGTTAAACACTTTCAGTTGGTTGATTTCGCTGAGAAGCTCAGGCAATAATGCGGTCCCGCAGAGTTCCAGCTTTGGTACAGTGATGGTTTTCACCGGCGACACGCGACTTGGAACACAAGAGACGTACGCTTGTGTTGACATGGCACTTTGAAACTGTATAGACGCATGCTCCATAAGCGCTCAGGCTGGCATCACAAAATCCGTGAATCCCAACTGGGCTGTCTGATGAGAGTTGCCGACGGGGATGCTGGAACTGCTGAGCATGCTCAAAATCAGCGCAGAAGTTAACCCAGGCTGTGCTTAAGTGTACAGGCAAGCTCTCATCCCAGTCCAGTTTTTCTCTCTAGAGATCCTGCATAAAAATTTTAGATTTTGTTATTACAGGACCAACAAGACCTAAGGGGCGGAAAAAACAAGCAAATGAGCAAATGATTGATCGTTTTGTCAGTCTCGAGGGTAACCTCAGTGGAGAAAATGAAAAAAAAAAAGAGAAAGAAAGCAGTCTGAGGCGGGATCCCAAACGAGGCCAAATGTTTTCGTGAAAGTAGTAAAAAAGTAACCGAAATAACGGTTAAAGATGCCTAATGCCCCTAATAGATGGCACTCTAGCCTAGATTTAAAATGTGTATATATTGTCAAGATCATGGCCATTTGTGTGTGTGAGTGTGTGTGTGTGTGTGTGTGTGTGTTAATCTATTAATAAAACGGAAGCATTTTTTTAATTCTGTCAAGGAGTCAATTTATTTATTTATTTATATTGCATTAAAATTTTTGTTATGTTTAATACCAGTAGACATCATTATTTATCTTAATTGAGCGAAACAATAATTTTAATATGTTCATTGCAGTTTGCTGTAGAAGAATAATATGTTCATTGTAGTTTACTGTAAAAGAATAACTAATTTATAAATAAAACGCAAACTTTTTTTTTAATTATTTGAAAGAGACAATTTTTATTCATATTGTATTACATTTTTTTATGTTTTATAGTAGTAGCCATCATTATTTATCTGCTTAAGGTAGTCTGTTATTAAAAAGTTTAGACATATGCCCGCTTGAAAGCTGCACACATTATTCTGATTTAAATGGGAACCACACCTTTTAAATCCCTTAATTTGATTAGACGTAAGCGTTAAGGCATCCAAATAATCATTATAGTCCTCGACGCTCGTTTTTAATATATTGTAATATGTCTTTTTCTTGATACCCGTACGTAATTAAACGTTTGCCTTTGGTTTTTTCACGAAGCCATTGTTTAGTTGAATTGTAATCGTCATCCCCGTTGTCCCACGAGAGCACTGCATCTGTCCGGGAATAGGTTTGCTGAAGCTTGTTGAGCTTCCTGAAGGGATATGGACCTTTTATACGAGATATTCGATCGAGGGTAGTGTCCGGTGTGATGAAGATTGCGAATTCTTTAACGATATTCTCGCACTGATTTCCGCGAGTAAATGTTATATAAATGACAGCGGTATTCATTTTTTCTTCGAAGCGCTACAACTAAATCTGTTCACACTCAGACTATGCGTTGAACTAATGAGGTTAACGGCGAATATTCAACTAATCGGTCATGTATAAGTAGGTAGTAAGCATCACATGGTGAAGTATTTCCTGTTGAAAAGTCTAAAGAAATACAAACATCGATGGATCCGGTTTTAACTGCCTCATTCTGATGTGATAAGTCCACAATAACAATGGGAGCATTTTTTTTGGAATTCTATGGGTGTTAGCAGTGGTTGGGGTTCTTTCGTATAATAGCTTTCTTGAAATTTAGCGTACATATCATAAAAAACAGTAAATCGTCCGCGATCAAAATTTAAATTTAAATCGTAATATGGATATGTTTCTGAATTAAAATGAACTTTTAAATTTAGTAAATTGTTTGTTATCATTTTTCCTCTCGAAATAAATGAGAATAACGCAAATCGGGGGCGTTCTCTATTAGCAGCTAGCTTTACATTCCAAGTGTTTTGAGAGCCAGCTATATAGTCCTTCACACAGTCCCAGCTGCGGAATGCGATTGGGAGAGAACTTCCACTTTTACCCATATTAAACATTTGAAGTTTTGCTTGATCGTTTAGCTCTATATGCGGAATTTTCCAGGCTATCTTACAAGTATTGTAAGTACCAATGTTATCTTCAAATATACCACTCATAGTTTTATTCATGAGTAGTATCAGTTCATGCTTACAATTTAATAGGATTTTGTTATATTCTTCAGCAAAGCCGAGTAAACATTTTAGAGGCACATTCAAATTAAAAAACCCCTTTCCACTTTCACAAATTTCTGATAGTCCGCGAGTTACTCTCTAAGCCTTTCAGCGTTCTCAAGCATTTCACTCTCTTATTTATTTAGATAAACATAGTTTTGTATTGTTGAAGTTACAGTTATTCTTAAGTTTGCCTGAATGATCTAATGTATTATTACCCTTATTAATCGGACCTTCTATGCTGACGTAACTTTCATGTGGTTAGACATATTGGTTTTGTATTGTAATTCGAACTTTGTCATTAACGTTAAAAGATTGAAGATAGGTATGATAATTCTTTTTCCTTATATTATCATCAGTATAAGGTTTTTCACGAACATTTAAAATTATGCTGGTGCTTGCCATTGCCTTTTTTAAGATTTTAAGAATATTCTATTAGCTGGTGTAAGGGCTCTCTTTGTTGACTCTCGCCCTACTCTGGAATATGAGCGACTGTTTCGAATCACTGGCTTTCAAACGTTTTTATTATTGTAAATTATCATTCTCGTGCTCTCAAATGAATGCGAAGAGCTACATCTTTTTCGCACAAGTTAATCAAGTTGTCGTTGTTGGCGTGGCAGAAGGGATCGAATTGGCTGTGCAGGTAAGTGCATGCATTCTATATTTGGCTCGGTCAGTGATTAATGTGCTTCATCTTCATTTGTAGATTCTTGATCAATTATTCGTATTGTTAATGTGTTTATCTCTCTGGTGCTTAATGGCAAGTAAATGAGGTTGTGCGGCATCTCATTCATTTTATATCCTGGTGCAACGATGAGAGCAAATTCATGAAGCGTATGAAATAAGACATTGTTTACATATGGACCGTAAATAATATTACACTCCAATCGAATTGTGTTCACTTTAAAAATATTTACCCCCAAGTCTGAGGTATGAGTAACGTTCGGCAATATGACTCTCTTTTCAAAACCAAATAATTCACCAAACAAACGATTTTTATTAAAATATATTGGCACACTTTTGGTTATCACTTCCCCTTTTAGTGTATTATAATTGCTTTCAATTATGAGGTCAGATTGCTGGGCAATAAGTTTTTGTTCTATCAACTCATCTAAAATGAAGTTAACGATATCCTCTAGCTCGTATGATCCAACAGGTATTTCAATTGTATGTTCCCCAAAATGAAAAAGTTTATTAGTTTGGTCAAAATTTGGGATTGAATTGTACATATGAAAATCCACTAGACAGCATTCGTAATCTGTTGGCAATTCAATGGGAGGAAAGTAATTTGCTGTTAAAATTGCCCCTTTCCCAGTTAAAGTTATTGTTGTTGCCATTTTGAGAAATGAATGTTAAATGAATGAAAATGTACTTAATTTTACAGTTTTATAATATAACTTTATTATAATGAATAATTTAAATTAAAATAAATTTAACAAATCTTATTCTATATATTTCATTTTCTACTGCATCATTGTTGCTAATCAAAAGGAATCCATATTTATTTTTCCGACATAATTGGCAAATTTGTATATATGTTTCAAAATTCATTTCGACAAGCTCGTGTTCTTGATATATGTGCTTCATAGTTAGTTGATCTTAATTGAACATTATAATTAAATTGGCATTATCGCGCGAGAGCTATAAACGATAGAGCAATATCGGCCCAAGCGAGGCGACTAGATGAGCGGTACAAAGCTGTGCTTCGCGAGAATCAGATCCCCGCTACCACTTCGGGCTGCTACCCGGCCAATATCACGACCACAGCCAACACCTCCGCTACTACCACAGTCACTTATGCAGCGGCTTCAGCTACTTCTGCGGCGGTTCGCAGCTCAGCAGGGCCCAACTACCCGCAAGACAGCAGCAGTAAGGCATCACGCCATCCCAAAACTACTCCATGCACCGTTGATATGCCTAACACAACTCCTATCGCACCTGCAATCAACACCCAAGGCGGCACGGTGCCTCATAACGCACCCCAGCAACTACCGCAGAGGAGGTAAAACAACAACCCTGAAACAAATATCCCAGCCACATCTGCAGATGGCCGCAGTCAAGATAAGCACCAGCAGAGGAGATTTTACAATTGCTTCTCTCTACCTCTCGCCGACTGTGCCTTGGACCAAAGCCAACTTTGAGTTCCTACTAATGAACCTTGGACAAAAGTTAATTGCGGGAGGAGACTGGAATGCGAAGCACAGATTATGGGGAAACAACAGAGCCTGTAAGAGGTGGCAATGCTTGCACGAAGCCATCATTGACTGCAGATGCGACATGCTGGAGATGCAACATATTATGCGTACAACTCGCAACGCGCTATAGACTTCTTTATATATAGTGGCCTTAGGCAGAACACACTCTCCGTCGAGGCCAAATATGACCTCTTTTCGGACCATCTTCCTCTTATGGCCACTGTCCACACCAACCCTCTACTGCAGCCAAAAAGAAAGAGCCTAATGCCGACAAATAGGGACGTTGAAAGATTCCAGGCGGAACTCAATAGTCCAATCAAGCTGAACATGATTCTGAGCTCCCCTGAGGACATCGAGGATGCTATCGAGAATCTCTTGGCGAAGATTCGAGCAGCAGCCCAACTTGCAACACACGGAACAGAAGCGACCCAGCCATCGCCCCCTCGAGAATCAATTCATCCGGCGGCAGCCCCACTACTGGCATTGAAAAGGCGGCTCCGCAAAGAGTACGTGCGCACCGGTGACCAAAGGGTGAAAAGGATCTACAGAAGGATAACAAACAGGCTCCAGAAAGTCCTCGCGATCATAAGCAATCAGCAATTCGACAAAAAACTTACGGACGCAAGCCCAGACGCAAGCACGGGATACAGCCTCTGGCAGTTGACAAAAAGCCTAAAAAGACAGCCCGTCTGCAAGAGCCCCATTAAAAGAGATGACGGCTCCTGGGCCAGATGGAGTTTAAAACGCGCTGAAACCTTCGCCACCCATCTAGAGGAGCGATTCAAACCGTTCGATTCCCCACACTCGCCCATGGAAGCTTACATAGACAGGACCCTTGCAAAACAAATCCAACCCGGTCAGTCCACGGTCCATGTGACCCTCAAAGAGGTCGAAATACAAATCCAAGCACTCAAGACAAGAAAAGCCCCTGGATCTGACGAACTGGACAACAGAACAATAAAGTTGCTCCCTACCAAATGTATACTACTCATAGTACTCATCTTTAATACGATGCTTCGAATTGGACACTTCCCAAGGCAATGGAAAAGCGCTCTGATCACCATGATCCCAAAACCCAAAAGATCGCTAACGCAAGTCGAATCTTATCGACCAATAAGCCTGCTGCCGACCCTCTCCAAAATATTCGAAAGAATATTATTGGCCAGAGTGTCGGAGCTGGATTGCGTTAAGCGGATCATACCAAGGCATCAGTTCGGATTTCGAAAACGGCATGGGACACCGGAGCAGCTCCACCGAGTAGTTGACTTCATCATTGACAGCTTCGAGAACTTCGAGTATTGCGTCGCGGCATTCGTTGACATCAAACAGGCGTTTGACCGAGTGTGGCACAAAGGACTCCTGTTCAAACTAAAAACCTTGCTTCCACCCTCTCTGTTTTATATACTCCACAGCTTCCTCGAAAATAGAAAATTTGTTGTAGTTGTCAACGGGCTAACAGGCTAACTTGGAGCAAACACATAACAACAGTATGTCATAGTTTACGACAAAAACTTAAAAGAATGACTTGGCTCCTTAAGAAAAACAGCAAGCTTTCTCTGAGCAACAAGGTGCTGCTGTACAAAACCCTACTGGCCAAATCTTCGGCACTGCAGCAAAGTCCCACTGGAGGAAAATTAGTGTCATTCAATCCAAGGTGCTGAGACTAAGTACTGGGGCCCCCTGGTACATCCGAAACCGGGCCTTAGCAAGAGACCTAAAAGTCCCCTTGGTGGGTGACCAGTTACGTCAGCAGTCCACCAGCTACATGGCCCGTCTTTCTGCCCACCCCAATATACTTGCAATAAGGCTTTGCAGAAGAAAACGACGGAGACTTCGCAGGATCCACCCCATCGACCTCCTAAACCGGGTTCTAAGATAGAGGAAATATAAACCAAATAATTTAAAACTTAATAGGTAATGTTAAGTAAGTTCCTCACATAATTATAAAGCTAGGTTAAGATGCTCAAGTATAGTATCAAAAAATTAGCTAATAAAAAGGAATAAAAAAAAAAAGGCATTATCGCGCACAAGATGCTTTGGTATGCGTGTATACGTTTGGCATAAATAAAATGAGTCAATGTTTTTATGTCGCCCCATGCAAAACGTATATTATCTTGTTTTCACATGCTACATCATGATATATCATCATCGAACTGTCCTTGGCTTTCTCAGGTGCTCTAACAACTTCGTTCTCGAAAAACTTGAAATACCCCATTCCTTTAAGATAAGATAAGATCTTCTAAGCATTCATATTTCGGCTGAAAAAATGATTTTAAGTATAAGTAAATATTGTTAAATTTTACTCCATTTGGACTCTCTATTAAGCTGATCATGAGAATTGTCATTCCGCAATTAGATCCTTTAATTGAGCACACTGTGTCAAATATTATTATCAATATCAATATTTCTCACTTATATATTCATTTTTTGCTTTTTGAAACGCATATTAAATTAATTTATTCTCGCAAATGATTATCATTCACTGCTTTACCTTCAACGATTAAGTATCAATTAAAATACCCATTTTTTATAAAAGATTTAGTCGTAAACGAAACGCCTATTGTGGAGGTAGTCTAGTTAATAAAATAATTAATAGCCTCCCGATTAAATTACATTTACCTGGTTATCAAGTCTGTGGTCCAGCCATAAAACTAAAACCTACAGCGTGGTCACAAAAGTATTAACCCATTAGACGCAGCTTGCAGGCACGATATAGTATTATCTGAAAATAAAGATTTAGCTAAACGGCATATAGCTGATATAAATTTAGCCAATAAGGCTTGGGAGAGCGTCAAAGCGTCTGATAGCAACATTGGAGAAAAAGCTGCTGCGTATTTCGTTACGAATGCAATAAAAAGAGCGACATAACCGCTCAATGGAAACTATTGCGTTGGGCAAAGAATTTTATCTAAGACCATATCGATAGGACTAAGGAATAACAACTGATCGTTCTGCAAAAAACTACAAAGTCAGCTACCTGACTCTCAAATTATGATATAATGAAATTTGCACGTAGGCATATTCCATATTTCAGATGTATATTTATGAGAGATTCTCTCCCCAAAAATAAGTGGAAAAATGAAATGAATAGTTCGAAAGTTTTGGAAATTTACAACCTACTTAAGAAGTTATTCGTTATTAAGGAAAAAACATTAAATACAACCAAAGACTATATAAACACTAAGATCGGCAGCTTAATATTCTGAAAATTAAGAACGCATACGAAATCTGCATCATTGCGCTCTGACAGCCGAGAGTGCGATAAAGCTAGAAATATAATGTACTTTCTGCTTCGGCTCTATGAGGGGCGTGCAATCAATTTTGTTTGTAAGCGTGTGAATATACATACATAACAGCTTATTTGAATGTGTTGTTATCCACTGCTCTGGGGCAGTCTCTGGCTGGCAAAGAAATACATTTTCTTAGTTTTCTAGCGCTGATCATGAACTATGTATCTCAAATTTGTGTTGATTCGAATGCCTGTTTTGTACTGAGGTTGGCTCCGTAGAAAATATGTGTTTTTAAGTCGACGCAAATATTTATTTAACTTTTTTTTAATTATTAATTAAATTATTCTTAAGTTATATAAAATAAATTAAGAAAATTTGTTGCAAATTTGTTGTTTTAAAGATAAATTTCGTTAATTGGGTTAATATTGGGTCCAAATTCATATTTATTTATACAAATAATTATTTTATTTATATTTGTTAGCACTCTTTTATTTCACAGCGGGGTGTTTATATTATCTATCTATTATCTATTAGCTATAACTGTGGAAACCTCTGTTTACAGATTTATTTAACACAATAAACGCTACGGTGTGCAGTCAGATTTATATTAAGGGAAGCTCTTAAAATGTTTTGGATACAAAGAATTACTGCAGATGATAGATGCTGTATTTGCCATGCAGGATGGACAAAATTTCTTATCACTTAACCGCAAGCTGTTGCTCCATTGCTGCAGCTGTATGCCACATCTGAAAATAGGCAGAAAACTCTTATATATTCTCTTGGGCGTGGAGAATCTCCACCATATTTTGTTCCATTATCACTTTCATTTGGTCAATGTCAACATGTTGCATTAATCGTTCAGTGTGGTTGCGTAACATTTTTTTTGCACAAGCTATGAAAATGCTGAACGTGAGAACAACGTAAGAAGATATAGATCAAACTGCCCGTTCGCAGATTAGGGGGAATGGAGTCATCCTGATGCAGAATATTTGCCTACATTTGCTCGCAATTTAGAGTCAGTCCACACAGAAGAATGAGTCTACATTCAAGCTCTTAGGCAGTTTGAGGAGCAGCACCAGCAGGAGCTCTCACCACAGCCACATCATTCAAGGCATCATGTGGAGCTGGAGGATATTAATGTCCTAAACGACTTTAACTCAAAGGGGATACCATTTGTTCTCCCTTCACAGGAAGTACGACTCGATGTAAAAGTAGTCTCTGACTCGAATTGACAGTGGGTGTTATCAGATCGTTAACCAGAGGGCGGTAGGCGCTCAACATTATACTCTTTGATTATCGTATCGCAGTTCTTACAGAGGCAGCTGTAGAACATTACTATGAATGAATGAAGAATTGATAAATAAAACAAAATCGCTTTCTCTTTTTTATGCCCTTGCAGAGGGTATTATAATTTTGTCGTGAAATGTGTAACGCATAGAAGAAGACATATCCGACCCCATAAAGTATATATATTCTTGATCAGCATCAACAGTCGAGTCGATATAGCCATGTCCGTCTGTCCGTCTGTCTGTTTCTATGCGAACTAGTCACTCAGTTTTAAAGCTATCTTAATGAAACTTTGCAGAAGTCCCTTTTTCTGTTGCACGCAGCACATATGTCAAAACCAGCTGGTTCGGACCACTATATCATATAGCTACCATAGGAACGATCGGTCGAAAATTAAGTTTTTGTATGAAAAAACATTTTGTGGTTCAAGATATCTTGACCAAGCTCGGCATTTATTAGTTTTACTAAGCTCCTCAAATATATGGAAAATCCTATTAAGATCAGACCACTATATCATATAGCTGACATAGGAACGATCGGTCGAAAATTAAGTTTTTGTATGAAAAAACATTTTGTTTTTCAAGATATCTTGACCGAAGTGCCGAAGATAGCGTGCCGAAGATAGCCTTTCTTCCTCGTTTATGAATACAACTTTTCTATTTTAGAAGAATAAATGTAAATAATGATAAATAAAAAAAATTCTTTCTATTTTTAAGTATACAACTTTTCAATTTCAGACGAATTCAATATTATTTATTATTTTTTTATTACAGACAAAAAAAAATCTATTATTTTACAGAATTAATATCGAATACATATACAGTTGCGAAATTAATAATAGCACCACTGCAACACATTTTGTTCTTGATAAAATAAAATGCGATTACTGTTCCGATTTTTTTAAAACTATATTTTTTTATATTGTTTAGTGTTCCCCATAAACAAAAACAGTGTTACCGGTATTCAAATTCCTGTCAATTTTTTATTTTTGGTGATTTTATCAAAAAAGTCCCCAAAACTGCCGAACCAAAAAATAGCACCATTAGCCTTTTTCTTAGTGAATCCTTGTTATATCGCAAAACTACCTTTGCAGAATGCACTTGCTTATTAGTTTTGAATAAAATATCATTGTTTCTTTCATAAAAGTTAATAATAGTCAGTATAATGGGACGTGGAAAGCACTTCACTGCAGAGAAGCGTGATCTTATCAAAAAATTGATATTGGACGGAAGAACTTACAGAGAAGTTAATCAATTTGTAGGATTATTTAATAAAATGATTTAAAACGCCTTAAACTATCAAAAAAATACTAAAACACGCGGACGATAGCGATCTATGACCCCTCATCATGTCAAAAGACTGGTTCGTCAGAAAACAAAGGATCCCTTTAAGCCTGCTACCGAGCTTAAAAAAGAGCGTAACTAAATGTGACGGACCAAACACTTCGTACGTATCCTAGGCAACATTATCTAAAAGTCTGCAGCCCAAGATAGGAACCACTTTTAATCGCGAGACCTATTACTAAGCGCATGAACTTTGCAGGGATCATGCAAATTGGGCATGCCAACAATAGGGGGATATTTTATTGTCAGATGAGTCCAAAGTGGTTATGTTTGGTGGAAAAGGATCTCGATCATACGTTAGACGTCCAAGGAACACAGAATACAAACCCTAGTACACCACAAAAACCATTTAGCATGGAGGGTGTAGGGTAATGGTATGGGCCTGCTTCTCGTACTATTGCGTACGTCCAATACCTGGGATAAAATCCATCATGGATCAGCACTCGTATGTGAATATCATGGAGACAGTTATGGTAGCCTTTGCAGACTAAGAAATGCCCCTCGTACGGGTCTTCCAACAGGACAATGACCCCAAACACACCAGCAGGAATGGTTCAGGGCAAACTCTGGGAACGTTTTGGAGTGGCCTGCTCAGTCGCCTGACCCTAATCTCATTGAAAATTGTGGTCCGACGACAAGAAGGCAGTTGCTGCTTCCAAACCAACCAATATCGGATCCCTTTGGGAAGAAATTAAAGGGTCCTGGTGCAAAATTCGCATAAAACGATGCCAGGACTCAGTTGATTCCATGCCAAGTCGCTGTGCAGCTGTTATTGCCAATAAAGGACACTGTACTATATGTTAAATGACAAATATAGATTTAGTATTAATAGTTCAAAATTGTTTTCATATGAATTCCTCCCGTATTGGCCATTTTTTTCCATTTAAAATCAATTTTTTTAAATAGGTGCTATTATTTGGTTCGCCTAATTTTATCACTTTTTACAAAGTTCCTTCCATAACTTAAAAACGTTATCCAATAGGACAATTTTCTTTTTATTCCCATGTTTGGAAGAGTCCACCATTTCTAAAAATGTGGTTCGAGTTTCCTTAATGTTACAAATGTGGGTGTGGCAACTATTTAAAAAATGCTTGTGGTGGCGGTGCTATTATTAATTTCGCAACTGTATATATATATATGTATATATGTATATATGTATATATGTATATATGTATATATGTATATATGTATATATGTATATATGTATATATGTATATATGTATATATGTATATATGTATATATGTATATATGTATATATGTATATATGTATATATGTATATATGTATATATGTATATATGTATATATGTATTTATGTATATATGTATATATGTATATATGTATATATGTATATATGTATATATGTATATATGTATATATGTATATATGTATATATGTATATATGTATATATGTATATATGTATATATGTATATATGTATATATGTATATATGTATATATGTATATATGTATATATGTATATATGTATATATGTATATATGTATATATGTATATATGTATATATGTATATATGTATATATGTATATATGTATATATGTATATATGTATATATGTATATATGTATATATGTATATATGTATATATGTATATATGTATATATGTATATATGTATATATGTATATATGTATATATGTATATATGTATATATGTATATATGTATATATGTATATATGTATATATGTATATATGTATATATGTATATATGTATATATGTATATATGTATATATGTATATATGTATATATGTATATATGTATTTATGTATATATGTATATATGTATATATGTATATATGTATATATGTATATATGTATATATGTATATATGTATATATGTATATATGTATATATGTATATATGTATATATGTATATATGTATATATGTATATATGTATATATGTATATATGTATATATGTATATATGTATATATGTATATATGTATATATGTATATATGTATATATGTATATATGTATATATGTATATATGTATATATGTATATATGTATATATGTATATATGTATATATGTATATATGTATATATGTATATATGTATATATGTATATATGTATATATGTATATATGTATATATGTATATATGTATATATGTATATATGTATATATGTATATATGTATATATGTATATATGTATATATGTATATATGTATATATGTATATATGTATATATGTATATATGTATATATGTATATATGTATATATGTATATATGTATATATGTATATATGTATTTATGTATATATGTATATATGTATATATGTATATATGTATATATGTATATATGTATATATGTATATATGTATATATGTATATATGTATATATGTATATATGTATATATGTATATATGTATATATGTATATATGTATATATGTATATATGTATATATGTATATATGTATATATGTATATATGTATATATGTATATATGTATATATGTATATATGTATATATGTATATATGTATATATGTATATATGTATATATGTATATATGTATATATGTATATATGTATATATGTATATATGTATATATGTATATATGTATATATGTATATATGTATATATGTATATATGTATATATGTATTTATGTATATATGTATATATGTATATATGTATATATGTATATATGTATATATGTATATATGTATATATGTATATATGTATATATGTATATATGTATATATGTATATATGTATATATGTATATATGTATATATGTATATATGTATATATGTATATATGTATATATGTATATATGTATATATGTATATATGTATATATGTATATATGTATATATGTATATATGTATATATGTATATATGTATATATGTATATATGTATATATGTATATATGTATATATGTATATATGTATATATGTATATATGTATATATGTATATATGTATATATGTATATATGTATATATGTATATATGTATATATGTATATATGTATATATGTATATATGTATATATGTATATATGTATATATGTATATATGTATATATGTATTTATGTATATATGTATATATGTATATATGTATATATGTATATATGTATATATGTATATATGTATATATGTATATATGTATATATGTATATATGTATATATGTATTTATGTATATATGTATATATGTATATATGTATATATGTATATATGTATATATGTATATATGTATATATGTATATATGTATATATGTATATATGTATATATGTATATATGTATATATGTATATATGTATATATGTATATATGTATATATGTATATATGTATATATGTATATATGTATATATGTATATATGTATATATGTATATATGTATATATGTATATATGTATATATGTATATATGTATATATGTATATATGTATATATGTATATATGTATATATGTATATATGTATATATGTATATATGTATATATGTATATATGTATATATGTATATATGTATATATGTATATATGTATATATGTATATATGTATATATGTATATATGTATATATGTATATATGTATATATGTATATATGTATATATGTATATATGTATATATGTATATATGTATATATGTATATATGTATTTATGTATATATGTATATATGTATATATGTATATATGTATATATTTATTCAAATATGAAATTCTTATTTCAAGTATTAATGTGTAAGTACGAAAATACTTGAATCAAGCATTGATTGGTACGTTTTTCAGCAGTTGTTGCATTGAATCAAGTATGATTGATTATTATTATAAGACAAATATGTTTTTAATATAATCCCTGTTTATGCCTTAAATAAGCTTGTATAAATCTGGATTTAAGCACTGACGAACTTAAACCTTTCAAAATTTTTGACCCAAAATACTTGTATTACTCACATTTTGGTATTTAAATAAGATCAATTTAGTCTTAAAATAAGATTTTCTCATCATATTTCTAGTAATCCCTAACCTTGATATAAGATTAATTTATTCTTGCAACAAGCCCCAATCAGTCAATCAGTCCATACTAAGTCCTATACTAAATCTAAAACCAAAGTGTTGGCTGTTGTGTGTGCACATAGGAAAAGCATGAGAATCTACGCCGATCTACTTGCATAAACACAGCGTTGCATTCATACAAATATACACATGTATTCTTGCGAGCGCGCGGCGTCGGCTCAACGACGGCTTCTTTGCTATTTTCTAGCGCGATCAACTTCGTCACTTTTCTACATCCGAGTGTATATACACTTTATATGTGTAGAAGCCGTGTCGTTTGCAAAAATACATACATATGATACATTTACTCATGTGTATCTATGTAAATATGTATTATCTATCATACGTACATATGTACGTATTTGTACTTACTTATCCTCTAAAAAAGAAAGCAGGTGCTCCAAACCAACCTGCGTAAGAAGCTCCTGAAGCCTTTTATCCAGCACTGTCGCATTCTTTTTCTCTTCACTTGAAATGCCACGCTTCGGCTTCAGCAAGAGTAAGAAAAAAATTGAAAGAGTCAGCGCGTGCCAATTCTCTCTCAATTTTTTGCTCTCTTCAGCTTTACAGCCAGTTTACAGTGGTTAATCTTAAATTAACTTTTTTTTATTATTATTGATTTTTTAAAGCTTTCATTGAGTACAAATACTACATAAAATAACTTTTTGTACTTGATTCAAGAATATTAGTACTTATTCTAAGACCTTTCAGAGATTATATGAAATTAAGTACGAATTAAACTTAAATCAAGAATTTTTAGCTCGATTTGGGCTCAAAACGTAATGAATTTTTTGGTATAAGATCAAGTACAAAAAGTCTTGTCATTAGCCTGCCGTTTTTCTTTCTATGTAGTTATTCCACCTCACAAAAGCGTTGTGCCCCTTGAACATTGTTTGTTGACGTTGACGACATTTTTTTTTTTGTTTTGGAGTTTTACTTGCTGTTGTTGACTGTTGACTTTTTCACTTTATAGTTTTCAGATCACTAAATAAATTTTATTTAAAAATAATGTTCACACTCGACACGCACGACAATAAACCACATTATAGCTAGCCCCACACACTCAAGAGCTCAACACGCTCGACAACAACCCGCATTATAGCTCGCTGATAGCATAGCATATCAACAAGCCTCCCATTCCCCCATCCAACACCCACCCATCAAAATCACATCGCAGCGTAAACAATGTGATCTTGCACAAACACACACACACACACACACACACACACACACACACACAAACACAAATGGCCTTAACCTATATATTTATATATATATATATATATATATATATATATATACATATATACATATATATCAAACCTCTATTCCCGCCAAATCCTTCAAACAATTCAATCTTGACCTGCACAACAATTGTAAACAAACCACACTGACCCGCCACATCAAACTTTCAAAACAACAACAACAACACTGATACAATAATTATAAGCAAACCACTTACGCTCAAAACCTTAACAACCCAAATCTTTGAACCCACAACAACACTGATCTATACAATAAATATAATGAAAACCACTTCCGTCAAAAACGTAAACAAACCTAACCTTGATAAAACATAAAAAAACCCGACGCTTATGTAAACAAACCATTTCCGCTGATAACACCCTGACGTCACTTCCTGGTCCAGAACATACATTCCCTATCTATTCTCACCGCTTCTTGGACATGTTTTATGAAATTAATTTGTTCAGTTTTGTTACCATGAATCACAGTTTCATTTGATAAATCGATTACTGCTTTAATCTCCTTCAGTAAATTATAGCCGACTAATAGATGTGCCTCTAGATTTATTATTTCGTAAAAGCTGTGGCGTTTGCCAGATATGTTTATATTGTGAAAGTGCGTTATGATACTGTAACCGCTTACAGTTTTTATTCTTTTTTTTATAACTAATTCTTCTGCATTATCATATATACCCTCTTTTATATAACACGCGGTAGCACTGGTGACAATTAATATTTTTAAATTTTTATTTATTTTTTGTTTATTTTGAAAATGAAGGGGTGGTCTCCCCCTCCTCCTCTAAAAAATGGTCTTCCTCAGTTATTAATACGCATGAGCTTGTTAGGTTGCTGAACCTAAGGAGGGGCATAATCTCGCTTCTTTGGTTGAGATTTTGGGGATACGGATAAGGTGTATTTTGTAGTTGTATGGATTTATCAACATCAATGGGCTCCGGTGAAGGTTGAGAAGTCTTGTTGTTGTGAGCAAGAAATTGTTTTTGTAGAACTTGATTGAACCCTTAGTAATTGTCATAAATTTTGTTAGGTTGGTTTGGGTTTGAGCTTTCATTTGCTGATTTTTCTGCCTCGGAATTGGATTGTGACGTTGTTGGGCGTTGGTAAAGTGATTGTAAGCGAAGTTTTTCCTTTGGTAATTCGCTTCTAATTCTTGAGCTTTTGCCAAAGCACTCGACAAATTCTCTGGTTTTAGGGAAGACAAAACTTCTGATAAAGAACCATTGAGGCTGTGATGAAAATTCTTAGGGCGTTGTCCCTATTCTTCTTATTCATTTCAGTATTGATCCTGGCTTTATCGCCATATATCATAATCGTTTTGTTTATCAAGAGGGTTAGTTTTTTATTAACCAAATTGTAATATTCTAGAACAGTTAGGTTACCCTGTCGTAGAATACTCAATTCCTGTTCTATTATGTAGATTGGCCGTCTATTACTGTAGGCGAAATCCAATCTTCCAAGTTTGGCTTCAAAGTTAAGAACTGTACTGTGATTGGTCAGGGATTCATTCGCTTTGCCTGTTATTTTGTTTCATAAGATTGTTAAAGCTCCTACATACTTTCAACTTCCTTCTTTATACATACGCATGGCGTATGCTTCGCGCCAGCTAACATATGCATAATAACTACCTGTAAATTCTGGTATTGAATTCATGACATCTAATGATGAAATTCTTATTCATTATCGAAAGAGAGAGTAATTTGCAATTTCCATTCTGCAAAATGTTCTTGAAGAACTCTAGTCTGAGTTGCTTTCAACTGTCCTACCAAATCAGCTGTACAATTTTGACCAATTTTATACCCTGAACCCATTGAAAATATGTAAAAAGGGTATAATGTATTTGTTCAAATGTATGTAACAGGCAGACGGAAGCATCTCCGACCCCATGAAGTATACATATTTTTAATCAGCATCAACGGCTGAGTCGATTAGCCACGTCCGTATGTATGAATGCAAGGATCTTAGAAACTATAGAGCTAAACTATAGAGATAGGAATAATAAGAACTATAGAGCTAGAGAATTGTAATTTTAGCTGTAGGTTCTTCTAATCTATGCGCAGATCGTTTTTTTCCGATAATCGATAACTTACTCCCTTTCCAGGCAATCGATAAAAATCGATATCGTAATCCTGTTTTTTGAGCAAATTGGGTAAAAGCAAAAGTGATATGTTTACTCCAGAATAGTACGTATATATCAAGTATCTTTCATTTCATACCTATCTCCGCCACCCCGCTACTACCTCATAGCTATAAATCAAGCTAATAACCCAACCTGCATTGCCCATCAATTTAAGGTACAATTTTAATGCAATGACTTTTTTGAGAATACACAAATTATCTATGGTACAAAAAGATATACTGTAGAAAATATTATTAAGATCGATTCAGAAATGTTACGTTACATCAAATCATTCACATTCATTCAAACATTAAACTAAACTTCTTTTTGATTATCCAGTTTTTAACAATAATTATTCTAACAAAAAAAGGTTTCTTATTACTCACGTAAAACTTCTTTCTTTACCGGTTATTGCAATGTCGTCCAAGTCCTTCCTTCCTTCAGGTTTTAAGGTCAAGTCTTTCTTCCTTGCTTCTGGTTTTTAGTTCTTCTTTTTAAGTTGTTGTCGTTCAGGGATCTCGGGTTGATGCATTTTTCATAATTCGTCACATATAAATGCTTTCATTTCACTTTAAAGTATCTTTTTAGTTCGACGATTATTTATCATTCACAAAAACAAAGGTTTTTATTTAACGGTGTTTGATATTTTTTATTGAACGGTGCTTGTTATTGTTCAACATTTTTAGTTGACTTTCAAGTCTTTATTATTGCAAACAGTTTGTGTTTCCGTTTATCTTATACTTTTTTATACTCTTTCGAGTTTTTTGAAACAGGATATTTCCGTCTGTTGGAAATTTTTAATGCTTCTTTTTAGAGACACACTGCATTTCCGTGTATAGAACATTTTTAATGCTCTTTTTAATGGATTTGAAAATGGGCACTTTGTTCACTCGCGATTCACTAACGATATTTTTACTTTTGAATATCCTTTTCTTGTGTTATCAATCGCAAGCCCCACGTTGAGCGCCAATTAACCAATTGGTAGCGAACAATTGGAAAAAAATATATATATTGTGGGAGCTAGGAGCTTCCGATTTATTTGAATCTAAAATTAGAACTAAAGTACAGTCATGAACTTATGCTGCAAGTCAGCTAAGTTTATGATAAAGGTTATTTTCTTAAGGCGCAAAAGCTCGCTATGATCTTATACTGCAGATCAGCTGTGTTTATGATAAAAATTCTTTTCTTTTAGATCAAAAGCTCGCGGGGACGGCTTTCGTATTCAAAAGCTAAATGCTTGGAATTATGTTTACGTTAGGATTTGCGTACGAGAATTCGGGTCTTAAGTTTACGTTGTGAATTGCGCATAAGAATTTGGATCTGTTACGTTAAGTGTTTGAACTATTATGTTTATGTTAGAGCCGGGACTCTAGATTTTTAAGTGGCTGCGCTGTTATGTTAATCTTAGAGCCGGGAGTCTGGGTCCTTATGTTAGAAAGGCCGCAGCTGCGCGTTAAGTGGATCTAATAAGGGTGAAAGAGCTAAGTAATTGGAAAAGAAAACTTATTCCGATATGATGCATATGTTAGATTAAATGAACAATTGCTAGATTTAGTTTGGTGCTCCTTTTGACAGCCAGCACCACATGCATGTATAGGGTAGAGCTGGAATTCTACATTGTTGAATGACAAGGACACCAACATCTTAGTTATTTTTCAATTACTGGATCACATTTATTCAATATTCTGGTTTGTATCTTCCTGTCCCTTTCTCTGTCTACAATATATAAAGTGACGACTAAGGCCCAAAGAGCACAAAGACCCACCCCAGTTGCCTTGAGCAAGGCCTGACCAGTCTGTAGACGGAGTGAGCTCCGTACGACTTACTTGAGCTAGTTACAGGGGTTTTCTGCAAATGTCATCGTATGTATATTCCTTACCTTTCCCATAACTAAACATTCTTTAAGTAGACAATGCTGAAATAAATCAAAATTAAGTAGGCGACATAAGTAAAAATTGCGTTACAAGCCCAGAAATACACATTGATTAAATTAGTACAAATAATCTAGTTATAAGAAAAATAAATAATTTTCCCACATTTGTGAAACTCTTGCCTACCTCTCGAACAATATAATAAATTATAAGAATTATAATTAATTAATTATAAGAAAAATAAATAATTTTCCCACATTTGTGAAACTCTTGCCTACCTCTCGAACAATACATATATACATACATATACGTATATATGTATGTATTGTATGTATGTGTGTATATATATGGTCTGCTTTCATTCATCCCTGGAAAGTTTTGAGCTACATGCATCTTATACAACAAATGTAAAAATACAATGTTCCTATAATTCTATACTCAGGTCCGCTGTTTTAACATAATACCAGGAATTTTAAAAAATATATCAGTTTTATCTCTTACCTGTAAACGAAAACTGAGCTATTGTTTTCCATCGGAAATTTGCACATTCGCTGGGTTATACTCTCCCGGATTACATCATCATTGTTATGTATCTCTTCGACATTAAAATTGTGTACAGTCGGCCTTGTAGAAATAAGGTATCCCACAGCATTAAAATAAGGAACATCCTCGGGACTGTGAATGTACAACTTTTGTTGTTTTTACATTAATGCGTATTAAGTAATAATTTTTATAATACAATACATAACAAAATTAAGAATGCTCTTGTCAGGAGTGGAAGATAAGGGGAAATTCCAAAGCTCACAAGCACAATAGCTTCTCCCCATAGAGTAATAAACAGATACATAGGAGGCTTTTGGATCAAAAGCTCTTTTTCAAAATACTTGGTGCAAGATACCGAGGTTGCAAACACAAATTGCAAAAACAACATCCGGCTGTCTGCAGCTTCTTCTGCCGATGCCCAAAATCCAATGACAACTTTAAATCATTTTCCATAACGACTCGACAATGAAAAAAGCATACCACAAATTCTGTTCTTGCTATCCCTTTTTGTTTGAGGCTAAAGCCTATGATCTTCGCTTCCGCACCCTTCTAACTCATTGTTGTGGTTTCTAAGCACTGCTATGCTTATAATTCGCAAAGTCATGTATTCTTCTTCTCCACTCGCTTTCAACTAGCAATCAGCTCGGCAGATTTTTATAACTTTTTATTTTTCGACCAGCAAGGCACCCTTTAGATTAGATTAGAGATTTTCGATCCTCACTTATTGTTCACAAGCTTAAGCCTAAAAAGGGAAATCAGCCTTTCCCGACACAAGGTCCTGCTAAGCAAATTAAATTTATCGTCGGACATAGTCTCTTTTTTTTTTATCTATGCACTTTATGGCTAGCATTTCCTTCGATTCGGATATAATCGCATTTTCAAACATAGTTATATTCAACCAAATCTTTCTGATTGTATACATTTTTCAAACATTATCGTTTGGTGGTTGGGTGTTAATTGCCGTTAAAGCAACTCTCCAATCAGAGCTTTTATGTTTTACTTCGTTTACTAGTGCTGAGACTGTATCAGTTAAGGTTACTTTTCCACAAAGCGATATTTATTGATTTATAAAGGGTCGACAAAGACGAGCCTTAATGAGAATACAAAATTTTGTAATAGCATAATGACATGATGGAGGTGTTTTAATTGCCCGTCCGGACAGCTTTGTCCCTTTTCACAGCTAATTTTGTCATCGAAGTTATTAGAGCATACAGCTAAGAAGGAAGTCTTTAGTATATAACATGCTCATGTATCCAACCTTTTTGATATTCAAGATTACATGAAACATATAACTTTAATTAAATAAGTGTATACTAATGTGCGTGAGTAACTGTTGGGTGATTTTAATATACCGAACATCTTTTTATCACTATTCACCACCAAATATTATCTTATACCCTCAACCCTTATATGACTTTATAGACTACATGCTATATCTTTCGTTTTAACAATCTTGTATTGTTGTTGATCTTGTATTGTTCAACGATTACCTTAATGTCAATGTGGACTAGTCCCCTTTTCTATATTTGCTTTCCATATTCATTTGTGACTAACAGGCTCCACCAGATTTCGCATATTTATTTTTATTTGCCGAATCAACATATTCAAGCAACTGATTGGTATTTCTCAAATGACCTTGTTGTTATGTATGTACTCCCAATTATATCCCAAGGTCTGGTTCTTCTAAGCCACCCTGGCTATGACCAAGCTATCAAACTAAAAAATATTAGGTCTAAACATTTAAAAAAAATTCATGTCTGGTTCGAATATTGACTTGGCTACATGCATCATAGTCAATCCAAAGCTATTTTTTTAATTCTCAGTGCCATGAAAATTATCTTATTCGAAGCAAAAGGTAATTCGCCCCAACTCCGAGACAGGTTTTTATTTCTGTAAACTTGAAGAGTAACTCGTCAATTTTGACATATTATTTTTGTCTCGGGGTAGCGATGATTCGGATGATGCTAAGCTCTTTGCTAATTGGTTCCAATCAACTTACTCCTCTATCGGTTCTAATAATAATTCTTACCCTTATAATTTTTCATTTTCCTCTCTGCATAGTTTGTTCTTAGTGTACTACAGATTGCAAGCTGATGTAATTTACAACGACTTCAGTAAAGCATTTTAATCAGTGCACCATGACCTCTTGCAGTGGCTGCTTTGCAATCCCTAAACGAATCTGCTTGTTGATCAGCTGCTCTAGTTTGGTTACTGCTTTACCGACCGCACTGGAAGCCAATTCTTCGTTTATTGCACAGCTGAGGGCATGCGCAAACGAATAAATATAATCGCGTGATGTAGAGCTTTTGAAAGCTTCCTTATTTTTTTTGTCGTTGGGAAGTAGTAAAGGTTAAAAGTACAGCTCAGCATGTCATTTATATTTGAAGCGTGGGCGAGTTAAGTTCATAACATTTTTTTTCTTTGCAAATAATTTTTGCAAAGACGTCGAAGTTTGGAAGTGTTCTTTTGGTACGCTAATAGAAACCAAAAACCTTCACAACAACTCGACACACTAACCTAAGTGTGATTCGGGGGACCCTTAAAGAAAAGGTATTTATATGTGCTAGTGTTGAGACTTGGAACTAAATAAGGCTTCCACAGTTTCCGTACCTGCTCAGTTGACTAGAGCCGTTCCACTCGTCAGTAGCTTGCTAACAAAGAGCAGCGGGAATATTTAGACGTACTAGTCGGCGCTAACAGAGGGGGAGATCGGACCAGACAAAGGCAACACCAAGAGCACGTGTCGCACTTAGCAACCCAGTAGGACCAATTTTGTTGCTATTTTACTTATCAGCCGCTGTCTTGCGAAGAACAACATCTGGCATAGCCTCGGAAAACGGCGTCCAGCGGGTGAAACGCTTACTATTTATGCAGCACCATCGGGGCCGCGTGCACTAAGCATATAGCGTAACCTGCAGAGAGTAGCAAAGGAGCTGAGTCTGTATTACTATTGGTGTACCCTTTCGCTTGCTTAGAAGCCATTGCCATATAATTCCAATAATTATTTAACGTTGCCAAGATGTACGGCTAATAGATCCTTAGTTTTTTTTTTTTTTTCTTTAATTTTTCTTTCATTAATTGTTGTAAAAATATGCAATGAATATGCCTAAATAAGTTAAAGCGAGAGGAAATTCCCACACCACCGACCTTGACCGCTGCTCATTTATATATATATATACATGTGTTTATAAACTTATAAATTTCTTTTGTAATATTTAGCAACAGCGATCATAATCGTCGTATGCATTGGGCCCAACGTCTGCTTCGAAGGATATCGCGTGAGTAAGAGTTTAAAACAACGCTTATAGATATATGTACTTATATACACATATGAACATTTAAATGCAGCTTAATTTAGCAAGACGGTAAATTAATTACTATCCGTCAAGTCTCAAGATAATGTTGGTGAATTTCTTCTTCCACTTAATTTCTTTATGGGATTTAAACTAGTTGTTGTACATTCATCATATTAACTTTGGATTTAAGTTTTTGTTTGGAAACTGTATATATATATATATTTTTTTTTGTAAATCGAGTTATACCTACCTTTCTATTAATTAACATCATGCCCAAACAACAAAATTGCACAATGCGTGAATAAGTGAATTATATTAGCATATTTGATATGATATCCTAATTCCTTAAATTTTCTTTTTATCTGTCAAATACCCATGTTAGCTGCTTGCAATTTATAGTGATGGTTTAAGAACCTGAAATAGGGACAAGCATCCACATTCCATTTTTTTTTATTGCTTGTCAAGGTAGGGAGGGTAAAGAGAAAGAGAGACGATCAACACCTTAGTTCTCTCACTTACGCGAAATTGAATAGTTTGAATTTGAATGTTCGGTCGGAACACATAAATGGTACCCATACTAGTATCCGGTTTTTTTTTTTTTTTTTTTTTGTTTAATAGATTTACTTAAATCAATATTTTTTTTTCAATTTTGATCGCACTTAAACTATGTGTTTATGGTAAGTGCAGAAGGGAAAGGAAAAAAAACCCCGACCAGTCCGACGAGCTATTGTCCGAGCATTAGCAAGAAGTGCGAACCTGCAATCCCTATGCACCCGGTTAGGCAACAGCCACGGCCGTTCGTTCTATTTTGGTAGATGGCCAAACGAAAGGAAAAAAAACTGAGCCCGAACCTCCCCTCCATTACATATATGGCGCCCTGGCGTGGGGCTCGAGCAAGAACGTAAAACTTTTACCTTTTGCGTAAGCACGACTAACACCTAGTGCACAACAGTCCCCAATCGAAACTCGAAGTTATACCATATCACTTACAACCTATTATTTTTGAATTACCCTGTTAGGCCCCTTTCTCGGGAAAATACGTTGTGTTCAGACAGTAGTTAGTTGTAGGAATAAGCGATTGTAATTCAGTCATTGCTGGATTAGTCGACCACAATTAATTACTAGTTCTTTTAGCAGGTAAGATCGGAAAAGAGGGAATAATAATCAAATTTGGGTTTATTGTTTCAAGGACTATTTGGAATTACAACAAACTGGAAATATTTCGGATGTTGTCTAGTAGTCCATGAGCAGTAAAAATCCAAATCAGAAATAGACTCCAGTAAAATAAATAGCACAAATTCAACTACTCAGATTTGCTTAAGGATTGTAAGCAATAACATGGGGGAAAAAGACAGATGGAATAAATAAGCAAGACTAAATCATATAAGTCCTATTTAGTTTTCCTTTTGTGTTTGGAAGCAAGCAATAGCTTGCATTCATTATGGCAGTGAGACGAAGCACAGAGAGCATAGTTGCAGCGATTAACGCGCAAGATCCATTTTGTGGCATTTGCCATGACCAATTGCAAGCAGAACAGCTATCTGCGACTACTCCTTGTCAACACCGTTTTCACGACGTTTGCATAAGCAACACACTAAAGACAACCCCAAAATGTCCAGTATGTGAGGCAGACTGCAACCCAGGGCAATTAATATTTATGAACAATACACTGGCAGCGGAGTTACACTCAGCTGGTAATGCTGAAACAGACGAAACACTATCGCGAAATACCCTACCTGGCCAAGATGGTTCGACTACTACAGGTATCAGGAGAGGTCAGCGATTCGGAAAAGGGCGAGGAGCCACGCCCAAGCGAAGTATGCAAACTAGGTCTATGAATCGAAATCATAGAGAATATTTAGGTAGTTGCATGTCTCTAGGCAGCAATAGAAATAAGTCCGTGGACAATGGTCCAAATGTAGAGACAATTAACTATATTAACGAAGCTCTACAATCTCAGCAAAGGACTTTAATAGCAGAATTCAATAATGTTATTAAAGCTTCTGTTGAACAATCACTGCAAGAGAAGTTGGCAACATTAAATGTACGAAGTGAGCGAGCTGAATCAACACGCTCTAGATTAGTTCAGTCTCCAAGGGGATTAGGTGCTGATACTCTCCCTAATCGCGCCCAGAACTCTGACATACCCCTTGACTGCGGATCATACAGCCCCAGAGGTAGCAATCGATCAAATTCAAGTTTGAGCTCAGAAAAAGCAGCTAGCATTATGCAAACCTGGCGACTTAAATTTGACGGTTCGAAAGACTCTATGCAGGTAGATGAATTCTTGTATCGAATTCGTTCATTAACGGCTCAAAATTTGAACGGCGACTATAGGCTCCTTTGTGACAATCTGCATTTACTTTTCTTCGGGAAAGCCAATGATTGGTTTTGGAGCTTCCACAAGAAAAACCCACAGTATACCTGGTTGGCTTTCTGTTCGGATTTCCGACTTAGATTCGAGGACGTCAAAGACGTCTTTGACTTATGGGAACTAATTAGGAAAAGACGCCAGAAAGATCAGGAGACATTTGACGATTTTCAATCCGCGATTGAAGGCTTGGTTAGCCAACTATCTAACGAAATAAGCGAAGACAAGCTTGTAGACCTATTAAAACGCAATGCAAGAACAGCGCTCAGGTACGAACTATTGCATTTGAAGATTAGAACTCGAGCAGAATTAAGAGAGGAAGTAAAGAAACATGAAAGTTTCTGTAGAGAAACTGGCTCGTTTCCCAATCTACTTAGACGATTTACTTCTGCTTTCAGAGGACTTCGATTCTCATATGTTGCTTTTGCAGGAAGTAGCGTTGCACTTGCGTAAAGCGAACTTGACAATCAACATCGCAAAATCAAAATTTTGTATGCGGGAAATTAAATATTTAGGCTTTATAATTGGATATGGTCAACTAAAGACGGACCCCAGCAAAATACAAGCTATTAACGAATTCCCTGTACCAAAAAGTGTAAAACAGCTGAGACGTTTCCTCGGACTCGCTGGATGGTACAGACGTTTCGTTAATCATTATGCAACAGTTAGCTTTCCGCTTACAGAGTTGCTAAAGAAATCGAAAGTATTGAAATGGAACACTGATGCTGATTCCGCTTTCAACGACTTGAAAACACTTTTAACTTCTGCACCTGTATTGGCTACACCCGACTTCTCAAAACCTTTTAGATTAGTTTGCGATGCTAGCACAACTGGTTTAGGGTGCGTTCTAGCTCAACTAAATGAACAGGCTCCAATAGCATACATGTCAGAGAAACTGTCAAAGGCCCAACGGAATTATAGTGTGACCGATCTGGAATGCTTAGCCGTAATAAGAGGTATTTTTAAATTTAGAGCGTATATAGAAGGACAGGACTTCGAAGTAATAACTGATCATGCTTCCTTGCAATGGCTCATGAGACAGAAGGATCTCAGAGGACGTCAAGGTAGATGGGTGATAAAATTACAGGGTTTCAAGTTTAAAGTCTCGCATCGTAGCGGTACACAAAATGTTGTCGCTGATGCGCTATCGCGTCAAAATGAGGCAGAGCTTGCGGAATTCGAAGAGCATGGTCCCATAGTTGACCTGTCTTCACCTGAATTCAAATCGCCAAACTATCTGGATCTGATAGATAATATCTCTTCTAACCAGTCTAGATTACCAGATTTACAGATAATCGACGGTTTTATATATAAACGTACTGAGCCAGCGACGGGATATAGCATCCAGGAGAAACAATCCTGGAAACTCTGGATACCTTCGTCTCTCACCCTACAAGTGATAGAGAGAGCCCACAATCCCCCTAACGCTGCACAGATACTTGTTTTGGCCAAAAATGTCGTCCCAAATTCATGAATATATAGTCAATTGTAAGGTTTGTCGGCAAACGAAAAGCCCCAATGTAGTGTTGAGACCTCCAATGGGCAAGCCTATGACGTCAGAACGGCCATTTCAGAAGCTCTACATGGATCTTCTAGGGCCATATCCTCGGTCAAAGAACGGCAATATAGGTCTCCTGATGGTTGTAGACCATAATACTAAATTTCATTTTATGTGGCCTCTTCGCGCGTTTACTACCAACAAAATTATCGACTATCTAGAAAACACACTGTTTTGCACTTTCGGCGTTCCAGAAACTATTCTGACCGACAATGGCTCTCAGTTCATTTCTAGTGTCTTTAAAGCTTTTCTTACCCGGTATGGAATCATCCACATTCGAACGGCAATATACTCGCCACAAAGTAATGCGAGTGAGCGAGTAAATAGATCAGTGTTAGCGGCTATTAGAGCCTATATCGGAAAAGATCATTCAAATTGGGATAAAAAGCAGTACGCCATTTGTGCAGCCTTGAGAGCCAGCGTTCACCAAAGTACAGGGTACTCTCCATATTTTTTTGCGTTTGGACAGAATATGATGTTAAACGGTAAAGACTATGACTTGCTAAAGCGGCTTAACCTCTTGTCCGAAGACACCGCTATTGAGAGGTCCACAGCTTTACAAGTAATCCGTCAGCTAGCTAAAGACAATGTAGCTCAGTCACATAATAGAAATGCTAAGATATATAATCTGCGCAGCCGAAACATAAGTCTTACTGCTGGTACGAAAGTCTTCGCACGCAATTTTTGTCAGAGTAACGCGCAAAAGAAGTTCAGTTCTAAGCTTGCACCAGTTTTCATTCCCGCGGTTGTTGTACAAAAAATCAGCCCAGCCTACTATCAACTAGCTAATGAAACAGGTAAATGCATCGGTACTTTTCATCTCAAAGATATACAGACTAGTAACAAGCTCTAACTCAACAGATATTATAGTTATTTCAGTTTATGTCCCGCTAGCAAGTAGCGCTGCATAAACTGTGGTGTAGTGGCTGCTTTGCAATCCCTAAACGAATCTGCTTGTTGATCAGCTTCTCTAGTTTGGTTACTGCTTTACCGACCGCACTGGAAGCCAATTCTTCGTTTATTGCACAGCTGAGGGCATGCGCAACCGAATAGGGCGAATAGAGAGAAAAAAGGTGATAAGATCAGGCCATAGTACCGTTTTAAAATATAATCGCGTGATGTAGAGCTTTTGAAAGCTTCCTTATTTTTTTTGTCGTTGGGAAGTAGTAAAGGTTAAAAGTACAGCTCAGCATGTCATTTATATTTGAAGCGTGGGCGAGTTAAGTTCATAACATTTTCTTTCTTTGCAAATAATTTTTGCAAAGACGTCGAAGTTTGAAAGTGTTCTTTTGGTACGCTAATAGAAACCAAAAACCTTCACAACAACTCGACACACTAACCTAAGTGTGATTCGGGGTGACCCTTAAAGAAAAGGTATTTATATGTGCTAGTGTTGAGACTTGGAACTAAATAAGGCTTCCACAGTTTCCGTACCTGCTCAGTTGACTAGAGCCGTTCCACTCGTCAGTAGCTTGCTAACAAAGAGCAGCGGGAATATTTAGACGTACTAGTCGGCGCTAACAGAGGGGGAGATCGGACCAGACAAAGGCAACACCAAGAGCACGTGTCGCACTTAGCAACCCAGTAGGACCAATTTTGTTGCTATTTTACTTATCAGCCGCTGTCTTGCGAAGAACAACATCTGGCATAGCCTCGGAAAACGGCGTCCAGCGGGTGAAACGCTTACTATTTATGCAGCACCATCGGGGCCGCGTGCACTAAGCATATAGCGTAACCTGCAGAGAGTAGCAAAGGAGCTGAGTCTGTATTACTATTGGTGTACCCTTTCGCTTGCTTAGAAGCCATTGCCATATAATTCCAATAATTATTTAACGTTGCCAAGATGTACGGCTAATAGATCCTTAGTTTATTTTTTTTTTCTTTAATTTTTCTTTCATTAATTGTTGTAAAAATATGCAATGAATATGCCTAAATAAGTTAAAGCGAGAGGAAATTCCCACACCACCGACCTTGACCGCTGCTCATTTATATATATATATACATGTGTTTATAAACTTATAAATTTCTTTTGTAATATTTAGCAACAGCGATCATAATCGTCGTATGCATTGGGCCCAACGTCTGCTTCGAAGGATATCGCGTGAGTAAGAGTTTAAAACAACGCTTATAGATATATGTACTTATATACACATATGAACATTTAAATGCAGCTTAATTTAGCAAGACGGTAAATTAATTACTATCCGTCAAGTCTCAAGATAATGTTGGTGAATTTCTTCTTCCACTTAATTTCTTTATGGGATTTAAACTAGTTGTTGTACATTCATCATATTAACTTTGGATTTAAGTTTTTGTTTGGAAACTGTATATATATATATATTTTTTTTTGTAAATCGAGTTATACCTACCTTTCTATTAATTAACATCATGCCCAAACAACAAAATTGCACAATGCGTGAATAAATGAATTATATTAGCATATTTGATATGATATCCTAATTCCTTAAATTTTCTTTTTATCTGTCAAATACCCATGTTAGCTGCTTGCAATTTATAGTGATGGTTTAAGAACCTGAAATAGGGACAAGCATCCACATTCCATTTTTTTTTTATTGCTTGTCAAGGTAGGGAGGGTAAAGAGAAAGAGAGACGATCAACACCTTAGTTCTCTCACTTACGCGAAATTGAATAGTTTGAATTTGAATGTTCGGTCGGAACACATAAATGGTACCCATACTAGTATCCGGTTTTTTTTTTTTTTTTTTTGTTTAATAGATTTACTTAAATCAATAAATTTTTTTTTAATTTTGATCGCACTTAAACTATGTGTTTATGGTAAGTGCAGAAGGGAAAGGAAAAAAAAACCCCGACCAGTCCGACGAGCTATTGTCCGAGCATTAGCAAGAAGTGCGAACCTCCAATCCCTATGCACCCGGTTAGGCAACAGCCACGGCCGTTCGTTCTATTTTGGTAGATGGCCAAACGAAAGGCAAAAAAACTGAACCCGAACCTCCCCTCCATTACACTCTTACTATTGAAGCTTGGCCGCTTAAAAGTCATGCTGAGGTTGATTACCTCGACAGGTTAACTTTACTTTTGGTATACCTAAAGGCAGTCATCGTAGACCTTTACTCCTTACCCTTTTTATAAAAGCTATAAATTCTGTTATATCACACGCCCATGTACTTATGTACGCTGATGTAGTTCAATTCTTGCAATCGTACACGAAAAATTTACTTCACTCTTATCTACAAGATGTTGTGAACCCTTTGCAACCCCGCCATTCGGCGGGATTTCAATACTCCTTTGCAAAATGTACTAGCAGTTAAGGGCCTAGGAGTTGGTTTAATTCTAAGCTCTGCTTCCATCTCCATATCGCTATCAATATGATTGAGGCCAAAGGTGTTCTTGGTTTCGTTAAACGTTGGTCTAATTTGGTGATTCATCATCAAATTCTTGCACATCTCGCTTGTATGTCCTTATCTAAAGTACTGCTATTGTTTATGGACTTCACAGTATAAAAATAGTCAAGGTCGCATTGAATATGTTCAAGAGCAATTTGTCCTCTATGCCTCACGATTACGATTGAATTAACTATTGAAAAATTATTGAAGCTATAATATTTAATTGTACGTTTGCGATTAATATTTAAATGCATTCAATAAGTTGGTTTAATATATATGGTTTCATATATTAGACACTGATACATATTTCTTACTTGAAAATGTAATTACAATATTAGCTTGCTTGACTCTAATATGTGAGTTTACTAATTCAAGGAAGTTTGTAGGGATGTCATTAGGATCATCAAAGCTATCTTATACACATAGATATATGAACAAGTTTCAATGAGTGCAGTTGCCGCTGCAGGTTGACGTTTCTAGAATAAGGAGAAAAGGAAAGACTGTATAGCTAAATATTTGTATATCCTGAATCCATTGAAAATGGTAAAAAGGGTAAAATGTATTTGTGCAAATGTATGTTACAGGCAGAAGGAAGTACTTCCGACCCTGTAAGTCTGTAGGTCGTAGTTTCCGATAATCGATTACTTGTCATGATTACAAGCGATTGATAAAAAACGATATCAAAATCCTGTTTCTTGAGCTAATCTCTTTGGTTTCAAGAGCTGGAGTGCCCAAATTTAAAAAGTACCTCAAGTATCTTTCATTTTATAACTACCGCCACTGCTTCGCCACCATCACATAGCATTAAATCTAACAAGTAAATCAATTTTAAGTTCCCAACAATTTAATCCACAATATTAAAGCAATCTTTTTGATAATGCACGATTACTCTATCGCACAATAAAATCTACTGCTGTATTTGATCAAGATCGATAAGAAATTCAAAAGTTATTCAAAACAAGTAAAGGTTCTTGTCGGAAGCTCCGGACTAGTGGATATCCTGAACCTCTTATTCCAAGACCAAATTCAGCTCGCGCTACGCGCGATAAGTAACAAAGACAAAACCACCCGCAGTCCCTAATCAACAGCCGCACCAATTATTTAGTCTTGGTGAAACGAGTTAAAATGATAAAAGAAAATACAATACAATCGCAATTGATATGCTGTTGATGGAACTAATTCTATTCGAATTCAAATCGGACGCGCGTGAGTGTTTGGGTGTAGATGTATACATAAATTCTTGAAATTTTCGCTGATGCTGCAAACACGTGTTTCTTAATCGATCGTCATGAAATTTTCTACAGTACATCTTATTGAGCCATAGAATAGTTGTGTTTTCTCAAAAAGTAAATTGCATTAAAATTGTAGCTTAAGTTGGTGGGCAATTCAATTTGATTTATTAACTTGATTTATACCTTTTTGGTGGTAGCGGGGAGGTGGCGATAGGTACAAAATGAAAGATACTTGATATAAATATACTATTCTATATTAGACATCTCACTTTTGCTCTTATTATTTACCCTCAAAAAAAAAGGTTTCGATATCGATTGCTTGGAAACGGAGTAAGTTATCGATGATCGGAAACAAACTCGATCTGCGCATGGACTAGGAGGACATATAGCTAAAATTTCTCTCTTTAGTTCGCTCTTATAGTTTCTAAGATCCTGGCGTTCATATATCCGGACGGACGGACATACGGACAGACACACATGGCTAAATCGACTCGGCTGTTGATGCTGATCAAGAATATATATACTTTACGGGGTCGGAGATGCTTCCTTCTGCCTGTTACATACATATGCACAAATATATTTTACCCTTAAAATACATTATACCCTTTTTACCCATTTTCAATGGGTTCAGGGTATAAACACTATACAGAAAAATATTTCATCCATCAAGATTGGGTAATGGGTGGAAACCAAGATTTAAGATTTGATCTATATAGCAAAATATATAGGAAATAGTCCCAAAAGTATGAAAAATATAGGGGAGCAATTAAAAATGTGTCTGTAGTCATCAGACCGTTTATGCTACATGAACGTGCCAGTCGATTGCCCAAGATAAGCTTGAGCGTCTCATACAAAAATATTAGAAGTTGAAAAATATGATGTTAACTGTTGAATAGAACTTAAGAATAAATAGTTAGTTAGAAGAAACATTATGCATTTTTTGAAATAGAATTGATGATATTTTAGATCAGCTGGGTAGAGCAAAATACTTTTCATGCCTTGACTTAATGTCAGGTTTTCACCAAATTGAACTTGAGAAAGTTCAAGAAATCTCATATCGCTTTACGCTATTACCTTTTGGTTTAAAATTAGCGCCAATTTCATTTCAGAGAATGATGACTACTGCATTCTCTGGACTAGAACCTTCTCAAGCATTCCTTTACATGGATGATCTAATAGTTATAGAAAAACATATGCTTAAAAACTTAACTGATGTTTTTGAGAAATGTAGGAAATACAACCTTAAGTTACATCCTGAAAAATGTTAGTTTTTTATGCATGCAGTCACATTTCTGGGACACAAATGCACTGATAAAGGAGTCTTACCAGAAGATAAAAAATACGACGTCATTAAAAACTATCCAGTCCCACACGATGCGGACAGCGCTAGAAGACTCGTTGCACTCTGCAACTATTATAGACGTTTTATTAAAAATGTTGTCGACTATTTTCGTCACATAACAAGATTATGTAAAAAATATGTTAAGTTCGAATGGAAAGCATACTGTCAGCATGCCTTCGAACATCTTAAATCGGCACTAATAAACCCAATATTATTACAATACCCAGATTTCAGCAAAAAATTTTGCATAATAACTGATGCAAGTAAGCAAGTTTGTGGAGCGGTTTTTACTCAAAACCATAATGGACTCCAACTTCCAATAGCTTATGCATTACGCTCATTTACTAAGGGTGAAAGTAAACAGAGTACAACGGAACAAGAATTAGCAGCAATACACTGGGGAATTAAACATTTTCGAGTCCGAACAGATCACAGACCATTTACACATTTGTTTTCAATGATCAATCCTAGCTCAAAATTAATACGCATGCGGTTCGAATTAAAAGAATACGATTTCACAGTCGAGTATCTAAAGTAGAAACTACAATTATGTACCTGATGCATTATCAAGAATAACCATCAAAGAGATCGCAAGAAATATAATGAAAGTCACTACCAGATATCAAAGTAGACAAAAATCCTGCGCAGGAGATAAAGAAATAGAATTGCCTAAGCAATCTATAGAAAAGCTTCAAACCCAACGTATATGAGGTCATCAACAATGACGAAGTACGTAAGGTAGTGACCTTGCAAGTGAAAAATGTTCTATGTTTCTTTAAACATGAAAAAAAAATTACTGCAAGATATGATGTTAGCGATTTGTATACTACTGGAATTTCTGGCTTAGGTCAGTTCTTCCAAAGACTTGAAATGCAAGCTTGTATTTATTAATTAAGAAGAACAAGTTTCAATTGATAATTTCAAACACAGAGTTATTAATTATTATTGGCGAGTTGAGTTTCAGTAAAGAGGTTCCCCCCACATTCATGACATGTTTTGGATGAAAGATGCCTCGAAAGTTGACATAGCTGATGAGTCAAGCATTCCGTCTGTAAAGTCCTTTATTGATCAGATTATCACAAGTGAAACAAATAACACGGATGTGGCTCCATTTTTGGAGTATTAATCTCACAATCACGGGCACTCATGTAGGGCAGAAATTAGGGCACAAAAAATATGTAGATTTGCTATTCCATATCCTCCCATGCCCCAAACAGAAATTCTATTCCCATTAGAAGACGAAGCTGAAAATAAAGAAGTGCATCGCAGAAATTTCGAAAAGATTCAGGTCGTTTTAGAATATCCGTATGATCGTGAAACCATAGATTACCTTAGTGATTTCAATAACTTTTTGTCCCACGATCAACTTAACTTAAGTTAGAAGTGCTATATAAATGCACTCAGGTCGAGTATAAAGAAGGCCAAAATATATTATATATTAATGATAATATTAATGCGATCATTCACGGAAATTAAGCTTAGCGCTTACAATACTCACCTCCTTCTACTGAAGCGACCAATTTAGATATCCAGTTTATATTAGATCTCTATGCTTTCTGCAGCTCATTCGTTATTTATATTAAAAAGTCGCAGAGAGGAATTGCGAAGCTAATGCAAGAAGCTGTAAATGAGATTAGCAGGGGCAATGTAACTATAACTGTTGGAAAACTTACCCGACGACAATATTGGAAATGGGACTTATAGACCACTTTATTCAGCGCCCCGACGCTTTAGATAGTTTATCACTAACTGATTTTGCTGCTTCTGGCAGTTTCAGTAAACGGCATAGTGGTACACGCCAAAATATAGATGATGCTGATGACATCGATACACCCAGAGCTTCCCAGCAATTAGTTTACGCACTTCGCGATGGTAGGGGGTTCGTAAAGAAGAGGAACACTCCCATTATAATTGGGTATAGGAGATTGAATATTAATACCGATAGGACCAATTATTTTCGAGAGTTGGATATGTTGTATGTCCCAGGAGGAATGAAAATGTAAAACTAGCAGCAAGAGACTGCGAATCGTTTTGCGGCCAGAATCAGAAGTTAATCGAGAGTAATCGCAGGAAATATAAAAGCTTAGATTACAGCGAGCTTCAGCATGCTCTTGAAAATGCAGTGCAGGCAGAAAATAAAGGAAATGTTGAGAATCAAAAAGTAGTAGATGATAGATTTCGCGTATTGGGATTGCCAGAAAAAAATCCTCATTAAAATGTCTTAAGCTTTGATGGAAATGACGAGCATCTAGATTCACAAGAGAGAAATGTCCGATTAATAAAACTTCCAGCTATAGTTTCAGCTGAAAGCTTAGCAGATATAGTCAGCTCACTGAATATAAAGCAGAAAATATATGTTACACATGTTTTGGACAATGTCAAAACCAATCGGTCTTCTACGAATTTGTTGGTGGTGGTGCCCTTTTTCAGTCCTTCCAGGTAATGTACAATAGTAGGCCCGGAAGTGATCCAACTTCTCCTAAAATACTATTGTGTGTTCCAACAGATAAAGCAGCTTTCGGAATCAGTGGCTCAACACTGCATTCATACTTTGCATTTAAGGTTCATAGACCTTAAACTTATTATTATAGATGAAATATTTATGGTGAGCTCCAAAATGTTTACCCAGTTGGACTCACGTTAGAATCAAATTTTTATAAATACTTCTTGATTCGGTGGTATTTCTGTCATAGTTTTAGGGGATCTTCGACAGTTTTCACCAGTAAGTGACCGTTGGATTTTCGAATCCAACTCTAATAATACCTACAGTGCAATTTATGCCTCATTGCTGTGGGAACTCTTCAAGTATTTTAAGCTCACAGAAATCATGCGAAAACGGGAGGACCAATCGTTTGCTTCTGCTTTAAATAATATGGCATCGGAAAACATGACAGCCGATGATATTAGTCTTGTCCGATCCAGCATTTGTCAGCAATCGGATGTGCCCGATGATGCCATTCATCTATTTAGTACAAATACGGCGACTGATAGTTATAACACGATAAAGCTTAACTTAATTCCGACTGATCAGTTTATTTCTACCGCTGTTGGTTTTAATAAAGCAGCCCATTTAACTGCGGCTTGTAAACAGAGAATCTTACTTAGAATCTTAGCTTTAGGTCGTCCAAAATACAGAAGTTGCGTATGTCCCTTCTTCAAAAATCCACTGCCAAATAAATGATAACGGTCAATGTAGATATTGGGGATGGATTAGTTAATGGGGCAACAGGTTAGTTTATGGAAATAGATTTCGATGCATCCAGCACTCCAATAACTTTATGGATGAAATTTACAGATGATACCGTAGATGTACTTCCTCGCTCAAAGTGTACATATCATTCAGAAGCTTTCTGGACCCCAATTCTAAAGATAGTTAAAAGTTTTTTATATAGATGAAATGAGCAAGTTTCTATTGACCGTAGGTAGTTTCCAGTTGTACCTGCAGAAGGTATAACTATTCACAAAATTCAGGGATCTACGTATAGCAAATTGGTGGTTCACACTTGCTCTCGTATGCAGCGTGCTGCAATATACGTTGGTTGTAGTAGAGCAACAACTGCTTCCGAGCTAAGATTTTGTTCCTCCTAAGCCTCCGAAAAAAATAACGATAAGAACCAAAATGAGATAGAGAAATTGCGCCCTGGAAAACTACTTCGAGCAACTTATGATAACATAGTTCACAGTTCCGCCCGACATTTTCTTTCATAATACTAAAAGCATTTACTGTCATATTGAAGGTATTCGATCAGATTTATTTCGTTGAGGCCTGAACATACTCAAATGAAAATATTGAAATTCCAGGGCTTACTGTTGTTGTCCGTCTTGATTGCGAGGTAACTTATAATACACTGCGACCGAAGAGCGGAATCGTCGTTTTATTTTTGAGAATGCCAGTTTAAGCAATATATCTAATTGCTTAAGCGGTAGGAAAATATGTGGATCAGCCGCTTTTAGGTATGCAATATTTTGTATTAAGTCTGTAGGCTTTTTAGTTATTCACAAAAGTGCATCATATCCGCTTGGTTTGTTCAAAACAGAATTTGATGATTTATTTCTGCAACATTCATTTTTAAGGGACAGTCGCATAATTTATGAGATTTTCATTTATGCTTGAGCGAATTTGATAGATGTAGGAGCCTTTACGATAAATTGCTCAGGAAGGGATTTAGGTGTCTAGATTTAAAAACGCCCACTACCAATTGTAACACTCACATTGATTGGGCTTTTTCAAATCTCTCCAGTGAGAAAGTTAGCGCTAAGACATTCGAGATAATGTATAGTTACCACAGTGGTATCTCTCTAAGTGTTCAGGATAGGGTAAATTAAGTTTCTATATATATGTCTATACAATTAAAATATGTTTAATTTAAACTTTAGAATTATTTTATAAATATAAATAAGTAAATAAATAACCTATATTTATATCTAAAAGTATTTTTGGGCTCTTCTACTTGAGCTCAGGGTCGGCCACCCCCGACTAGAGCACTCTTATTTGTTTAGCTTGCATAGCGTGTGATTTGGTCAATGTTTGATGCTAAATAAACTCATTTTCATACGAATTTTTAAAGTAAATTATTTTTCTTAATTTTTTAGAATTATGCTATTTTTGATTTGGCTTTCTTTATTCATGATTTCGTGTATTTAAGATTTCTAAATTTCGCGCACAATTTTGATTAGTCTTCCTATCGATGCTTGTTTCATGATGCTTGCAATACACTATTTAATGATAATTGCGTCATTGGATAGGTGTCTTCTACCACTAACCATAGATACACCAAACAGCCTTTTTATCGAAACGCGATAATTCGCAACGAGGGAACTCCAAGGGTGCCTGAGTCCATTTTAGTGTGCCCAACTAGAGTAAGACAGCTGAGAGTGGCAGCCGAACGTTCAGTATGAAGCCGCATCGCTGCGGCTGATGCATTTTCTTAATATATGTACATATGTTAGTTTTAAATCCTACACTCCAAATACATATGTGTATACGCATGTGCCTCGCTCTCACTCATTCCTTTGCGCCCTTGTTTGCATCTCTTTCTCCCTGCATAGCTTCTCACAAAACCCCGAGATCCACACATATATATACATATGTTTGTGTTGTGTTGATGTGCACATAAGTAGATCAGAGCGTTTGTCGTGAGCCAGAATTTTTTCTTCATTTGTGTGTTCTTTTTGCCTGTGGTAGCAGAAGTCACACACATTCAAATGCTCTATCATGTATTTCTTCGTCCAGTTAGGCATTATGAGAAAAATTTGATCTATATTTATTTAGTAAACAATTAATTGACCTAAATCAAATGTTTATATTTATTCTTTGTTTACTATGGGACCTATTTTGCTTAAAATAAACAAAATCTTAGTCGTATTTCTAAAAGGGTAATTGATTGTCGGCTTGTCAGGGAATTCTAAGAGAAGAACAAAAATTGACAAGGTTCAATTATTTCGAATTACTGCTTGTGCACACGCGCACTTTCGAGTAAGCAGTAGTATGAAATTTTTAGAGCGCTTGGTCTGTTTATGTGCAAATTTGCTATTTTCCATGTTTGTTGTAAGGGACGAAGAGCTAACGGTTCGGTCTTGGCTGACAAAAAAACCAAATCCAAATAAGCGACCAAACCAAATCTCACCTTCAGTGGCAAGAAAACTAACTGCTCTGGGCACTACACCTAGCACCAGCTTCAACAGATTTTCTATTTTAAGCAACAACGGATGGAAACGAAGATGATGTAAAGGAAATACTGGAAATGATAATTGGAGACGACATTAATGATTCTCCAAAGCCGCCACCTATATTTTTGTCCGACGTTAATGAGATAAGTGACATGCTAACCTACCTGAATACTTAAATCAATAAAGAAGATTACTACTATAAAAGTCAACGCGATGGACACGTACATTTGTTTTTCATAGAAATTGAGCCTGACAAAAAGAATGGGAGTATATATCTTAAACGCATTGGTAACGCTATTGTTAATATAGAGCAACCTCGCAAAACTAACGATATAGTGCAATGCTGTTGTTGTCAAGAATTTGGACACCCAAATCTCATTGCACGAAACTCTTCAGGTGTGTAAAATGATATTTTAGACATCCAAGTAATACCTGCCCCAAGGCAAAGGATTACCATCAAAATGTCCCAACTGCCTTGAAGATCATGCCGCTAGCTACAAAGAGTGAAGAATTTATCAGGAACTTCTGTCTTCAAAATCGGTAACTGACGGAAAAGCGTTAGCAGCAATACCCAGGGTAATAAAAACGCCTACGAAATATCAACCTCAGCTTCAACCCTACAAGTCAACGATAATCAAACCTATGCTCAAGTTGCTTCAGGAAACAATATATATAACTCACTTGAGAGGATATAACACCTGCTAGAAAAACAATTTGAGCTCACTAACTATTTACTTAATATGATCAACTGATCAACTAATGAGATCAACATCATGTTAATATCTGAAACTAATTTTACCAACAGATCATTCTTTAGAATAATTGGATATGAAATAGTCAGAGCTGACCATTTGGCCGGTAGGGCTCACGGAAGCGCTGCTATTCTCATTAAAAAAGGTCTGAAGTTATAATTTTGGACGGCACCATAGAAAACATATACATGTATACGTAACAGTCACAGCGATATACCTCCCCCCAAGGTTCGCACTCAAGGAAACTGACTTTTGCATCTTTTCCAAAAACTCGGAACGAAGTTTATTGTTGGTAGCGACTTCAACGCCAAACCCCCATGGTGGGGCTTCAGACTTACAAATCCAAAGGAAAACGCGATATATAAATGTATAAGCAATGAGAACTTTACAACCCTTTCAACTGGCAAGCCTACATATTGGCCTTCTGACAGCCGGAAAATACACGACCTAATTGACTTCGTAGTATACTCTGGAAATTGCTGAAAGCTTCGATCTAAGCCTAAAACATTCTCCGATAATAGTGACTTTCAGAACCATAGCTCAATAACGCTTTTAAAAACTATCTAGCAACAACTATTGACTTGGATATATCGTTAAAAACAGGAGATGATGTAGACTCATGCGACCCTCCAAGTTGATCTCTGCGTCCACTATCCGTGCGTCATCTAGCAGCGGTCCGTTCGCTAGCCGTATTCTAGTCCGTACGTCTCTCTTCTTCGCTACCTTCGCCACGCAGCCCCACTGATAAAAGATTGGGTAGCACCGGTGTCGATCCCCGGTGACCCCCTCGATACGCAACATGTTTAAAGATTCCGGGCTCCGTTGAAAACGCTGTCCACCCGCTCCCGGTCAGGGTGGTGCCGCTGCCCGCTTCCCTGAACTGGCTACCTACAACATTCCTGGCTGCTCGAATATGCTTCCTTCTGCCTGTTACATACATTTGCACAAATAAATTATACGCTCTTTGCCCATTTTCAATGGGTTCAGGGTTTAAATATCAGCACAGTAAATAATGCAATCGCAATTGCAATGCTGTTGATAGAATTCGAAGAATGTGTGTACATGTATACCTAAATTCTTGGAATTTGTCTTAGCTGCTGCTTTTGTGTGTTTATCATCCGATTTGAATGAAATGAAAATGTTAAATAAGTGGGTAATACAAGTTGATATATAAACTTGATTTATAGGTTTGTGATGGAGTAGCTATAAAATGAAAGATACTCTATATATATATGCTACTCTAGAATCAACTTATCAAGTTTGGTGACACTAGATCTTATTATTGACCCAATTTGCTCAAACAACAGGATTGTTTTTGATTTTAATTATTTTATTTTCTTGGAAACGGATCGTTTGGGAACGTTATCGCTTATCAGAAACAAGCTCGTACTGCGAGTTATGGGCTGGGAGGACCTACATTTAAAATTTCGACAGACAGACGGACATGGCTAAATCGACTCGGCTGTTTATGTTGATCAGGAATATATATACATTAGTAGAAGTTGATTCCTTCTGCTTTTTCATACATTTGCACAAATACATTATACACTTTTTACTCATTTTTAATGTGGTCAGATTATATTAGTAATAATAGAATCATCCATTTTGCATTCGCGTATGTTGGATTGTATAACTACTGATGCTTCGCACTACGTAGAGGGTATTATAATGGAGAATAGCACCAAATTGCACCAAATCTACACATAACTAAACAGCTGATACCAAAACGTAAACAAAGTCCCAACTTAAAAAACTTAATAACAACAAAACGGACTTCAATCGGTGGTTTTGGTGTTGTTGCCATTTCCGCTCACTTTCACATGTAAGAGGGGACCTACCCGAACGAACTTATCCCCATCAACAAAATTAACCGGCCATAGTTCTTTATATTAGATAAGTAAAATTGTTAGCATTAATTTAGTCTATTACAATAATATTAATTTCTAAAGCTTATATTTTTTGCAGAATGCATTTTTTCAGAAATCAAAAGGAACAGACGACGAAAGTAATGCCAACAAAAAAATAAAAACAAGTAAAATGTTCTAGTTTGAAACTCCCGACTAGGAAATACCCTGAGCCCTCTTATTCCAACACCAAATGGACCTCACGCTACTCGCTCGTTTGTAGTAATACAGATTAATAAAAAAAATAAAAAATATAGTTCCCTTGGCAGGGTTTGAACTCGCAACTAACCGTACCACGTGCCATGGCCTCTACTCAACAGCCATTCTAATTATTGAATCTTAGTGAGAAAAAATAAATAAAAATAGCAGCACAGAAAAGAATACAAACGCAATTGCAACTCTGTTGGAATTCGAAGCAGACGCGCATAAATGTCTGTGAGTACATGTATACAGAAATTCTTGGAATTTTCGCCTACTGCAGCTAGCAAGTGCGCACTCAAAACACAAAACTTTTGTGTGTTTGTGTGTATATCTTATTGTACCATAGAATATTTGAGCATTCCCAAAAAGTCAATTGCATTAAAATTATAGCTTAAATTGGTGGGCAATACAAGTTGATTTATTAGCGGCGTGATCGCGATAGGTATTAAATGAAAGACACTTGATATATATATACTATTCTAGAAGCAACATATCAAGTTTGGTGCTACTAGCTCTTATTATCTAACCAATTTGCTCAAACAGCATGATTTCGATATGGAATTTAACCGATTGCTTAGAAACGGAGAAAGTTACCGATTTTTAGAAAACAAACTCGTACTTCGCTTGGTCTATGAACACCTACATTTACCTACGGACATGGCTACATCGACTCGGCTGTTGTTGCTGATCAAGAATATATAATATATACTTAATGGGATCGGAGATGCTTCCTTCTGCCTGTTACATGCATATGCACAAATACACTTTACGCTTTTTACCCATTTGCAATGGGTTCAGGGTGTAAAAATAATTCCTCCGCGTGTTTCGACCTCATAACAGACCGCTCTACTTGCCGGCGCCCCAACTCAACAGCCACAACAATAATTGAGTCTTTATGAGAAAAAAATGAGTTAAAACCGCAGCACAGAAAACAATACAACCGCAATTGCAATGCTGTTGATAGAATTGGAAGAGGATGCGGATAAATGTGTGTGTGTACAAGTATACAGAGATTCTTGGAATTTCCCCTAGCTGCTGCTTACACATGCGCAGCCAAACACATAACTTTTGTGTGTTTATAATCCGATCTGAATTAAATTTTCTGCAGTACATCTTATTGTGCCATAGAATATTTGGGTATTCTGAAAAAGTCAATTGCACTAAAATTGTGGCTTAAATTAGTGGACAATACAAGTTGATATATTGACTTGATTTAAGGGTTTGCGATGGAGTAGATATAAAATTAAAGATATTTGATATATAAGCTACTCTACAATCAACATATCAAGTTTGGTGACACTATCTCTTATTACTTACCCAATTTGCTCAAACAACAGTATTGTGATATCGATTATTTCTTTTCTTGTAAACGGAGTAAGTTATCGTTTATCGGAAATAAACTCGTACTGCGAGTTATAGGCTAGGAGGACCTACATTTAAAATTTCGACAGACAGACGGACATGGCTTAATCGACTCGGCTGTTTATGTTGATCAGGAATATATATACATTAGTAGAAGTTGATTCCTTCTGCTTTTTCATACATTTGCACAAATACATTATACACTTTTTAACCATTTTTAATGTGCTCAGATTTTATTAGTAATAATAGAATCATTCCATTTTGCATTCGCGTATGTTGGATTGTATAACTACTGCTGCGTCACACTACGTAGAGGGTATTATAATGGCGAATATCACCAAATTGTGCCAAATCTACACATAACTAAAAAGCTGATTCCAAAACGTAAGCAAAGGCCCAACTTAAAAAACTTAATAACACCAAATCGGACGTCAATCGGTGGTTTTGTTGTTGTTGCCATTTCGGCTCACTTTCACATGTAAGACGGGACCTATCCGAACGAACTTATCCCCATCCAAAAAAAATTAACCGGCCATAGTTCTTTATATTAGTTAAGTAAAATTGTTAGCATTAATTTAGTCTATTACAATAATATTAATTTCTAAAGCTTATATTTTTTGCAGAATGCATTTTTTCAGAAATCAAAAGGAACAGACGACGAAAGTAACGCCGAAAAAAAAACAAGTAAAAGGTTCTAGCCTGGAGCTCCCGACTAGGAAATACCCTGAGCCCTCTTATTCCAACTCCAAATGGACCTCACGCTACTCGCTCGTTTGTAGTAATACAGATTAATAAGAAAGTTTCCTTGGCAGGGTTTGAACTCGCAACTAACCGCACCACGTGCCACGGCCTCTACTCAACAGCCATACCAATAATTGAATCTTAGTGCGAAAAAAAAATAAAAATTGCATCACAGAAAAGAATACAAACGCAATTAATTGCAACTCTGTTGGAATTCGAAGCAGACGCGCATAAATGTCTGTGTTTACATGTATACAGGAAATTCTTGTAATTTTCGCCTGCTGCAGCTATCAAGTGCGCATTCAAAACACAAAACTTTTCTGTGTTTCTTAACCGATCTTAATTAAACTTTCTACGGTATATCTTATTGTACCATAGAATATTTGTGTATTCTCAAAAAGCCAATTGCATTAAAATTATAGCTTAAATTGGTGGGCAATATAAGTTGATTTATTAGCGGCGTGTTCGCGATAGGTATTAAATGAAAGATACTTGATATATATATACTATTCTAGAAGCAACATATCAAGTTTGGTGCTACTAGCTCTTATTATCTAACCAATTTGCTCAAACAGCATGATTTCGATATGGAATTTTACCATTTACCGATTGCTTAGAAACGGAGAAAGTTAGCCATTTTAGAAACAAACTCGTACTTCGCATGGACTAGGAATATATGCACACATACACTTTACGCTTTTTACCCATTTGCAATGGGTTCAGGGTATAAAAATAGTTTCCTCTGCGTGTTTCGAGATCGTAACAGACCGCTCTACTTGCTGGTGCCCCAACTCAACAGCCACACCAATAATTGAGTCTGTATGAGAAAAAAATGAAAAATGATGAAAAAAATGAGAAAAACTCATACTGCGAGTTATGGGCTAGGAGGACCTACATTTAAAATTTCGACAGACACTGGACATGGACACATGGACACACGGCTGTTTATGTTGATCAGGAATATATATACATTAGTAGAAGTTGATTCCTTCTGCTTTTTCATACATTTGCACAAATACATTATACACTTTTTAACCATTTTTAATGTGCTCAGAATATATTAGTAATAATAGAATCATTCCATTTTGCATTCGCGTATGTTGGATTGTATAACTACTGCTGCGTCACACTACATAGAGTGTATTATAATGGAGAATAGCACCAAATTGCACCAAATCTACACATAACTAAAAAGCTGATTCCAAAACGTAAGCAAAGTCCCAACTTAAAAAACTTAATAACAACAAAACGGACTTCAATCGGTGGTTTTGGTGTTGTTGCCATTTCCGCTCACTTTCACATGTAAGAGGGGACCTATCCGAACGAACTTATCCCCATCAACAAAATTAACCGGCCATAGTTCTTTATATTAGATAAGTAAAATTGTTAGCATTAATTTAGTCTATTACAATAATATTAGTTTCTAAAGCTTATATTTTTTGCAGAATGCATTTTTTCAGAAATCAAAAGGAACAGACGACGAAAGTAATGCCAACAAAAAAATAAAAACAAGTAAAAGGTTCTAGTTTGAAACTCCCGACTAGGAAATACCCTGAGCCCTCTTATTCCAACACCAAATGGACCTCACGCTACTCGCTCGTTTGTAGTAATACAGATTAAAAAAAAAATTATAAATAAAGTTCCCTTGGCAGGGTTTGATCTCGCAACTAATCGCACCGCTTGCCACGGCCTCCACTCAATTGCCATTCCAATAATTGAATCTTAGTGAGAAAAAAAAAAAAATAGCAGCACAGAAAAGAATACAAACGCAATTGCAACTCTGTTGGAATTCGAAGTAGACGCGCATAAATGTCTGTGAGTACATGTATACAGAAATTCTTGGAATTTTCGCCTACTGCAGCTAGCAAGTGCGCACTCAAAACACAAAACTTTTGTGTGTTTGTGTGTATATCTTATTGTACCATAGAATATTTGAGTATTCCCAAAAAGTCAATTGCATTAAAATTATAGCTTAAATTGGTGGGCAATACAAGTTGATTTATTAGCGGCGTGATCGCGATAGGTATTAAATGAAAGACACTTGATATATATATACTATTCTAGAAGCAACATATCAAGTTTGGTGCTACTAGCTCTTATTATCTAACCAATTTGCTCAAACAGCATGATTTCGATATGGAATTTAACCGATTGCTTAGAAACGGAGAAAGTTACCGATTTTTAGAAACAAACTCGTACTTCGCATGGACTAGCAACACCTACACCTACCTACGGAGATGGCTACATCGTCTCGGCTGTTGATGCTGATCAAGAATATATAATATATACTTAATGGGGTCGGAGATGCTTACTTCTGCCTGTTACATGCATATGCACAAATATACTTTACGCTTTTTATCCATTTGCAATGGGTTCAGGGTGTAAAAATAGTTTTCTCCGCGTGTTTCGACCTTGTAACAGACCGCTCTACTTGCCGGCGCCCCAACTCAACAGCCACAACAATAATTGAGTCTTTATGAGAAAAAAATGAGTTAAAACCGCAGCACAGAAAACAATACAACCGCAATTGCAACGCTGTTGATAGAATTGGAAGAGGATGCGCATAAATGTGTGTGTGTACAAGTATACAGAGATTCTTGGAATTTCCCCTAGCTGCTGCTTACACATGCGCAGCCAAAACACATAACTTTTGTGTGTTTATAATCCGATCTGAATGAAATTTTCTACAGTACACCTTATTGTGCCATAGAATATTTGGGTATTCTGAAAAAGTCAATGGCACTAAAATATATTAACTTGATTTAAAGGTTTGCGATGGAGTAGGTATAAAATTAAAGATATTTGATATATATGCTACTCTACAATCAACATATCAAGTTTGGTGACACTATCTCTTATTACTTACCCAATTTGCTCAAACAACAGTATTGTGATATCGATTATTACTTTTCTTGTAAACGGAGTAAGTTATCGTTTATCGGAAATAAACTCGTACTGCGAGTTATGGGCTAGGAGGACCTACATTTAAAATTTCGACAGACAGACGGATATGGCTAAATCGACTCGGCTGTTTATGTTGATCAGGAATTTTTCATGCATGCACAAATACATTATACACTTTTTAGTCATTTTTATTGTGCTCAGATTATATTAGTAATAATAGAATCATCCATTTTGCATTCGCGTATGTTGGATTGTATAACTACTGCTGCGTCACACTACATAGAGGGTATTATAATGGAGAATATCTCCAAATTGCGCCAAATCTACACATAACTAAACAGCTGATTCCAAAACGTAAACAAAGGCTCAACTTAAAAAACTTAAGAACCACTTATCGGACGTCAATCGGTGGCTTTGGTATTGTTGCCCATCCTGTGATGCTAATTATTCATCTCCGCTCACTTTCACATGTAAGACGGGACCTATCCGAACGAACTTATACCCATCAACAAAATTAACCGGCCATTGTTCTTTATATTAGTTAAGTAAAATTGTTAGCATTAATTTAGACTATTACAATAATATTAATTTCTAAAGCTTCTATTTATTGTAGAATGCATTTTTTCAGAAATCAAAAGGAACAGACGACGAAAGTAATGCAAACAAAAAAAAAAAAGTAAAAGGTTCTAGTTTGGAGCCCCCGACTAGGAAATACCCTGAGCCCTCTTATTCCAACACCAAATGGACCTCACGCTACTCGCTCGTTTGTAGTAATACAGATTAATAAGAAAGTTCCCTTGGCAGGGTTTGAACTCGCAACTAACCGCACCACGTGCCACGGCCTCTACTCAACAGCCATTCCAATAATTGAATCTTAGTGCGAAAAATTAAATAAAAATTGCATCACAGAAAAGAATACAAACGCAATTGCAACTCTGTTGAAATTCGAAGCAGACGCGCATAAATGTCTGTGTTTACATGTATACAGAAATTCTTGGAATTTTCGCCTGCTGCAGCTAGCAAGTGCGCATTCAAAACACAAAATTTTGAGTGTTTCTTAACCGATCTTTATTAAACTTTCTACGGTATATCTTATTGTACCATAGAATATTTATGTATTCTCAAATAGTCAATTGCATCACAATTTTAGCTTAAATTGGCGGGCAATACAAGTTAATTAATTATACAAGTTAATAATTAAGCGGCGAGGTCGCGATAGGTATTAAATGAAAGATACTTGATATATAGGTATATAATATTCTAGAAGCAACATATCAAGTTTGGTTATTTATCCATCTTGCTCAAAAAGCATGATTTCGGTATCGAATTTTACCGATTGCTTAGAAACGGAGAAAGTTACCGATTTTTAGAAACAAACTCGTACTTCGCATGGACTAGCAACACCTACACCTACCTACGGACATGGCTACATCGTCTCGGCTGTTGATGCTGATCAAGAATATATAATATATACTTAATGGGGTCGGAGATGCTTACTTCTGCCTGTTACATGCATATGCACAAATACACTTTACGCTTTTTACCCATTTGCAATGGGTTCAGGGTGTAAAAATAGTTTCCTCCGCGTGTTTCGACCTCGTAACAGACCGCTCTACTTGCCGGCGCCCCAACTCAACAGCCACAACAATAATTGAGTCTTTATGAGAAAAAAATGAGTTAAAACCGCAGCATAGAAACAATACAACCGCAATTGCAACGATGTTGATAGAATTGAAAGAGGATGCGCATAAATGTGTGTGTGTACAAGTATACAGAGATTCTTGGAATTTCCCCTAGCTGCTGCTTACACATGCGCAGCCAAAACACATAACTTTTGTGTGTTTATAATCCGATCTGAATGAAATTTTCTACAGTACACCTTATTGTGCCATAGAATATTTGGGTATTCTGAAAAAGTCAATGGCACTAAAATATATTAACTTGATTTAAAGGTTTGCGATGGAGTAGATATAAAATTAAAGATATTTGATATATAAGCTACTCTACAATCAACATATCAAGTTTGGTGACACTATCTCTTATTACTTACCCAATTTGCTCAAACAACAGTATTGTGATATCGATTATTACTTTTCTTGTAAACGGAGTAAGTTATCGTTTATCGGAAATAAACTCGTACTGCGAGTTATGGGCTAGGAGGACCTACATTTAAAATTTCGACAGACAGACGGATATGGCTAAATCGACTCGGCTGTTTATGTTGATCAGGAATATACATACATTAGTAGAAGTTGATTCCTTCTGCTTTTTCATACATTTGCACAAATACATTATACACTTTTTAACCATTTTTAATGTGCTCAGATTATATTAGTAATAATAGAATCATTCCATTTTGCATTCGCGTATGTTGGATTGTATAACTACTGCTGCGTCACACTACATAGAGTGTATTATAATGGAGAATATCACCAAATTGCGCCAAATCTACACATAACTAAACAGCTGATTCCAAAACGTAAACAAAGGCTCAACTTAAAAAACTTAATAACCACTTATCGGACGTCAATCGGTGGCTTTGGTATTGTTGCCCATCCTGTGATGCTAATTATTCATCTCCGCTCACTTTCACATGTAAGACGGGACCTATCCGAACGAACTTATCCCCATCACCAAACTAACCGGCCATTGTTCTTTATATTAGTTAGGTAAAATTGTTAGCATTAATTTAGACAATAACAATAATATTAATTTCTAAAGCTTCTATTTATTGTAGAATGCATTTGTTCAGAAATCAAAAGGAACAGACGACGAAAGTAATGCAAAAAACAAAAAAAAAAAAAGTAAAATGTTCTAGTTTGGGGCTTCCGACTAGGAAATACCCTGAGCCCTCTTATTCCAACACCAAATGGACCTCACGCTACTCGCTCGTTTGTAGTAATACACATTAATAAAAAAGTTGCCTTGGCAGGGATTAAACTCGCAACTAACCGCACCACGTGCCATGGCCTCTACTCAACAGCCATTCTAATAATTGAATCTTAGTTGGAAAAAATAAATAAAAATAGCAGCACAGAAAAGAATACAAACGCAATTGCAACTCTGTTGTATACAGATATTCTTGGAATTTTCGCCTGCTGCAGCTAGCAAGTGCGCATTCAAAACACAAAACTTTTGTGTGTTTCTTAACCTATCTTAATTAAACTTTCTACGGTATATCTTAATATACCATAGAATATTTGGGTATTCTCAAAAAGTCAATTGCACTAAAATTGTGGCTTAAATTAGTGGACAATACAAGTTGATATATTAACTTGATTTAAGGGTTTGCGATGGAGTAGGTATAAAATTAAAGATATTTGATATATATGCTACTCTACAATCAACATATCAAGTTTGGTGACACTATCTCTTATTACTTACCCAATTTGCTCAAACAACAGTATTGTGATATCGATTATTACTTTTCTTGTAAACGGAGTAAGTTATCGTTTATCGGAAATAAACTCGTACTGCGAGTTATGGGCTAGGAGGACCTACATTTAAAATTTCGACAGACAGACGGATATGGCTAAATCGACTCGGCTGTTTATGTTGATCAGGAATATATATACATTAGTAGAAGTTGATTCCTTCTGCTTTTTCATACATTTGCACAAATACATTATACACTTTTTAACCATTTTTAATGTGCTCAGAATATATTAGTAATAATAGAATCATTCCATTTTGCATTCGCGTATGTTGGATTGTATAACTACTGCTGCGTCACACTACGTAGAGGGTATTATAATGGAGAATAGCACCAAATTGCACCAAATCTACACATAACTAAACAGGTGATTCCAAAACGTAAGCAAAGGCTCAACTTAAAAAACTTAATAACAACAAATCGGACGTCAATCGGTGGTTTTGGTGTTGTTGCCATGGCGCTCCCGCCCATTCTGTGATGCTAATTATTCATTTCCGCTCACTTTCACATGTTGGAGGGGACCTATCCGAACGAACTTATCCCCATCAACAAAATTAACCGGCCATAGTTCTTTATATTAGTTAAGTAAAATTGTTAGCATTAATGTAGACAATTACAATAATATTAATTTCTAAAGCTTATATTTTTTGCAGAATGCATTTATTCAGAATTCAAAAGGAACAGACGACGAAAGTAATGCCAACAAAAAAAAAAAAAAAACAAGTAAAAGGTTCTAGTTTGAAGCTCCCGACTAGGAAATACCCTGAGCCCTCTTATTCCAACACCAAATGGACATCACGCTACTCGCTCGTTTGTAGTAATACAGATTAATAAAAAAAATAAAAAATATAGTTCCCTTGGCAGGGTTTGAACTCGCAACTAATCGCACCACTTGCCACGGCCTCCACTCAATTGCCATTCCAATAATTGAATCTTAGTGAGAAAAAATAAATAAAAATAGCAGCACAGAAAAGAATACAAACGCAATTGCAACTCTGTTGGAATTCGAAGCAGACGGGCATAAATGTCTGTGTGTACATGTATACAGAAATTCTTGGAATTTTCGCCTGCTGCAGCTAGCAAGTGCGTATTCAAAACACAAAACTTTTGTGTGTTTCTTAACCGATCTTAATTAAACTTTCTACGGTATATCTTATTGTACCATAGAATATTTGGGTATTCTCAAAAAGTCAATTGCATTAAAATTATAGCTTTAATTGGTGGGCAATACAAGTTGATTTATTAGCGGCGTGTTCGCGATAAGTATTAAATGAAAGATTCTTGATATATATATACTATTCTAGAAGCAACATATCAAGATTGGTGATACTAGCTCTTATTATCTAACCAATTTGCTCAAAAAGCATGATTTCGATATCGAATTTTACCGATTGCTTAGAAACGGAGAAAGTTACCGATTTTTAGAAACATACTCGTACTTCGCATGGACTAGGAGGACCTGCAACCTTGAAGTCTCTACACATACGGACGGACAGACAGACGGACATGGCTACATCGACTCGGCTGTTGATGCTGATCAAGAATATATAATATATACTTAATGGGATCGGAGATGCTTCCTTCTGCCTGTTACATACATTTGCACAAATACATTTTACGCTTTTTACCCATTTGCAATGGGTTCAGGGTATAAAATTAGTTTCCTTCGCGTTTTTCGACCTCGTAACAGACCGCTCTACTTGCCGGCGCCCCAACTCAACAGCCACACCAATAATTGAGTCTTTATGAAAAACAAAAAAACGAATTAAAATAGCAGCAGAAAAAAATACAAACGCAATTGCAATGCTGTTGATAGAATTGGAAGGGGATGCGCCTAATTGCGTGGGTACATATATCCAGAAATTCTTGGAATTTTCCGTAGCTGCTGCTAACACGTGCGCAGCCAATCCGATCCAATCTGAATGAAATGTTCTACAGTACATATTATTGTGCCATAGAATATTTGTGTATTCTAAAAAAGTCAATTGCGTTAAATTTGCAAATTAAATTGGTGGGCAATACAAGTTAATTTCTTAACTTGATTTATAGGTTTACGGTGGTGTAGGCGTAAACAGTAAGAAAAAATAATAAATCAAATAGCAGCACAGAAAAGTACACAAACGCAATTGCAGCTCTGTTGGAATTCAAAGCAGACGCGCATGAATGTATGTGTGCACATGTATACAGAGATTCTTGGAATTTGCTCTTGCTGCAGCTAGCAAGTGCGCATTCAAAACACAAAACATTTGTGTGTTTCTTAACCGATCTTTATTAAACTTTCTACGATATATCTTATTGTACCATAGAATATTTATGTATTCTCAAATAGTCAATTGCATCACAATTATAGCTTAAATTGGTGGGCAATACAAGTTAATTCATTAGCGGCGAGGTTGCGATAGGTATTAAATGAAAGATACTTGATATATAGGTATATAATATTCTAGAAGCAACATATCAAGTTTGGTTATTTATCCAATTTGCTCAAAAAGCATGATTTCGGTATCGAATTTTACCGATTTTTAGAAACAAACTCGAACTTCGCATGGACTAGCAACACCTACACCTACCTAAGGACATGGCTACATCGTCTCGGCTGTTGATGCTGATCAAGAATATATAATATATACTTAATGGGGTCGCAGATGCTTCCTTCTGCCTGTTACATACATTTGCACAAATACATTATACGCTTTTTACCCATTTGCAATGGGTTCAGGGTATAAAAATAGTTTCCTCCACGTTTTTCGACCTCGTAACAGACCGCTCTAGTTGCCGGCGCCCCAACTCAACAGCCACACCAATAATGGAGTCTTTATGAAAAAAAAAAAACGAATTAAAATAGCAGCAGAAAAAAATACAAACGCAATTACAATGCTGTTGATAGAATTGGAAGAGGATGCGCATAAATGCGTGGGTACATGTATCCAGAAATTCTTGGAATTTTCCGTAGCTGCTGCTAACACGTGCGCAGCCAATCCGATCCGATCTGAATGAAATGTTCTACAGTACATATTATTGTGCCATAGAATATTTGTGCATTCCAAAAAAATCAATTGCGTTAAAATTGCAAATTAAATTGGTGGGCAATACAAGTTAATTTCTTAACTTGATTTATAGTCTTACGGTGGTGTAGGCGTAAGCAGTAAGAAAAAATAATAAATCAAATAGCAGCACAGAAAAGTACACCAACGCAATTGCAACTCTGTTGGAATTCGAAGCAGACGCGCATAAAAGTCTGTGAGTACATGTATACAGATATTCTTGGAATTTTCGCCTGCTGCGGCTAGCAATTGCGCATTCAAAACACAAAACATTTGTGTGTTTCTTAACCGATCTTTATTAAACTTTCTACGATATATCTTATTGTACCATAGAATATTTATGTATTCTCAAGTAGTCAATTGCATCACAATTATAGCTTTAATTGGTGGGCAATACAAGTTAATTCATTAGCGGCGAGGTTGCGATAGGTATTAAATGAAAGATACTTGATATATAGGTATATAATATTCTAGAAGCAACATATCAAGTTTGGTTATTTATCCAATTTGCTCAAAAAGCATGATTTCGGTATCGAATTTTACCGATTTTTAGAAACAAACTCGTACTTCGCCGGGACTAGCAACACCTACACCTACCTACGGACATGGCTACATCGTCTCGGCTGTTGATGCTGATCAAGAATATATAATATATACTTAATGGGGTCGGAGATGCTTACTTCTGCCTGTTACATGCATATGCACAAATACACTTTACGCTTTTTACCCATTTGCAATGGGTTCAGGGTGTAAAAATAGTTTTCTCCGCGTGTTTCGACCTTGTAACAGACCGCTCTACTTGCCGGCGCCCCAACTCAACAGCCACAACAATAATTGAGTCTTTATGAGAAAAAAATGAGTTAAAACCGCAGCACAGAAAACAATACAACCGCAATTGCAACGCTGTTGATAGAATTGGAAGAGGATGCGCATAAATGTGTGTGTGTACAAGTATACAGAGATTCTTGGAATTTCCCCTAGCTGCTGCTTACACATGCGCAGCCAAAACACATAACTTTTGTGTGTTTATAATCCGATCTGAATGAAATTTTCTACAGTACACCTTATTGTGCCATAGAATATTTGGGTATTCTGAAAAAGTCAATGGCACTAAAATATATTAACTTGATTTAAAGGTTTGCGATGGAGTAGGTATAAAATTAAAGATATTTGATATATATGCTACTCTACAATCAACATATCAAGTTTGGTGACACTATCTCTTATTACTTACCCAATTTGCTCAAACAACAGTATTGTGATATCGATTATTACTTTTCTTGTAAACGGAGTAAGTTATCGTTTATCGGAAATAAACTCGTACTGCGAGTTATGGGCTAGGAGGACCTACATTTAAAATTTCGACAGACAGACGGATATGGCTAAATCGACTCGGCTGTTTATGTTGATCAGGAATATATATACATTAGTAGAAGTTGATTTCTTCTGCTTTTTCATGCATGCACAAATACATTATACACTTTTTAGTCATTTTTATTGTGCTCAGATTATATTAGTAATAATAGAATCATCCATTTTGCATTCGCGTATGTTGGATTGTATAACTACTGCTGCGTCACACTACGTAGAGGGTATTATAATGGAGAATAGCACCAAATTGCACCAAATCTACACATAACTAAACAGGTGATTCCAAAACGTAAGCAAAGGCTCAACTTAAAAAACTTAATAACAACAAATCGGACGTCAATCGGTGGTTTTGGTGTTGTTGCCATGGCGCTCCCGCCCATTCTGTGATGCTAATTATTCATTTCCGCTCACTTTCACATGTTGGAGGGGACCTATCCGAACGAACTTATCCCCATCAACAAAATTAACCGGCCATAGTTCTTTATATTAGTTAAGTAAAATTGTTAGCATTAATTTAGACAATTACAATAATATTAATTTCTAAAGCTTATATTTTTTGCAGAATGCATTTATTCAGAATTCAAAAGGAACAGACGACGAAAGTAATGCCAACAAAAAAAAAAACAAGTAAAAGGTTCTAGTTTGAAGCTCCCGACTAGGAAATACCCTGAGCCCTCTTATTCCAACACCAAATGGACATCACGCTACTCGCTCGTTTGTAGTAATACAGATTAATAAAAAAAATAAAAAATATAGTTCCCTTGGCAGGGTTTGAACTCGCAACTAATCGCACCACTTGCCACGGCCTCCACTCAATTGCCATTCCAATAATTGAATCTTAGTGAGAAAAAATAAATAAAAATAGCAGCACAGAAAAGAATACAAACGCAATTGCAACTCTGTTGGAATTCGAAGCAGACGGGCATAAATGTCTGTGTGTACATGTATACAGAAATTCTTGGAATTTTCGCCTGCTGCAGCTAGCAAGTGCGTATTCAAAACACAAAACTTTTGTGTGTTTCTTAACCGATCTTAATTAAACTTTCTACGGTATATCTTATTGTACCATAGAATATTTGGGTATTCTCAAAAAGTCAATTGCATTAAAATTATAGCTTCAATTGGTGGGCAATACAAGTTGATTTATTAGCGGCGTGTTCGCGATAAGTATTAAATGAAAGATTCTTGATATATATATACTATTCTAGAAGCAACATATCAAGATTGGTGATACTAGCTCTTATTATCTAACCAATTTGCTCAAAAAGCATGATTTCGATATCGAATTTTACCGATTGCTTAGAAACGGAGAAAGTTACCGATTTTTAGAAACATACTCGTACTTCGCATGGACTAGGAGGACCTGCAACCTTGAAGTCTCTACACATACGGACGGACAGACTGACGGACATGGCTACATCGACTCGGCTGTTGATGCTGATCAAGAATATATAATATATACTTAATGGGATCGGAGATGCTTCCTTCTGCCTGTTACATACATTTGCACAAATACATTTTACGCTTTTTACCCATTTGCAATGGGTTCAGGGTATAAAATTAGTTTCCTTTGCGTTTTTCGACCTCGTAACAGACCGCTCTTCTTGCCGGCGCCCCAACTCAACAGCCACACCAATAATTGAGTCTCTATGAAAAACAAAAAAAACGAATTAAAATAGCAGCAGAAAAAAATACAAACGCAATTGCAATGCTGTTGATAGAATTGGAAGGGGATGCGCCTAATTGCGTGGGTACATATATCCAGAAATTCTTGGAATTTTCCGTAGCTGCTGCCAATCCGATCCAATCTGAATGAAATGTTCTACAGTACATATTATTGTGCCATAGAATATTTGTGTATTCTAAAAAAGTCAATTGCGTTAAATTTGCAAATTAAATTGGTGGGCAATACAAGTTAATTTCTTAACTTGATTTATAGGTTTACGGTGGTGTAGGCGTAAACAGTAAGAAAAAATAACAAATCAAATAGCAGCACAGAAAAGTACACAAACGCAATTGCAGCTCTGTTGGAATTCAAAGCAGACGCGCATAAAAGTCTGTAAGTACATGTATACAGATATTCTTGGAATTTTCGCCTGCTGCGGCTAGCAATTGCGCATTCAAAACACAAAACATTTGTGTGTTTCTTAACCGATCTTTATTAAACTTTCTACGATATATCTTATTGTACCATAGAATATTTATGTATTCTCAAATAGTCAATTGCATCACAATTATAGCTTAAATTGGTGGGCAATACAAGTTAATTCATTAGCGGCGAGGTCGCGATAGGTATTAAATGAAAGATACTTGATATATAGGTATATAATATTCTAGAAGCAACATATCAAGTTTGGTTATTTATCCAATTTGCTCAAAAAGCATGATTTCGGTATCGAATTTTACCGATTTTTAGAAACAAACTCGTACTTCGCAGGGACTAGCAACACCTACACCTACCTACGGACATGGCTACATCGTCTCGGCTGTTGATGCTGATCAAGAATATATAATATATACTTAATGGGGTCGGAGATGCTTACTTCTGCCTGTTACATGCATATGCACAAATACACTTTACGCTTTTTACCCATTTGCAATGGGTTCAGGGTGTAAAAATAGTTTTCTCCGCGTGTTTCGACCTTGTAACAGACCGCTCTACTTGCCGGCGCCCCAACTCAACAGCCACAACAATAATTGAGTCTTTATGAGAAAAAAATGAGTTAAAACCGCAGCACAGAAAACAATACAACCGCAATTGCAACGCTGTTGATAGAATTGGAAGAGGATGCGCATAAATGTGTGTGTGTACAAGTATACAGAGATTCTTGGAATTTCCCCTAGCTGCTGCTTACACATGCGCAGCCAAAACACATAACTTTTGTGTGTTTATAATCCGATCTGAATGAAATTTTCTACAGTACACCTTATTGTGCCATAGAATATTTGGGTATTCTGAAAAAGTCAATGGCACTAAAATATATTAACTTGATTTAAAGGTTTGCGATGGAGTAGGTATAAAATTAAAGATATTTGATATATAAGCTACTCTACAATCAACATATCAAGTTTGGTGACACTATCTCTTATTACTTACCCAATTTGCTCAAACAACAGTATTGTGATATCGATTATTACTTTTCTTGTAAACGGAGTAAGTTATCGTTTATCGGAAATAAACTCGTACTGCGAGTTATGGGCTAGGAGGACCTACATTTAAAATTTCGACAGACAGACGGATATGGCTAAATCGACTCGGCTGTTTATGTTGATCAGGAATATACATACATTAGTAGAAGTTGATTCCTTCTGCTTTTTCATACATTTGCACAAATACATTATACACTTTTTAACCATTTTTAATGTGCTCAGAATATATTAGTAATAATAGAATCATTCCATTTTGCATTCGCGTATGTTGGATTGTATAACTACTGCTGCGTCACACTACGTAGAGGGTATTATAATGGAGAATAGCACCAAATTGCACCAAATCTACACATAACTAAACAGCTGATTCCAAAACGTAAACAAAGGCCCAATTTAAAAAACTTAATAACAACAAATCGGACGTCAATCGGTGGTTTTGGTGTTGTTGCCATGGCACTCCCGCCCATTCTGTGATGCTAATTATTAATTTCCGCTCACTTTCACATGTAAGAGGCGACCTATCAGAACGAACTTATCCCCATCAACAAAATTAACCGGCCATAGTTCTTTATATTAGTTAAGTAAAATTGTTAGCATTAATTTAGACAATTACAATAATATTAATTTCTAAAGCTTATATTTTTTGCAGAATGCATTTTTTCAGAAATCAAAAGGAACAGACGACGAAAGTAATGCCAACAAAAAAATAAAAACAAGTAAAAGGTTCTAGTTTGAAACTCCCGACTAGGAAATACCCTGAGCCCTCTTATTCCAACACCAAATGGACCTCACGCTACTCGCTCGTTTGTAGTAATACAGATTAATAAAAAAAATAAAAAATATAGTTCCCATGGCAGGGTTTGAACTCGCAACTAATCGCACCACTTGCCACGGCCTCCACTCAATTGCCATTCCAATAATTGAATCTTAGTGAGGAAAAATAAATAAAAATAGCAGCACAGAAAAGAATACAAACGCAATTGCAACTCTGTTGGAATTCGAAGCAGACGCGCATAAATGTCTGTGAGTACATGTATACAGAAATTCTTGGAATTTTCGCCTGCTGCAGCTAGCAAGTGCGCATTCAAAACACAAAACTTTTGTGTGTTTCTTAACCGATCTTAATTAAACTTTCTACGGTATATCTTATTGTACCATAGAATATTTGGGTATTCTAAAAAGTCAATTGCATTAAAAATATAGCTTAAATTGGTGGGCAATACAAGTTGATTTATTAGCGGCGTGTTCGCGATATGTATTAAATGAAAGATACTTGATATATATATACTATTCTAGAAGCAACATATCAAGATTGGTGATACTAGCTCTTATTATCTAACCAATTTGCTCAAAAAGCATGATTTCGATATCGAATTTTACCGATTGCTTAGAAACGGAGAAAGTTACCGATTTTTAGAAACATACTCGTACTTCGCATGGACTAGGAGGACCTGCAACCTTGAAGTCTCTACACATACGGACGGACAGACTGACGGACATGGCTACATCGACTCGGCTGTTGATGCTGATCAAGAATATATAATATATACTGAATGGGATCGGAGATGCTTCCTTCTGCCTGTTACATACATTTGCACAAATACATTATACGCTTTTTACCCATTTGCAATGGGTTCAGGGTATACAAATAGTTTCCTCCGCGTTTTTCGACCTCGTAACAGACCGCTCTACTTGCCGGCGCCCCAACTCAACAGCCACACCAAAAATTGAGTTTTTATGAGAAAAAAACGAATTAAAATAGCAGCAGAAAAAAATACAAATGCAATTGCAATGCTGTTGATAGAATTGGAAGAGGATGCGCCTAATTGCGTGGGTACATATATCCAGAAATTCTTGGAATTTTCCGTAGCTGCTGCTAACACGTGCGCAGCCAATCCGATCCGATCTGAATGAAATGTTCTACAGTACATATTATTGTGCCATAGAATATTTGTGTATTCTAAAAAAGTCAATTGCGTTAAAATTGCAAATTAAATTGGTGGGCAATACAAGTTAATTTCTTAACTTGATTTATAGGTTTACGGTGGTGTAGGCGTAAACAGTAAGAAAAAATAATAAATCAAATAGCAGCACAGAAAAGTACACAAACGCAATTGCAGCTCTGTTGGAATTCAAAGCAGACGCGCATGAATGTATGTGTGCACATGTATACAGAGATTCTTGGAATTTGCTCTTGCTGCAGCTTGCAACTGCGCATTGTATTCTCAAATAGTCAATTGCATCACAATTATAGCTTAGATTGGTGGGCAATACAAGTTAATTCATTAGCGGCGAGGTCGCGATAGGTATTAAATGAAAGATACTTGATATAAAGGTATATAATATTCTAGAAGCAATATATCAAGTTTGGTTATTTATCCAATTTGCTCAACAGGCATGATTTCGGTATCGAATTTTACCGATTTTTAGAAACAAACTCGTACTTCGCATGGACTAGCAACACCTACACCTACCTACGGACATGGCTACATCGTCTCGGCTGTTGATGCTGATCAAGAATATATAATATATACTTAATGGGGTCGGAGATGCTTCCTTCTGCCTGTTACATACATTTGCACAAATATACTTTACGCTTTTTATCCATTTGCAATGGGTTCAGGGTGTAAAAATAGTTTCCTCCGCGTTTTCCGACCTCGTAACAGACCGCTCTACTTGCCGGCGCCCCAACTCAACAGCCACACCAAAAATTGAGTTTTTATGAGAAAAAAACCAATTAAAATAGCAGCTGAAAAAAATACAATCGCAATTGCAATGCTGTTGATAGAATTGGAAGAGGATGCGCCTAATTGCGTGGGTACATATATCCAGAAATTCTTGGAATTTTCCGTATCTGCTGCTAACACGTGCGCAGCCAATCCGATCCAATCTGAATGAAATGTTCTACAGTACATATTATTGTGCCATAGAATATTTGTGTATTCTAAAAAAGTCAATTGCGTTAAAATTGCAAATTAAATTGGTGGGCAATACAAGTTAATTTCTAAACTTGATTTATAGGTTTACGGTGGTGTAGGCGTAAACAGTAAGAAAAAATAATAAATCAAATAGCAGCACAGAAAAGTACAAAATCGCAATTGCAGCTCTGTTGGAATTCAAAGCAGACGCGCATGAATGTATGTGTGCACATGTATACAGAGATTCTTGGAATTTGCTCTTGCTGCAGCTAGCAAGTGCGCATTCAAAACACAAAACATTTGTGTGTTTCTTAACTGATCTTTATTAAACTTTCTACGATATATCTTATTGTACCATAGAATATTTATGTATTCTCAAATAGTCAATTGCATCACAATTATAGCTTAAATTGGTGGGCAATACAAGTTAATTCATTAGCGGCGAGGTCGCGATAGGTATTAAATGAAAGATACTTGATATATAGGTATATAATATTCTAGAAGCAACATATCAAGTTTGGTTATTTATCCAATTTGCTCAACAGGCATGATTTCGGTATCGAATTTTACCGATTTTTAGAAACAAACTCGTACTTCGCATGGGCTAGCAACACCTACACCTACCTACGGACATGGCTACATCGTCTCGGCTGTTGATGCTGATCAAGAATATATAATATATACTTAATGGGGTCGGAGATGCTTACTTCTGCCTGTTACATGCATATGCACAAATACACTTTACGCTTTTTACCCATTTGCAATGGGTTCAGGGTGTAAAAATAGTTTCCTCCGCGTGTTTCGACCTCGTAACAGACCGCTCTACTTGCCGGCGCCCCAACTCAACAGCCACAACAATAATTGAGTCTTTATGAGAAGAAAATGAGTTAAAACCGCAGCACTGAAAACAATACAACCGCAATTGCAACGCTGTTGATAGAATTGGAAGAGGATGCGCATAAATGTGTGTGTGTACAAGTATACAGAGATTCTTGGAATTTCCCCTAGCTGCTGCTTACACATGCGCAGCCAAAACACATAACTTTTGTGTGTTTATAATCCGATCTGAATGAAATTTTCTACAGTAAATCTTATTGTGCCATAGAATATTTGGGTATTCTGAAAAAGTCTATGGCACTAAAATATATTAACTTGATTTAAAGGTTTGCGATGGAGTAGGTATAAAATTAAAGATATTTGATATATATGCTACTCTACAATCAGCATATCAAGTTTGGTGACACTATCTCTTATTACTTACCCATTTTGCTCAAACAACAATATTGTGATATCGATTATTACTTTTCTTGTAAACGGAGTAAGTTATCGTTTATCGGAAATAAACTCGTACTGCGAGTTATGGGCTAGGAGGACCTACATTTAAAATTTCGACAGACAGACGGATATGGCTAAATCGACTCGGCTGTTTATGTTGATCAGGAATATATATACATTAGTAGAAGTTGATTCCTTCTGCTTTTTCATACATTTGCACAAATACATTATACACTTTTTAACCATTTTTAATGTGCTCAGATTATATTAGTAATAATAGAATCATTCCATTTTGGGTATTATAATGGAGAATAGCACCAAATTGCACCAAATCTACACATAACTAAACAGCTGATTCCAAAACGTAAACAAAGGCCCAATTTAAAAAACTTAATAACAACAAATCGGACGTCAATCGGTGGTTTTGGTGTTGTTGCCATGGCGCTCCCGCCCATTCTGTGATGCTAATTATTAATTTCCGCTCACTTTCACATGTAAGAGGGGACCTATCCGAACGAACTTATCCCCATCAACAAAATTAACCGGCCATAGTTCTTTATATTAGTTAAGTAAAATTGATAGCATTACATATTTATTTTATTTTATTATTGGTCGACAAAACGAGTGTCTTCCTCATTATTCATATTATACATACAGTAGATAATGAACTTATATGCTAAAAGCCTAGTTAGAAAACACAGTTCTCTAAATAGCATCACCGACCGATGGAGGTGTTTTATTTGGCAGCCCGGCCAGCTGTGCCTCTTTTCACAGCTAAATTTGTCAGTGACGCTATAAGAGCCTACATCAAAGCTGAAGGGTGTAAGTAGGAAAAAAGTGTTCTTATGTAAAATTAAAAATAATCTTAGTTTGGTATGTTAATTAATAAAATACAATAAATAGGAAAAAGGAAAGTAAGAAGATTGTTAATAAAGTAAAGACATGTAAGCTAGATAGATATATAGAGTGTTAAGTAGATAGGATAGAGAGAAAAGTAATGGGAAATCACCGACCCGGTGGGGGAAAATTTACAGCCTGTCCGGCAAGCTATGCCCCTGCTCATAGCTGGGAATGGTCGGTGACTTCCCGAAGGTATCCTGAAAGCAACGATTTTATTAGGGGTAGAGAAAGTTCGGTAGAGAAAACGTGATGTAAACTATTATAATTTTTACATAGCACGCGAAAAGGATTGTGCATAGCGTAGTCTGTTGTGCACGTAGACAGGAATAAGGGGCGGTAATTTCTGGTTGGTCTAGACGGAACAGAGAATTGAAGACGCCCTAGCAGAAAAGGAGAATCTATATCGCCAATAATCAACTTATGTAGAAGGACAACACCGAGAATTGTCCTACGGTTGGTTAACGACGGAAGGTTAAGAAGAAGCAGCCTGCTGGAGTAGGATGGCAACCGAAGATTAGGGTCCCAATTTAAACCTCGTAAGGCAAAAAGCAGAAATTGCTTCTGAACAGATTCAATACGATCCTGGCTATTGTTATACTGCGGAGACCAGATACAAGAGCAGTATTCAAGGATAGGGCGAACAAGAGAGATGTACAGAAGTTTAGTTATAAAAGGATCGTTAAACTCTTTAGACCATCGTTTAATGAATCCAAGTACACCTTTTGCCTCATTAACGATGGTATCTATGTGAAGATTGAAACAGAGTTTAGAATCAAAAAGAACGCCTAGATCCTTAACTGTTAGTATACGTTGCAAAGGGGTATTGTCGATTGTATAACTGACAAGATAAGGTGTAGTACGATTAAATGTCATAAACATACACTTTGAACAATTCAGATGCAATTGATTGGTCGAACACCAAAGTTGCATCGCGTTCAGATCGTCTTGTAGACGAGAATGGTGTAGGGGATTAGTGTATGATAGAATTAGTTTTACATCATCCGCATACATGAGTACACGGGCATGTGATATCACAGAGGGGAGATCATTTATAAAAAGAGTAAAGAGTAAAGGTCCAAGATGACTACCTTGAGGAACACCAGAAGTAACGTGAACTTGTTTAGAGGTAGTCAGCCTCAGCATTACTCGCTGGGTCCTACCTTTTAAATAAGAATTAATCCAAAGCAAAAGAGACGGAGGGAAACCTATTCGGTCAAGTTTAAAAAGTAAAGTGTCATGGTGCACAGAGTCAAACGCCTTACTGAAGTCAGTATAAATGACATCAGTTTGCATTTTCGAAAGAAAAGCATCATTTACCAAGGAAGTAAACTCAAGCAGATTGGTCGTAGTTGACCGATTCTTTACGAATCCATGTTGAACAGGGGAAACAACTGATTTGCAGAAATGCTGCAAATTCGAAGTGATTATTTTTTCAAATAATTTAGGAATAGCGGACAGTTTTGCAATGCCCCTGTAATTTTGTATATCAGACTTTCCACCTTTCTTGTGGAGAGGAATGATATAAGATTCTTTCCAAAGAGATGGAAAGACAGAAGTTTCAAGAGATAGATTAAAAAGCTTTTGCAATGGATACAGAAGGGAAGAACTGCACTCCTTAAGTAGACAACTAGGAATATTGTCAGGCCCAGGAGAGTAAGAAGATTGTAAAGAGTTTATAGCTAAAAGGAGAGATGAGTGTGAAATAATAGGAGGAGGTATAGAACTAGAGGAAGAAATAGTATAAGGGTAAGAATTATTATTAGGACAGACAGAGGAGTAAGTTGATTGGAAAAAATTAGCAAAGAGGTTAGCAGAATCAGAGTCATTACTAGCTTTATCCATCCCGAAAGAAAAAGAAGTTGGCAAACTTGAAGATTTACGCTTCAAGTTTACAAAATTGTAAAACTGTCTCGGATTTTGGGCAAATTGCCTTTTACAACGAGTAAGATAATTCTCATAGCATTGAGAATTCAGAAGAAAGAAGTTCGACTTGACTATGGAATATTTAGCCAAGTCTGTACACGAACCAGACTTTTTAAACTTTTTAAAATATTTAGATTTTAAGTTTTTAAGCTGTGACAATCTGGGAGTAAACCAGGGTGGTTTTGAAAGAGTAGTCGAAGGAATTGACTTGGGAATACTCACATCTAAGAGGGAGTTTAGGGTGCTATAAAAAAAAGCAATAGCAGTATTCATATCAACCGAGTCATATAAGAAAGACCAATCGGTTGCATAAATAAGCTGATTTAGCAATGAATAATTCCCTTTGCGAAAGCAGCGGCGGGGTTTATTGGCTGATGAGCACGAAATGAGACGATTACAATTGAACATTGTAATCTCTAAAGTAGGATGATATACATCCTCAGGAAGAGATAAAGGGGCGGACCTAGACACATTAGAAATAAGGTAGTCGTTAGCAAATACAAGGTCAAGTGTTCTATTCAAATGATTAGAAATTGAATTGATTTGAAACAACGAAAGATCAAGCATGCAGTCTATAAAATCATGCTGTGCTGAGGGCACTAGATAATTTTCGGCAGTGAATAATGACCAAGAGATGTTCGGCAAATTAAAATCACCCAACACCATAAATAGGTCATTATCACGCACGTGTGAAGAAACTTCTTTAATACAAGTAATATGTTTCATATAAACTTGAATATCAGAAGAAGGAGGGACATAAGAGCATGTAATATAGATATTCCGTGTAGGAAAAGACACCTTAACTGATACAATCTCAGCGTCAGTAGGCGTACTAAAACAAAAAAGTTCTGACTGGAGAGTGGCTTTAACGGCAATTAACACCCCACCACCTCGAGTCGGCCGATCATTTCTATGCAAAATAAAACTATTCGAAAATATCTCAAAATCGGATATGGTTGAATTTAACCATGTTTCTGAAAAGGCTATTATATCCGAGTCGAAGGAAGTACTGGCCATGAAAAGATTTTTAAGCTTTGAAATAAGACCTCTGACATTCTGATAATGAATACAGATTTGGTCAGAAGTTGAAATTAGTTTTTTGGGGCAGAAATGGTACCCTGTATTGAAGGGACTGGAAGGGTGACAGGCTGGTTTCTCCTTTTTGGCTTGAACTCGTGAACAATCATGTGTGGAGGCCAAAATTTGGGATCACAAATGATTGGAAACATATCATGTGAAACATTTATTTTGAATGATGATATTTCACGAGGGGTGGAGAAATTAAATTTGGTTATTGACACGCTAGCAGAAGATTTGCTAGCAATATAGGCAGCCAATGACTCAGAAGTGGTGTCCGACGAAAGTCGAGACACAAAAACTTGCCTACGAGGGGCAACAACAGTTAAAGTAGGTGCTGATGGGGCTGCGGGTAATACAGGAGTTGGAGGAGCTAAAGAGGCGCCATTATTGTGTTTAACAATCTGGGCAAGACTACGCGCAAGTTTATCTTTGCGGCCAGGAGCTGACGGGGCTGAGGCAGTTTGGATAACTGGGACAGTATTAGGTACGGGATCTACTGTAACTACTATAGGGGATGAAACGGGGGTAATTGGGCAGTCGCTTGGAGAAGGCGATAAAGACAACATTGGAGATAAATCCAAGTTGCTAGGTTGGGACATGAAAGGCGTAGGTGTCTGAACAGACGTAGAGGGTAATTGCAAAAGATGAGGCTCCAACCGGCGATTGATTGGAGACTCGAATTTATATTTGGCAAGCAACTCAAAACTGGAGTCAAAATTACTCGCCAGCTGCTTAGCAACATTATTCAATTTTAAGAATTGATTTCTCACAGAATTATACATTCTGGAGAAATCAATTTGCTTGTCGATGCAATCTGGGCACGACCAACGCAAGCCACCGCAGCCCTTCTTGGCAACTGCAGTGATCTTGTCGCAATCACGCCCAGTGAGACCTGCACATTTAGCATGCATCATACTCTCACACAGCCAGCAATTAACAAATTGAGGCTGTGCAGAATCATCAGCCTGCTTGAACGTGCAAGGTTTCTTACAGCACGACATAATTTCTATCAACGTTAAAAGAATAATCAGAGGTTGCGAGAGCGCGAGCAAAACGAAAACGGTGCACAAAAATAGAGCAAGTAAACACTCAAAAAACAATTATCTTACACAAACAAAGTGTTTGGAAAGAAAAGCAATAGCAAAAATTTGCGAGAGAGCGATACACAAGCAGAAATATGCAGCAGCGAACACACGCACATACAAGTGTATGAACAGGGGAGCACCAAAGCAAAAGAATCAAAAACGGGCAATAACAACAACACGGAACTGATGCCGCGTTTTATAAATGCAATAATTAACAGACTTACGCTGCACAACAGATAGCACTTTGCACAATTTATAAGAGCTTTTTAAATAATGCACCATAAATGCAAAATTTAGAAATAAAAAGCAGGTTTGAAGCGCAAAAATATATAAAAATCTTGGAGCACAAGTAAAACACGTCAATCACTCTCAACTGAGAACTTTCTCCCTTAATTTAGACAATTACAATAATATTAATTTCTAAAGCTTATATTTTTTGCAGAATGCATTTTTTCAGAAATCAAAAGGAACAGACGACGAAAGTAATGCCAACAAAAAAATAAAAACAAGTAAAAGGTTCTAGTTTGAAACTCCCGACTAGGAAATACCCTGAGCCCTCTTATTCCAACACCAAATGGACCTCACGCTACTCGCTCGTTTGTAGTAATACAGATTAAAAAAAAAATTATAAATAAAGTTCCCTTGGCAGGGTTTGATCTCGCAACTAATCGCACCGCTTGCCACGGGCTCCACTCAATTGCCATTCCAATAATTGAATCTTAGTGAGAAAAAAAAAATAGCAGCTCAGAAAAGAATACAAACGCAATTGCAACTCTGTTGGAATTCGAAGCAGACGCGCATAAATGTCTGTGAGTACATGTATACAGAAATTCTTGGAATTTTCGCCTGCTGCAGCTAGCAAGTGCGCATTCAAAACACAAAACTTTTGTGTGTTTCTTAACCGATCTTAATTAAACTTTCTACGGTATATCTTATTGTACCATGGAATATATGGGTATTCTCAAAAAGTCAATTGCATTAAAAATATAGCTTAAATTGGTGGGCAATACAAGTTGATTTATTAGCGGCGTGTTCGCGATAGGTATTAAATGAAAGATACTTGATATATATATACTATTCTAGAAGCAACATATCAAGTTTGGTGATACTAGCTTTTATTATCTAACCAGGTTGCTCAAACAGCATGATTTCGATATCGAATTTTACCGATTGCTTAGAAACGGAGAAAGTTACCGATTTTAAGAAACATACTCGTACTTCGCATAGTCTAGGAGGACCTGCACCCTTGAAGTCTCTACACATACGGACGGACAGACAGACGGACATGGCTACATCGACTCGGCTGTTGATGCTGATCAAGAGTATATAATATATACTTAATGGCGTCGGAGATGCTTCCTTCTGCCTGTTACATACATTTGCACAAATACATTATACGCTTTTTACCCATTTGCAATGGGTTCAGGGTATAAAAATAGTTTCCTCCGCGTTTTTCGACCTCGTAACAGACCGCTCTACTTGCCGGCGCCCCAACTCAACAGCCACAACAATAATTGACTCTTTATGAGAAAAAAATGAGTTAAGACCGCAGCACAGAAAACAATACAAACGCAATTGCAATGCTGTTGATAGAATTGGAAGAGGATGCGCATAAATGAGTGTGTGTACAAGTATACAGAGATTCTTGGAATTTCCCCTAGCTGCTGCTTACACATGCGCAGCCAAACACATAACTTTTGTGTGTTTATAATCCGATCTGAATGAAATTTTCTGAAAAAGTCAATTGCACTAAAATTGTGGCTAAAATTAGTGGACAATACAAGTTGATATATTAACCTGATTTAAAGGTTTGCGATGGAGTAGGTATAAAATTAAAGATATTTGATATATATGCTACTCTACAATCAACATATCAAGTTTGGTGACACTATCTCTTATTACTTACCCAATTTGCTCAAACAACAATATTGTGATATCGATTATTACTTTTCTTGTAAACGGAGTAAGTTATCGTTTATCGGAAATAAACTCGTACTGCGAGTTATGGGCTAGGAAGACCTACATTTAAAATTTCGACAGACAGACGGATATGGCTAAATCGACTCGGCTGTTTATGTTGATCAGGAATATACATACATTATTAGAAGTTGATTCCTTCTGCTTTTTCATATATTTGCACAAATACATTATACACTTTTTACACATTTTTAATGCGCTCAAATTTTATTAGTAATAATAGAATCATTCCATTTTGCATTCGCGTATGTTGGATTGTATAACTACTGCTGCGTCACACTACATAGAGGGTATCATAATGCAGAATATCACCAAATTGCGCCAAATCTACAAATCACTAAACAGCTGATTCCAAAATGTAAACAAAGGCCCAAATCGGACGTCAATCGGTGGTTTTGGTGTTGTTGCCATGGCGCTCCCGCCCATTCTGTGATGCTAATTATTCATTTCCGCTCACTTTCACATGTAAGACGGCACTTATCCGAACGAAATTATCCCCATCAACAAAAATAAATGGCCATAGTTCTTTATATAAGTTAAGTAAAATTGTTATCATTAATTTAGACAATTACAATAATATTAATCTCTAGTGCTTCTATTTTTTGCAGAATGCATTTTTTCAGAAATCAAAAGCAACAGACGACGAAAGTAATGCCAACAAAAAAAAAAAACACAAAAGGATCTAGTTTGAAGCTCCCGACTAGGAAATACCCTGAACCCTCTTATTCCAACACCAAATGGACCTCACGCTACTCGCTCGTTTGTAGTAATACAGATTAATAAAAAATATATAGAATAAAGTTCCCTTGGCAGGGTTTGATCCCGCAACTAATCGCACCACTTACCACGGCCTCCACTCAACTGCAATTCCAATAATTGAATCTTAGTTGGAAAAAATAAATAAAAATAGCAGCACGGAAAAGAATACAAACGCAATTGCAACTCTGTTGGAATTCGAAGCAGACGCGCATAAATGCCTGTGTGCACATATATACACAGATTCTTGGAATTTGCTCTTGCTATAGGTAGCAAGTGCGCATTCAAAACACAACATTTTGTGTGTTTTTTTAACGGATCTTTATTAAACTGTCTACGGTATATCTTATTGTACCATAGAATATTTGTGTATTCACAAAAAGTCAATTGCATCACAATTATAGCTTAAATTGGTGGGCAATACAAGTTAATTCATTAGCGGCGAGGTCGCGATAGGTATTAAATGAAAGATACTAAGATACTAAGATATAATAGTCTAGAAGCAACATATCAAATTTGGTTATTTATCCAATTTGCTCGAAAAGCATGATTTCGGTATCGAATTTTTGCCGATTGCTTAAAAACGGATAAAGTTACCGATTTTTAGAAACAAACTCGTACTTCGCATGGACTAGCAACACCTACACCTACCTACGGAGATGGCTACATCGTCTCGGCTTTTGATGCTGATCAAGAATATATAATATATACTTAATGGGGTCGGAGATGCTTACTTCTGCCTGTTACATGCATATGCACAAATATACTTTACGCTTTTTATCCATTTGCAATGGGTTCAGGGTGTAAAAATAGTTTCCTCTGCGTGTTTCGAGCTCGTAACTGACCGCTTTACTTGCCGGTGCCCCAACTCAACAGCCACACCAATAATTGAGTCCTCATGAGAAAAAAATGAGTTAAGACCGCAGCACAGAAAACAATACAAACGCAATTGCAATGCTGTTGATAGAACTGGAAGAGGATGCCCATAAATGTGTGTGTGTACAAGTATACAGAGATTCTTGAAATTTCCTCTAGCTGCTGCTTACACATGCGCAGCCAAAACACATAGCTTTTGTGTGTTTATAATCCGATCTGAATGAAATTTTCTACAGTACATTTTATTGTGCCATAGAATATTTGTGTGTTCTCAAAGAGTCGATTGCATTAAAATTACAGCTTAAATTGGTGGGCAATACAAGTTGATTTATTAACTTGATTTATGGGTTTGTGGTGGTAGTGTAAAGGTGGCGATAGGTATAAAATGAAATATACTTGATATAAATAAACTATTCTAGAAGCAACATATCAAGTTTGGTGATAGTAGCTCTAATTATATATCTAATTTGTTCAAAAAACAGAATTGCGATATCGATTTTTACTGATTGCTTGGAAACGGAGTAGGTTATCGATTATCGGAAACAAACTCGTACTTCGCATGGACTAGGACGACCTACAGCTTTCATGTCTCTAGCTCTGAGATCATTGCGCTCACACATTCGGACGGACACTGACGGACGGACGAACAGACAGACGGACATGGCTAAATCGACTAGTCTGTTGATGGTGATCAAGAACATATAATACATACACTATTGGGTCAGAGATGCATCCTTCTGCCTGTGATATACATTTGAACAAATACATTATAAGCTTTTTACCCATTTTCAATGGGTTTAGGGTATAAAAATAGTTTTTTCGGTAGGTTTGAACTCCTAACTGACTGCTCTAATTTCCGGCGCCCCAACTCAATAGCTATACAAATAATTGGGTCTTTATGAGAAAACGAATTAAACTAGCAGCACAGAAAACAATGCAAACGCAATTGCAATGATGTTGATAAAATTGGAAGAGGATGTGCATCAATGTGTATGTGCACATGCATACATAAATTCTTAGAAATCGCGCTACCTGCTGTTATTAAATATGCAGCCAAAACACATAACTCTTGTGTGTTTATTATCCGATCTGAATGAAATTTTCTAAATAACATCTAATTGTGCCATAGAATATTTGTGTGTTCTCAAAAAGTCAATTTCATTAGAACTGTAGGTTAAATTGGTAGGCAATACAAGTTGATTTTCGAAGTTGATTTATAGGTTTGCGGTGATGTAGGCATAAATAGTAAAAAAAGGAGAATTAAAATAGCAGCACAGAAAAGAATACCAACGCAATTGCAATGCTGTTGTTGGAATTCGAAGCGGACGCACATGAATGTGTGTGAGTACATGTATACAGAGATTCAAGGAATTTGCGCCTGCTGCAGTTGACAAGTGCGCAATCAAAACACATAACTTTTGTGTGTTTCTTATCCGATCGGAATTAAATTTTCTACAATACATCTTATTGCGCTATAGAATATTTGTGTTTTCTCATAAAGTCAATTGCATTTAAAATGAAATGTTAAGATGACTTACAGCTTTTAGGTGGTAGCGGGGAGGTGGCGATAGCTATAAAATGAAAGATGCTTGAAACAGTATGTCAATAAAGTGTTTTGACTAGCGAAAAAAAACAGATTTTTTAGGTTTATTTGTACATAAATGTACCTTAACGTTGGAATATTTTGTCATATAATTTATTCGATTCGCTATTTTTCCTAGAACATAACGCCAGAAAAATTATTGAAATAACTTTATCCAAACATTTTATAGAATTAAAAAACTAAAAACATTCAAATTTTATGCTGTCAATAAAGTGTTTTTACAGCTACGGTAAATCGTTTTGCAGTTCGCTGTTGGGCGATCCCGTTAGATTTAGGCCCATGCAATTTTGCTTCTCTTGTGTCTTCGACTTTTCTATATAATTTCTATAAAATTGCTTCCTCGGTAGGTTTCGAACACGTAATAGACCGCTCTACTTGCCGGCCGCCCTACTCAACAGCCATACAAATAATTGAGTCTTTATCAGAAGAAAAAAAATAACAAATCAAAATAGCAGCACAGGAAACAATACAAACGCAATTTTACTGCTGTTGAAAGCATTTGAAGGAGACGCGCATGAATGTGAGTGTGTACATGTATACAGAGATTCTTGGAATTTGCGATTGCTGCTGCTAACACGTGCGCATCGAAAACACATAACTTTTGTGTGTTTCTTATCCGATCTGAATGAAATTTTCCACAGTACATCTCATTGAGCCACAGAATATTTGTGTATTCTCAAAAAGTCAACTGCATTAAGATTGTAGATTTAATTGATGGGCAATACAAGTTAATTTATTAACTTGATTTATAGGTTCGCGGTGGTGTTGGCATAAATTGTAAATACAAAAATAATTAAAATAGCAGCACAGAAAAGAATACATACGCAATTGCAATGCTGTTAAGGGAATTCGAAGCAGACGCTCATGAATGTGAGCCGTGTACATGTATGCAGAGATTCTTGGAATTTGCGCCTGCTGCTGCTAACACGTCCGCAGCCAGAAGAAGATTTAAGACCGTGTTTTTAACTCATGGGCGTTATGTAAGACCCCGTACTTCTGTTAAAAGCAAAGCTCAAGTTCTCTAATCACGAGACAGCCACAACGCGATCATTTCCAAATTACAAAAGCGTTGAGTGGTGAACCGATTTAATTGTGAAAGGTGATATTGGGATGTGAACCTAAGTGATATTGGAATTAACCAACATTTGCGTTACAGCGGTGAAAAGTAAATCACGCGAGCGGCCGGCTTCTGCAAGCGCTTTCGGGCTGCCCCCTTTCATGTGGTTGCACATTAGCGGACGAGACCGGCCGGCCAACCAACCCCACGATAGTTTTTTTTATCTGGAAGAGCCACGGATTCAGTGAGCTGCTCACGCACACGTAATACGAAGTGTGTGACCTTGAACTTGAACTTGAGGGCATTGGCAACAACATGCAACACACGGTATCGACGCTGTTCGGACAGTATCGCAGCCGTTACCTTGACCTTTATTTAAACATATATATAAATTTTCTATCTATATTAATATTAGTCCAATTTCTATTTAGTTTTAAAACACACGTCAATAATTGCCTGGCAAGTACGCGCATAGTTTGTACTTCGTATGACTGAATCCGACCACTGTTAACTCATGGCAATACAGCTATTATTTTTTTCGCATTTGAGAAATTCAGATTCCTTTCTCTTTATTTACTATTTTGCTATAATCTATTGTTAATGGCATGTATTCACGATAAGTTACAAGAATTTGCAATGAAATAAATGAATTACTTGTTAGATGTTAAATTAATAAGAACGTATAGTTTTTTCCACGGGTTCGTCGCCACAACGTGGGCGCGGAAAGCCAACAACCAATTTAGGCCCACAAGGTTGAAGATTGACTCATCAGTACAAGGTGGTCAATCATGCAACATGCTCTGGTTAGTCCATCCATTTAATGTGAAATTTTTTCTACACACGAAACTAGTTTGTTTTTGTTCGATGTTATCGAGCCCAGATTACAACTCAGTCTAGTGGGTTGATCGACCAGAACGGATCTGCCAGTTCGCAAGTAGCATTCAAATTTGAAAATTGATGCTTTCAAAATCTGACGCAGCGGTTTGTCAAATTGTAGGTACGGTAGTAGAACCTTAGCACAGGACTTTCGATTATAAATAGTATTTAAATGTTTAGTCGACCAGAGTCAGCCTTTTACAGTGCTTTATTTTTGGAGAAGTTCAAAGGCCCTCATACAGCATCTGCAACCGGCCTTCTTGAGGTTATATTCGGAGCCACTTGCGACTAGACGATAGTTTTGGGAGCTTGACCAATAAAAATCAGAGAAGATCAAGTGTGGGACAATAGAACCCAGTAGGATACAGTAAATAGTGTTAAACAGATAATTCTGATAATAATTGTTATGCACATTTAGTGTTCTGTCGGGAAGCGACGAACCATAAGTCTATAAAAAGAATTGGAACATCGGAAACTAAATCATGCCCATTACACACAGTGACGAAGTCATTAATGAAGACGTACCGCAACCAGACACTTTTTGCGGGGCCTGTCACGAGCCCTTAGGGCCTACCGATTTAACGGCAGTCTCGCCGTGCGAGCACATATTCCACAATCAATGTATTAGAATTCCTTTACAAAACACCAATGTCTATCCAACTGTCAGCAGCAGTGCATTGTAAGGCTGTTGTCATTGTCAAATAATAATTTGGCTGCCGAATTAAGTGCTGCCGGCAGTATAGCCCAATTAATAACGCGAATGACCCAAACAACACCCACGAGAGTGTCAGATCTCGGGGAAGAAACCGCAGAGGAGCTACACCGCGTAGAGCAATGTCGACTAGGTCCACCCAACGAAATTATCAGGCACCCATGACTAGCAACGGCCAAGTGAGCGTAGAAATTAGGGAATTAGATACCTCTAAAGAAGCAAATGTAAAAAATATCAACCAGATGATACGAGCGGCCATGCAGTCGCATCAACAGCAAATGATGCACTTGTAATAATCCGTTTCAACCAGCTTATCCTACTATTCCGCCCGAAAAGGTGTCGAATAGAATTCAGAACTGGCGCTTAAGGTTTGACGGAGCCAGAGATGGATTATCTACTGAAGATTTTTATACCGCGCCCGCTCTATGGCAAAGCAAAATTTGTATGGCAACCACATTCTTTTGTGTGACCATTTGCACTTACTTCTTGGAGGCAAAGCCAACGAGTGGTTCTGGAAATTCCATCATAGCAATCCAAATTTCACATGGAATATTTTCTGCGAAAAAGCGAAAAGCGCGACTGCGGAGTGAAATACGGACTCATGAGCAATTTTGTAAGCAAAACAAGGCTCTAACCATCAGTCCTTTTATATCGAAACTAGATGAGCATTTGGAAATTTCTGCCATACAGCATAAAAGTATAAAGTATTGGAACTGCGGTAGATTCGGTCATCGCTATGACCACTGTCTGATTGCGGGGCCAAAGACACCTTTAAACCCAATTGCAAGGTTTGTCATCCGCCGGAAAACTTCAAAGTGGATGCGCAGACAACATCTGTGCCGCATCCAACCAAGTAAAACAAGACATTCCCGAGCAGGCCGATAATCCATATGCAGGCCTATCGAATCATGACGTCACAGCAAGTCGTAAGCAATTAGTGTATCCCACTAGTAAACTACCTTCCCTTTCAAGTCAGATTAATGCACTGGATGTCTGCTCGAAGCCGTATTTTTGGCGAAGTAGTTAGCTGTGAGTGACATTAACCACGCAAACGTTCAACTTTACGAATGCGAGCATTATGGAAGAAAATCCACCTAATCCGTAAAAAGTAAGTTGCAGCTTTTTTTCTGAGCGCAGACCATCGTCTGTATATATTGCTCTTCTCGATTCGGCCATTTTCAAGTACACCCAAAGACCCAGAAATGTTCTGGCCGCGTAAAAACGGCTAACAATTCTGAGTGCTCCGTAGTGGGCCAACTGATCACTGATATTACATATCGAGAAATTACAAAGTCAGTTGAATTTTTCATTATCCCCGGCCTTAAACAGAGCGTCTATCTAGGAATTGGTTTTTGGTAGGATTTCGGATTGGCTAAAAATATGCTTCAAGGCTCCCATATCGTATCAGAGGTAGATGTCGGGAGAGATGACGATACGTTAGACCCACCGAAAGTTCATTTATTATCTGAACAACAACAGCGAGAGCTGTATAATGTCATTTCAGAGCTTTCCTCTTTTGAAAAGGCAGACTTAGGACGCACCGGTCTAATCGAGCAGTGCATCGATGTTGGGCAGTCCAAGCATATAAAGCTACGACATTGACTTGTATCTTCCGCTAAGGAGAAACTAATGTTCACTGAAATAGAAAATATGCTGTCTATGGATGTTATCGAAGAGTCCAAAAGTCCATGGAGCATTAATTGCGTACAAGTGAAGAAGGGAAAAAAGGTTCGCTTATGTCTAGTCTCGGGGGAAGTGAACAAGTGTAGTCTCAAAGACGCGTACCCACTTCCGCACATTGACGGGATTCTTAATCGATTGCCTCCAGCTCGTTTTATTACAAATACCACTAGAAGAGAAATCCCGTCAATACACAGCATTTACAGTGCCCAACCGTCCGCTTTACCAATACAAAGTCATGCCATTCGGACTTTGTAATTCAGCTCGGACCCTTTGCCGATTGACGGATCAGGTGATCCTAGCGCATTTACGCACAAGAGTTTTCGTCTATTTAGATGACCTCCTGTTTTTTCCCGATGACTTTCACTCTCACATGACACTCCTAAGGGAAATAGCCAGCTTTCTGCGAATCGCCAACATGTCCATTATTATCGCCAAATCCAAGTTCTGTATGACCGAGGTAAATTACATTAGTTTTATAATCGGATATGGACAGTTGAAAACTGATACAGATGAGATTATAGCCATTGACCAATTTCCGGTACCCACCACAACAACTACTACTAAACAACTGCGAAGATTTTTGTGGTTCTATTGTCGCTACTGTAACTCTTCCGCTCACGGAGTTGTTACGAAAAAGTAAGACATTCACCTGGACGAACGAGGCCGATTAAGCATTTAGGCACTTAAAATGATAGCTAAATTCCTCACCCATACTCAGCACCCCCGACTTTTCTAGACCGTTCCTTTTGTTGTGCGATGCCAGTCAATATGGACTGGGATGCGTCGTTGCTCAAACGAGTGAAGACGGCACTGCATAGCGTACATGTCAGTTCAGTTGACCTAGGCCAGAGCAACTACTCGGTAACTGAGCTAGAGTGCTTAGCGGTCATAAGGGGTATTCAAAAATGTCGTGCGCAGCACCGTAGAGGCGCAGAGAATGTTGTGGCGGATACTCTATCGCGTCGAGATGAAAATGATATTAGCGAATTGTCCAAGTGTGACCCAATAGTCGTCTTGACTTCTAAAGAATTTGGTTCCTAAACCCTAAGCAGAAGTTTGACTCCTGGAAGCTCTGGATTCCAGATGGCCTTAGAGCTGATGTATTGCATCGGGCACACAATCCACCTGACTCAGCTCATTGCGGAAAAGCAAAAACGATACATTTACTGGCCAGGCATGGTTACCAATATTCGAAACTACGTTTCGAATTGTATTAGTTGCCGGCTAACCAAAAGTCCGAATGCAATTTTGAGACTGCCGATGGGCAAGCCAATGCCGTCAGACAGACCCTTTCAGTAGCTTTATAACAATATTTTGGGCCTGTACCCACGTTCCAAGAAGGGGAATATAGGTCTCCTGATTATTGTCGATCACAATACCATGTTCCCTTTCTTGCAGCCGTTAAGAAAGTTCACATCGAACAAAATCTGCGAATACCTAGAAAATTTCGTCTTCTACACCTTTGGAGTCCCAGAAACTGTATTGACGGACAACGGTTCCCAGTTCAGATCTAGATACTTCAGAGCCTTTCTTACTCGATTTGGAATATCGCAGATATGCACCGCAATTGACGCATCGCAGGCTAGCTCTAGCGAACGCCTTTTAGCGATCAGTGATGGCAGTTTTTTAGAGCGTATGTCGGTATGTCATACGCACTGGGACAAAAATCTAAGCGAAATTAGTGGTTCGCTGAGAGCTACTATCCGTATTAGCACTGGATATTTCGCCTACTTTTTGAGTTTCGCGCAAAATATGATTTGTAATGAAAAAGATTATGATCTCTTGCGCAAACTAAATGTCCTGATCGATGATATCCCCTTAAGTTGTCCCGATGTATTGCAGCTTGCACGCACTAAAGCCAATGAGAATGTACGTGTCTCTAATGAGGAGAATGCTAGAAGATACAATTTACGAAGTAGAACCATTCAGTTGAAGATTGGCGATACCGTCTGTGCCCCCAATTTCGCGCAAAACAATGAATTAAAGAAGTTCAGTAGTAAACTAGAACTAGTATTTTTGACAGCCAAAGTAATTAAAAAACTTAGTCCTAACTATTACGAGCTTCAAAATGAATCAGGAAAGTCTATGGGAGTATATCATTCAAAAGATATCAAAGTGTAAGTTCAACTTGCCAATGACCTCGGTCTTCTTCAGTTTATGAGTTCTCGAGTTGAGCCTTTCGAATCATAAACTGTGTTGTAGCGACCAATGGCCAAGTTGGTTAATGTTCGGATATACCTCTCGATACCCTTTCTGGTTAAGCGACAAATGATGAGGCGAATTCGTTCCCCTCCACGGCGAATTCAATACGCCAGCATATACATGCGCCCCATGCTCATTTTTACTCTACCAGCTCAAACACCTGCAAGCAGCGCAAAGCAGACGAAAGAGCAATCACGCCAGTTTACCGTTACCCTCGCTCCAACGGTCCGTCTATCTGCCCCATACTTCTAAAACATTCGACTAGGTAGAAGTGTCGATGAGAAACTGCCCAATTTAGAAGATTCGAAACCGTGTTCTTAACTCGTGGGCGTTATGTAAGACCCCGTACTTCTGTACTTCGTACTTCTTCTAAAAGCAAAGCTCAAGTTCTCTAATCACGAGACAGCAACAACGCGATCATTTCCAAATTACAGAAGCATTGAGTGGTGAGCCGATTAAATTGTGAAAGGTGATATTGGGATGTGAAACTAAGTGATATTGGAATTAACCAACATTTGCGTTACAGCGGTGAAAAGTAAATAACGCGAACGGCCGGCTTCCGTAAGCGCTTTCGCGCTGCCCCCTTTCGTGTGCTTGCAGATTAGCGGACGAGACCGGCCGGCCAACCAATTCCACGATTTTTTTTTTTTTTATCTGAAAGAGTCACGGATTCAGTGAGTTACTCACGCACACGTAACACGAAGGGTGTGAGCTTCAAGCACTAACTTGAGGCCATTGGCAACAACACCTGAACCGTCGCCACCATCTTCCCATCCTGCGCGGCCGCCAAGGTACCGACGCTGGCTAGTGTTTGTGAGTGCCTTTCATAAAGTCCTGTGGCACAAAGTGAACCAAGACTGGCCGGAGGGTGTGAAGGCGACCCGTAATGTCAGTAAGCCATTCGGACAGTATCGCAGCCGTTACCTTGACCTTTGTTTAAACATATAAATTTTCTATCTACATTAATAATAGTCCATTTTGTATTCAAGTACGCGCATAGCTTGTAGTTCGTATGACTGTTTGCGACCACTGTTAACTCAGGGCAATACAGCTATTCTTTTTTTTTTGCATTTGGGAAATTCAGATTCCTTTCTCTTTATTTACTATTTTGCTATAGTCAATTGATAATGGCATGAAGTCACGATTAGTTACAAGAATTTGCAATGAAATAAATGACTTCTAACGATTAGAATCAAGGTGATCTAGAAATAGGGCGGCCCAAGATAGCTCCTAGGTCAGGCAGCATAGGCTGGGTAGAAAACAGGGCACTACTTACACCTTCAGTACTCAAATTCAGTATTATCAGTTATTAATTCGTTGAAGTGGAACATACATTTCTCCATTTAGCCTTTTCATAATAACTACAGAAAGTGCACTTATTTATTACATTTATGGTGTCAGTGTAGTGTTACAAGGGAAAGAATCCACGCCCCATCAGATGAGCTTTAGCAGCATAAGCAAGAACTGCACGACCCCAAAATCCTCTATACACCAGTAGATTTCCATCGCCAGTAGTACGCCTAGCTCAACGGCTAGTAGTACTAGCTAGCATTACAAGACAAGCGATAATCCACAGGGACTAGGTAATCACTACGCACACACTACAAAGCAACATATCAAGTTTGGTGATAAAGGTTCTTCTTATTTATTCAATTGGCTTAAAAACAGGATTCAATATCGATTTTTACCGATTGCTTGGAAACGAAGTAAGTTATCCATTATCGGAAACAAACTCGTACTTCGCGCCCCTACTCAACAGCCACACCAATAATTGAGTCTTTAAGCGAACAAACCGAATTAAACTAGCAGCACAGAAAACAATACATACTCAATTGCAATGCTGTTGATAGAATTCGAAGCGGACGTGTGTGTGTGTACAAGTATACATCAATTTTCTTGACCTAGCTCCATGCGCAGCTAAAACACATTACATTTGTGTGTTTCTTATCCGATCGTAATGAAATTTTCCACAGTACATCTCATTGAGCCACAGAATATTTGTGTGTTCTCAAAAAGTCAATTGCATTAAAATTGTAGGTTTAAAAGCTAGGCAATACAACTTGATTTATTAACTTGATTTAGAGGTTTGCGGTGGTATAGGCATAAATAGTAAAACAAATAAAAAATTAAGATAGCAGCACAGAAAAGAATACAAACGCAATTGCAAAGCTATTGATGGAATTCGAAGCAGACGCGCATAAATGTGTGTGTGTATTTGTATACAGAGATTCTTGGAATTTGCGCTTGCTGCAGCTAACAAGAGCGCATTTAAAACATATGACTTTTGTTTGTTTCTTAACCGATAACCTTAATGAAATTTACTGCAGTACATTTTATTGAGCCTTAGAATATTTGTGTATTCTCAAAAAGTCAATTGCATTAAAATGAATGCCCTAGTTTGCCCATTTTCAATGGGTTCAGGGTATAAAAATAGTTTCCCCTGTCGGTTTCGAACTCGTAGCAGACCGCTCTACTTGCCGGCGCCCCAACTCAACAGCCACACCAATAATTGAGTCTCTACGGGATAATTAACTAGCAACACAGAAAACAATACAAGCGCAATTGCAATTCTGTTGATGGAATTCGAAGCAGACGTTCATGAATGTGTGTGTACATGTTCACAGATATTCTTGAAATTTGCGCTTGCTGCTGCTATCAAATGTGCAGCCGAAACACATAACTTTTGTGTTTTATTATCTGATCTGAATGAAATTTTCTACAGTACATCTTAGTGTGATATATAATACTTGTGTGTTCTGAAAAAGTTAATTGCATTTGAATTGTAGCTTAAATTGGTGGGCAATACAAGTTGATTTATTAACTTTACTTATTTATTTGCGTCGGTAGCGGGGACGTGGCGATAGGTATAAATATAAAATTAAAGATACTTGATATATATATACTATTCTAGAAGCAACATATCAAGTTTTGTGATACTAGCTCCTATTATATATCCGATTTGCTCAAAAAGCAGAATTTCGATTTCGATTTTTACCGATTGCTTGGAAACGGAGTAGGTTATCGATTATCGAAAACAAACTCGTACTTCGCATGGACTAGGAGCACCTACAGCTTTCAAGTCTCTAGCTCTTATAGGTTCTGAGATCCTTGCGTTCACACATACGGACGGACGGACATACAGACGGACAAGGTTACATCGACTCACCAATTGATGCTGATCAGGGATATATTATTTATCCTCAATGGTCTCGCAGATGCCTCGTTCTGCCTGTTACATATATTTACACAAATACATTATACGCTTTTAACCCATTTTCAATGCGTTTAGGGTACAAATAATTGAGTTCTGAAAGCAACATATCAAGTTTGGTGATACAACCTCGTATTATTTACCCAATTTAATAAAAATACTGGATTTTGGTATCGATTTCTTGGACACGGAGTTGGTCATCGACCATCGGAAACAAACTCGTAGTAAGGACCTACAGCATTCACATCTCCAGCTCCTAAAGGTTCTGAGATCCTTGTGTTTGCACTAACGGACAGACAGACGGATATGGCTAGATCGACGGGTGTTGATGCTAATCAAGAATATATATTTATGGGGTCGGAGATGCTTCGTTCTGCCTGTTACATATATTTGTGCAAATACTTTATACGCCTTTTGCCTCTTTTCAATGGGTTCAGGGCATAAAAATAGTTTTCTCGGTAGGTTTCGAACTCGTAACAGACCGCTCTACTTGCCAGGGCCCTTGTGAGAAAAACTCGAATTAAACTAGCAGCACCGAAAACAAAACAACCGCATTCGGATACATATGAACATATTATATATGAAATAGCAAACACAGGCCCTTTTTTTAATTCTTAATGAAAAGTTCTGTTCAGCTCACTGGGCACGACCTTGTACAGTCTACATCTCTTTCGTTCTTCACTTTTGGCTGCCTCCCATAGCGTCATTGAGTAATAAACAGATACAGAGCGGAGTCTCGGCGCAAGTAGGTAGAAAATTTGAATGGCAGCAGGCCATGGCATTCAATTCAAAGGGTTACGCGCACGGAGCGTTAACATAAGAAATTATGACGTCACATTGTACAGAATTTTATTTCTTGGATTGAATAGTATGTATTCCAACCCTTATTATATGCATTGTAAAGATGCTACTGGCCGGGGTACGAGACTCAGTCTTACCAGGCTCAGCGAGTTACAAGACATTTATAAGTTCGCTGGGACAGAGGGTTTAAGGGGGGGAAAGTGAATGTTTTTTATACCATATACTATATTACAAACTATCAAATAAAACGGCTCCTTGCCTTGATGTCCGGCCGTGGGGGCGTCGTGACATTCCGCCAATACCCTCTGCCGTTGACCACTGGCCACACATAGCTTCCAGGGAATGTAATCCTTGTCGTCCGTCCGGTGGCCCAAATGTCTATATAGCTGCCCATTCTCTTCTACGTAGTCCGGGAACTTGGCTGGCTCTTCGGGACCCATTTTCAGGGAGGCTCGGCCACCACTGCTTGCTGACAGGTCTCTAGAGGATGCCTTGATAGTGCGTCGGCCACGACGTTAAGCTTCCCTCGTCGGTAGTGAACGTTGAAATGGAATTGTTGCAGTAGGTAGCAACGCAGCTTCCGTATCGACCAAACAATTGCCATGCACTCCTTCCCGGTGGCGGAGTAGTTCACTTCGGCCTTCAGCAACTTCCAGCTCGCGTACGCTATCACCCGCTCCTGCCCTTCTATCGTCTGCGTCAGCACTGCGCCGAGCCCGTACTCGCTCGCGTCAGTCTGGAGGACGAATCTGGCGGAAAAGTCTGGACAAGCCAACACAGGGGCAGTCGTCAAGCTGTCCTTCAATTGACGCAATGCCTCCTCCTGTTCTTGTTTCCATGCCCATTTCCGCCCCTTCTTTAAGAGCGCTGTTAACGGCTGTACCTGCGTCGCGAAGTTAGGAACGAAGCGCGTGTACCATGACGCCATCCCGAGACACAGCCGCAACTCCTTACAATTTGTCGGGGCCCTCAGGTTACGTATCGCCTCCACCTTCTCTGGATCGGTACGTATTCCTTCCCCACAAATAACATGTCCTAGGTAGACCAACCTCTCCCTGAAGAAACTGCACTTCTTCCTATTCAGTTTTAGATTAGCCGCCCTTAACCGATCGAACACCTCCCTCAAGTTCTCTTGCCCCTTCGTTGCCCCTATAACCACGATGTCCTCTAGGTAGGAGAACGCCTGACCGTGTCTAAGACTCGCTGGAAAGTCGCACACGCTGATTGTAAGCCAAATGGCATTACCCGCCATTGGAAAAGACCTCTTCCGGGGTCTCTTCCGAAATGCGCGTTGAGTTGTCGAAAGTCGATACTCATGCGCCACTCGCCAGTCTTCTTCTTGACTAAGACGATTGGGGCGCTGTGTGGACTACGCGACGGCTCAATGGCACCTGCCTGGATAAGCTCGTCCACCTGTTCTTCAATCAACCTTTGCATGGCCGTGTTCTTCGGGTAATATCTCTGTTTTAATGGCTTATCATCCTTAAGCCTGAACCTGTGCTCTGCGATGTGCGAGACTCCCTGCAGCCCTTCGAAGAGTGCCAGTTCCGTCTCCAGGAACTCCTTAAGTTCCGGATCCAACTCCGCTGGCCACTCTGCCTCTTCGCGGCTCGCCTCCTCCAGGCACCACTCCGACTCCAAATAAAGCTCCTTGACCGCTTGATTCTGGCAGCCGCTCCTGATTCCCTGTGCCCGTGTGGATTCGAACCATTGCTCCTAATCCCTCAGTTCTTTGGCACATTTCCGCCGTGCCGCCTGCATGCCCGGCGTAGATCTGCCTTTGCAGGTCTACGCGCCGCCTTTTGGGCTCCTCAAGCTCTCGGTCCAATCCCGAGTGAGACTCATCTTCACTTCCTTCTCCTTGTCCATTTTCGAGAGTTGCCGAGCAAGCACTCCCGTTCCCTGACGCGTGAGGCCTTCTGTCGACTCCTCTCCACTCTGTCGCCGAGCAGGTGCTCCCTTTCCATGACCAGGGAGGCCTTCCTTCGGTTCCTTCTTCGACTCTTCTGCTATCGGTTGCCGAACAGGCACTCCCGCCCCTTGGCGAGTGAGGCCTTCTTTCGGCTCTTCGCTGGTTCCAGGCCCCGCGGTCGGAGACGTCACCGCGTCTAGGACCAGTTCCGCCTTGCCGCAGCGTATCGTGGTGCCCATTGCACCCAAGAAGTCCATTCCCAGGATGACGTGGTCCAGCATTGCGGGCATGATTAGCATTTACATGCTGACCACCTTCCCCGCTAGACCGACGTCTATCCTCAATGCCTTCCCTACTTCGAGCGTGGACCCACCTGGCAGACGAATGCGCGCCTGCACGTTCTCCACTCTTCCCCGAATCGCCCACTTGCGTACGCAGTCTTCACTAATGAAGCTGCGAGTGGCTCCAGTATCGATACTAGCAGGCATCGTCCGCCCGCCAATCTCCACCGTGGCGACGATCCGGTCACCCTCCACCTTAAGTGGGTGTACTACTTCCGAGTCCCGTGTGTACCGGCGTCGACCCAACCCTGACCTGGGCGACGCCGTTGCCCGTTTCCCGTTTGTGCGCATCTGCGACATGCTCGTCGCGGATCGTACCCGTTTCCGGTCTCTTGGCTCATCATTCGGTGGGCCACCTCCGCAGGGGCCGTTGCCAGCGGGGCGGGGACTTGTCTATCCACAGCGATCGCTCCAGATCCGTTGTGAGTAGACCGGAATGGGTTAGAGTGTCCCCCCGGGCACTGTACCATCCTTCCCCACTTCGCGCTACCTGAGCCCATGGCCACCTGACTCCCTGCTCTGCTTCCGGAGTATTCCGCTTGCTGCCTCATCACCGTTTCGTACTCCACAGCGAGTTGAGTCAGCTGGGACCGGGTGGAAAAATCTTGCCGTCAAACGTAAAGCCTGTATTCATATATCCGGTGCAACTCTTGCGCCGGCTCATACCTGGCGTGGTGCATCAAAGCCCTTAGCTCTATTAGGTATTCTTTGAATTCTTCCCCCACACGCTGCCTACGTTGCTCATGGCCCGAGGCAATCGACCGAGGGCTATGCCGTACGTAATGGCACGCTCCTCTAGGTCCTCTAGGAACCCAAGGGGGTCGGAACGGCCATCGTACCTCATGCCCCACTTTCGGGCTTGCTCCGGATCGATTGCGAGAGGCTTGGCCTCTGACTGAGGATACGGCCGGGGAACATAAGAGTCACTATTGCCTACCACCTCGCGAGCCTCCGCTACACCCTTGACGGCTAAGCTAGAGGTCGGGGTCTGCGAACGCTCATACAGACGTGAGCTTCTCAGGTCCGGTTCCGATTTTTGACGCGGGCGACCGTCAGCGTCAGGTAAGGCGCCCCAGGGAAGCGACTCTAATGTTTTGGCAGTCTGAGATTCTAAATCGGCAAGCCGAGCCCAGATGTATGGCCGCCACCCTGCACAAACGTGGATATCCGCTTACGCAGCTCCTCCACACGCCCCTCCTTTTCCAACCCGAACTCATGGGCGATCGCTGCCAACTCGTCCTTGCGTCGCTGGTGGATCCAGCGCACGCCTACACCCGGATTTTGACACTCACCCGATTCCATTTTGAGCTCTTATTACTCCCTCTAGGTGCCCACTCTGACTTCTCTCTTTTGTGGGTTCTTGTTCAGTTTATTTATCCTCGACTATATATATATGCGTATATATATTTATCCTTTTCTTTGTTTTTTTATATATCTTTGTTATTATTATCCTTGCGTATTTCCGTTTGTTTCACAAAACTGTTTCTTATTATTATTATTATTATTTTTTTTTTTTTTTTGGTCACTTCACAAAATAAATAGTTTACTTAATGTTCTTTTAACTTTTAATCCTCGTCCGTTTAAACTGTTTTGTGCTTGTCCGATTTTATTGTTCACTTAATGTTTTGTTGTTTCTCACTTGTCCGTTCCGTTTTTACTTTCCAACACACCCGTTAACAATCCTTTCCTCAACTGTACGGACGAATTCAGTTTTCACCGCGCGTGAACTGAATTTGTCCCACTGTACAATTGTGACACCTTAACGGCCCTTCGACGCCGACGTCGACTGCGACGCGCGTTTGTGCACACGTGTGCAAGCGTGGTCTCGACGTCGCCCGTATAGCGCGCGCGCGCTATCTCTTTTTTTTTTTTTTTTTTTGTATTCTACTAATACAGAGACTATGTGGTTGGCGGCTCCTGGCCTCTTAATGTTACTTAATTATAATACCGGCGGCTTCATGCCTCTTAAAGTTACTTAGATATTCCTCTTACAAATGTATTATCTTATACTATTGCATATTATCATTATTATTAGAACTTCTATTACAAATTATCAAATAATGCGGCTCCTTGCCAAATTATCAAATAAAACGGCTCCTTGCCGTGAGTTCAAAACTGTGGGGAGGCTAATCCTTGTAGCCGCCTCACAGCATTTAAATCATTTTTGAATAGGGTACTTTATAATAAATAATTTATTGACATATGTAATAATTTGAAATACGAAATGATCGCACATAAAAAGCCTTGGGCTGTGACGTCACATGAGCAACAGAATGTTGCAATCTTCATAAATTCATAGACTTCCCTTAGTTAGGCAGACACATACATACATATATACGATTTGCCCAAATATGTTTGAAATGAGACACACGTACAACAACTATTTGGTGGGTCGCGGCATTTATACTCTTGCGCCCATGATCTGCCCATTCACACACATTTGTGTGTGTGTGTCTGTGTAGAAGCCGAATATCAAAAATCCAAAAATCTTGACAAATTTGCACCACAGTCAGGCTGGCAACCAACAGGCACACAAACACATAAAAGCTTCTATTCATATACAAAATATGCAAGTGTGCGTGAATATGGCAAGTCCAACAATCGTAAATGCACACATGCCAATGCTTAGTTACCTTTACCAACGATATCGAGCTAAAATGCAAGAATTTCGCATTTGCGATGAGATAATCTCCAAACAGTCGATAACATTAGCATATGAGCTTGCAAATAAATTGGGATTCTCGCCAAACAGGAAGAAGCCTACAAGCGGATTAAAGCAGGGAAGCAAGTGCTATGGGTATGCCAACACTTGCGCGAATATTGCAAATTCGAAAATGAGAAACGCTACGCTTGTTGTAAAGTGATGCTTATTCCAAAGAGATCGACGCAAAATGGCTGCCTTCCCACACGATTCGACTATTCATAATCTTATCTGAAACACATATTGTACCGATGAAAATAAGATGTAAACGAATTACATATGGGCACTGACGACGAATTCGTAAAAGTTTTGACATTCAAAATAATTTGCGAATAGAATATTAATGTACACTCTACTTACATTTGCTTATTTTTTGTTGGTTTTATTTTGATTTTATTTTTTTTAACGCATTACGAATCGCAGGCCTAGGCGCAAATTATGCAATTCTTTCTAACGCGCAGTCTTGCCCAAAGTGAGGAGGTTTTTTATTAAATCGTAGCTATTGCCTTAATTTGCAAAACCTTATATCATAATTTGAAGCCCATTTTTCATTTCGCTATATATGGTATCAAATATACATAAATCAACTGGCTATGCATATGCTCCCTCTCCCTCAACGAATAGTTATTTCAACAACTTTTAAGCGAAAATGACGGGATAATCTAGTAGAGAAAAAAAAAAGAAGTCTTGTTGAGCATGACGGCAACCGCACACTCGGCTGTGGTATCCAGACCCTCGAGTCGTATTCAAGAATAGGGCACGCGTTCAATTGGTTTACTTATTTTATTTAGGAATTGGAATAAAATAAACAAATTTAATTTGTATGTAAGAATAATTGTTTTTAACAGTGTTTATTAAATACATTGCAAATTATTAAAGTTTTTGGTTAGGTTAACAAAATAATTGTTTATCCTCTGGTCTGGACTGGTTTTCATTGTTCGTATTTTTATATCCTGAACCCATTGATAATGGGTAAAAAGTTTATAATATAGTTGTGCAAAGGTATGTGACAGACAGAAGGAAGCATCTCCGACCCCAGAAAGTATATATATTTTTGATCAGCATCAACAGCCGAGTCGATCTAGACATTTCCGTCTGTCCTACATGCGAAACTCAAGATCTTAGAAACTATTAGAGGTAGAAATTTGAATTGAATTTGAAATTTTAGCTGTAGGTCCCCCTAGTCCATGCGCAGATCGAGTTTGTTTCCGATAATCGATAACTTACTCCGTTTCCAAGCAATCGATAAATATCAATATCGAAATCCTGTTTTTTGTTTAGCAAATTGGGTAAATAATAAGAGCTAGAGTCACCAAAAGTGATATGTTTACTCTAGAATAGTTTATATATACAGTTTGTCAAGTAATTGTTTGCAAAATGAAAATGAAAAACCAACTTAAACTATTTTTTCTTAATTTTTTTGCACATAATTATTCTCTTAAGTATTCTTCATAGATATAAGGCACAAACATAACAAAATTCAAAACGCAATGTAAGAAAAACAGTGAAAACTAAAATTAGGCAATTTTTCCACTGTCAATTAATTCTTTGCAAAATGCAAACTATTACTCTATACATAACTAAATCTAGGAAACTATAGCTATTGTGGTACTAATATTTGGTATATTGGCCACGAGCATCCATTACAGCCCGCAGACGACCAGACATTGACTGAATAAATTTAGGAAGGTCGTACATGTCGGGTATTTTTATCCATTCCTCTTGAATGGCCTTGATTAGAGCGGTTTTATTAGTTGGGCTCCGTTTTCCCACGCGCTTCTTTAAGAAAGCCCACAAATTCTCAATTGGGTTTAAGTCAGGACTCTGGGCAGGGGTGTCAAAGACTTTGCTGCAATTATACAGCAGCCAAGTCCTGCACAAAAACGATTTGTGTTTGGGGTCGTTGTCCTGATAAAGCTCGTACCTCAGTTTATTGGGGTTGTGGGGGTCTACGAAGCCAAACTTTATTGCGCTCCTTGACAATTCATTCTTTAGAATGTCCAAATAAAACTCCTTCGTCATCACATCATTAAAAATGCGCAGCTCACCAACACCTTTCGACGATATGCAGCCCCACACCATTACAGACAGCTTGCCAAACTTTACTGTGGGTATTATATTCTTTTGTTCCAGAGCTGTATTGGGCTTTCTCCAAACTTTGCTGGGTCCGTCATGATAATATAACATTATTTTAGTCTCGTCGCAAAAAATAACATCATCCCAGAACTCCGAGGGCTTGTTGACATGGCTAATAGAGAAATGAAGCCGCCTCTGGATATTTACTGCAAATAGAAGTGGCTTCTTTCTAGCTATTTGAGAGGAGTATTTGTGCATTTTTAAAACTTTCCGAACTGTCTCGTTGCTCGCTGTCTTATTGCAACCATTTTTTAAGTCAAATGCCAACTGTTTGAGGCTAGTTTGCGGATTTTCGTTAATCTGTTTTAAAATTTTTGACTAATCGCGTCTACTGAGCTTTGCTGGTCTGCCTCCGGAGTGCTTTAATTCTAATCTGTTTTCTTTTTCGGCGCGGTTAAAAATATTATAAATGGTTCTTAGCTTAATTGAGAACATTTCAGAGAACAATTCCTTAGCATATTTCCCCTTGTGGTAGTGGAAATAAACTAATTGAATAAGGTTTTCGTTAACTCGTTGGCCGGGCATTGCAAGAAGCTCTAAATTAGGCCAGATGTGACAGTTAAAAAATCAAAATCGCTTAGAGGGCATTCGTACACTGCATATCAATGACTCACTCATTCGAATTGTGTTTGCAATTTGCAAAGAATTAATTTACAGCGCGTTATTTGCCTAATTTTAGTTTTGTCTGCTTTTTTTACATTTGCGTTTTGAATTTTGTTATGTTTGTGCTTCATATCAATGAAGAATATGTGTGCTGTTTTTCATTTTGCAAACAATTTCTTGACAAGCTGTATATCAAGAATCTTTCAATTTATACCATCGCCACATCCGCTACTACCTCATAACTATGAATCAAATTAATAACCCAACTTTTTTAACAACAATTTAGACTACAATTTAGATGCAATTAACTTTTTGAGAATGTACGTATATTTTATAAAACAATTAGATAAACTGTACAAAATTTCATTAAGATCGGTTGAGAAACACGTGTTTGCCTAGCGCAGTTCGAAGAATTTCTGTACACACACACATTCATACGCGTCTGCTTCTAATTCTATCAACAGCGATAGTATTGTTTTCTGTGCTGCTATTTTAATTCGTTTTTTTCTCAATAAGACCCAATTATTGGTGTGGTTGTTTGTTAGAGGCGGTGGCAAGTGGTGTGGTCTGTCGCGAGCTCGAGACCTACCAAGGAAACCATTTTTTTTTGTTTTTTTTTTTTTTTGTGGCTGTTGAGTAGAGACGGCGAAAAGTAGTGGTGGTGGAATAAGAGTTCAAGGTATCCCCTAGTCGGGAGCTCCCGCCTAGAACCTCTTACTTGTTATATATAATTGCGGCTGCTTATGCTACAAACGGCTGACAACTTGAAACTTAAGCTTCTCTCTCTCTCTCGCGACTATCGGTTACGATAGATAATCGTTTTAAGATACCACGCTATTCTATGTAGGGAAGGTTTGGCATCTTACACTCGGTTCATCTGCTCTTCATCTGTCGCAGATGAATCTGCTCCATCGTTTTCATTTTTTACTTGACAACGCTGGTTGATGTATGCTGCGGCCCCTGAAACTCAGAAACTTTGTTTAGTTATCTATCTACCATTTCTCTTGATCTTAACGACTTTGTAGAGACCATAAATTTTCTCGCAAGCTGATTGCCAGTTAAGAATTGGGTAACCTTTATCGCATTTAAATGTTTCAGCTGATACTCATATTCTGCCTTGCGTTCCTTATCAAACTAAGCTTCATAGACTTTTTGTGCCATGCCACAAATGAGTAAAAGCGAGGAAATGCATAAACATATACATTGTTTTTGGGCTGTACGGATTCAAACTAATAGCCTAATTTCACCATGCTAAAAAAATATTACATATTCAAACATCACATTTTGGTGATTCATTTGCATGAGTCGGTTGTCTGTAACATATGAATGGCTAAAGTACCGCTACTTTAAATCAACAGTTGATCGGTATACTTTTACCTTAGCGTCTAAAGTTTTCCTTCCAAAAGTCAAGTGATATAACCTCGAAGTAAAGGCTCCATTCAACACCATTTTTTGCGAGATTCATTTATCTATAAATGTAATCAAGTAAGAGTTTCAAGTCGGGAGCTCCCAATTAGGGAATACCTTGAACCCTCTTATTCCAACACCAAATGCATCTCGCGCTACGCGCTTTTTTGCTTTATTAGTAATAAAGATATATTCGAAAAAATTCTCCTGGTCCCTGCCAAGAGGAACTCAAAACTGACCGGATTACTTGCTGCCGCCTCTACTCAACAGCCCCACCAGCCCAAAAAAAAAAAAATTGCTTCCTCGGTGGGGTTCCAACGGCAATAGACGCCGTTGTTACCGCCTCTACCCAACAGCCCCACCAATTATTGTATATTACGAGATGAAAATGGATTAGAATAGCAGTGGAGAAAACAATACAATCGCAATTGCAATGCTGTTGATATAATTCGAAGCATGAATGTGTGTATATATATGAATGCAGAAATTCTTGCTATTTGCTCTTGCTGCCGCAAATACGTGGGTAGCAAAAACACAGCTTCCTTTTTATTTCTCAACCGATCTTGATGAAATTTTTAGCAGTACATTTTATTGCACTACGAGTTGGAATTAGTTTTTAAGGTTTTCTAAGAGGTGGCGTTATAAACGTATGTTGCATTTAGGCACCCCAAAGCACTAAATCTTGCGCAAGTGTAATTAACATACATAACAAGACCATTAAATAGGGCTTTTGTGCTGAATAAACGCAATTCGCGAGAAGCATTATTGTGTTGCTTTTATTTAATAAAAACTGCTGCTGCGAGACGTTTGCTGCTCGAAGAAGCTTACGGAAAGGAAAGAAAAGGAAAGGTGTTTTGCAACGCATTGTTAATGAATCCATTACGATAATTCCGAACGTTTAAAATCGTATGGAATATCTATTGATCCCAGCTCACGTTCTATATTTGGTGGGATCCACTGGGCGGCATTTATTATGAGCTGCTCAAACCGAACGAAACCATCACCAGGGACCTCTATCGAACACAATTGATGCATTTGACCAGCACATCATCTCTTACGAGGAAACGAATAAATTAAAAAATGCTCAATAAAGCCTTAAATTTCGAAAAAAAAACCATTAGAACTAATTCTAGCTCCTAATACTATAAATTATTCGTGGATTCTGAAAAAGTCGATAGCATTTCAATTTTGGCTTAAATTGTTGAGCAATGCAAGTTGGCTTATAAACTTGTTTTAAAGCTTTGCGGTGCGGGGAGGCGATAGCTAAAAAATGAAAGATACATGATATATATACACTATCATATTATATATACTATTCTTGAAGCAACACATCAATTTGGCTACTCTAGCTTTTATTATTTACCCAATTTACTAAGGAAAAAAACTGCTATCGATTTTTATTGATTACTTGGATACAGAGTTAGTTATCAAATATCGGAAACTCGATCAGCGCGGGCACAAGGAGGAGCTACAGCTCGTATAGGTTCTGTGATCTTGCGTTCACATATACGAGTGGACGGACGGACAGACAGACGGACATGGCTAGAATTCACTCGGCTATTGATACTGATCAATACGTTATGGGGTCGGAGATGCTTCCTTCTGCCTGATACATATATTTGCACAAATACTTTGTACCCTTTTACCCATTTTCAATGGGTTCAGGGTAAATAAAACTTAAAGACGTCAATGGCGTCTTGTATAAGACTACATGAGTCCATATTTATATATGCAAGACACAACTTTCCACTGTCAACATTCATTAGTACTTGAGGAAGAGACAATGTCGAGGGAAAGTCATTGATAAAAATAATAAAATGTAGCGGGCCAAAGTGATCTTGCGGAACACTGTCAGCCACCTAAATACATTAAAAAAATTAATTTCTGAAAATAACCTTTTGGGTTCTGCTACTCAAAAAGTTTGAGATCCAGTTCAAAAGATTATTTAGGAAGCCAAGAAGGCAAAATTTCTGAGGCAGTATGCAGTGGCTAACAATATCGAAAGCTTTGCCTAAATCAGTATAGATGACGTCAGTCTGTATTTTTTTCCTAACACCAATTACAAGGAAAGTTAGCTCAAGGGGGTTAGTGGTTAGAGATCTACGCTTCACGAACGCATGCTTGGATGGTAATATGAAAAAACTACATAAATGTTGCATTTGAAATGTTACTATTAGTAATTGGGAACAGAATTAACTTATAAAATAAATTAAAAATTTTAAAAAATTTCTATAGCTTCCGACATCAGATTTACTTAACATCTTTTGGGGAGGAATGATAAGCGATTCTTTCCATAACGTTTGGAAAGATTAAGTGTTTACAGACAAACGAAAAAGTTTTTAAATATATTTACAAAGTATTGCAGGACAGTGATTTTGACTATACCTAGATGATTAGTACCTAGATTTAAAAAGGATTGCTAAAAATCGGTAATGGCTGGATCAGTACTTGCCCTCTCATATTAACTTAACCGAAGAAGGCAGAATATATCTATGTCTTACGTTTGGGGTTAAAGTAGAAAAATTGCTGAGGTTATGTGAGAACTGATGGCGACAACGGCGGGTTAAATCCTCTTAAATGATTAATTTCCCGATATATTAAATTTTTAGTACATCGACTTCACATATCTTACTCTCATTAGTTCACTTGAGAACCATGGAATCTTTTCAAACCTCACTGCGTAATGAAGAATAACGCAGATATCAAAGAACGACTATAGGGGTCAATAAAAAGAATTTAATGGCAACATCAATGCTCACAATTTTACAGTTGTGACCAAAATCGGTCTTAGTAAAACAATGGACAATTATCTATCCCTTGAGTTAAACACCCAATCAGCCTGCAATATGGACAACTCATGTGGACCATCAATAAACTCATATGACGTAGTGGGCAACAGACAGGTTTAATCCATTGGCGATGTCCAAGCATTAATTCGCCAACCGACCAAAAGGTCATTTCCAGAAACTAGGGAGGAGATCGAGGAGAATATGAACCAGAACCGTTCTGCGTATCAACGACCGCAGCAATCTCCCTACACGAGTCGCAACTATAGTGCAAGCCATTACTTTTACCTTAGCGTCTAAAGTTTTCCTTCCAAAAGTCAAGTGATATAACCTCGAAGTAAAGGCTCCATTCAACACCATTTTTTGCGAGATTCATTTATCTTTAAATGTAATCAAGTAAGAGTTTCAAGTCGGGAGCTCCCAATTAGGGAATACCTTGAACCCTCTTATTCCAACACCAAATGCATCTCGCGCTACGCGCTCTTTTGCTTTATTAGTAATAAAGATATATTCGAAAAAATTCTCCTGGTCCCTGCCAAGAGGAACTCAAAACTGACCGGATTACTTGCTGCCGCCTCTACTCAACAGCCCCACCAGTCCAAAAAAAAAAAATTGCTTCCTCGGTGGGGTTCCAACGGCAACAGACGCCGTTGTTACCGCCTCTACCCAACAGCCCCACCAATTATTATATATTACGAGATGAAAATGGATTAGAATAGCAGTGGAGAAAACAATACAATCGCAATTGCAATGCTGTTGATATAATTCGAAGCATGAATGTGTGTATATATATGAATGCAGAAATTCTTGCTATTTCCTTTTATTGATGAAATTTTTAGCAGTACATTTTATTGCACTACGAGTTGGAATTAGTTTTTAAGGTTTTCTAAGAGGTGGCGTTATAAACGTATGTTGCATTTAGGCACCCCAAAGCACTAAATCTTGCGCAAGTGTAATTAACATACATAACAAGACCATTAAATAGGGCTTTTGTGCTGAATAAACGCAATTCGCGAGAAGCATTATTGTGTTGCTTTTATTTAATGAAAACTGCTGCTGCGAGACGTTTGCTGCTCGAAGAAGCTTACGGGAAGGAAAGAAAAGGAAAGGTGTTTTGCAACGCATTGTTAATGAATCCATTACGATAATTCCGAACGTTTAAAATCGTATGGAATATCTATTGATCCCAGCTCACGTTCTATATTTGGTGGGATCCACTGGGCGGCATTTATTATGAGCTGCTCAAACCGAACGAAACCATCACCAGGGACCTCTATCGAACACAATTGATGCGTTTGACCAGCACATCATCTCTTACGAGGAAACGAATAAATTAAAACGAGGAAGAAAGGCTATCTTCGGCACGCCGAAAATCGAATACCCTTGCAACCATTTAATGCCGAGAAAATGGTTAATGCCGAGCTTGGTGAAGGTATCCTGATAAACAAAAACGGCTTTTAATCAAAAACCTAGTTATCGACCGATCGTTCCTATGGCAGCTATATGATATAGTGGTCCGATCTTAACAGGATTTTGCATATATATGGGGAGCTTAGTAAAACTAATAAATGCCGAGTTTGGTCAAGATACTTTAAAAACAAAATGTTTTTTCATACAAAAACTTAATTTTCAACCGATCGTTCCTATGGCAGCTATATGATATAGTAGTCCGATCCAGCTGGTTTTGACATATGTGCTGCGTGCAACAGAAAAAGGGACTTCTGCAAAGTTTCATTAAGATAGCTTTAAAACTGAGAGACTAGTTCGCATAGAAACAGACAGCCGGACAGACGGACAGACGGACAGACGGACAGACGGACATGGCTATATCGATTCGACTGTTGATGCTGATCAAGAATATATATACTTTATGGGGTCGGAGATGTTTCCTTCTATGCGTTACACATTTCACGACAAAATTATAATACCCTCTGCAAGGGTATAAAATGCTCAATAAAGCCTTAAATTTCGAAAAAAAACCATTAGAACTAATTCTAGCTCCTAATACTATAAATTATTCGTGGATTCTGAAAAAGTCGATAGCATTTCAATTTTGGCTTAAATTGTTGAGCAATGCAAGTTGGCTTATAAACTTGTTTTAAAGCTTTGCGGTGCGGGGAGGCGATAGCTAAAAAATGAAAGATACATGATATATATACACTATCATATTATATATACTATTCTTGAAGCAACACATCAATTTGGCTACTCTAGCTTTTATTATTTACCCAATTTACTAAGGAAAAAAACTGCTATCGATTTTTATTGATTACTTAGATACAGAGTTAGTTATCAAATATCGGAAACTCGATCAGCGCGGGCACAAGGAGGAGCTACAGCTCGTATAGGTTCTGTGATCTTGCGTTCACATATACGAGTGGACGGACGGACAGACAGACGGACATGGCTAGATCCACTCGGCTATTGATACTGATCAATACGTTATGGGGTCGGAGATGCTTCCTTCTGCCTGATACATATATTTGCACAAATACTTTGTACCCTTTTACCCATTTTCAATGGGTTCAGGGTAAATAAAACTTAAAGACGTCAATGGCGTCTTGTATAAGACTACATGAGTCCATATCTTTATATGCAAGACACAACTTTCCACTGTCAACATTCATTAGTACTTGAGGAAGAGACAATGTCGAGGGAAAGTCATTGATAAAAATAATAAAATGTAGCGGGCCAAAGTGATCTTGCGGAACACTGTCAGCCACCTAAATACATTAAAAAAATTAATTTCTGAAAATAACCTTTTGGGTTCTGCTACTCAAAATGTTTGAGATCCAGTTCAAAAGATTATTTAGGAAGCCAAGAAGGCAAAATTTCTGAGGCAGTATGCAGTGGCTAACAATATCGAAAGCTTTGCCTAAATCAGTATAGATGACGTCAGTCTGTATTTTTTTCCTAACACCAATTACAAGGAAAGTTAGCTCAAGGGGGTTAGTGGTTAGAGATCTACGCTTCACGAACGCATGCTTGGATGGTAATATGAAAAAACTACATAAATGTTGCAATTGAAATGTTACTATTAGTAATTGGGAACAGAATTAACTTATAAAATAAATTAAAAATTTTAAAAAATTTCTATAGCTTCCGACATCAGATTTACTTAACATCTTTTGGGGAGGAATGATAAGCGATTCTTTCCATAACGTTTGGAAAGATTAAGTGTTTACAGACAAACGAAAAAGTTTTTAAATATATTTACAAAGTATTGCAGGACAGTGATTTTGACTATACCTAGATGATTAGTACCTAGATTTAAAAAGGATTGCTAAAAATCGGTAATGGCTGGATCAGTACTTGCCCTCTCATATTAACTTAACCGAAGAAGGCAGAATATATCTATGTCTTACGTTTGGGGTTAAAGTAGAAAAATTGCTGAGGTTATGTGAGAACTGATGGCGACAACGGCGGGTTAAATCCTCTTAAATGATTAATTTCCCGATATATTAAATTTTTAGTACATCGACTTCACATATCTTACTCTCATTAGTTCACTTGAGAACCATGGAATCTTTTCAAACCTCGCTGCGTAATGAAGAATAACGCAGATATCAAAGAACGACTCGTAATGAAGAATAACGCAGATATCAAAGAACGACTATAGGGGTCAATAAAAAGAATTTAATGGCAACATCAATGCTCACAATTTTACAGTTGTGACCAAAATCGGTCTTAGTAAAACAATGGACAATTATCTATCCCTTGAGTTAAACACCCAATCAGCCTGCAATATGGACAACTCATGTGGACCATCAATAAACTCATATGACGTAGTGGGCAACAGACAGGTTTAATCCATTGGCGATGTCCAAGCATTAATTCGCCAACCGACCAAAAGGTCATTTCCAGAAACTAGGGAGGAGATCGAGGAGAATATGAACCAGAACCGTTCTGCGTATCAACGACCGCAGCAATCTCCCTACACGAGTCGCAACTATAGTGCAAGCCATTACTTTTACCTTAGCGTCTAAAGTTTTCCTTCCAAAAGTCAAGTGATATAACCTCGAAGTAAAGGCTCCATTCAACACCATTTTTTGCGAGATTCATTTATCTTTAAATGTAATCAAGTAAGAGTTTCAAGTCGGGAGCTCCCAATTAGGGAATACCTTGAACCCTCTTATTCCAACACCAAATGCATCTCGCGCTACGCGCTCTTTTGCTTTATTAGTAATAAAGATATATTCGAAAAAATTCTCCTGGTCCCTGCCAAGAGGAACTCAAAACTGACCGGATTACTTGCTGCCGCCTCTACTCAACAGCCCCACCAGCCCAAAAAAAAAAAAATTGCTTCCTCGGTGGGGTTCCAACGGCAACAGACGCCGTTGTTACCGCCTCTACCCAACAGCCCCACCAATTATTATATATTACGAGATGAAAATGGATTAGAATAGCAGTGGAGAAAACAATACAATCGCAATTGCAATGCTGTTGATATAATTCGAAGCATGAATGTGTGTATATATATGAATGCAGAAATTCTTGCTATTTCCTTTTTATTTCTCAACCGATCTTGATGAAATTTTTAGCAGTACATTTTATTGCACTACGAGTTGGAATTAGTTTTTAAGGTTTTCTAAGAGGTGGCGTTATAAACGTATGTTGCATTTAGGCACCCCAAAGCACTAAATCTTGCGCAAGTGTAATTAACATACATAACAAGACCATTAAATAGGGCTTTTGTGCTGAATAAACGCAATTCGCGAGAAGCATTATTGTGTTGCTTTTATTTAATGAAAACTGCTGCTGCGAGACGTTTGCTGCTCGAAGAAGCTTACGGGAAGGAAAGAAAAGGAAAGGTGTTTTGCAACGCATTGTTAATGAATCCATTACGATAATTCCGAACGTTTAAAATCGTATGGAATATCTATTGATCCCAGCTCACGTTCTATATTTGGTGGGATCCACTGGGCGGCATTTATTATGAGCTGCTCAAACCGAACGAAACCATCACCAGGGACCTCTATCGAACACAATTGATGCGTTTGACCAGCACATCATCTCTTACGAGGAAACGAATAAATTAAAACGAGGAAGAAAGGCTATCTTCGGCACGCCGAAAATCGAATACCCTTGCAACCATTTAATGCCGAGAAAATGGTTAATGCCGAGCTTGGTGAAGGTATCCTGATAAACAAAAACGGCTTTTAATCAAAAACCTAGTTATCGACCGATCGTTCCTATGGCAGTTATATGATATAGTGGTCCGATCTTAACAGGATTTTGCATATATATGGGGAGCTTAGTAAAACTTATAAATGCCGAGTTTGGTCAAGATATCTTGAAAAATAAAATGTTTTTTCATACAAAATCTTAATTTTCGACCGTTCGTTCCTATGGCAGCTATATGATATAGTGGTCCGATCTTAATAGGATTTAGCATTTATATGAGGAGCTTAGTAAAACTAATAAATGCCGAGTTTGGTCAAGATACTTTAAAAACAAAATGTTTTTTCATACAAAAACTTAATTTTCAACCGATCGTTCCTATGGCAGCTATATGATATAGTAGTCCGATCCAGCTGGTTTTGACATATGTGCTGCGTGCAACAGAAAAAGGGACTTCTGCAAAGTTTCATTAAGATAGCTTTAAAACTGAGAGACTAGTTCGCATAGAAACAGACAGCCGGACAGACGGACAGACGGACAGACGGACATGGCTATATCGATTCGACTGTTGATGCTGATCAAGAATATATATACTTTATGGGGTCGGAGATGTTTCCTTCTATGCGTTACACATTTCACGACAAAATTATAATACCCTCTGCAAGGGTATAAAATGCTCAATAAAGCCTTAAATTTCGAAAAAAAACCATTAGAACTAATTCTAGCTCCTAATACTATAAATTATTCGTGGATTCTGAAAAAGTCGATAGCATTTCAATTTTGGCTTAAATTGTTGAGCAATGCAAGTTGGCTTATAAACTTGTTTTAAAGCTTTGCGGTGCGGGGAGGCGATAGCTAAAAAATGAAAGATACATGATATATATACACTATCATATTATATATACTATTCTTGAAGCAACACATCAATTTGGCTACTCTAGCTTTTATTATTTACCCAATTTACTAAGGAAAAAAACTGCTATCGATTTTTATTGATTACTTGGATACAGAGTTAGTTATCAAATATCGGAAACTCGATCAGCGCGGGCACAAGGAGGAGCTACAGCTCGTATAGGTTCTGTGATCTTGCGTTCACATATACGAGTGGACGGACGGACAGACAGACGGACATGGCTAGATCCACTCGGCTATTGATACTGATCAATACGTTATGGGGTCGGAGATGCTTCCTTCTGCCTGATACATATATTTGCACAAATACTTTGTACCCTTTTACCCATTTTCAATGGGTTCAGGGTAAATAAAACTTAAAGACGTCAATGGCGTCTTGTATAAGACTACATGAGTCCATATCTTTATATGCAAGACACAACTTTCCACTGTCAACATTCATTAGTACTTGAGGAAGAGACAATGTCGAGGGAAAGTCATTGATAAAAATAATAAAATGTAGCGGGCCAAAGTGATCTTGCGGAACACTGTCAGCCACCTAAATACATTAAAAAAATTAATTTCTGAAAATAACCTTTTGGGTTCTGCTACTCAAAAAGTTTGAGATCCAGTTCAAAAGATTATTTAGGAAGCCAAGAAGGCAAAATTTCTGAGGCAGTATGCAGTGGCTAACAATATCGAAAGCTTTGCCTAAATCAGTATAGATGACGTCAGTCTGTATTTTTTTCCTAACACCAATTACAAGGAAAGTTAGCTCAAGGGGGTTAGTGGTTAGAGATCTACGCTTCACGAACGCATGCTTGGATGGTAATATGAAAAAACTACATAAATGTTGCAATTGAAATGTTACTATTAGTAATTGGGAACAGAATTAACTTATAAAATAAATTAAAAATTTTAAAAAATTTCTATAGCTTCCGACATCAGATTTACTTAACATCTTTTGGGGAGGAATGATAAGCGATTCTTTCCATAACGTTTGGAAAGATTAAGTGTTTACAGACAAACGAAAAAGTTTTTAAATATATTTACAAAGTATTGCAGGACAGTGATTTTGACTATACCTAGATGATTAGTACTTAGATTTAAAAAGGATTGCTAAAAATCGGTAATGGCTGGATCAGTACTTGCCCTCTCATATTAACTTAACCGAAGAAGGCAGAATATATCTATGTCTTACGTTTGGGGTTAAAGTAGAAAAATTGCTGAGGTTATGTGAGAACTGATAGCGACAACGGCGGGTTAAATCCTCTTAAATGATTAATTTCCCGATATATTAAATTTTTAGTACATCGACTTCACATATCTTACTCTCATTAGTTCACTTGAGAACCATGGAATCTTTTCAAACCTCGCTGCGTAATGAAGAATAACGCAGATATCAAAGAACGACTATAGGGGTCAATAAAAAGAATTTAATGGCAACATCAATGCTCACAATTTTACAGTTGTGACCAAAATCGGTCTTAGTAAAACAATGGACAATTATCTATCCCTTGAGTTAGACACCCAATCAGCCTGCAATACGGACAACTCATGTGGACCATCAATAAACTCATATGACGTAGTGGGCAACAGACAGGTTTAATCCATTGGCGATGTCCAAGCATTAATTCGCCAACCGACCAAAAGGTCATTTCCAGAAACTAGGGAGGAGATCGAGGAGAATATGAACCAGAACCGTTCTGCGTATCAACGACCGCAGCAATCTCCCTACACGAGTCGCAACTATAGTGCAAGCCATTACTTTGGGCAAAAGTTTCCCCGATAGACTACTGTAGCAAAAGGTCCTTAGATAGAAACTATTAAAAGCGCAGAAAACACCAAGAATACCACCACCAAAAAAGTAAGAGGCTATAGTCGGGGGTTCCCGATTCGGCTATTGATGCTGATCAAGAATATAAATATTTTATGGGGTCGGAGATGCCTCTGCCTTCTGTCTGTTAAATACATTTTCACAAAAACATTAAACCCTTTAAATCAATTTTTAATGAATTCATGGTATATATATATTGATATCTCATAAAAGAGAAAGAACAACACAAAAATGAAATGAAAAAGGCAACAAATATTAAAAAATTACAATGACAAACTTAAAAAAATTGAAAAAATAAGAGATATTTGAATAAAACTCCTAAATTTGACGAATTTTTGGTTATAATTGCAATTTTAATGGTTTAATGTTGTAAAATTTTGGCTCACGTAAAATGTTCATTTTTAACTAAATTTTAATATTATCCCAAATTAGGCCACCATATTTGTTATATTCTACTATATATATTTCACCTGTTTTCACTGGGATCAGGGAATAAAAAAATGTGATTTCCCTCTCTCGGGGACGAACTACTTGCCCTTGCCTTATACCACACAGACAGAAACAAACAAAAAAGCCTATCATAATACAATCGAAACTGAAATTCTGTTAGAAGATTCCAAAAAGCAGCAGACGTCAATGTGCTGCCGCAGACACGAGTGTAAGAAAGCATGTTTTATTATGTGTAAGTATGTGTTAAAGGAAGCTAACATTTTTGCGACGGTGGTTTGACGGGATGTTTTGGGAATCTCTTAGTAGTGCACTTTAGACCTATATATTTATTTAATATAATTAAATGAATTTTTATAAAGAAACCAATAACATCAGCCAAAACTAGCCAAGGTAAATCCATTATACATAAATACTTACTTGATATTTGTATATAAGCTCACTTTGTAATACCAATTTCAGTGACCGCTTTTTATCCGATGATGAATATTTAAGTGGTAACTGATGTATATTTTTACTGAAATTTTAGGAAAATATTAGTTTGGGCTTGTATGTCACAATACAATCGCAATTGCAATGGAGTTGATAGAATTCAGAGAAGACGCGCATGAATGTGTGTGTGTACAAATTAACAAAGGCCAACGACACCAGCTCCAGATTCTGTTAAAGCACTGGGCCGGATGTTCTTACGAGTTAAAAGGGGTCAGCTAAATGCAATATAACACCAGCCATAGATGCTGACATATCACGAGGCGCAAGCTAAGCATTCTAGCGGCCGTTGTGAAAAGCACACATTAGCTTAGGAAATTTTGATCAATCTTTTTTAAATTTAGTTTTTAATTCGGCTTTCACTGAGGCACATCGGCCCAGCGACTTCGCGCATAAATTAACTCACTCACTACGGAGTATCGGCCTAGTGTTTTATAAACCATAAAACATTAATTAATTTTGTGTTACTTAAATAATCAAATAATCAAAATAAAGTCTTATAACGAAAACCCGCGAGGACTTCTTATTTAAATCTTATTTGGCGCCCAACGTTTTTCGGACCATTTTGTTCTATAATTATTTTGTGTGCTGTGCAGTGTAAAGAACTAATCTACCTGTACAAGACACTTCGCGCTGGGTAATAGCAATACCCAACCTACCAGTGCAAACAATAAAAGCGTCAGCGCGCAAGCGGGTTTGGGTAGCGATGTTTCTCAGTAACAGAGACCGCTCTGCGAGGGGATCTGAGTCAGACGACTCCACCACCTTAGATAGGGAAGCCGTCCCGAAAAAAACGCTGACAACAGGTGTAAAGTACGAATGGAGCCTGAGCAGCTTAGGGTTTTGGTGCAGGCCGCAGTGGCCTCCGCCTTAGTAGCACAGAGCGCAGTATTGAAGCAAAGATATGCAGAACTGACGGCTTCCTTAAACGCACGGATACAAGAATTGGCAGGCAGAATATCTGCCAGTAGTATAGAAACACCGCCGGTCCAGGCATTTGAGCCGGTGGAAATCAGAAACGACGTCCAATGTAATGAACCATTGGACGCCGTTAAATGCTTACCAGAATTTACGGGGGTGCCAGAGGCGTACGCCTCTTGGAGACAAGCTGCGAAAATAAAAATTAACAAGCCATACGACAGCAGCTCACGCCACTACGAGGTGGTCATTATTATTAAGAGCAAAATTGGAGGGGCAGCTGACGGCGTTTTGGGTTTTGCACAGTAATGAATTTTGGCACAGTAATGAATTTTGATGCCATAATAAGCCGTCTCGATTTCACACACAGGGATAAGAGAGGCATTCACGTCACAGAGCAAGAGATGAGCACCCTAAGACAGGGCTCATTAACAATTTTACAATACTATGACGAGGTTGAGAAAAGCTTACTCTTCTCACCAATAAGGTGAACATGTCCTATGAACCAAGCATGGCACAAAGGCTATGTACTAAGTTCAGAGATGATGCGTTGCCTAGGCCTAAGGCGTAGCCTGACGGATGTCCTGTTCGCGGCAAGCCTAAGGACTTACCGTCGGCCCTAGCTCTAGCGCAAGAGGTAGAGGCAAAGGGCAAGAAGATAGGGAACGAAAAGTGACCCCGAGGCCGCAGGTCCGTCAGAAAAATAGGGTCGGCAGGAGGGGGATCCGAAACCCAGCAGTTCCAAAAATCCTCACTTCACTAAACAACAGAAACAGCAACAAAGTAAATTTGAGCAACAGAGTGACTGGTGGAACAAAGGTGGCGGGTCACAGGAACCAATGGACGTCGATCCACCTGTGTCAAAAATTCTAGAACCATCGCAGGCACCAGCCTACCTTAGCTCTAGCGCTCCTCAAGCCTACAAAAGAATGGCCACGTCTGGGCGTTTAAGCGGACAGAGGAGGCAGAGAGTCAATCACCCAGCTCACGAGCCTGATCAAGATTCAGGTTCGTATGCTAGATCTGCAGCACCAGCAGAACAGCAAATTGCCGACGACAATGGTAGCGGGTATGACTCAGACACTCTCAATTTGTTTGGGGAAGCTCCCTGCTGCCCTACATCAGTAGGAGAGTAGCAGGGATCCATATGAGATTTCTCATCGACTCGGGCGCTTCCAAGAAATATATCAGGCCACAAAAAAATCTAAAAGGTGTGTGCCCAGTAAATTCTTTCTTCTCTACCCATTCTATACACGGCACCACGAAGATCACTCATAAGTGCCTTATATCTCTGTTCGGCAAAACTGTCACATCTTTCTTACTCCCAAACCTGTCCAAATTTGATGGAATTGTGGGGCTCGACGTGCTCACGCAAGCAGGAGTGTTGCTTTGTCTTTTTTCTGGCCAACTCAAATATGGCGCAGAAACTGAACAAATCGAATTCCACATGTGCGGGGATGTTTACTTTACCAATGTTGACTGCGCCGACGCGCCCGATGCTGTAAAAGATGCATTCCTAAAGATGCTAAAAAGCAAAAGGCCTTCGCAGATCCGGAAGAGTCACTTCCCTATAACTGAGTGGTGGCCACTATCAGGACCACTGATGAACAACCAGTTTATGTCCAACTGTACCCCTATCCCATGGGAGCAGCGGAATTCGTTAATAAAGAGATTCAAAGCCTTCTGAAGAACGGTATGATCAAAAAATCTTTTTCCCCCTACAACAACCCCATTTGGGTGGTGGAAAAAAAGGGGACGGACGAGTTTGGTAACAAGAATATGCGCCTCGTAATGGATTTTCGCAAACTTAACGAGAAAACCATCGCAGACAGATACCCTATGCCTAACATTCCAATAATATTGGGGAATCTTGGCAAAGCTAAATACTTTTCGGCATTGGACCTAAAATCCGGTTATCACCAGATCACGCTAGCAGAGCGTGTCCGTGAAAAAACAGCCTTTGCAGTTAACGAGGGGAAGTTCGACTTCCCTTTGGGTTGAAGAATGCTGCCAGCATCTTCCAAAGAACTGTTGACGACGTAGTGCGTGAGCAAATTGGCAAATCTTGCTATGTCTATGTTGACGATGTCATCGCCTTCTCAAAAGACGAAAATTCTCATGTCCAACACGTAGGTCTTAAGGAGCCGGTACGAGGCAAATATGAGAATCTCCAAGGAAAAATCGCGTTTTTTTAAGAAAAGAGAAGGTTTTCTTGGTTTTTTGGTAACCAGTAATGGAGCTACAACGGACCCTGAAAAAGTCAAAGCGATTCAGGAGTTCCCAGAACCAAAGAATATATTCGAGATCAGATCATTTTTAGGGCTGGGTAATTACAATAGGTGTTTCATCAAAGACTTTGCCTCAATAGCAAAACCCATATCTTATCTTCTGAAGGGCAAGAATGGGTCAGTAACTAAACATAGATCGCGAAACATCCCGGTAGAATTCTCTGAGCTTCAGCGTCACGCATTCCAAAAGCTACGCAACATTTTGTCATCATAAAACTTCATGCTCAGCTACCCTGACTTTAAGAAGCTGTTTGATCTAACGACAGACGCTTCAGCTAACGGCATAGGGGTAGTGCTTTCTCAAGAGGGTCGCCCCATATCAAAGATTTCCAGAAGATTGAAACCCCCGCCACCAACGAGCGGGAACTTTTAGTTATAGTTTGGGCCCTTAGCAAGCTAGGTCACTACCTATATGAGGTAAAAGACATTAACATTTTCACGGACCACCAACCGTTAACTTTTGCCGTTTCCGTTTCCCGAACGCCAAAATTAAAAGATGGAAGACGCGCATTGAGGAAACGAATGAGCGAATATTTTATAAGCCAGGCACGGAGAATTTAGTTGCTTATGCGCTATTGCGACAAAAGCTCAACACTCTTGACGAGCTGAATACTGATTCCTGCGCAGCCACAGTCCACAGCAAGCTGTCCTTGACCTATACAATTGAATCAACCGAAAAACCACTTTGTGTCCAAATTCAAATTGTCATTGAAGAGGCACGCGTCCCCACCAAACGCAACTTCACTCTTTTCGGGGAAAAGAGGCGTCATAAAGTGAGCTTCACTGATCGCACAGCCCTTCTAGATGAACTTCTTGACTTGATTAATCCAAATGCAGTTAATGCACTCTATTGCAACCTGCACACACTAGCACAGATGCAGGATGGCTTAGTTCGCATGTTTCCAGGCACAAAGTTCTGGCACTGCAAATACCGAGTTGCAGATGTCTTCAACGTTGATGAGAGGAGAGAAATTCTCGTCGCCGAACATAATAGAGCGCACAGAGCAGCTCAAGAAAATGTTAAGCAAGTTGTATCGGAATACTATTTCCCTAAAATGGCGAATATGGCTAAGGAAATTGCGGAAAGTTGTAGAATCTGTTCAGCAGCCAAATACGATTGGCATCCGGAAAGACAGGAGCTGGGAGAAACTCCGATCTCTGAGACTCCTGGGGAATTTCTACACATTGATATTTTTCCACGGACAAAAAATTGTTTATGACCTGTGTTGATAAGTTTTCTAAATTTGCAGTCGTACAACCAATTCAGTCGCGCACTATCGGGGATTTAAAAGCTCCACGACTTCTTTCCACGAGCCAGAACAATTTATTGCGACAACGAGCCTTCGATGAATTCTCAAACGATAACAGGGTCTGTTGTTAAACAACTACGGAGTCCAAATTGTTAATGCACTGCCGCTGCATCGCACCTCCAATGGCCAAGTCGAGCGCTTCCATAGCACGCTAGCCGAGCCTGCACGTTGCCTCAAGCTGGAGAGAAACATCAGTGACTCAGTCGAAGTCATAATGCTAGCCACGATTGAGTATAACAAGATAATACATTCGAGAACCTGAAGGGGAAATATCAGCAAAGTTAAGGAGTGCACAAGATGCGCTCCGGGCTAGGCTGAACGACTAGCGCCAGAATAGAGTCTTTGAAGTGGGCGAAAAAGTTCTAGTCAAAAGAAACCGCAGGCTTGGTAATAAACTCACGCCCTTATGTGAAGAACGGATCGTAGAGGCAGACCTTGGCACGAGGGAGGGTGGTCCACGAGGACAACCTTCAGTAGGGCGAGAGCTGAAGTAAAACATCGATTATATGCATCTTGAATTTAACTATAAGTTTCAACATTTGAGCCACTAGGCTTCACTTTTAAGTTTTAATATTTACGCCAGTTGGCATTACCTTTAGGAAGACACGTTGTAATAGTTTGGTCCGTTTTGTCTGTCTTCCGCAGGTTCTGGTTTCTGCTATTTCTATTTTTTGCAAGTGCGGCAGCGCGTGTAACTAATTACACACGCCAAGTATATTCCCATTGTTGAGGGCCAAGTTCTGGTCTGGGAGGAATTCAATTTCGTCCGGCACACAGCAAACATCTCTAAGAACGAGAAAATGGTAAACGAAACAATGAAACACACATGAGAAAGCTTCTAAGCGTAGATGCGTGCCACCTCAGAGATCTGTTAGAAGCTCTTGGCGTGCACCACAGGGTGGCAAGAAGTTTAGATTTCTTGGGCACAGCCCTCAAAGTAGTTGCGGGAACACCTGACGCCAGTGACTTCGAGAAGATCAAATTCACTGAGTTACAGTTGGTGAACTCTAACAACCGACAGGTAGCTATCAACACAAAAGTTCAGGAACAAATCAATCAACTCACTACATGTGTCACATTACTAAAAGCTGCAAAAAATAATCAGATAGATTCCGGGCATTTATACGAAACTCTTTTAGCTCGGAATAGAATGTTGCTGATGAAATGCAGAATTTGATGCGCGCTGCCCTTTCAAAAATTAATATCATAAGCCCAAATATTTTAGATCACGCAGATTTGAAATCTGTTTGGATCGATGAACCCACAGTAGCTTCAATAGCTGACCTTATGTCCGTTGCGTCCGTGAAAGTATTACAATCGACGGAATTCTGATCATCAATAACCGGCCTGCTAAAGCTTACACTGACAACGGTACTGAGACTTGGGTTCACGGAACAAATCTAATCTGATCAACGAAACTAAGTACTTGAATCGCAACAACGTCCAGAGTAAGTTCCCTGGCATCACGGCATCTCCCCTTCTGAACTTCACCGGCCACCAAAACGTGCTGAGTCTCCCTTACCTTCATCGCTTGAATGAACGTAACCTGGAGATCATCAAGGAAGTCAAGGTCGAAATTGGTAGCGTCGACAGCGTGGTAATAGCCTTCTAGTTGGGTGCTGTGTGTTGCACCATAATTTGCATCGGAGTCGGTTCACCAAAAATATGGCATCGGCCAAGGAGATTAAGAAGATGATCGCCGAGATAGGAGCGGCCTAGGGCGGTCTTAACTTAAAAGGTGAGCAGTTAACAGAGGCCAACGACACCAGCTCCAGATGCTGATATAGCACTGGGCCGGATGTTCTTACGAGTTAACAGGGGTCAGCAAAATGCAATATAACACCAGCCATAGATGCTGACATAGCTCTTGGCCGGATGTTCTTGCACGACGGCAGCGCACGAGGCGCAAACTAAGCATTCTAGCGGCCGTTGTGAAAAGCACACATTAGCTTAGGAAATTTTGATCAATCTTTTTTAATTTTTTTTTTTAATTCGGCTTTCACTGATGCATATCGGCCCAGCGACTTCGCGCATAAATTAACTCACTCACTACGGCGTATCGGCCTAGTGTTTTATAAACCATAAAACATTAATTAATTTTGTGTTACTTAAATAATCAAATAATCAAAATAAAGTCTTATAACGAAAACCCGCGAGGACTTCTTATTTAAATCTTAATTTATATTTATATAATTTATATACATGTATATATATATGTCAGCGATCATAATCGTCGTACTCATTGGGCCCAACGTCTGTTTCGAAGGATATTGAGTGAGTAAAAGTAAAAGCCCACAGTGAGTTCATAACAACACTTATAGGTGTATGTATATATTAATATGTATATAGATGTATGACGGTCAATTAATTTCGTCCGTCAAATCCAAAAATAAGGTCTGTGAATTTCTCCTTGCACTTAATTCCTTTATGATCTTTAAAACAATCATGTGCGTACATTATAGGGAGGGTAGAGAGAGAAAGAGGGACGATCAACGCCTTAGTTCTCTCACGTATGCACCCGGTTAGGAAACAGCACGGCCGTTATGTTTATTTTTGTTGATGGCCAAGCAAAAAAGCAGAAGGTGAACCCCGAAACAGTTCATGCTATTATAAAAAATATTAATAGCAATATTTATATCAACCGCGTCACATAAAAAAGACCAATCGATTGCATGAATACGGTGAATAGTTTCCTTTGCGAAAACAACGGCGGAGCTTATAGATAGCTGATGAACATAAAATGAGAGGATTGCAATTGAAGATTGCAACCTCTAAAGTAGGAGGCCGCTCTTTGGAAGGGTCTGAGTCTGCATAGGTCATTTTTTAAATTTCCCATCCCGTATTCGAGCAATGGAAGTAGCTGGTGTGAGGTGTTTATAGTAATCAGGGTATACCAATGTCTGGAAAACTCTTTCGTATTCTTCGGTGTCGAATACATGGATAATTTTGAAGATGCCGTTTTGGACAGCGGCTGAACCCATTTTTATTAGAATTAGCTGTAAGTGTGAATAGTCTAGAATTGTTGACTTCCCAAGGCATGTTGGTAGGAATAACCTGTAACGTAATATTAGGTTTTTACATAATTTTTATGGACTTTTCTGCCGGTTTTTGTAGTAATGTATGTGTAGTGTTCCCGTTTTCTGCTACTAGTTCTTTTCTGTATTTGGGTGTGTGTTTGGACCCTAGTCTTTTGTCTAATTCTACGCAAATGGTATCTGGTATCTGTGGTAATTAAGATCTCTTTCTTCTTTCTATGCGTGCCTATGTGATTCTTTGTGTTGGGGATGAACTATATTTTGGTTGCCAAAAAATATATCTATTGGTTTTCCTTTTACTGTGGAGTGTACTGATTATCTTCGAGATCTTCGAAATTTAAGATACCCTCCTCTTTTTTTTAACATTTTTAATATTGACTGGAATCGCTTAACCTGACCGTTACTGTTAGATGTGTATGGCGGTGTCGTATAGACTGTCGCCTTTAGCTGGTCTTGCAGCAGAGACTTAATAGATGATGCGTTTAAAGCTTTTTCCTTATCCATAAGAACTAATTTCGGCATGCCGAATGCTATCATGATTTCGCGTAAGGGGTGTTTTAAATCTTCAGTTGCCTTAGAATTAAGTATTGTAACTTGAGCGTATTTTGAATATTTGTCGATGGCAGTGAGTGCTAAATTTTTTTGAGTTATAAACAAGTCGATATGATTTGGATTATCTGACCTGGCTATTGGTATTGTTTGGATTTCACCACATGGTGATCGGCCATCGTATTTGGATTCTTTGCATGTTTCGCATGCTTTTGCAGGTGCGTCTGTTTTAACTCATCTACTCATCACTCATCTACTTAAGATCTGTATCTTGTTTTCTATCGGGTTACTACGTGCTCTGGTGTGTTTTTCGTCAAGATATTGTTCTGTTCATTTTCTTCTGTGAAGTCTACTGCTTGTTTTTCCGTATATCGGACCTTATAAGAGCTGAAGTTTAAGGGGCATATATTTTGTATCTTACCCATAACCGCTGAGGTTATGTTCACAATTTTTAAGTCAATTTAAAATTTCTATTAGATTTTTCTCTGAATAATGTTTTTTTTTAATTTTATTCTTATGGTAAGATGGAAAACGTATACTAATCGTATACTTCCTCGTTTGAGATTAATAGAAAAAACTTGAGTTTTTAATACGTTGTCTGGTATTAGGTTGTGCGAGGAACTCTCGTCGCTGTGCGCAGTGGCACTGGTGCTATTTATTTGATGATCTATAGGATTCCTAACCAACGCATCTGCAACAACATTAGATATTCCTGGTTTATACCTGAGCTCGTGATTGAACTCTTCGAGGTAAATCTTCCACCTTTTGAGTTTACCATTATGGTTTTTGTTACTAAGAGCAAAGGTCAAAGGTTGGTGGTCAGTATATATGACTACTTTAGCGGTACCGTATAAGTACATCCGAAAGCTCTGGAGAGCCCAAACTATGGCCACCATTTCTTTTTCGTTTGCGGCATAATTTTACTCGGTTATCAAAAGAAAGTAATCGGTCTGCAGTTGTGCTAGAGTACTGCACCAATAGTGAAGTTCAAAGCATCGGCTGTCAATTGGAATTCATTACCAAAGTCGGGGTATGCTAGTATCACGTCTTGGGAGGCTAGTATTCGTTTAATCTTGCCAAACGAGTCTAACGCTTCATTATCCAGAGTGATTTTTATTATAGCTAAGCTGTTCTTTGAAGATATACCGTTCTCTCCCCTGAGAAAGGTAGTAAGGGGCTTTGCTATTTTGGCGTAATCCCGTAACCATTTGCACTTCTTTTGCCCAGAGGCATCAATCTTTTTGGTACCACCCAAATAGGTGCATTGTATGGTGACCGTGAAGGTTTGATAATGACATCTCTCAGCAAATTTTGTATCCCTTTTTCTATTTTTGCTTTTAGTTATGCGGAGTAAGGGTAATGCTTACAATATACTGAGATATCCGACGTAGTTCTTATTTCATCCTCTACATAAGTAGTATATGTAAGTTTCATGTGGGTTTCCGTCCTTCCGCACCTTCTCAGTGTGGAAGCTCACCAGAAGTATTAAAAGGCAAGCAATTGTTACCTCCCCGATCAAGGATAATTCCGGCCACTGGCTCCGATCCTACGAGGAAAAGGCCAATGCGTTTGCTATTGCGTTTGTTCCGCAAACTAACTGATACACTCGAAACGCCACTGCATATGGCTCTACCAATAAGGAGCATCTCCCCTGCTGAATTCGGGGCACAGCTGAAAGCGCTCGAGCTGAAGAAGTCCCCCGGATGCAATGAAATTGATAACAGAGCGGCCAAAGCAGTCCCACGCAAAGGCATCATGGCGCTCACGTTGATCTTTAACTCAATGCTTAGGCTTGGTCACTTCCCAAATCAGTGGAAACGAGCGAAAATCATCATGACCTCCAAACCCGGTAAACCGCTTAATCAGCTGGAATCCTACCGCACTATAAGCCTCCTGCCGACGCTCTCCAAAGCATTTGAGCGACTCCTTCTAAGTCGACTAATGGAGCTCGACGAGAACGCGCGCCGTTCCCGGACCATCAATTTGTCAGGCTGCCCCGAACAGGTCCACCAAGTAGTCAGCCATGTACTGAAGGCATATGAAATGAAGGAATACTGCGATGGAGTTTTTCTCGACGTCAAACAGGCAACAGGTCTGACACGACGGCCTCTGCTGCAAAATCAAAGCCCTACTCCTTCAGCATATTGAGCAGGACGCACCTTCAACTTGGCCGTCACAGAGCAAAGCTCAGTTGTCAAAGACATCAAAGCAGGTGTCCCACAAGGCAATGTACTCGGCCCGGTGCTGTACACCCTGTTCACAGCTGACAAAGCACTTCATCCTACAGCCCCGCGAAACTGCTGGTGGCAATGTATGCGGATGACACGCCTTCCTAGCTTGGCACGAATGTCTGGCTGCTGGAAGTCAAAACTTGAACAGCCAAGTGGAATATTGCCATTAACTGTGGCAAGTCCGCGTGCGTCACTTGTACGCTTCGCCCAGACAGTTGCCAGGGGCTACCATTAGACGGAGGAACTTCGCCCAGACAGTTGCCAGGGGCTACCATTAGACTGAGGAACCATTGGGGAAGAACAACCACACCAGTTCATTCTGTTACTTAGGAGTCTACTTAGATCGAAGGCTCGTATGGGAGTCCCACATCGCAGCAAAATGCTTGAGAATTCTTCGAAAGCTAGACTGGCTACTAAAGCCTCAAAGCAAGCTGCATGTTTCCACGAAGGCACTGCTTGTGAAAACGATGATAACGCCTATCTGGACATATGCTATCCAAGTTTGGGGCACAGCGTCAACACACCACCGCCTAACAAAGGTCGGAGACCAATTAAACGAAGGCACTGTCTGATTAATGTAGTAATCCCTGTTTATATTTTGGATAGACACTATCGCACTTGTTATTTTCCCCAGCACACGGTATTTGGTAAACTACGTTACTTTTGTCGGTCATCGGAATTTTTGATTTTATCTTATTGAAGAATTTTTGTAACGTATTCGTTTGTGTGCTACTTTTATTTCTGGTTTGTTGAAGCAGTCAGACTTCGTGGGGAGTTCTGATAGTCGTGGGACATATATTAGGGACTTGTATACTTTGTTAGGTTCTGTAGGCTTTTCTGTGCCAATATTTATAATAGTGTTTTAATTACATTAAGGCGGATTTTCGAGAAGAGTTTTTAATTTTATGTACAGTTTCTTAGGGGTAAATTGTGTCCGATATGTTTAGCATTCTTTCCATACAGCCTATTGCTGTATTGATTATCATACTCATATTGTGATTTGAATTGAAGATTAGTATGCGTCCGGAGGATATGGATTTCTTATACCACTTTATTTTGAGTGTGTTGACCAATCTACTTACTACAGAGTCTAAAAGTGGTAATTTCCCTTTATTTTTTTTATTCAAATTGAATTTAATGTGTCTGTGTAACGAGTTAAATTCTTTCAGAATTTTAAGTGCTTTTATTTGGTTTATTATGGCAAACAGCATATCTACATATTTGGTCAAAAGTCTTGGTTTTATTGTCAATTTATCCGTAATTTTGTCTAACTGTTCTGCCATCACTATATCTGCGATTATTGGGAAGGCCGGTGATCTGGCATTCGATTTAGTTGTGTGTATATCTTGTCTTCGTATTAAAAAAAATATATGTTTTCCAGTGTATCAAATTTAACTATGTCCATAAATAGTTATTTGGGTATACTTGTGTGTTCTTCTAACTTGGTCCATTTTTGTCTTATTGTGTCAAGTACTAATTCCATAGGTATGCTGGGAAGCAAAGATACTACGTCAAAAGCTACCAATGGTATATCTTTCCTAATGTGGGAATTGATAACTCTGTCTTTAAAATCTACCGCTATCTTTATGTTGTACTTTGAGTCCATTGTCAAATTTTGTAATATTTCCATAATATATTTGCCACGAAGTTGTTATTCTCTATCTGTATTCTTGATGTCGAATCCTGTTTTAGTGTTCTAGGTCGTCTGAAATATTTGTCATATTATTTTTGTAATCGTCCACATTCATTGCTACGGTTTTGTTATATTTATCTGATGATAAGATTATTCTATTTATATGTTGTTTTAAGAATTTACGTGTCTGTTCCACAGTGTCCAATATTGCTCGATCCCTAGTGTTTTCTTAGTATTATTCTTAGTATTATGCTCTTAAACCAATAAAGATAATTTGGTGCCCGCCGCCTCTTGTGTTTTTTCTTTTATTGTTTGATTTTAAGTGAGTGAAATCTCTTTTATTGATCGGGCGAGCGAGCTTCGGCCCTTTTGTGATTATGATAAGCAAAATTTTTTTATACGAATTCAAAACAATTTAAAAATACTTACAAGTCAATTAAATTATTAGAAAGGAAGCAATTACCCATTTCCAGCTCATGAAATTTAAATATTGCTTCGCAATTTGGCAATAAGACATCAGCGAAATATATTCTCTTAATAACATTAGCACATGATTGGGCCAGCAACTGAAAGAAGAGCATTTTTGTTTATTATAATTAATGCTTAGCCATAAATACCAAAATCAATATTCAAACACGTAGAGTCTTTTTTCTACACCAAATGCAACCACATAAACAAAGTACTGACTGCAGACCTTGGGCACATCGAAACAATCAAAGCACTATTATATGTTCATCATAGGAACGCCAATGGCATAAATTTCCTAAGGACACTTCAAAAGTAAAAGCATGGAAACTCAATATTGATGATTTGGAGCTGATCAAGTTCACACAGACTCAGTAAATAGACTCCGAAAATAAAGACAAGACTGATTGAAGAGAGAATGAAGTTACTTGGATTTTAAATACAATTCGAAAAACTGATAGAACCGAAACTGAACACTTTTGTAGTAGGTGTTAGCAGACAAAGTGGTAGTGGTATGCAAGAAATTAGGCGACAAAAAGGCCCAGGATCGGATGGTGTGCCAAACAAGGCGCTTAAGCATACGCTGGATGTCTAGAGTACGGTGTATTTTTTAGCGATTAAAGCGACACAAATTAATCTTGCTACCGAAAGGAACAAGCCAATCGAGGAAAACTCCTGGAGACGATCGTGTTCAACCGACTGCTAAGTGTCGTTGAAGATAAAGAGCCCCTCTTCAAACAGCAATATGGATTTCGCTAGGCAAGGACTCCGGTCGACGCATTTAAGGCTATGGTTGATATTGCAGCTAAGGCGATAAAGGCAACCCAATAAAGGTGGGGAGAAAAGGACTATTGCGCGGTGGTTACGTTGGATATCCACAATGCCTTTAACTCAGCAAGCTGGTCTCGCATCCAGGAAGACTTAGCCCGAATAGGGATGCAGTCCTCCCTTTTCCGTATAATATCCGACCGCTTGTCCCATCGGGTATTTAGCTATGATACGGAGGACAGTACGAGAAGTTATAGGGTCTCAGCAAGGGTCCCACAGGGGTCAGTCTTGGGACGAATCCTGTGGAACATAATATACGACGAGGTGCTTAGAGTACATTTTCCCCAGGGTTGCAGGATCCTTGGATTCACAGGTGATATGGCTCTATTAGTTATAGAGAAAGAGATCAAGGAAGTAGAATGTAGCCATAAGGAACTTGGCCAGCTGGATGCGTGGCGCAAGCCGGGAGGTGGCAGGCCATAAAACAGAGGCTGTGCTTATCAAAAGGCTGGCAGATTTTAGACAGACATAGTTAGTACTGAGTCAAAGGCATCCATCAAGTATCTGGGGGTCATGATTGATAAGGCTTAGCATTTAGCCACACGTAGAATATGTTAGTCAGACAGCAACCAAAATGCAGGCGGCCTTTCGAGGATGCTACCCAACATAGAAGGAGCCGGTACACGTCTACTTTTCGCGAGAGTTGAAGCCTTCGTTGCGCAAGCCAGAAAAGCCTTTGAAGAATGCGAGTCAACCACACTATTAGAGGGAATGCCGTAACGATTTCGTAACGATGGGCAACGCCGACTCAATGGACGTCATCCGAAGGTTGGAGAGAGCAGTATCAAAGGTAACTTGGCAGAAAGGATGGAACGCAGCGAAGAAGAGAAGACGGACACAATTAAACCCCAATCAGGAGAAATCGACTAGGATACGGAAAGGAGAAATTACCTTCCACCTTATGCAGTTTTTGTGACGTTCATGTTGGAATGCCGCAAAAAAATAATAAACAAACACACACACACAAAAAATTGAAATTCAAAGCTACAAGCTCAATAAAGGAAAAAAAAATCACATATGAACAGTAAGCAAACACCAGTAGCAGTGAGCAAAATTGTCAAATCAACTAGTGAAAAATAATAAATAGTGAAATTAATAATAACTGAAGAAAAGTGGCTTTTGCTACCCCACAGGCACAAAAGCCACACAATTGAAAAAAAACCTGGCTCACGACAAACGCCGTGATCTATTTTTTGCGCACATCCGCACAACAGAGACATATATATATTTGTAGATCTCGTTTTTTGAAGCTATGTAGGGAGTATGAGAATACACACAAGTGCGCAAAGCAATGAGTGAAAGCGAAGCACACTCTGTACATGCATACACACATATGTTTTTGGGCTGTAAGGATTTAAAACTAGCATATACATATATATTAAGAACAAGTAAAAGGTTCTAGTCGGGAGCTCCCGACTAGGAGATACCCTGAACCCTCTTATTCCAACAAAAAATGCAGTTCTCTCTACGCGCTCGTTTGTAGTAACCAAGATAAATAAAAAAAACAAGTAAGAGGTTCTAGTCGGGAGCTCCCGACTATGGGGTACTCTGAACCATCTTCTTCCAACACCAAGTTGGAGTTTGGTGGCTCTACCTCTCATTACTTACCAAAATTGCTAAAAAAAAAAAACAGGATTTCGATATCGATCTTTATCGAATGCTTCGAAACGGGGCATGCTATCGATTATCGGAAATAAACTCGATCTGTGTAGGCACTAGGAGGACATACAGCTAAAATTTCAAATCTCTAGCTCTTATAGGTTTTAAGATCCTTGCGTTCATACATACGGACAGACAGATGGACATGGCTAGATCGACTCGGCTGTTGATGCTATATATATATATAATTTATGGGGTCGGAGATGCTTCCTTCTGCCAGTTATATACATTTGCACAAATACATTATACCCTTTTTACCCATTTTTAATAGGTTCTGGGTATAAAAAGCATCAGACGCAGCGACGCCTGCCACTCGCAGCAGTCTTACTCTCTCTGGGCATAACAAAATTGTCGCCGGCACCCTTGGGGCTCACTCGTTGAGATTTTTCGAATTTTGATTATTCGGCTGTTTAAAGTATCTATGCATTCTATGGTTATCTATGGTGTATCTATGCATCAGATATACGGGGTGAATATGCAGGTGATAACAAAAGTAACAAGCACCAGCATTATTACAATTGTGGGTCATCATCACACAATAGAAAAGTGCAAGGTGGAAACAAAATGTTTTTAATGTAATTATAGTGGGCATATGGCTAAAAACAGTGGTGCAACAAAGGCGAATGTCAATGATGTCTATAATTAAAAGCGTTTTATTGTAATTAATTGACATAGTTTCGTATATATAGTTTAATTGACATAGTTGCAACTGTATCGTTAATGCGCATGAGTGTATTTTTAATAAACAATTTTCAAACTACTATATACAAAATAGTCATGCTAAGCAGTTGGTCGAATTTTACTCTGATATTCAAGTGGAACACGAAACCTGCATTTTTAGTAAGTCCGGGTTCAAAGATAAGCGTTTTTGCACTTGTTGGTTACGACGTCTTACAGACGTTCAAAGTGACGTTGAACGCAGATATCTACAAGTTTGAGCAAGTGGAGGAGAACGACAATATTGATGTAGCTGGATGCAACATGTTCAACGTGGTGCATCAAAACGATGAAATCGGTATAAGTCCGATACAAGTATCTATAGATGTTAAGCTAATCAAGCATATCTAAAAGATACATACTCGAATACTGAAAAATACGCATCACATCATTTATATCTTTTATATGATTAGTATTAAATAAACGGAATATTAACAAAATTGGTGTACGATAACACGCGAATTCCTTATCATATGAAATTCATACTTCAAATGTTTGTATAGCCTCTTAGCCTCATAAAATCGATCGAGCGTCATGTGAGAAACGACGGCAAATCAACTGAGGAAATTCAAAACGAAATGGCCTTCATCGAATCTTCAATATCATTTCAAATCTCAGACGTAATAATTAATCAGCCTGCAACTGAAAAGTACGAATACTTAAAGGCTTGCACTTTTGAGCACTTTGGAAGAGTGGGCAAAAAAAAATCCAGTAGCTTATGTTGGAAATTGACTTGGGCGACAAACGTGCCACACAATTGGTGAACGAATTAAGCCGCTAGCCAAAAACAAAGTGAGTGATCGTTTTCTTCGCTGTAGATCCAACGTTTGATAGTGAACGCAGGATAGTGCTACTTTGCAGGCATCAGAAGCTGATTTGCCAGCATTAGAAAAATTAGCTGACATTATAATGGAAGTTGGTGAATTTCGCAACATAATTAAATTGAAAAGACATGCAAAATCTGAACCAATTGAAGCCAATTAAACAAGATTTCAAAAAATAAAACTTAAACTGTGACGTATTCAACCGGTTCATCTGGAGCGTCCAACACCCCATCGCCTGACTCACGATCAAAGATCAGCAAATCCACGAAAACTTTCTCAACGACACCGGCGCCGACAGCTCCGTCTGCCGGCGGCATAAAACATATCAAACCCAAAATTCAACGCACTTCTTCACAGCTAACAGGTCGACCATACAAATTAGGTATTTCTGTCCCTGATGCTCCACTTATAGGTGTCGACATATAGGAGTTCCCGGTAATGGGCTCTCAATGCATATCAAAGTTATATTCCACTTTGTTAAATACTGGCCTTGTGGCTTAGCAGTAAAAGTAGTGTGTCTACGGCGATGTCCGGAGCAATGCTAGTCGAGTGTCTACTTAAGCAATCTTAATACAAACCGACTCAATATAAGCGATAACGCTGCTATTGCGATCGCTGCGTCAGCACAATGCGCGAGTTACCGAATCTACCGTACAGGGTATATTAGATTCTGTTGCCCACACAAGACCAACACAGCATTGTGACACTTTGTTGCAATGCTGATCTACCGCTTTAGCAGTATGTTGGTTGCGACAGTTCTCGTGCAAGACACTTGAGCTGCTGCAACAGAAGATTCTTACACACATTTCGCAAGCATATAAGCAAACGTAAACAAATAGTCAGTTCATTTTGAAACATCCAAAAGAAACGTTGTAGTGATCATTAAACTCGTTCTTTATCCAAACTATACCATTATATTGTACAGCCAATACTAGTAAGTCGCAGAATTGTTAGTCAATACATGGGTTGCTTATACAATACTAAACAGAGATGTGCGAAAGGTACTCGATAACTTACATACCTTTTTTTTTGTAGATATTAATCAAAACAAGCAAGTCGATCGCGCTATACTTCTACTAAACAAAGTGTTCCGTGTCACGAAACAATATCACACAAATTACTTCTTTCAACGCAGAAGTATAACCCTTATGATCGGGGTTTGACTGCCATTCACCAAGCTGTCGTCCATTTTAAATTCGCTTTGGAAAGCAGGAATTTTAAAATATACATGGATTAGATTTTATAAGTCACTTTAGGACAAACATACAATACATCCTAACACGAATCGCCGCTGTTCATACAATCAATGTCGGCACAACAGCAAACGGTTGATGAAGAACTGCAGACACTTTTTAATAAAAACTCAGAAAACCCTAATATACTAACGAGATTGCGCTTCCAGGCTCGGATAAATGATTGTATTGCAACACTCAAAGCATTACTCCCAGCCGTAGTCCGAAACTTAAACGAGCTGTGACATCCTGGCTTCAGCAACAACATTTTTGGGGGAAATCGCTACGTATGGCCATCAATGGATAATAACGAATCAGGAATCGTTCGTTCCTGTATTCAATGCCAGAAAGTCAAAGTGTAGCATTACAATAGATCACTCTTGGTCAACTATGCATCCGTGGATACTTGCTTTGGGCACATCAATATCGACATTGTAGACCCATAGCCAACATCAAACAAATACCGGTACTGCTATTAGCAATTCCGTTAGTCGACATGGCAGCGCAATCGCTGGCTATGCTAATAACGGACTTTCGCTAAGCAAATATCCCCATGCTCCGAAAAAACTTCATAAAAGCTGCGCTGACGGACTGCAAATAAGAATTCATGAGCACCAACTAAGTCAAAACCCCGTTGGAACCAAATAATTGAGTATAGTGTATTCATACATATAATACATAACTCATCTTATAACACATTGTTGCAAGTATAAACAAATATAAAAGATCAATCGCATAGAATAAATATAATCGTATATATGTATGGACATACACATGCCCAAACATACAAAGCTGCGCACATGCATAAGTAACATGATGCCTCTTTGGCAGGCCAAGACAGCGTGAGATAACCGCTGATCTTGCACTTTAGCCGCTCCGAGAGTGAGCGCCCATATGTATGAGTACACCCGCTCTCTCTCTCTCTTTCTTTGTAGCTGTTAACCAATAACAGCATAAGTACATATACATATGTATCCATAGGCTAAACATATGTTCTTAACTTTTAATAAAATCATTCTCATTAAATAATCTAACCAGCACAGACGTGCTTAAACATTTTTTATAATACTATAATAATGATAATATTACATGGCGACCGTGACAATTGTCACACAACGAGGGAAGCAAATAATTAAAACAACAACAGCAACAACAGCAACGAGGCAACCAGCAGTAACAAGCCACAACCGCATGGAAGCAAAAAGAAATACAACATAATACGTCGAGGTAAATTAACCTGGCGGTGGAAAACAAAGTATACTGAGTGTCACATTAGATGAGTATAGGGCAAGAAGATTAAGAGCCAGTGTCCCGGCCGTCAATCAAGAAGACGTTGAAATTAAAAAACCAAGAAATCGAGACGGCATACAGCTGCGTATTAAAAAAGCGTTAAGCTGAGATATGCCAGCTATTATATAATAGCAATAAGCCCCGACTTGGGAAAACGCGAACAGACCAGCAAGAGAGCTAGATTTCTTCACAGAAGAGGTAAAGCTAAAAAAAAAAACACACAATACACCTTCTCCTCAAAATATTAAAACCATTAATAGCCATACGAAACTTCCACCGCCAGAGAAAAACAGCTGCCCAAACCAATTAAGAAGTGCCCAGAAGACTGCGAGGGACCATTGTACACCCCGGCCTAGCCGATGACCTGCACCGGCAACGCTGACCGCCCCAGGCAGCCAAATAAGATAAAGAAGAAAAAGCACAACACCAGCAACTTTGGCAGAAGAAGCAGCATTTATTAAGGTGATATTACATTTGTATAACATTGTAATGACCACTATGTTGTGTGCGTCAAGGTATTGCACAACCTAAAACAACCTTGTACGACATATAAGAGAGTAGATAGAAGTTGTGTTATATAATAGACACAAACACAAATGGCTTCTGCCTAAATATAGCTACATTAAACATAAATAAACACAAAAATATTATTTAAAAAAATTTTTTCACAAAAGATATACTATATAAAACATAATGAAAATATAAAATTCACCTACTATTTGCAAAAAAAAAACAGGACCATTTTTTCAAAATTTAAATGTAAATGGGCTCAAACGAATCAAAGGTTCTCAGAAACGCTTGAAGAAAATACAGATTCAATCATGACAGAACAAGTAACCTTGGACAGCGAATATGTACGACAAGTTTCGTCTACGGTCCCAGAATTCGCCGGTAAAAAGATATCACTAAATCGTTTTGTAACAGCTCTAAGGCTGGCTGAACGAACAAAGGAAACCCAAAAATATTTGGCCGTAAACTTAATAAAATCAATAATAATTGAACCCATTTTGCACACAGTCCAAGATGAAAGAACGATTCAAGGCATTATACATAAACTAAAGGGTAACGTCAAAGGAGAATCAATCGACGTTCTTAAGGCAAAACTGTTAAACATTAAACAGAATGGAAAAACAGCATCTCAATATACAGCCGACGATGGCCTAGACCCTGATAATGCAGAAAAAGTCTAAGCAACGCGTATAGAAAATTAGAAAATTTCTCGTGAAATTCGGACGTTGTGTGTATGCATCGCAAAAAGCGACGCAGACAGAAAGAACGAAAAGAGAGAAGTGCACAGTAATAGAAGGCTGGAGTAGAGCTGGCGTTTTGTAGAGTTGGAAAAACAGAGTGAAAAGTAAAGAGTGTGCGAGATAGCAACAGACGCTCAGTGAAACGTAAACCAAAAAATAAATTTCTGGTGAAATTCGGAATTTGTGTGTAAGTTAACAAGTAAGCCCCGCACTTAGTTACTAAGTAGCCCGCGTAAGCGCTGACACACCAATATTGGAGTTGAGCGATCTATCTGCAACAGTCAGCGGCGGTAACCCGATACTTTTGTTATTGTCGCAAGAGTTTCCGTTATCGCCAACAATTATGTTCAGTCGGCTTGCCTACCATGACGTTGTAGCGTGTTGTCTTTAGCTTAAGCTGCACCAATTTGTATTTTCTGAGTTCAGTTTTGTATTTGACGTTTAAGAATAAACTTGCACTACTCCGGCACGCTGCCGTAAATATCATTTGTTTTATATTACAATTACATTGCTGAGCCACAAGGCCAGTAATTAGCACAGAGAGTGAAGTCAAACTCTCCACCGTAATCGTCCTAAATACCGTATCACTGGACTAGGCATCGCTGGACGAGAGACGGATCGACTATCGCATCGCTGGACCAGCAGATTGATATAATTGGCGCCCAACAAAATAAGAATTCATACCCTAAGTTAGTGTTAATACCCTAACCGAAACATGTAAGTTCAACATAGTGCCTTCAAATATAAAATTTGCACAGTACTTACTAAACTGACTACAGCAGAGTGGCTGCGAAAATAAAATTTTGAATTTTAAACAAATAAGTGAACATTATTGTATATGCCGACTTTAAATAATCGGTCATCGTCATAAGAAACTGTCGTACAACAAGTGAAGTGTCAACAAAAAGCCCTCTTGGGATAAGCCCATGAGTTGGTCAGGCTCATATAGGGAGGTTAAAGTTGAATACGACAGCGACGACGGTTGGGACACAGAGGCTACAGACAGTAATCAGACACTTACACAATTAGAGACGGTCATGGAAGCTAACCAAATACCGGCTTTGATAGCAAATGCTGTTAGCCAAGCTTTGGCGCAGCAGGAAGAAAGTTTTCGGGCACAGTTAAGTGCAGTACAAGCTCAGATAAGTAGTCTTCGGGTAGAAGCACCTGAAATTGAAACATACCAAAGAGTTTCACTAAACTCAAATATCAAATGTGACATACCGTTAGACATTATAAAATCGATCCTCGACTTTGACGGCACCCAAGAAGAATACGTTGCATGGCGGCAATCAGCCTCCGACGCATACGAACTGTTCAGGCCATTTAACGGTAGCAGCACACACTACCAGGCTGTAACTATTATTAGGAACAAAGTGAGGGGTTCCGCGAGGGCATTACTGGTGTCACACAGCACAGTACTTAACTTCGATGCCATGATAGCGAGGTTGGACTGTACGTATGCCGATAGGACATCACTACGCCACCTGAGACAGGGACTAGAGATGGTAAGGCAGGGAGATTTAAGTCTTAAGCAGTACTACGATGAAGTCGAACGAAAGTTGACGCTCGTAACTAACAAAATCGTCATGTCTCATGACCAAGGAAGTGCTGAGTTGCTCAACAAAGAAGTTAGAGCCGATGCACTACACGCATTCATTTCAGGACTCAAAAAGTCCCTCAAAGCAATCGTATTTCCGGCACAGCCGAAAGATTTGCCATCCGCACTAGCACTAGCTCGAGAGGCAGAAGCTAGTATTGAGCGAAGCATGTTTTCGACTTCGTACGCTAAAGCCATCGAAGAAAGAGCTCAGGCAGCCGAAGTCAGCAAAAATCGCTCACAGAACAACAGAGAGGACCGTGGTCAAGAAAAAATCCCCACTTTGTCAAACGTCAGCATTATAATACCAACCAAGAACAAAGTAAAGAACAGCAAAGCCAGTCCCCAGAACCGATGGAAATAAACCCTTCAATAAGATCTAAGCAACGCACAGAGCTAGGGAAGCCCCAGACCAATAGCGCGCCGGCGCAAAAACGACAAAACACATCTGAACGAATGACAGGTCAAAGGCGTCAGCGCTTTAACAATGTTGTTCAGAACGACCCAGACCCTAAAGAAGAAGAGAGTTATGAAAAAATAGCTGCAGCCGCAGTAAGCGAAATAGAAGATGACTGCGATTCGTCATTCGTTACATTTTTTAGGGAACGCTACCGGCTACCGTTCATCGAACGACAGCTGGCTGGGAGAACACTAAGAATTCTAATAGACACAGGAGCGGCAAAGAATTATATAAAGCCCATAAAGGAGCTAAAAAATTTAATTCCTGTCGAGAAGCCCTTTACTGTCAGTTCAATTCACAGCTCCAGTAAAATCAAAAGAAAATGCCTTATGAAAGTTTTCAAGCAAGTTTCTCCGTTCTTTTTACTGACACACTCAGTACTTTTGACGCCATCATAGGCTTCGACCTGCTAACGCAAGCCGAAGTAACATTAAACCTGCACAGCAATACCTTAGAATACCAAAATATATCTATGCATTCTATGGTTATCTATGGTGTATCTATGCATCAGATATACGGGGTGAATATGAAGGTGATAACAAAAGTAACAAGCTGGTGCATTATTACAATTGTGGGTCATCATCACACAATAGAAAAGTGCAAGGTGGAAACAAAATGTTTTTAATGTAATTATAGTGGGCATATGGCTAAAAATAGTGGTGCAACAAAGGCGAATGTCAATGATGTCTGTAATTAAAAGCGTTTTATTGTAATTAATTGACATAGTTTCGTATATATAGTTTAATTGACATAGTTGCAACTGTATCGTTAATGCGCATGAGTGTATTTTTAATAAACAATTTTCAAACTACTATATACAAAATAGTCATGCTAAGCAGTTGGTCGAATTTTACTCTGATATTCAAGTGGAACACGAAACCTGCATTTTTAGTAAGTCCGGGTTCAAAGATAAGCGTTTTTGCACTTGTTGGTTACGACGTCTTACAGACGTTCAAAGTGACGTTGAACGCAGATATCTACAAGTTTGAGCAAGTGGAGGAGAACGACAATATTGATGTAGCTGGATGCAACATGTTCAACGTGGTGCATCAAAACGATGAAATCGGTATAAGTCCGATACAAGTATCTATAGATGTTAAGCTAATCAAGCATATCTAAAAGATACATACTCGAATACTGAAAAATACGCATCACATCATTTATATCTTTTATATGATTAGTATTAAATAAACGGAATATTAACAAAATTGGTGTACGATAACACGCGAATTCCTTATCATATGAAATTCATACTTCAAATGTTTGTATAGCCTCTTAGCCTCATAAAATCGATCGAGCGTCATGTGAGAAACGACGGCAAATCAACTGAGGAAATTCAAAACGAAATGGACTTCATCGAATCTTCAATATCATTTCAAATCTCAGACGTAATAATTAATCAGCCTGCAACTGAAAAGTACGAATACTTAAAGGCTTGCACTTTTGAGCACTTTGGAAGAGTGGGCAAAAAAAAAATCCAGTAGCTTATGTTGGAAATTGACTTGGGCGACAAACGTGCCACACAATTGGTGAACGAATTAAGCCGCTAGCCAAAAACAAAGTGAGTGATCGTTTTCTTCGCTGTAGATCCAACGTTTGATAGTGAACGCAGGATAGTGCTACTTTGCAGGCATCAGAAGCTGATTTGCCAGCATTAGAAAAATTAGCTGACATTATAATGGAAGTTGGTGAATTTCGCAACATAATTAAATTGAAAAGACATGCAAAATCTGAACCAATTGAACCCAATTAAACAAGATTTCAAAATAATAAAACTTAAACTGTGACGTATTCAACCGGTTCATCTGGACCGTCCAACACCCCATCGCCTGACTCACGATCAAAGATCAGCAAATCCACAAAAACTTTCTCAACGACACCGGCGCCGACAGCTCCGTCTGCCGGCGGCATAAAACATATCAAACCCAAAATTCAACGCACTTCTTCAGAGCTAACAGGTCGACCATACAAATTAGGTATTTCTGTCCCTGATGCTCCACTTATAGGTGTCGACATATAGGAGTTCCCGGTAATGGGCTCTCAATGCATATCAAAGTTATATTCCACTTTGTTAAATACTAGCCTTGTGGCTTAGCAGTAAAAGTAGTGTGTCTACGGCGATGTCCAGAGCAATGCTAGTCGAGTGTCTACTTAAGCAATCTTAATACAAACCGACTCAATATAAGCGATAACGCTGCTATTGCGATCGCTGCGTCAGCACAATGCGCGAGTTACCGAATCTACCGTACAGGGTATATTAGATTCTGTTGCCCACACAAGACCAACACAGCATTGTGACACTTTGTTGCAATGCTGATCTAGCGCTTTAGCAGTATGTTGGTTGCGACAGTTCTCGTGCAAGACACTTGAGCTGCTGCAACAGAAGATTCTTACACACATTTCGCAAGCATATAAGCAAACGTAAACAAATAGTCAGTTCATTTTGAAACATCCAAAAGAAACGTTGTAGTGATCATTAAACTCGTTCTTTATCCAAACTATACCATTATATTGTACAGCCAATACTAGTAAGTCGCAGAATTGTTAGTCAATACATGGGTTGCTTATACAATACTAAACAGAGATGTGCGAAAGGTACTCGATAACTTACATACCTTTTTTTTGTAGATATTAATCAAAACAAGCAAGTCGATCGCGCTATACTTCTACTAAACAAAGTGTTCCGTGTCACGAAACAATATCACACAAATTACTTCTTTCAACGCAGAAGTATAACCCTTATGATCGGGGTTTGACTGCCATTCACCAAGCTGTCGTCCATTTTAAATTCGCTTTGGAAAGCAGGAATTTTAAAATATACATGGATTAGATTTTATAAGTCACTTTAGGACAAACATACAATACATCCTAACACGAATCGCCGCTGTTCATACAATCAATGTCGGCACAACAGCAAACGGTTGATGAAGAACTGCAGACACTTTTTAATAAAAACTCAGAAAACCCTAATATACTAACGAGATTGCGCTTCCAGGCTCGGATAAATGATTGTATTGCAACACTCAAAGCATTACTCCCAGCCGTAGTCCGAAACTTAAACGAGCTGTGACATCCTGGCTTCAGCAACAACATTTTTGGGGGAAATCGCTACGTATGGCCATCAATGGATAATAACGAATCAGGAATCGTTCGTTCCTGTATTCAATGCCAGAAAGTCAAAGTGTAGCATTACAATAGATCACTCTTGGTCAACTATGCATCCGTGGATACTTGCTTTGGGCACATCAATATCGACATTGTAGACCCATAGCCAACATCAAACAAATACCGGTACTGCTATTAGCAATTCCGTTAGTCGACATGGCAGCGCAATCGCTGGCTATGCTAATAACGGACTTTCGCTAAGCAAATATCCCCATGCTCCGAAAAAACTTCATAAAAGCTGCGCTGACGGACTGCAAATAAGAATTCATGAGCACCAACTAAGTCAAAACCCCGTTGGAACCAAATAATTGAGTATAGTGTATTCATACATATAATACATAACTCATCTTATAACACTTTGTTGCAAGTATAAACAAATATAAAAGATCAATCGCATAGAATAAATATAATCGTATATATGTATGGACATACACATGCCCAAACATACAAAGCTGCGCACATGCATAAGTAACATGATGCCTCTTTGGCAGGCCAAGACAGCGTGAGATAACCGCTGATCTTGCACTTTAGCCGCTCCGAGAGTGAGCGCCCATATGTATGAGTTCACCCGCTCTCTCTCTCTCTTTCTTTGTAGCTGTTAACCAATAACAGCATAAGTACATATACATATGTATCCATAGGCTAAACATATGTTCTTAACTTTTAATAAAATCATTCTCATTAAATAATCTAACCAGCACAGACGTGCTTAAACATTTTTTATAATACTATAATAATGATAATATTACATGGCGACCGTGACAATTGTCACACAACGAGGGAAGCAAATAATTAAAACAACAACAGCAACAACAGCAACGAGGCAACCAGCAGTAACAAGCCACAACCGCATGGAAGCAAAAAGAAATACAACATAATACGTCGAGGTAAATTAACCTGGCGGTGGAAAACAAAGTATACTGAGTGTCACATTAGATGAGTATAGGGCAAGAAGATTAAGAGCCAGTGTCCCGGCCGTCAATCAAGAAGACGTTGAAATTAAAAAACCAAGAAATCGAGACGGCATATAGCTGCGTATTAAAAAAGCGTTAAGCTGAGATATGCCAGCTATTATATAATAGCAATAAGCCCCGACTTGGGAAAACGCGAACAGACCAGCAAGAGAGCTAGATTTCTTCACAGAAGAGGTAAAGCTAAAAAAAAAACACACAATACACCTTCTCCTCAAAATATTAAAACCATTAATAGCCATACGAAACTTCCACCGCCAGAGAAAAACAGCTGCCCAAACCAATTAAGAAGTGCCCAGAAGACTGCGAGGGACCATTGTACACCCCGGCCTAGCCGATGACCTGCACCGGCAACGCTGACCGCCCCAGGCAGCCAAATAAGATAAAGAAGAAATAGCACAACACCAGCAACTTTGGCAGAAGAAGCAGCATTTATTAAGGTGATATTACATTTGTATAACATTGTAATGATCACTATGTTGTGTGCGTCAAGGTATTGTACAACCTAAAACAACCTTGTACGACATATAAGAGAGTAGATAGAAGTTGTGTTATATAATAGACACAAACACAAATGGCTTCTGCCTAAATATAGCTACATTAAACATAAATAAAAACAAAAATATTATTTAAAAAAATTTTTTCACCAAAGATAAGATAAGATATACTATATGAAACATAATGAAAATATAAAATTCACCTACTATTTGCAAAAAAAAAAACAGGACCATTTTTTCAAAATTTAAATGTAAATGGGCTCAAACGAATCAAAGGTTGAAAAATCCGCCGCAAACGTAATTAACAATGTTAAAGGCATCGGTCATAAAGAGAATATTACAATTTTGTTAATTATAATCACTGTCGTATTTCTTATATCATTTGCATTGAAGGTGTACGCAATGCATACAAAGAAATTAAGGAAACGCTATACCAGTAGAGCAGACGGACTTAATAAGGTCTGAATATATTAAAATAAAATAAAAACAATCTTGAATATGCCAGATATAGACGCACTCATTAGGCTTACGTGTAGGGATGAGCCATATTTTTGTACACGCGCACTAAACTGTATCAATAGAAATTCCCTTATAAGAGTATAATCTCTAATAAACCACATAAGTATATTGATAACACAATATAATAATATTACAAAGACAGTCAGCTTTTTCGATAGCAGGCTCTCCAGCACAAAAAACAATGTCTGAAAGTTTTGAAATCCTTAAATAACATATTGAAAAATATTGGCATTAAACATCACCTCAAAAAAAATATGCCAGAAGATCTATATTTAACAGCTGAATTTGATCCAAGCCTGCTTCAAGATTTCGACGGGTCTAAACCAATATTAGAATCAATAGAAATTGACAGTGACTTAGAAACGCTTGAAGAAAATACAGATTCAATCATGACAGAACAAGTAACCTTGGACAGCGAATATGTACGACAAGTTTCGTCTACGGTCTCAGAATTCGCCGGTAAAAAGATATCACTAAATCGTTTTGTAACAGCTCTAAGGCTGGCTGAACGAACAAAGGAAACCCAAAAATATTTGGCCGTAAACGTAATAAAATCAATAATAATTGAACCCATTTTGCACACAGTCCAAGATGAAAGAACGATTCAAGGCATTATACATAAACTAAAGGGTAACGTCAAAGGAGAATCAATCGACGTTCTTAAGGCAAAACTGTTAAACATTAAACAGAATGGAAAAACAGCATCTCAATATACAGCCGACGATGGCCTAGACCCTGATAATGCAGAAAAGTCTAAGCAACGCGTATAGAAAATTAGAAAATTTCTCGTGAAATTCGGACGTTGTGTGTATGCATCGCAAAAAGCGACGCAGACAGAAAGAACGAAAAGAGAGAAGTGCACAGTAATAGAAGGTTGGAGTAGAGCTGGCGTTTTGTAGAGTTGGAAAAACAGAGTGAAAAGTAAAGAGTGTGCGAGATAGCAACAGACGCTCAGTGAAACGTAAACCAAAAAATAAATTTCTGGTGAAATTCGGAATTTGTGTGTAAGTTAACAAGTAAGCCCCGCACTTAGTTACTAAGTAGCCCGCGTAAGCGCTGACACACCAATATTGGAGTTGAGCGATCTATCTGCAACAGTCAGCGGCGGTAACCCGATACTTTTGTTATTGTCGCAAGAGTTTCCGTTATCGCCAACAATTATGTTCAGTCGGCTTGCCTACCATGACGTTGTAGCGTGTTGTCTTTAGCTTAAGCTGCACCAATTTGTATTTTCTGAGTTCAGTTTTGTATTTGACGTTTAAGAATAAACTTGCACTACTCCGGCACGCTGCCGTAAATATCATTTGTTTTATATTACAATTACATTGCTGAGCCACAAGGCCAGTAATTAGCACAGAGAGTGAAGTCAAACTCTCCACCGTAATCGTCCTAAATACCGTATCACTGGACTAGGCATCGCTGGACGAGAGACGGATCGACTATCGCATCGCTGGACCAGCAGATTGATATAATTGGCGCCCAACAAAATAAGAATTCATACCCTAAGTTAGTGTTAATACCCTAACCGAAACATGTAAGTTCAACATAGTGCCTTCAAATATAAAATTTGCACAGTACTTACTAAACTGACTACAGCAGAGTGGCTGCGAAAATAAAATTTTGAATTTTAAACAAATAAGTGAACATTATTGTATATGCCGACTTTAAATAATCGGCCATCGACATAAGAAACTGTCGTACAAGTGAAGTGTCAACAAAAAGCCCTCTTGGGATAAGCCCATGAGTTGGTCAGGCTCATATAGGGAGGTTAAAGTTGAATACGACAGCGACGACGGTTGGGACACAGAGGCTACAGACAGTAATCAGACACTTACACAATTAGAGACGGTCATGGAAGCTAACCAAATACCGGCTTTGATAGCAAATGCTGTTAGCCAAGCTTTGGCGCAGCAGGAAGAAAGTTTTCGGGCACAGTTAAGTGCAGTACAAGCTCAGATAAGTAGTCTTCGGGTAGAAGCACCTGAAATTGAAACATACCAAAGAGTTTCAGTAAACTCAAATATCAAATGTGACATACCGTTAGACATTATAAAATCGATCCTCGACTTTGACGGCACCCAAGAAGAATATGTTGCGTGGCGGCAATCAGCCTCCGACGCATACGAACTGTTCAGGCCATTTAACGGTAGCAGCACACACTACCAGGCTGTAACTATTATTAGGAACAAAGTGAGGGGTTCCGCGAGGGCATTACTGGTGTCACACAGCACAGTACTTAACTTCGATGCCATGATAGCGAGGTTGGACTGTACGTATGCCGATAGGACATCACTACGCCACCTGAGACAGGGACTAGAGATGGTAAGGCAGGGAGATCTAAGTCTTATGCAGTACTACGATGAAGTCGAACGAAAGTTGACGCTCGTAACTAACAAAATCGTCATGTCTCATGACCAAGGAAGTGCTGAGTTGCTCAACAAAGAAGTTAGAGCCGATGCACTACACGCATTCATTTCAGGACTCAAAAAGTCCCTCAAAGCAATCGTATTTCCGGCACTGCCGAAAGATTTGCCATCCGCACTAGCACTAGCTCGAGAGGCAGAAGCTAGTATTGAGCGAAGCATGTTTTCGACTTCGTACGCTAATGCCATCGAAGAAAGAGCTCAGGCAGCCGAAGTCAGCAAAAATCGCTCACAGAACAACAGAAAGGACCGTGGTCAAGAAAAAATCCCCACTTTGTCAAACGTCAGTATTATAATACCAACCAAGAACAAAGTAAAGAACAGCAAAGCCAGTCCCCAGAACCCATGGAAATAAACCCTTCAATAAGATCTAAGCAACGCACAGAGCTAGGGAAGCCCCAGACCAATAGCGCGCCGGCGCAAAAACGACAAAACACATCTGAACGAATGACAGGTCAAAGGCGTCAGCGCTTTAACAATGTTGTTCAGAACGACCCAGACCCTAAAGAAGAAGAGAGTTATGAAAAAATAGCTGCAGCCGCAGTAAGCGAAATAGAAGATGACTGCGATTCGTCATTCGTTACATTTTTTAGGGAACGCTACCGGCTACCGTTCATCGAACGACAGCTGGCTGGGAGAACACTAAGAATTCTAATAGACACAGGAGCGGCAAAGAATTATATAAAGCCCATAAAGGAGCTAAAAAATTTAATTCCTGTCGAGAAGCCCTTTACTGTCAGTTCAATTCACAGCTCCAGTAAAATCAAAAGAAAATGCCTTATGAAAGTTTTCAAGCAAGTTTCTCCGTTCTTTTTACTGACACACTCAGTACTTTTGACGCCATCATAGGCTTCGACCTGCTAACGCAAGCCGAAGTAACATTAAACCTGCACAGCAATACCTTAGAATACCAAAATATATCGGAAGTGTTACGCTACCATAACTGCGACAGAGTAAGCTTCACCGATGTAAATGACATAGTGGTACCCTGTTCCGTGAAAAAAGAATTTAAATATATGGTACTAGGGAGACTAAAGGTGTTTTCAACTTCTAAAGAGGCGCTACCTTTTAACACCGCGGTCGTCGCCACAATCCGTACGGTAGACAGAGAACCTGTGTTTTCAAAACTATATTCACATCCAATGTGTACGGCAGATTTCGTAAATGACGAAATCAAACAATTTCTGAAAGATGGTATAATTAACCCATCAAGATCCCCGTATAACAGCCCAACATGGGTTGTCGACAAAAAAGGGAGAGATGCCAACGGCAATAATAACAAAAGTTTGGTAATCGACTTTAGGAAGCTAAATGAGCGAACGATCGCCGATCGATATCCAATGCCATGCATTAGTATGATTTTAGCAAACTTGGGGAAAGCAACATTTTTCACGACCTTAGACTTAAAATCAGGTTACCATCAAATTTACATAGCAGTGAAAAAACATCATTTTCGGTACACGGCGGAAAATATGAGTTCTGTCGCTTGCCATTCGGCTTAAAAAATGCCGGAAGCATTTTCCAGAGGGCCATAGACGACGTGCTAAGAGAACAAAGCGGTAAAATATGTTAAGTCTACGTGGACGATGTTATAATTTTCTCTGAAAATGAAACCGACCATGTTAAACACATCGATACAGTTCTGAAATGTTTAAGCGACGCTAACATGAGAGTCTCACAGGAAAAGACCAAATTTTTTTAGGAGAGCGTTGAGTATTTAGGATTTATAGTGACCAAGGGTGGGTCAAAAACTGATCCTTAGAGCCATACAAGAATACCAAGAGCCCAAAACCTTGTACAGCCTTAGATCATTCCTCGGCTTAGCCAGCTATTACAGAAGGTTTGTTAAAGATTTTGCTTCCATAGCAAGACCGTTAACAGACATATTGAAAAGCGAAAACGGCTCAGTCAGTAAACCCAGGTTCAGAAAGGTTACAGTTGAGTTTAATAAAACTCAGCGCGACGCATTTGAACGCCTGAGAAACATTTTGGCATCAGAAGACGTCATCCTAATGTACCCGGACTTCAAAAAGCCTTTTGATTTAACTACCGATGCATCCGCCGATGGCATTGGAGCAGTGTTATCTCAAGAAGGCCGACCAATAACGATGATTTCCCGGACGCTAAAGCAATGCGAGCTAAATTACGCCACAAATGAGAGGGAACTACTAGCAATTGTATGGGCTTTGGGTAAGCTGCAAAACTTCCTGTATGGTACAAAAGATATACGAATTTTTACAGACCACCAACCTCTCACCTTTGCAGTCTCGGACAAAAACACACACTCGAAAATTAAGAGGTGGAAAGCTTACATAGATCAACATGACGCAAAAATGTTCTACAAGCCAGGGAAAGAAAACTTTGTAGCGGATGCTCTATCACGACAGAACATAAATACTCTAACAAACGAGCCTCAGTCAGACGCTGCAACCATGCACAGCGAAATGTCACTGACCTACACGGTCGAAACGACAGACAAGCCTCTAAATTGCTTCAGGAATCAAATAATCCTAGAAGAGGCACGCTATCCGCTAAAAAGAAACCTCATACTCTTCGGCAGCAAGACTCGCCATTTAATCAGCTTCACTGACAAAAAAACTCTTTGAAACAATAAAGGAAGTTATTAACCCAAAAGTTGTAAATGCAATACACTGCGATTTACCAACTCTGGCTAGTTTTCAACACAGTCTAGTGTTACCACTTCCCGGCAACCAAATTTTGACATTGCAAGAATGTCGTATCAGATATCACAGACAAAAACGAACAAGTCGGCTGCATTTAATTCAGAGACAATTACTTCACTTCTCAAAAACAATTATGGCATAGATGTTGTCAATGCGCCTCCACTACACAGTACCTCAAACGGACAGGTGGAGCGTTTCCACAGCACCTTAACAGAAATTTCAAGGTTCCTAAAAATCGACAAAAAAATTGACGACACAATCGACCTAATCATGAGGGCGACAGTAGAATACAACAAGACTCTGCACTCGGTCACAAACCAAAAACCCATAGAGGTTATACACTTGGCACCCAACGAATTCCAATAAAACATAAAAGACAAAATAGCAAAAGCACAACCTACCAATATTAACAGATGCAACCCGGACAGACAAAACAGGGTATTCGAAGTAGGCGAAAAGGTTTTTCTGAAGAATAACAGAAGGCTAGGAAGCAAATTGACCCCATTATGCTCCGAAGAAAAAATACAAGCAGATATGGGAACGTCTGTCCTAGTTAAGGGGAGGGTGGTCCACAAGGACAACCTCAAGTAAAGCCTTCATTCGGATCATAAAACAATAGTCTTGTAGTGATAAACTCAGAGACACAAAAGCAGATAAATCGACTCACAGACACCATTAATCAAATAATCAAAGCAAAAAAGAATGATTTAGTTGACACTCCACATTTGTACGAAGCGCTATTGGCGAGGAATAGAATGTTAATAACGGAAATTCAAAACCTAATGCTCACAATCACTCTCGCCAAGTCTAACATAGTAAACCCCACCGTTTTCGGACATAATGACATATTCTGATACAGAGGGTTCTACTGTTTTATCTAGAATGAGTTTTTGACTTGCTTATTAACTTCTTCTTTATGAGTATGAGGAATTCTGTAATTTGTAATGTACACTGGCTCAGTATCTTTTAGTCTAAATTCTTGTTTATTAAAATGGTTGGTCGTTATTGATACGGTTTCGAGTCCGAATATGTCTGTATACTTGGTGCAGAGAGCTTTTAATAGTATTTTGAATAATGGGGGGGAAAATCACCGTTTCTTGGCGATCTTTGCTTATTTCATGGACTGTTTCATAGTCACTTAGCTTTTCTATTTTAATGTCGAGGATTATTATTTTTACTTAACTTTTGGTGTTTAATATTCGGACAAAAGTTTGTTAATTTGTATCTATTTGTTGAAATTATATTTCCGATGAAGATTCCTATATCAATTTCTTGATTTGGAATGCATATATTCTTTTCTGGTGATAGAATTTTTATTTGGCAGACTACTACCTGTTTTTTCATTATTTCTTTTAATAAAGAAACTGAGGTTTAGATTGACAGCGTGTACACTTAATTGTTTTGGCTATCTGAAAGCCCTTGCTCGTTTTCCGAATTACCTTGAATAACTTTTCCATTTCTGTTGTTATTTTGGTTGTTACCACGGCTGAAGTTATTCCTTCCCCGATTGTACCCACGGGAATTTCCTCTATTGTTGTTATTATAGTTGGTGTTATAATTACTGTGGCCATTGTCTCTATCTCGTTGGGTATTACGATTAGTATTACCTCTATAATTACTACCTCGCTGGTATAATACTGTGCTGGTACTTCCAGTCGTTTCAGTGCTGCAATGGATGTATTTACCACTGGCATCATCGAAAGTGTTGAAGTTTCGTGCTTCCAGTATATTACGAAGCTTTTCGTAGTCACAATTGTAGATTCTTTATTATTATAGAATTACAAAGTTTCTTTATTAAAATTTGGTTTTAAAGTAGTTAAGTTTAACAAATATGCTTAATATTATAAGATGATTGGTTATTATTATGATTAAGTTATTATGGGACGAATTTAGTTATAATTAAAACTTTATACTATTCGACGGACGACGAGTTTTTTTATCAACTCCCAAATGCAAAGTGTCCCTCTAATTTTCTAAACGCGTTGCGTAGCCTGCTCTTTGATGCAAAACTGCAAAGCTACAAGTGAGCGAAGAAGAGCGATCAGAAGCAACAGCCACTGCTGTTGTTCTTTGTCGCTCGCCTTCTAGGATTCCCACATTCGGCCGTCCTGACACTTCCTTCGACCCGAAGGAATGCCACATCTTCATATACTCCGACACTGTTTTCGTCTTACACGGTCCTTCTACACTGCCAATTTTCTCAACTTCATATCTACCATGATCCTTAACTTTCAACACCTTATATGGCCCCATTAATGTTCCCTTTAATTTTAATCCTGTACCATACTGTGTGCGCTTTATAGCTACTAAATCGTTTATTTTGTCATGAATATCCTTTTTCTTTTTTCCTTTTTTAATCAAATTGCCTTCTGTTTTCATCTTACATCTTTTAGATATTTTCACGCGCCTGTTCACGCGTTACCCTTCGTTCGTCTTCCAACTCTTCAATCAAACTTTCTTTCACTAGTTCATTTAGCTCTAGATCGCCTGGTATACGCATTTCCAGACCTGTTAAAATATTGAAAGGGCCTTTGACCCCTTGGTGCAGTATGGTTAATCACTTGCTGAACTCTGCCCAAATGATTATACCAACTGCCAGTACTCTTATAACTTAACTTTGAAAGCATTGTTACGACTATCTTATGCATTCGCTCCACCTGACCATTTCCTCGCGGTACTCCGGTAGCTATAAGCAGATGCGCTATGCCTTGTTTCTCGCAATAGTCCTTGAAAATATGTGATGTAAATGCAGTACCTCCGAAACGATTCGCGCTTGATTTGCAAACAGGACAGATTGCCTTTCTAATCAAATTAAAACTTCATTAACACCAGTGCTGCGGGTTGGGTACAACCACACAAATTTCGAAAACCCGTCTACCACCACTAGAATGTGGTTATAACGTTTGTTGGTTAGCTCCATTGGCCCTACGTAATCGATATGATAAGTACACAATGGTCTGTCAGAAATCCTTCCCTTTTCCCAGTTTTAGCATTCATAAGAATGCATTCTATGCAAGTATCTACAGCTCAAGCCACTTTCTCCTTTATTTTTGGAATAAAATAGTTTTTCTCCACGAGATCCTGAGTCTTTTTAGCGGAAAAATGACCCTGCTTGTGTGCAATACGAATGATCTCCATTTCCATTTGACACGGCACAACAATTAACTCCCGATTCGTGTCTTTATACAAAATTTTCTTTTCAATGTAGAAATCTTCGTATCCCTTTTTCCTCAACAATTCTGCGAACAATCTTTGTCCATTCGTCCCCCAACTGTGCTTCTCTCAAACGATGTAATTCTTGGCAGAAACATTTTGAATTGTGTTGACTTGCAAGTGACTAAAAGGGGACTATATTAAAACTCAAAGTTGATGAAAAAAATAAAATGATGCTGACAATAGTTCTTGTTTTGAACTGTTTTCTGAGTTTGAAAGTATGTGCATGTTAGCTTTGGACCAAGATGCGCATACCATCGAATTAGATTTGTCACATTTGAGTAAGTCGCAACAAAAAGAAGCTGGGAAACTAGTACATTCGTATAAACCAATAAGAAATCCATACTCTCCAATTGAGATGAAGATTCTTTTAACAGACGAGCTGCCAGTATTTCAGCATCCGAGACGTATAGCCGTATGTGATCAGCAAATTGTTGATGAGCAAGTGAAGGAATGGCTAGTTGAGAAAATTATGAAGCCTAGTATGTCAGAATATGCCTCACCAGTTGTTTTAGTAGCCAAGAAGAATGGCAAAAAGCGTTTGTGCTGCGACTACCGTAAGTTAAACGAAAGGGTGATTCGTGATCATTTTCCTATCTCTCAAATGGATACTGTAATTGAAAAGCTACAAGATAAATGGATTCTTCCATGTACCAGTTGAAACAGGTTCGCAAAAATATACTTCGTTCGTGACACAAAATGGGGAGTATGAATTTTTATACGTGCCAAACTCTCCACCAGTGTTCACTAGATTTATAATGGGAGTTATGCGAGAATTAATCCAATATAGTGATGCGGTCGTTTTTATGGACGACGTCATCATTTCGAGCAGCAATGTTGATGAGGGCCTGGCGAAGCTCGAAAGAGTGCTGCAACTTGCAGGAAAGAATGGTCTACGCATAAATTGGTCGAAGTGTCAACTGTTGCAAGGGAAAGTTAGCTTCTTAGGGTATATAGTGCAAAAGGGCACTATAACTCCGAGCAAGGAAAAGACCCAGGCCGTTGCAAATTTTCCGATACCAGGGGATAAAAAGGATATTCAGCGATTTTTGGGGCTGACATCCTATTTTCGTAGGTTTGTAGAGGGGTACGCCGTAACAGAAAAACCGTTGTCCGACATTTTGCGAAAGAATGCAATGTTTGAATTTAAAGAATTGGAGCACGTCGCATTTGAACAATTGAAAGCAGCGTTGATCAGTGGACCTGTATTAAAATTGTATAATCCCAAGTTAAAAACGGATATTCATACGGATGCTAGCATGTTCGGTTTTGGTGGAGTATTGTTGCAAAAAGACCCAGAAGACTGTTTGTTTTATCCTGTTCAGTATATGAGCGTAAGATAAATGCAGCTGATTCACACGAATTAAAAGTTCTTGCCGTCATGTCTGATCTAATTAAATGGCGTGTGTACGTATTGGGCATAAAGTTTAAAATCATAACCGACTGCAATGCGTTTACAATGACGATGAAGAAAATAAAGGTGCCCTTGCGTGTAGCCAGATGGGCAATGTAATTGCAAGACTTCGACTATGAAATAAGGCATCGTTCGGGTTCCAAAATGCGTCATGTTGACGCATTGAGCCGTGATTCATGCTATATGTTGACCGATAGCTTGGTACATCGTTTGAGAGAAGCACAGTTGGGGGACGAATGGACAAAGATTGTTCGCAGAATTGTTGAGGAAAAAGGGATACGAAGATTTCTACATTGAAAAGAAAATTTTGTATAAAGACACGAATCGGGAGTTAATTGTTGTGCCGTGTCAAATGGAAATGGAGATCATTCGTATTGCACACAAGCAGGGTCATTTTTCCGCTAAAAAGACTCAGGATCTCGTGGAGAAAAACTATTTTATTCCAAAAATAAAGGAGAAAGTGGCTTGAGCTGTAGATACTTGCATAGAATGCATTCTTATGAATGCTAAAACTGGGAAAAGGGAAGGATTTCTGACAGACCATTGTGTACTTATCATATCGATTACGTAGGGCCAATGGAGCTAACCAACAAACGTTATAACCACATTCTAGTGGTGGTAGACGGGTTTTCGAAATTTGTGTGGTTGTACCCAACCCGCAGCACTGGTGTTAATGAAGTTTTAATTTGATTAGAAAGGCAATCTGTCCTGTTTGCAAATCAAGCGCGAATCGTTTCGGAGGTACTGCATTTACATCACATATTTTCAAGGACTATTGCGAGAAACAAGGCATAGCGCATCTGCTTATAGCTACCGGAGTACCGCGAGGAAATGGTCAGGTGGAGCGAATGCATAAGATAGTCGTAACAATGCTTTCAAAGTTAAGTTATAAGAGTACTGGCAGTTGGTATAATCATTTGGGCAGAGTTCAGCAAGTGATTAACCATACTGCACCAAGGGGTCAAAGGCCCTTTCAATATTTTAACAGGTCTGGAAATGCGTATACCAGGCGATCTAGAGCTAAATGAACTAGTGAAAGAAAGTTTGATTGAAGAGTTGGAAGACGAACGAAGGGTAACGCGTGAACAGGCGCGTGAAAATATCTAAAAGATGTAAGATGAAAACAGAAGGCAATTTGATTAAAAAAGGAAAAAAGAAAAAAGGATATTCATGACAAAATAAACGATTTAGTAGCTATAAAGCGCACACAGTATGGTACAGGATTAAAATTAAAGGGAACATTAATGGGGCCATATAAGGTGTTGAAAGTTAAGGATCATGGTAGATATGAAGTTGAGAAAATTGGCAGTGTAGAAGGACCGTGTAAGACGAAAACAGTGTCGGAGTATATGAAGATGTGGCATTCCTTCGGGTCGAAGGAAGTGTCAGGACGGCCGAATGTGGGAATCCTAGAAGGCGAGCGACAAAGAACAACAGCAGTGGCTGTTGCTTCTGATCGCTCTTCTTCGCTCACTTGTAGCTTTGCAGTTTTGCATCAAAGAGCAGGCTACGCAACGCGTTTAGAAAATTAGAGGGACACTTTGCATTTGGGAGTTGATAAAAAAACTCGTCGTCCGTCGAATAGTATAAAGTTTTAATTATAACTAAATTCGTCCCATAATAACTTAATCATAATAATAACCAATCATCTTATAATATTAAGCATATTTGTTAAACTTAACTACTTTAAAACCAAATTTTAATAAAGAAACTTTGTAATTCTATAATAATAAAGAATCTACAATTGTGACTACGAAAAGCTTCGTAATATACTGGAAGCACGAAACTTCAACACTTTCGATGATGCCAGTGGTAAATACATCCATTGCAGCACTGAAACGACTGGAAGTACCAGCACAGTATTATACCAGCGAGGTAGTAATTATAGAGGTAATACTAATCGTAATACCCAACGAGATAGAGACAATGGCCACAGTAATTATAACACCAACTATAATAACAACAATAGAGGAAATTCCCGTGGGTACAATCGGGGAAGGAATAACTTCAGCCGTGGTAACAACCAAAATAACAACAGAAATGGAAAAGTTATTCAAGGTAATTCGGAAAACGAGCAAGGGCTTTCAGATAGCCAAAACAATTAAGTGTACACGCTGTAAATCTAAACCTCAGTTTCTTTATTAAAAGAAATAATGAAAAAACAGGTAGTAGTCTGCCAAATAAAAATTCTATCACCAGAAAAGAATATATGCATTCCAAATCAAGAAATTGATATAGGAATCTTCATCGGAAATATAATTTCAACAAATAGATACAAATTAACAAACTTTTGTCCGAATATTAAACACCAAAAGTTAAGTAAAAATAATAATCCTCGACATTAAAATAGAAAAGCTAAGTGACTATGAAACAGTCCATGAAATAAGCAAAGATCGCCAAGAAACGGTGATTTTCCCCCCCATTATTCAAAATACTATTAAAAGCTCTCTGCACCAAGTATACAGACATATTCGGACTCGAAACCGTATCAATAACGACCAACCATTTTAATAAACAAGAATTTAGACTAAAAGATACTGAGCCAGTGTACATTACAAATTACAGAATTCCTCATACTCATAAAGAAGAAGTTAATAAGCAAGTCAAAAACTCATTCTAGATAAAACAGTAGAACCCTCTGTATCAGAATATAATAGTCCGATACTTCTAGTACCAAAGAAAGGTCTACCAGTGTACGATACTGAGAGATGGCGATTAGTTATAGACTATCGTCAAATCAACAAAAAGCTCTTGTCTAACAATTCTCCGTTACCAAAAAAAGATGAAATTCTTGATCAACTAGGCAGAGCAAGATACTTCTCATGTTTAGATTCAATGTCTGGTTTTCACCAAATAGAATTAAAAGAGTCCGGAAATATAACGTCTTTTTCAACGAGCAATGGCTCATATTGTTTTACACGATTACCTTACTGCTTAAAAATTGCGCCGAATTCTTTCCAAAGAAATATGACAATCGCTTTATCTGGATTAGCTCCTTCACAAGCATTCTTGAATATGGATGACTTAATAGTCAACGGGTGTTCCGAAAACCATATGATCAAAATTTTAACAAAAGGTTTAGATTTATGCAGGAAACACAACCTAAAATTACATCCAGAAAAATGCTTTTTTTTCGAGCACGAAGTGACTTTTCTAGGTCATAAGTGTACTGATCAAGGAATTTTGACAGATGACACAAAATATGATGTCATTAAAAAATACCCAGTCCCTACCAACGCTGATAGCGCTAAACGATCCGTTGTATTTTGCAATTATTAGAGACGTTTCATCAAAAATTATTCAGTCTATTCACGTCACATAACAAGATTATGCAAAAAGAATGTAAAATTTGAATGAACTAATGAATGTCAAACAGCTTTTGAATATCTAAAGAAAGTTCTAATGAGACCAACTTATGGTGATAATCAATTACCAGTAGCATACGCTTCACGTTAATTCACAAAGGGTGAATCCAATAAAAATACAACAGAAAAAGAGTTAACACCAATTCATTGAACAATAACCCATTTTCGACCATACATAAATGGCAAACATTTCACTTATAATACAGAACATAGACCGCTAACATATTTATTCTCAATGGTAAATTCATGTAAAATCTAACTAGAACGAGATAATATTTAGATGAGTATGTGTTTACTGTAGAATAACTAAAGAGAAAAGATAATTTTGTTGCAGATGCGTTATCTAGATTAACCATCAAAGAATTAAAAAACACTAACACAAATGTCTTGAATGTCACTACAAGACAACAAAGTATACAACATAAATCCTGCGCAGGAAAAGAACAAGAAATTTTGCAAATGCAAAACCTTGATTAAGCTTCTAAGCCCAACGCATATGAAGTCATTAGGAATGACGATGTACGCAAAGTAGTGACCTTGAGAGTTATAGCAAGGATTGAGATAAGCGACCTTTATACCAATGGAACATTAGACTTACGTCAATTTTTCCAAAGGCTTGGAAAAGAAACCGGTATATTGGAAATCAGACAACTCAAGGTGGCACCGAGCGAAAAGATCTTTGAATTAAGTTCAACTGATACTTTTAAACAAATGGTCAATTATGATCTTAAAAAACTCAGAGTAGCGCTACTGAAGCCGGTGACCCAAATAGAAAATGAAAAAGAAACTACCATGACGATCCAATTCTAAATCTGATTCTAAATCTGATTCTAAATCTGAATCTGAATATTTTATACTGATGTTCGGTCCAATGAAGACGTTCATTTCGGATATGGGAACTGAATATAAAAATTCTTGTATTAATGACCTTTGCAAATACTTAAAGATATAGACTTTAACGTCTACAGCACACTACCAACAGACAGTAGGAACAGTAGAGAGAAATCATAGAACTTTTAATGAATACATACGTTCTTATATATCAGTTAGCTGGTTAGTTTTAATAAAACTGATTGCGATTTATGGCTCCAATATTTTGTTTACTGTTGCAACACGAAACCCTCTATGGCCTCTAACTATTGTCCATATGAGTTAGTTTTCGGAAAACAAAGCAATTTGCCAAAATAATTTAATAGAATAAATAATATTTATATGATATGATATAGACGACTATGCTAAAGAAGCAAAGTTAAGATTAGAGCAGGCATACATTAGAGCTTTGATAATTTTAGAAAAATATAAGGCTAAGAATAAAGAATATTATGATAATAAGTTAAGTTAAGTTAAGTATAAATTTTATATTGGAAATAGGTGATAAGGTTTTGTAAACGATACTGGCCACAAACTGGAACCAGTTTATTTAGGCCACTATAAATTAGTAGAAATATAAAAGAGAGATAATATTATAATTCAAAACAAAAAACATATATAAATATATGTATCGGCCTTATCAACCAAATGAAACGAAAAAAATTTTTTTCTAATGAAAAGCAAATTAATATAATGAATTTTAAATTTTTATTTTACGAATTTTTTTAAAATTTTTATATTTCCATACATTTTTATCAATTTTTCAACTTTATATTATTTTGAATCATTTTAATACATTTTACAATTTTATATAAAACAAAACAAAAAAAAAAAAAAAAAACAAACATAAAAACAAGTAAGAGGGTCTAGTAGGGAGCTCCAGATATAATGTATAATGAATTTTAAATTTTTATATTACGAATTTTTAAAAAAAATTTTTTTTTTCCATACATTTTTAATCAATTTTCATATTTTTTTTTCATATTATTTTGAAACATTTTAATTCATTTTACAATTTTATATACAACAAAAACGAAAAAAAAAACAAGTAAGAGGTTCTAGTCGGGAGCTAAAGGACTAGGGGATACGCTGAACCCTTTTCCTCTAACACCAAATGGGGATATATATACTAGTCTAGAAGCTACATGTCCAGTTTCGGGACTTTAGCTGATATTATTTACCAAAATTGCTTAAAAGACAGTATGTCTATATCGATTTTTATCGATTGCTTGGAAACGAAGTAAGTTATCGATTATCGGAAACAAACTCGATCTGCGTAGGCACTAGAAGAACGTACAGCTAAAATTTTTCAAGAGTCTAGCTCTTATTGGTTTTGAGATCCGTCCTATACGGACGGACGGACGGTCGGACATACAGACGGAAATGGCTAGATCGACTCAGCTATTGATGCTGATCAAGAATATATATAGTTTATGGGGTCGTAGATGTTTCCTTCAGACTGTTACATACATTTACATTTTGCACAAAAACATACTCTTTTACCCATTCTTAATGGGTTCAGGGTATAAAAATGTTATTATAATTAAGTTCATTATATAACTACACATTTAATATGTTACGATATTTCTTTAAAAAGCGAAGTGTAGTGTATTCATACATATAATACATAACCCAACTTGTAACGCTTTGTTGCAAGTATAATCGCATGTAAAAGACTCAAGCTCACAGCATAATTATAATCGTATATATGTATGCACATACACATGCACATACATACATACAAAGCTGCGCACATAAGTAACATGATGCCCCTTTGGCAGGCCAAGACAGCGTGAGACCGTTGACCACAGATAACCGCTGATCTTGCACTTTAGTCGCTCCGAGAGTGAGCGCCCATATGTATGAGTACACCCGCTCTCTCTCCCCCCCCCCCCCCCCCCCTTTTCTTTGTAGCTGTTAACCAATAACAGCATAAGTACATATATTTATCCACAGGCTAAGCATATGCTCTTAACTTTCAAAAAAATAATTTTCATGAAATAGCCTAACTAGCACAGACGTGCTTAAACATTTTGTATAATACTATAATAATGATAATATTACAATATTATTAATATTGACAAAGCATGAAAAATATTTTCTCGTGAAATCGCATAGCAGGGATATTAAGATATCGATCGACCACCTTAAAGCCGCTTACATTTTCGATACAGATACATTTCCTACGAGCAGACCCATGACAGACGGGTAAGTTCGATGGACATTCCTACAGCACCACCAGAACGACGCATAAAATGTGGAAGACATATTAAGTTTCCGTAAAATTACCTATTCTACCAACAAAGAATTTTAGGAGGGGTACTGTGACAACCCGCCACTCCATCAAACTACATTGTCATTGAGTTCGTTTGATTCGAGATGAGTGTCTTTCGAGCGACAAGCTTTACTCATAACGAGGTGAAGAAAGATTGCGGAATAAATCTTTTTAGGATTACCTTTTGACAGGAGTGAGCCATATATGGGGTGCAGCAAAAGGTTGCGCAGTCTAAAGAGAACTCAAATATTCTAATTGAAGGTTAGACATTCATTGTCGTACACTTCATTTAGGCCGTCTTATGCTTTCATATTGTTGTTCTCTATGACTTCAAATAAGAAATTGGACAACACTGCTTGTCAAACATTTTCTTTAATTATGGGACTAGGGGATACCCTGAACCCTTTTCTACACCACACCTCCGATTGTCGATCTTATTGTATTCTCAAAAAGTCAATTGCATTTAAGTTGTGGCTTATATAAGTGTGCAATTTAAATTGGATTATTAACATTACATATAGCTATGCGGTAGTAGCGGGGATAGCTATAAAATAAAAGATAGTTGATATATACGTACTATTCTAGACTAAGTTCACTTTTGATGACTCTAGCTCTTATTATTTACCCAATTTGCTCATAAAACTTGATTTCGATATTGATTTTTATTGGTTGCTGGGAAACGGAGTAAGTTATCGTTTAACGGAAACAAACTCGTACTGAGCTTGGACTAGGAGGTCCAAGGAGGTATACCAAGACCAATTTCAAGACTCTAGCTCTTAAAGGTTCTGAAATCCTTGCTATCATAAATACGGACGGACGGACAGACAGACGGATATGGCTACATCGACTCGTCTGTTGGTGCTGATCAAGAATATAAATTAACCAATTCAATGGTAGTTATTTATAAAAAAAAATTTGTGCTATATATATTCTTCTAGCTGAGCCTTCCATCTTTTCATTTTGGCGTTAGTGTTTTTGTTACTAAGCGCAAAAGTTAGCGGCTGGTGATCTGTGAAAATTTTGAGTTTGCTTACATCATAGAAAAAAGAGCGTAGCTCTCGAAGTGTCCAAATAATTGCTAACATTTCTTTTTCTTTTGTATCGTAATTTTCTTCTGATGAACTAAGTGCCTCCCTGTGTAAGGTCAACGCCTAAAGCATAGTTTGATGCGTCAATGGTTAGTTTAAATGGCTCAGTGAATTTGGGGAAATGTAACATAACATCTTCGGAAATGAGGCAATTTTTTACTTTATGGAATGATTCTATTTGTTTGACATCTAAGTTTATAAAAAGTTTTTTTTAATTGTTTTTTTACTTTATGGAATGATTCTATTTGTTTGACATCTAAGTTTATAAAAAGTTTTTTTAAATTGTTTTAGATATTCTATAACCTTTGATGAATCTGCGGTAGTATCCAGACATGCCTAAAAATGAACGAAGGTCATGGATTGTTTTTGCTTTAGGAAAGTTGACTATTGCTTTTACTTTTTTTTGGGTTGGCTTTGAATCGTCTTTGCTGATTACGAATCCTAAAAATTGTAAATTATCTTTGTACTTTGAGATTGGCTCGAAAACTAATCGTAAGTTGTTAAAGTTCTTCTTTTGTTCTTTCGAATATTACGATGTCGTCTACCTGTGTGTTCTCTTGAAATGTCATCCAAAGCTCTTTGAAAAATGGCAGGGGCGTTGCGTAGTCCGAAGGGGAGTCTAAGAAATTCGAATTTGCCACTATTGATAGAAAAGGCTGTCTTTTCAATATCTGAATCTTTAAGCGCGATTTGTTGGAATTCGCTTTTGAGGTCTATTGTGGTAAAAAACTTATGCTCACCGAGATTTGATAGGATACTGTTTATTTCTGGAATTGGATATCTGTCAAGGATGGTAATTTCGTTTAATTTTCTGTAGTCGATTACCATGCGGTATTTTTTTTCCAAGACGAGTGTCCTCTTTTTTTGACACGATGAACATCGGAGAACTATATGGGGAACGCGACGGTCGAATAATGCCGTCGGCTAATAATTCTTTTATCTGGCTATCTACTTCCTCTTTTAATGCAATAGGGTAGGTGTACGCTTTGGAGTAGACAGGATTCTCATTTTTAGTTTTTATTTTTCCTTTAAAGTAAGTGACGAAGGTGAGTTCTGTCCGGTTCGTCGAACAGACGTGGACATTCTTTAATTGAATCTATTATTTGGCAAGTTTGGTCGTCTGAGTGAGAAAGTCGAAGTTCTATGTTAGCTATAAGTTCCATTGAAAGTTTCTTAGTTCTGTATTTAAATTTTTCTAACAGCGTGAGCTAGTTTTCATGTGTATTTATTATGGCCTTTAAATTTTTGAAAGTGTCGTGACCTATGATACCGGCGAAGGTACCTAGCTCCGATAAAAGGAAAAATTGGATTTTTCCTATCCCGTGAGAGAAAATATCTATCTTTGTATAATGTAATATCACACAGTCTTTCCTCCTATGGGCTTTGATGAAAAGCATACCTCTTTCGGTAGGGTGCCCGAATGAGTGAAGGTCTTACGTCATTTCTGTTTGAGCCGATATCTATTCGAAATTGTATTTTTTTATTGTTCCTCATTTTAAACTCTAAGAAGGGTAATGAGGATTAACCTCGTCTAAAAAATTGACATCATCTATTTCTATTTTCTTACTCTTCTGGGGTTTCTATTTCTTGATTATCCATTATAGCATACTCTAGCTCTTTATAATCTCGTTCTTTTTCATAAGCCTGTTCGTCTTCTATGATAACTTCTGTATTATAAACTCTCTGTTGTTTGTTAGGTTGGTGTGTGACCTGAGAAAGAGGTCATTTCATTTGCTAGGGAGCCTGATTACTTTGTCAAGTTTGCGAAGCTGTTTGTCTAACTTTATTGTATGGAGTTTGAACGCTGAAGTGCTATTTAGGGTCTATTTTGGTAGTTAACTTGACTATCTATCTACATTGGAGTGGGTGGAAGTTGACGTCTTGGCGGTAATGAGGGAGGGAATTGTTGTTGCTGTTGTACAAATCTAGGCTGACCCTGCCCAAAATGTGCTAATTCTGGAAAAAAGTTACATATTACATGTTGGTCCTTGAGGTATTTGTCTGCCTCCGTTGTTGTAGTATGTTGGCTGCGGACCACGTCGTTACGTGGACCACGTCGTAACGTTATGCGACAAGGTGTTATGCATAGTGTTAGCTTGACTCGCCCTAAAATTTAGGTTGTCCAACTTAAGACAAATGTTCAAAGCTTCTGGTCCGCTTGTCGGTCTTTTAACGCTTAACAGACTTGGCAAGTTGCCGTTTAATACTCTTATGAACTTGTCTAATGCCTTATTTCTATAAGAATTAGTCATTGCAAGCAATCCTTCCTCCTTATAATCTAGACAATCGATCTTGCCCAGAATTAATGAGAGAATCTCATAAATTTTCTGATAGTAAGTGTTTATGTTATCCCTGCATTGAACTAGCGTGTTTAATTGGTATTCTAAGGTACCAATATCTCGTTTGTCCGCGTAATGGTGCATGAGGCAACGTCTATTTTTCGTCCATTTGAAAGGCGTACGATACGACTCTAGCGCAGTATCGGCTTCTCCGATAATATTATTTCAGATAGTATGCAAAATTGCAAAATATTTTGAGAATTTTTTGACTTTCGTACATTTTAAGTATTCTGTCGACTGATTTTCTCCACGAGTTAAATTCACTAGCTTTTCCTGAAAATTCCCTGAGACATTTTACTATGTCTGGTACTTTTTCTGAATCTGACAGTTTTTACTGAAATCTATATGTGGCTCGTCATCTTCTTCCTAAACCGGATCAAGTTGGTTAGTTCTATTCTTGTGGAAAACAAGGTTAATGGAGAAGGACCAGATGGGTTTGTAGTATCGGGCAAATTATTAAGTTATTATAAGCTCTTCTGCGTTCATATAAATTGTACTGAGTTTTTATTTTCCTTTTTTTTGTTATGAGTATTATTTATTTATTTTTATAAGAATTTAACTTTTTTTTTTTAATTCTCTTATGTTTTACAATATAAATGATGACGATGACTTACATTAAAGCTACAACTATCCTGGAATCCATGTGGGAGTTGTCGGATGCCTTCTTATTGATGGAGTTACTCGTCTGATGTTTATTTGTAATTTGTTTGCTTTTTTTTCACTATGTGAATTTTCTTTGTGGTCACTGTTTTATTCACTATGTGCATTTTTTGTAATTTCACTTCATTTGCGAACATTTCTGCAATCACTACGTGATTATTTGTGTTTCTTGACTATCTGAATATGTATTGATGTGTACACGGTGTGGCTAGGACTAGCACGTCCTTCCTTTTTGCACTACACTGCACACTACACACTAGTCGATCTAGCCATGTCCGTCTGCCTGTCGTTCCGTTCGTCCGTCCGTCAGTCCGTCCGTCCGTCCGTCCGTCAGTCCGTCCGTCCGTCCGTCAGTCCGTCCGTCCGTCCGTCAGTCCGTCCGTCCGTCCGTCAGTCCGTCCGTCCGTCCGTCAGTCCGTCCGTCCGTCAGTCCGTCCGTCCGTCCGTCCGTCCGACCGTCCGACCGTATGTATGACCGCAAGGATATCAGAAACTATAAGATCTAGAGACTTGAAATTTTAGCCGTAGGTCCTCCTAGTGCCTGCGCAGATCGAGTTTGTTTCCGATAATCAATAACTTACTCCGTGTCCAAGCAATCGATACAAATATCGACATCCTGTTTTTGAGCAAATTGGGTAAATAATTATAGCTAGAATCACTAAACTTGATATGTTGCTTCTAGAATATTATATATAAAATATATATTTCATTTTATACCTATTGCCACCTCCCCGCTATCACCGCAGAACTATATATGTCTATGGTACAATAAAATATACTGTAGAAAATTTCATTGGGTTCGGATTTTGTTTTGTTCTTCGGTATTTTGACTGCCCACGTATCTGCAAAGCAAATTCCTAGGATTTCTGTATGCATGTACATGTCAACATACATGTACATACACACATTCATGCGCGTCTGCTTCGAGTTCTGTCAACAGCATTGCAATTGAGATTGTTATCTGTGATGCCCGATAACTTGCCCCGTCGATACAAATCGATATCGAAATCCCGTTTTTTGAGCAAATTGGTTAAATATTAAGAGCTAGGGTCACCAAACTTGATATGTTGCTTCTAGAATATTATATATATATTAAGTATCTTTCATTTTTTACCTGTCGCCGCCTCCGCGGGGTTCAGGGTATCCCCTAGTCGGGAGCCTCCGACTAGAACCTCTTACTTGTTTTTTTTTTTTATTAATCTTCATTACTATAAACGAGCGCGTAGCTTGAGCTGCACTTTGTGTTGGAATAAGAGGGTTCAGGGTATCCATTTGTCTGGAACTCCCGACTAGAACCTCTTACTTGTTTCTACTTAGGATTCTGTAGTATGCATACATCAAGAGTACACAATATCCAATGTCTACCAAATATATTGAACACCAACACTTTGCCGCTGCATATACATAATACAAACAAAGACACTTTGTCGTTACGTAATCACTCATGGTATATATGTACACAACTCTCACTCTCCCCAATACATATGCATTCTTGCATTCTTGCATTAATAGCAAGCATATTTACATAAGCCGAAGTCGCGACGCATCCTTAGGCTTAGTTACGTAAGAAGCATTCAATAAAACACTTACAAATTAACAATACGTGTTCTCATTTTTGAAACCTACTTGTGAGCTTATTATAATAACATAATACAAGCCGACCGATACAAGGTCTGAATAATATATCAATATACAAAATCTATCTGGAACTGGAATTGGAATTGGATTGAATGAATTGAAAGCGAATATGAAGCAAGCTAAAAGCACAGATAGAGTAGAGAGCGAGAGTAATTGGAAACGCGGAGATGTAAAAACAAAAATAACTAGGAGAATAGCACACTTAAAGTGGCTGGTATTCTCAAATACACCGCCACCAGCGTGTGCAACACCACAAATCCAAACTTTAAACAACAAAATAATAATTCAACCTCCATCCCCAAAGAAACTAACAACACTAAGGAAAAGATGCCCGAAGAACTGAGAGAGACTGCCACAATCATCGTTCTGTGAATATACGTGCATTGCGCACCACCGGAATGCACCCGAAACTGAGAACCAACAAGTGCGGGAGGCATACCGCTACTTGCGTCCCACATCTAGCGACGGCCAGCTGATGCATCATCGAGGGTCCATAAAGACACCTACTTAATAAAAGTATATATGTTACTATATAAGTAAACGTAAAAATAAATTCTATAAATGAGCAGATCCATTTCTGCCCGATAAGCAGCATAACCTGTAAGGCTATACGAAAATGTACGTAGGAAACTGTAAATTTATAAAAGTAAACTAATTGTTATCTAAAACGGCGACATTTGTAAAGGAGCTACTGGTCGGGTGACAGATCTCAGTCTCACCAAGGTCAGCAAGTTACAAGACATTTATTAATTTGCTACGATGGTGGGTTTAGAGCGGGAGGAATTTTTCGAACAAATCATACCTCATACTCCTTTTACAGGATAAAGAAGGAAGTACATACACACTGCCGGGAATTCATGTTGACGGCGAGTTAAGCCTCGAAACACATACACTGCCGGGATTACTCACTCGGACGGCGGGCTGAACCTCGAATCATTCATACTGCACACTAGGTTAGGGAAAGGGGCTATGTCGAACCTAGGTTAGTCACGGTACTCGAATTTCTTCTTAAACTCCAATAAAAAGGACTATCGGACTTCGTTACAAACGATTTCTTTTTTACCATTTCACATTCTACCGTTCTTGTACAGTACCCTATTCTACTGCCATATGCAAAGGCCCTGTCGCACTGCCGGGAGCGCTCCGCTGCACACTCAAGATAATGTGTTTAATTTGCTTGAAAGTGATTCATTCCATCTATTAAATATTCGATTCGATTTACAGATCATCTTCTGCTCCGCTAAGAACTTTATTCGATTACTCTTGGTCAGTGATTATCTTTATAATTTTTTTCTTAGCTACTGCTTGGTCAAGACCGCAAGAACTGCGCTGCCAGCGACGCCGGCAGCAGAGCGGTTATGTTATATACTTATATATATGTAGGCAGCGTTGAGAGCTGCGCTGAGAGAGATAGAGTATGTTTATGTGCACTTATGTATTGTAGTGCGCAGCCAGCTTGCGTTGTTGCATAGGCACATATGTATATGTGTGGTCATATTTCATACGAATGCACTTGAAATGTGCTTAATATTTCTTTATGTTCACAGTTTAATATATATGGAGTACAGTGCGTACTCTATATGTGCGCATATCACATCTGCCCCCTTTTGAAAAATAACGTAATATTATATTAGTAATTAATGTGTATATATTTCAAATGAAAAAGTTGTTTATTTCTTTTGCTAATATATATTTGCATGTGATAATATTAAGGGCTTTTCATTTTTTTTTTATTTGATTAAAAGAACATTATTTAAAGTAATAAATGTTATATCTAAATCTAATCTAATATGTATATATTTTTAGTTTTTTTTTTATATATATATATTTATTGTTTTTGTATGGCCATACCACAAAAATGATTATGTACTAAAAATTTTTAACCTACCCTTATTTAATTTCTGTTTTTATTTTTAGAATCTGATATATAGATATAGATATCAGTGACCTTTTATGGTCCAATATAATAAAAGTCCATCTTATGACCTGTTTCGTTTCATAGTAGGACCTTATCTTCTATTGATATTTCTATGTCATTTATCATTAAGTCGTATGACTGCTTATTCCTCCTTTTATTTTCTTCGAACAATACTCTTGTTCCTTCATATGCTACTCCTAATCTATATTTACTTTCCATAGCATAGTCTTCCATATTGTATAATGGACTTATATTACTTACTGATTTAAATTACGATGGCATGGACAATAGTTAGGGGCAATATTTGTTTTGCAACTGTATCATGTATGCATATCAATGTAATTGCATATTCGTTGCCATTTTCAGATTTTGGGACTGGACCTATAGAATCCACTATCATTCTGTCAAACGCATTTATCGGCGTTTCTGTAATGGTCACAGGTGTTTTTGTGTGTCTACATACATATGTACTTTGTTATATGACGTCTCATAGTTTTCCAGTAGTAGTGTCTTTTTATTTAAGCTAACGTTCTTGAAAGGCCAGTAGGACCTCCTTGTATGTGGTCGTCATGAGATCTAAGCAGTAACGCTTCTTGACCTTTTTATTTTTTATTATGGTCAGCGACTTGAGTAGCGCTACTCGTAATGATTTTAATATTTTGTTGCCCATATTTTTAAAAGATTCAATTGAAATTAGTTCAAATATCGATTAGCTCGGTGCCAGTTCTAGTTTGCTGATCTCATGTATACCGGCTTCTTTTCCAAAACTTTGGGAAAACTAACGTAAGTCTATTGCTAATTGGTGTACATGTACCTATGTATGGCAGCTAACTCTTGTTCTGTTGTGGTTTTGTTACTTTCTCCCTTTGTGAATGTACGTGATGCATATGCTATTGGGACTTTAATTCCATTATGGTCTTAAGTTTAAATCGCACCACAAGCTATTTTACTAGCATCAGTTATTACGGAAAATTCTTTGTGAATAACTGGATATTGTAATAGCGTAGGGTGCATTAGCTTATTTTTAAGATGTTTGAATGCGTTTTGGCATTTGTCTGTTGAAAGGTACATTCTTTTTACAAAATTAAGTTATGTGCCGTAAATAGACGTCGAAGTTTTTTATAAAACGACGATAGTAATTGCAAAACGCAACAAATCGTCTAGCGCTGTCCGCATCATGTGGAACTGGATAATTCTCGATGACGACATATTTTTTTTCATCTGTCAAGACGCCTTTATTAATGCATTTGTGACCTAGAAAAGTCACTTCGAGCATAAAAAATAAACTTTTTTAGTTGTATTTCCTACAAATTCAAAAAAACATCGGTTTTTATACCCTGAACCCGTTGAAAATGGGTAAAAAGGGTAAAATGTATTTGTGCAAATTTATGTAACAGACTGAAGGAAGCATCTCCGACCCCATAAAGTATAAATATTCTTGATCAGCATCAACAGCCGAGTCGGTCTAGCCATGAACTTCTATCTGTCCGTTATATAAGAGCTAGAGACTCGAAATTTTAGCTATAGGTTTTCCTAGTCGATAATTTACTCCGTTTCCAAGCAATCGATAAAAGTCCATATCCAGCTCTTTAACAGATTGGGTATATAATCAAGTTACTAACCCAACTTGTATTTATCTTGTCTTTTAAAATGTATCTATAACAACTAGGAATGGTGCAGTCAAATGCCAAAGTTTGTTGTCAACAGAATATAGATAGTGTTCATACCGCAAAGTATGCTTGAAGTTTAAAAAATGAAATGGAACCATTGGCTAGAACAATATTTTTTATAGTCCGGCCCACCACAACATTGGTCCTTCGAGTCATAACACATTTTTAACGCAAAATTGATTTCGGCTCTTTTTCTGAACTCGCAGCGGTGGAATATAACCCAGGCATGCGTACGCATACATATCCGCTAATTTTAAAAATTCATATGCACTGTTCTGTACTCTATTGGCATGTTTTAACCTGCCAATACCAGTAGCGGCAGTGTATAAATCCAAGCCTTCTGTCAAATAGTGAATATTTTGTATTGGCGATTTATCCGAAATACATACTTATTGGAAAAAACTTTATATAAGAAATGCGTACCGCATAAAAGGAGACATCTCCGACTCCATAAAGTATATATATTCTTGATCAGTATCAACAGCCGAATCGAAATAGCCATGTCCGCCTGTCCGTCCGCCCGTCAGTCTCTTTGTAGGCAAAATAGTGTTTCAGTTTTAAAGCTTTCATCATGAAACCTTACAGAAGTGTCTTATTTGGTTGCATGCTGTACATATGTAGGAACCGGCTGGATTAGACCAGTATATCATACAGCTGCCATTAGAACGATCGGTCAAAATGTAGGTACTTGTATGAAAAACTTTTTTGTGTATCAAGATTTCTTAACCAAATTCGGCATTTATTACTTTTACTATGCGTCTCATGTATATTCAAAACCCTTTCAATATCGTACCACTATATCATATTGCTCCCATAGGAACGATCGCTGGAAAATTAAATTGTTCTATGAAAAACCTTTTTGTTTTTGAAGATATATTGACCTTAGACACCGGCAAGCATTTTAAGTATTATGAAAAGGTTAGGTCTGCAAGGGTATTAAATCTTTGGCGTGCCACAGCTAGCCCTTCTTTCTCGTTTTTATACCCGGAACTCCTTAAAAATGGGAAAAAGGGTATAATGTTTTTGTGCAAATGTATGTAACAGGCAGACGGAAGCATCACCAACCCCATAAAGTATATATATTCTTGATCAGCATCAATAGCCGAGTCGATCTAGCCATGTCCGTCTGTCCGTATCTAAAAAGGGTATAATAGGTTTTTGCAAATGTATGTAACAGGCAGAAGGACGCATCTCCGACCCCATAAAGTATATATATTCTTGATCAGCATCAACAGCCGAGTTGATCTAGACCTGTTCGTCTGTATGTCCGTCCGTTCGTCCGTCCGTATGTATGAACGCAAGGATATCATAACCTATAAGAGCTAGATCGAGCTTGTTTCCGATAATCGATAACTGATAGGCCCCAGCCGGGAGCTCCCGACTTGGTGAACCCTGAATCATCTTCTTTAAACACAAAATTGCTGTTAACTCTTGATCTGTTGTATTTTAATTGGATTCACCTTTTGTGAATAAACGTGAAGCGTAAACTTCTGGTAATTTCTTATCACCATAAGTTTGTGTTAAAACTTCTCCGCAAGCTTGTTTACTTGCATCCGTTATTATGCAAAAAATTTTTTGCTTAAATCGGGATACTTAAGAAAAGTTGGCCTTATTAGAGCTTTTTTGAGATATTCGAATGCTTTTTGACATTCATTAGTCTATTCGAATTTTATATGCTTTTTGCATAATCTTGTTAAGTGCTGTGAATAGTCTGCAAAATATTTGATGAAACGTCTATAATTATTGCAAAATGCTACGGATCGGTTAGTGCTATCAGGGTATCCCCTAGTCGGGAGCTCCCGTCTAGAACCTCTTACTTGTTATTTACGAAAATTGTTCAAAAAACGGGATGTTAATATCAATTTTATCGATTGTTTGGAAACGGCGTAAGTTATCCATTATCGGAAACAAATTCGATCTGCGTAAGCACTAGCAGAACCTAAAGCTAAAATTTCAAGTGTCTAGCTCTTATAGGTTCTAAGATCCTTGCGTTCATACATACGGACGGACGGACGGCCGGACATACAGACGAACAGGGCTCGATCGACTCGGCTATTGATGCTGATCAAGAATATATATACTCTATGGGGTCGGAAATGATTCCTTCTGCCTGTTACATACATTTGCACAAACCTAGTATACCCTTTTTAGATATTGTCAATGGGTTCAAAGTATAAAAAATATTTTAAAACACCTGAGCGATCAGCCCCTAAACTAATTTACTCCAGATTTCAAATTTAATCAAATTATATTATAGAGAGCACAGATCTGCGCCAACAATGCGCTTTGTCTCTTGTATTCCACCTTACCTTAATTTACTTGCTTAGATTAGCATTATAATTCAAGTTATTCTGCCTTTTATAATGCTAATGAAACAATTAATATAATCTGGGACGTTTATGGTCTTAAAATTACTTAACTTAACTAGCTTAAACAAACATATTATATTTAAACATTCAATAAAGGCGAGACTATTTATTTCATAGTGCCAATATCTGTATAAAAACGAAAGTACATACCTCTCTTCGCATTTCCAAAATATTAACACCACATGTTGAATTTTAGCCTTTACAATATACTTCTTTAATATTACTGTTTTCAGAGCTTACAAACATGTAGTCAAATATAGTTTTAATATAAGTGTTTGTAAGAGGTTTGTTCTTAGTGGTGCGTTTCTTTAAAGCATCTATAAAATCATTGGTTATCTTATTTTTTATTAGACATATACTGGTTGAGGGAAAAGTGTTTAATTAATGAATATACGTAGTCGTTACTCCTATACTTGTCGAATTTGTATAAAACCTTGTCACCGTGAGAAGGAAAATCGAGCCCATATTCCATGCCGAAATCACTATTACACATATCCAAAATAATCTTGATTAACAACTTTATAAGAATATGGTAATGGCGGCGATGGAAATAATTCTACTAATAACCTTTTATTATAAAAGTTAAACAGAAGAAAATTACCTACGGTGTTGACTGCCATATGTATATTTTAACTTTTTACAAAGTTTGGATAATCTATAAAATTACCACGTATATATTTTAATGTTTTCTCATAAAATCAACATTTTGAAATGTATCTATAACAACTAGGAATGGTGCAGTCGAATGCCACAGTTTGTTGTTAACTGATTATCGATAGTGTTCATGGCGCAAAGTATGCTTGAAGTTGTAAAAATGAAATAGAACCATTTTTTTTATGGCTAGAACAATATTTTTTATAGTTCGGCCCACCACAACATTGGCCCTTTGAGTCAACATATTTCTAACGCAAAATTGATTTCGGCTCTTTTTCTTAGCTCGCAGCGGTGGAATATAACCCAGGCACACTACACATACATATCCGCTAATTTTAAAAATTCATATGCACTGTTCTGTACTCTATTGGCATGTTTTAACCTGTATAAATCCAAGCCTTCTGTCAAATAGTCAATATTTCGTTTTATCCATTTATCCGAAATACATACTTATTGGAAAAAACTTTATATTAGAAATGCGTACCGCATAAAAGGAGACATCTCCGACTCCATAAAGTATATATATTCTTGATCAGTATCAACAGCCGAATCGAAATAGCCATGTCCGCCTGTGCGTCCGCCCGTCAGTCTGTTTGTATGCAAAATAGTATTTCAGTTTTAAAGCTATCATTTTGAAACTTAGAGAAGTTCCTTATTTGGCTGCATACTGTACATATGTAGGAACCGGATGGATTAGACCACTAAATCATACAGCTGCCATTGGAACGATCGGTCGAAAAGTATGTACTTGTATGAAAAACTTTTTTGTGTATCAAGATTTCTTAACCAACTTCGATATTCATTTCTTTTACAATGCGTCTCATATATATATTCGAAATCGTTTCAATATCGGACCACTATATCATATAGCTTCCATAGGAACGATTGCTGGAAAATTAAATTGTTCTATGAAAAACCTTTTTGTTTTTCAAGAGATATTGACCAAACTCAGCATTAACTATTTTTCCAGTGCTTCTTAGATACCGGCAAGCATTTAAAGTATTATGAAAAGGTTATTAAATCTTTGGCGTGCCACAGCTAGCCTTTCTTTCTCGTTTTATACCCGGAACTCCTTAAAAATGAGAAAAAGGGTATAATGTTATTGTGCAAATGTATGTAACAGGCAGAAGGAACATATCTCCGACCCTATAAAGTATATTTATTGTTGACCAGCATCAACAGCCGAGTCGAGGCAGCCATGAGCCATGTCCGTCTGTCCGGCCGTCTATTTGTATGTTTGAACGCAAGGATCTCTGAATCTGTTTGTCCATTGTCCATTGCTTCCGATAATGGAGAACGTGTCCCCTTTTCCAGTAACCGATAAAAATAGATATCAAAATCAAGCTCTTATAGGTTCTGAGATCCTTGCGTTCATACATATGGACGGACGGACGGACGGACGGACATACAGAAGGACAAGGCTAGATCGACTCAGCTATTGATGCTGATCAAGAATATATATACTTTATGGGGTCGGAGATGCTTCCTTCTGCCTGTTACATACATTTGCACAAACCTATTATACCCTTTTTGGATACTTCAATGGGTTCAGGGAATAATATTTTAAAAATATTTTAAAACACCTGAGCGATCAGCCCCTAAACTAATTTACTCCAGATTTCAAATTTAATCAAATTATATTATAGAGAGTACAGATCTGCGCCAACAATGAGCTGTAGTTAATGGTGCGCTTTGTCTTTTGTATTCCACCTGACCTTTTTTTACTTGCTTAGATTAGCATTATAATTCAAGTTATTCTGCCTTTTATAATGCTAATGAAACAATTAATATAATTTGAGACGTTTACGATCTATACTTAAACAAACATAGTATATTTAAACATTCGATAAAGGCGAGACTATTTATTTCATAGTGCCAATATCTGTATAAAAACGAAAGTACATACCTCTCTTCGCATTTCCAAAATATTAACACCACATGTTGAATTATAGCCTTTACAATATACTTCTTTAATATTACTGTTTTCGGAGCTTACAAACATGTAGTCAAATATAGTTTTAATATAAGTGTTTGTAAGAGGCTTGTTCTTAGTGGTGCGTTTCTTTAAAGCATCTATAAAATCATTGGTTATCTTATTTTTTATAAGACATAAACTGGTTGAGGGAAAAGTGTTTAACCAATGAATATACGTAGTCGTTACTCCTATACTTGTCGAATCTGTATGAAATCTTGTCACCGTGAGAAGGAAAATCGAGCCCATATTCCATGCCGAAATCACTATTACACATATCCAAAATAATCTAGATTAATTACTTTATAAGAATATGGTAATGGCGGTGATGGAAATAATTCTACTAATTACCGTTTATTATAAAAGTTAAACAGAAGAAAATTAACTACGGTGTTGACTGCCATATGTATATTTTAACTTTTTACAAAGTTTGGATAATCTATAAAATTACCACGTATATATTTTAATGTTTTCTCATAAAATCAACATTTTGAAATGTATCTATAACAACTAGGAATGGTGCAGTCGAATGCCACAGTTTGTTGTTAACTGATTATCGATAGTGTTCATGGCGCAAAGTATGCTTGAAGTTGTAAAAATGAAATAGAACCATTTTTTTTATGGCTAGAACAATATTTTTTATAGTTCGGCCCACCACAACATTGGCCCTTTGAGTCAACATATTTCTAACGCAAAATTGATTTCGGCTCTTTTTCTTAGCTCGCAGCGGTGGAATATAACCCAGGCATGCGTACGCATACATATCCGCTAATTTTAAAAATTCATATGCACTGTTCTGTACTCTATTGGCATGTTTTAACCTGTATAAATCCAAGCCTTCTGTCAAATAGTGAATATTTTGTTTTGGCCATTTATCCGAAATACATACTTATTGGAAAAACTTTATATTAGAAATGCGTACCGCATAAAAGGAGACATCTCCGACTCCATAAAGTATATATATTCTTGATCAGTATCAACAGCCGAATCGAAATAGCCATGTCCGCCTGTCCGTCTGCCCGTTAGTCTGTTTGTATGCAAAATAGTGTTTCAGTTTTAAAGCCTTCATCATGAAACCTTGCAAAAGTGCCTTATTTGGCTGCATACTGTACATATGTAGGAACCGGATGGATTAGACCACTAAATCATACAGCTGCCATTGGAACGATCGGTCGAAAAGTATGTACTTGTATGAAAAACTTTTTTGTGTATCAAGATTTCTTAACCAACTTCGGCATTTATTACTTTTACTGTGCGTCTTATATATTCGAAACCCTTTCAATATCGGACCACTATATCATAAAGCTTCCATAGGAACGATCGCTGGAAAATTAAATTGTTCTATGAAAATCCTTTTTGTTTTTCAAGAGATATTGACCAAACTCAGCATTAACTATTTTTCCAGTGCTTCTTAGATACCGGCAAGCATTTAAAGTATTATGAAAAGGTTATTAAATCTTTGGAACTTTGGAACCCGGAACTCCTTAAAAATGAGAAAAAGGGTATAATGTTATTGTGCAAATGTATGTAACAGGCAGAAGGAACATATCCCCGACCCTATAAAGTATATTTATTGTTGACCAGCATCAACAGCCGAGTCGAGGCAGCCATGAGCCATGTCCGTCTGTCCGGCCGTCTATTTGTATGTTTGAACACAAGGATCTCTGAATCTGTTTGTCCATTGTTTCCGATAATGGAGAACGTGTCCCCTTTTCCAGTAACCGATAAAAATAGTTATCAAAATCAAGCTCTTATAGGTTCTGAGATCCTTGCGTTCATACATACGGACGGACGGACGGACGGACATACAGAAGGACAGGGCTAGATCGACTCAGCTATTGATGCTGATCAAGAATATATATACTTTATGGGGTCGGAGATGCTTCCTTCTGCCTGTTACATACATTTGCACAAACCTATTATACCCTTTTTGGATACTTCAATGGGTTCAGGGAATAATATTTTAAAAATATTTTAAAACACCTGAGCGATCAGCCCCTAAACTAATTTACTCCAGATTTCAAATTTAATCAAATTATATTATAGAGAGTACAGATCTGCGCCAACAATGAGCTGTAGTCAATGGTGCGCTTTGTCTTTTGTATTTCACCTGACCTTAATTTACTTGCTTAGATTAGCATTATAATTCAAGTTATTCTGCCTTTTATAATGCTAATGAAACAATTAATATAATCTGAGACGTTTACGATCTATACTTAAACAAACATAGTATATTTAAACATTCGATAAAGGCGAGACTATTTATTTCATAGTGCCAATATCTGTATAAAAACGAAAGTACATACCTCTCTTCGCATTTCCAAAATATTAACACCACATGTTGAATTATAGCCTTTACAATATACTTCTTTAATATTACTGTTTTCGGAGCTTACAAACATGTAGTCAAATATAGTTTTAATATAAGTGTTTGTAAGAGGCTTGTTCTTAGTGGTGCGTTTCTTTAAAGCATCTATAAAATCATTGGTTATCTTATTTTTTATAAGACATATACTGGTTGAGGGAAAAGTGTTTAACCAATGAATATACGTAGTCGTTACTCCTATACTTGTCGAATCTGTATGAAATCTTGTCACCGTGAGAAGGAAAATCGAGCCCATATTCCATGCCGAAATCACTATTACACATATCCAAAATAATCTAGATTAATTACTTTATAAGAATATGGTAATGGCGGTGATGGAAATAATTCTACTAATTACCTTTTATTATAAAAGTTAAACAGAAGAAAATTAACTACGGTGTTGACTGCCATATGTATATTTTAACTTTTTACAAAGTTTGGATAATCTATAAAATTACCACGTATATATTTTAATGTTTTCTCATAAAATCAACATTTTGAAATGTATCTATAACAACTAGGAATGGTGCAGTCGAATGCCACAGTTTGTTGTTAACTGATTATCGATAGTGTTCATGGCGCAAAGTATGCTTGAAGTTGTAAAAATGAAATAGAACCATTTTTTTTATGGCTAGAACAATATTTTTTATAGTTCGGCCCACCACAACATTGGCCCTTTGAGTCAACATATTTCTAACGCAAAATTGATTTCGGCTCTTTTTCTTAGCTCGCAGCGGTGGAATATAACCCAGGCACACTACACATACATATCCGCTAATTTTAAAAATTCATATGCACTGTTCTGTACTCTATTGGCATGTTTTAACCTGTATAAATCCAAGCCTTCTGTCAAATAGTGAATATTTTGTTTTGGCCATTTATCCTAAATACATACTTATTGGAAAAAACCTTATATTAGAAATGCGTACCGCATAAAAGGAGACATCTCCGACTCCATAAAGTATATATATTCTTGATCAGTATCAACAGCCGAATCGAAATAGCCATGTCCGCCTGTCCGTCTGCCCGTTAGTCTGTTTGTATGCAAAATAGTATTTCAGTTTTAAAGCCTTCATCATGAAACCTTGCAAAAGTGCCTTATTTGGCTGCATACTGTACATATGTAGGAACCGGATGGATTAGACCACTAAATCATACAGCTGCCATTGGAACGATCGGTCGAAAAGTATGTACTTGTATGAAAAACTTTTTTGTGTATCAAGATTTCTTAACCAACTTCGATATTCATTTCTTTTACAATGCGTCTCATATATATATTCGAAATCGTTTCAATATCGGACCACTATATCATATAGCTTCCATAGGAACGATCGCTGGAAAATTAAATTGTTCTATGAAAAACCTTTTTGTTTTTCAAGAGATATTGACCAAACTCAGCATTAACTATTTTTCCAGTGCTTCTTAGATACCGGCAAGCATTTAAAGTATTATGAAAAGGTTATTAAATCTTTGGCGTGCCACAGCTAGCCTTTCTTTCTCGTTTTATACCCGGAACTCCTTAAAAATGAGAAAAAGGGTATAATGTTATTGTGCAAATGTATGTAACAGGCAGAAGGAACATATCTCCGACCCTATAAAGTATATTTATTGTTGACCAGCATCAACAGCCGAGTCGAGGCAGCCATGAGCCATGTCCGTCTGTCCGGCCGTCTATTTGTATGTTTGAACGCAAGGATCTCTGAATCTGTTTGTCCATTGTCCATTGCTTCCGATAATGGAGAACGTGTCCCCTTTTCCAGTAACCGATAAAAATAGATATCAAAATCAAGCTCTTATAGGTTCTGAGATCCTTGCGTTCATACATATGGACGGACGGACGGACGGACGGACATACAGAAGGACAGGGCTAGATCGACTCAGCTATTGATGCTGATCAAGAATATATATACTTTATGGGGTCGGAGATGCTTCCTTCTGCCTGTTACATACATTTGCACAAACCTATTATACCCTTTTTGGATACTTCAATGGGTTCAGGGAATAATATTTTAAAAATATTTTAAAACACCTGAGCGATCAGCCCCTAAACTAATTTACTCCAGATTTAATCAAATTATATTATAGAGAGTACAGATCTGCGCCAACAATGAGCTGTAGTTAATGGTGCGCTTTGTCTTTTGTATTCCACCTGACCTTTTTTTACTTGCTTAGATTAGCATTATAATTCAAGTTATTCTGCCTTTTATAATGCTAATAAAACAATTAATATAATTTGAGACGTTTACGATCTATACTTAAACAAACATAGTATATTTAAACATTCGATAAAGGCGAGACTATTTATTTCATAGTGCCAATATCTGTATAAAAACGAAAGTACAAACCTCTCTTCGCATTTCCAAAATATTAACACCACATGTTGAATTATAGCCTTTACAATATACTTATTTAATATTACTGTTTTCGAAGCTTACAAACATGTAGTCAAATATAGTTTTAATATAAGTGTTTGTAAGAGGCTTGTTCTTAGTGGTGCGTTTCTTTAAAGCATCTATAAAATCATTGGTTATCTTATTTTTTATAAGACATATACTGGTTGAGGGAAAAGTGTTTAACCAATGAATATACGTAGTCGTTACTCCTATACTTGTCGAATCTGTATGAAATCTTGTCACCGTGAGAAGGAAAATCGAGCCCATATTCCATGCCGAAATCACTATTACACATATCCAAAATAATCTAGATTAATTACTTTATAAGAATATGGTAATGGCGGTGATGGAAATAATTCTACTAATTACCTTTTATTATAAAAGTTAAACAGAAGAAAATTAACTACGGTGTTGACTGCCATATGTATATTTTAACTTTTTACAAAGTTTGGATAATCTATAAAATTACCACGTATATATTTTAATGTTTTCTCATAAAATCAACATTTTGAAATGTATCTATAACAACTAGGAATGGTGCAGTCGAATGCCACAGTTTGTTGTTAACTGATTATCGATAGTGTTCATGGCGCAAAGTATGCTTGAAGTTGTAAAAATAAAATAGAACCATTTTTTTTATGGCTTGAACAATATTTTTTATAGTTCGGCCCACCACAACATTGGCCCTTTGAGTCAACATATTTATAACGTAAAATTGATTTCGGCTCTTTTTCTTAGCTCGCAGCGGTGGAATATAACCCAGGCATGCGTACGCATACATATCCGCTAATTTTAAAAATTCATATGCACTGTTCTGTACTCTATTGGCATGTTTTAACCTGTATAAATCCAAGCCTTCTGTCAAATAGTGAATATTTTGTTTTGGCCATTTATCCGAAATACATACTTATTGGAAAAAACTTTATATTAGAAATGCGTACCGCATAAAAGGAGACATCTCCGACTCCATAAAGTATATATATTCTTGATCAGTATCAACAGCCGAATCGAAATAGCCATGTCCGCCTGTCCGTCTGCCCGTTAGTCTGTTTGTATGCAAAATAGTGTTTCAGTTTTAAAGCCTTCATCATGAAACCTTGCAAAAGTGCCTTATTTGGCTGCATACTGTACATATGTAGGAACCGGATGGATTAGACCACTAAATCATACAGCTGCCATTGGAACGATCGGTCGAAAAGTATGTACTTGTATGAAAAACTTTTTTGTGTATCAAGATTTCTTAACCAACTTCGGCATTTATTACTTTTACTGTGCGTCTTATATATTCGAAACCCTTTCAATATCGGACCACTATATCATAAAGCTTCCATAGGAACGATCGCTGGAAAATTAAATTGTTCTATGAAAATCCTTTTTGTTTTTCAAGAGATATTGACCAAACTCAGCATTAACTATTTTTCCAGTGCTTCTTAGATACCGGCAAGCATTTAAAGTATTATGAAAAGGTTATTAAATCTTTGGAACTTTGGAACCCGGAACTCCTTAAAAATGAGAAAAAGGGTATAATGTTATTGTGCAAATGTATGTAACAGGCAGAAGGAACATATCCCCGACCCTATAAAGTATATTTATTGTTGACCAGCATCAACAGCCGAGTCGAGGCAGCCATGAGCCATGTCCGTCTGTCCGGCCGTCTATTTGTATGTTTGAACACAAGGATCTCTGAATCTGTTTGTCCATTGTTTCCGATAATGGAGAACGTGTCCCCTTTTCCAGTAACCGATAAAAATAGATATCAAAATCAAGCTCTTATAGGTTCTGAGATCCTTGCGTTCATACATACGGACGGACGGACGGACGGACATACAGAAGGACAGGGCTAGATCGACTCAGCTATTGATGCTGATCAAGAATATATATACTTTATGGGGTCGGAGATGCTTCCTTCTGCCTGTTACATACATTTGCACAAACCTATTATACCCTTTTTGGATACTTCAATGGGTTCAGGGAATAATATTTTAAAAATATTTTAAAACACCTGAGCGATCAGCCCCTAAACTAATTTACTCCAGATTTCAAATTTAATCAAATTATATTATAGAGTGTACAGATCTGCGCCAACAATGAGCTGTAGTTAATGGTGCGCTTTGTCTTTTGTATTCCACCTGACCTTAATTTACTTGCTTAGATTAGCATTATAATTCAAGTTTTTCTGCCTTTTATAATGCTAATGAAACAATTAATATAATCTGAGACGTTTACGATCTATACTTAAACAAACATATTATATTTAAACATTCGATAAAGGCGAGACTATTTATTTCATAGTGCCAATATCTGTATAAAAACGAAAGAACATACCTCTCTTCGCATTTCCAAAATATTAACACCACATGTTGAATTATAGCCTTTACAATATACTTCTTTTATATTACTGTTTTCGGAGCTTACAAACATGTAGTCAAATATAGTTTTAATATAAGTGTTTGTAAGAGGTTTGTTCTTAGTGGTGCGTTTCTTTAAAGCATCTATAAAATCATTGGTTATCTTATTTTTTATAAGACATATACTGGTTGAGGGAAAAGTGTTTAACCAATGAATATATGTAGTCGTTACTCCTATACTTGTCGAATCTGTATGAAATCTTGTCACCGTGAGAAGGAAAATCGAGCCCATATTCCATGCCGAAATCACTATTACACATATCCAAAATAATCTAGATTAATTACTTTATAAGAATATGGTAATGGCGGTGATGGAAATAATTCTACTAATTACCTTTTATTATAAAAGTTAAACAGAAGAAAATTAACTACGGTGTTGACTGCCATATGTATATTTTAACTTTTTACAAAGTTTGGATAATCTATAAAATTACCACGTATATATTTTAATGTTTTCTCATAAAATCAACATTTTGAAATGTATCTATAACAACTAGGAATGGTGCAGTCGAATGCCACAGTTTGTTGTTAACTGATTATCGATAGTGTTCATGGCGCAAAGTATGCTTGAAGTTGTAAAAATGAAATATAACCATTTTTTTTATGGCTAGAACAATATTTTTTATAGTTCGGCCCACCACAACATTGGCCCTTTGAGTCAACATATTTCTAACGCAAAATTGATTTCGGCTCTTTTTCTTAGCTCGCAGCGGTGGAATATAACCCAGGCATGCGTACGCATTCATATCCGCTAATTTTAAAAATTCATATGCACTGTTCTGTACTCTAATGACAATTTTTAACCTGCTAATAATTTCAAATCCCAGTGGCGACAGTGTATAAATCCAAGCCCTTCTGTCAAATAGTCAATATTTTGTTGTGGCCAGTTATCCGAAATACATACTTATTGGAAAAAACTTTATCT